>OX451737.1:137967398-139182995 GCA_948472305.1 Vicia faba | reverse complement strand
CAGGGTTTATTTCCCCAACAGGGTTTAGTTCCCCAACAACAATCAAGGAACCAAAAAATTCCCCAGATGAGTACATCCTCCCCAACCGAGTCTGTATTCCCCCGGCATAGTCCATCCTCCCCAGCTGAGCCCGTTATTCCCCAGCTGTGTATATCCTCCCCAAGCTGAGTCTGTCCTACCCGACTGAGTCTACACTCTCCAGTTTGAATTTTCCTTTCAGATTATTGCAAATCATAGGGCCACAACCCCTGATCCCCAGTAAAGCAGTCAACGAAGCCTTTACTATTTCCAAAAAGATACTATGAAGCCTGGACCCGACCAAATATTAGCATAATTTTCAAGTTATTAGTGAAGCCTGGACCCGACTAGATAATAGTTTGATTTCTTCAATTGCCGAAGCCTGGGCCCGACCAGGTAGCAGTTTAACTAAACTCCTATTCTCTAGTAGAGTTTGCCACTATCCCTAGTGAATTACTGAAACCTGGACACGACCAGATAATAGTTTGAGTATCTGAAACCTGGACCTGACCAGATAATAGTTGATCTCAATTTCAAGACACTATGAAACCTGGACCCGATCAGATAATAGTCTAACTCTTCAAAGATATAGAAGAACCTGGACTCAACTCAACCAAGGTTTAACTTCTTTTCCCCAGTAGAGTTTTCCTCTGCCCCAACAAATTACTGTGAAACCTGGATCCGACCAGATATTAGTTTTCAATTTCATCTTTTCAAGCAAGTTGTTGTGAAGCCTGGATCCGACCAGATATAAATTACCCTCAAAGATTCATTGTGAAACCTGGAAACTGACCAGATAACAACTAAATCCCCAAACAGTTTATGGTGAAACCTGGACCCGACCAGATAGCAATTGACCTCATCAACCTCGGAAATCTGCAAAGCCTAGACCTGACCAAATAACAATTTTTCAAAACAGTTTATTGTGAAACCTGGAGCCCGACAAGATAACAACTAACTATGATCCCCAGAGAGACACTATGAAGTCTGAACTCGACCAAATAATAGTACAACTTTCCAAAAACCATGAAACCTGGACCCGATCAGATAGTAGTTACCACTTCAAGTTACTGTGAAGCCTGGATCTGACCAGATAACAGTTAACTTCCGTATCCCCAGCAAGTTGTTGTGATGCCTGGATCCGACCAAATAACTATTCAATTTCAAGAAAATTTTCTGCAAAGCCTGGAATCCGACCAGATAACAGTTAATTCGTCTCTTCCCCCAGCAAGTTACCGTGAAGCCTGGATCTGACTAGATAGCAGTTGACTACTTCATCCTCAGCAAATTATGAAGCCTGGATCCGACCAGATAACAGCTGACATTCAAGAGATATTCTCCAGTGAGAGCATCCTTTCAACAAAGTTTGAAGATATGCATATTGTTCATCCCCAACGGCAATCAGGGATTCAACCCCCCAGAATTTCCTCAGCAGCAGTCAGGGATTTATTTTCCCAGACAAAAACATACATCACACATTCATACATCATATCACGTACATACCATATGCATTTAACATAATACCACATCTGGTGAACATCATGCAAGCATCTGCATTTTACTAACTCTTTTTCTCACAGGTAAAACATCAAGTTTTAGTATAAATCAACAATAGATTTGTGCTGATACTTCTTCCAGTGTTTACCAACGTTCCTCCAAATGGCATCTATAATCCCATTCACCGTCCATCTTCGAGTGCAAATTTCTGGGCACTCTAGTGTTCAATCATCTTTCACCTTCAAGTCACGAATGGCGGATACGCCATTCTAACTCTTCAGGTTTAAGAAGATTGAACAGGGGAAGCTATTGTACCCCAAAATTTTCCCTCTCATTTATCAAATATTTTCTCACAAAGATCTCTTTTGGTTCAAGACTGTACTAGGGATGATCAACTCAAGACACCTCCTTAAGCATTGATGACTGAAAATTAGGGTTTGCGATTGCACAAGGATAAATGGACTTTCAATGCTTCATATGAATTTCATGGGTCATTATGGACCCTAAAGATTACTCATGTCAAGTTTCAAGCCTTAGATCACACTTTTGCTCAGTCAATTGAGCAGTTGACCTAAAAATCAATTGTATTGGGGAAAAAGTCAACTATGGCCAATTTATAGTAAAACTTCATAATTTTTTATCCACATCAACATTATAAACTCATATGTATCATTTAATCAAGTTTGGACCACAATTCCTCAAGAAATTTGATCAAATCACCAAAAGGGAAAAATGGTCAAAATTAGGGTTTTGATTGAGAAAGGGAAATTTCTGATTTTTGATCTAGGAAATGGTCAATTGGTTTGAAGAATGGTTTCAAGAGTTCAATTTCATCTTTTTGACCTAATGTCAAAATATGAAATTTGTTCATCAAGAAATCAAAAAGTCAAGATTTCATTTTGAAAAGTCAAAGTTTTCTAACTTAGAAATTTTTCTAAGTGTTTAAAACTTCATGTTTTTTCATAACTTTGAGCCATTTTTTTACCATGATGCAAGAGGATTCAAAAGAAACTTTCAACATGAAAGTTTTATATCTCCATGATATCTACAACATTTCGTTACACAACTTCTTATAAAGATGCTTGGATCTCAAGTTATTAATTCATAATGTTATGGTCATGAAATTGAACACTTAGTGAAATTTTGCCTTAGTTTTGGTCAGGATTTTGACCTAAATTTATGGCACTTTTTCATATAGTTCCATGGGGAATTTCCAAAATTTATTCAAAGAGGGGTTGTAGACCACATTACAAGCTTTCCAAAATATCCAAGAACTCCTTGAGATCATTTGTGAGCAAGGAGAATCAAAGAGATGAAGTTAGGGTTTTCAAACTTGAATTATAAGCCATTTCATGATGAACAAGAATTCAAATCCAAGCCTATGTTGCATAATATTTACTTTGCAGGCCTCAAACTTGTTTGTAACTCCATAATTAAATGTTTACACAACATATGGAGCCATTATCCAAGCATTTGAATCATTATCAAAGTTCCATTTCCATTTTTGGAAGAAAGTAACCATTTCATTCTTGTAAAGAAGATTTAATCACAAATTTAATACATAGAGCTTTGCACTTGTTCTTTCTGATCACAAGCAATGTCAAAGGCAAAAGAAACATGTCTAGAGTGTCACATAAACTCAGGTCATGCTTGTACTATACCTTGAAACCATGTTTTCATTTTTCTTCAAAATCAAGTAACATAGCCATAACTTTACATCTTGTGCTTCTGACCTCCTCAAGTGCCCTGACCTTTTTCATATAACCATACAAGTTATTTGCAAGCTAACACACGATTGAAAACACTCCCAAACTCCCTGAAAACTTAGATTGCACAAATACTCCATTTTTGTGTCATTTCTGACTTTGAACTTCAATCTTCAAAACCACTCGTGCATTTCTTGGCCTTTTAGTTTCAAAAGCTTCCTCATATCAAATACAAACCATCCCTGTCCCTGTTTTCAGACTGTAACATCATCTTCACCAACTTCCATAGCAAAAAATAGAGCATTGCAGTTGGACTTCTCCAGGACATTCCATCCACCCTCAGCTAAAGCCAGCCATTGCATTAGCTTCCTAGAGGTCCAAGGAAGCTAACTGGATCATCACCACTGCTTGAAATAAGATCAAATCCATTTCACGATTTCCAGTTTTGAAGTATTTTTCTTGAACTTCTATCTTCATATTTAGGCATTATTAGGCTTGCATTTGTGAAGATAAAATATAGATACCATTGCCACGAAGCTGTACATATCTATAGTTTGCATTTATATGGCCTGAGCTTAGAGAATTTTAAAGTTGAAGTTTTCTGAAATTTTTAGGTTTTGAATTAGGGCCAGAAAAATTCTCATTCATCTTTGACTGTTAGCTTAAGTTATTTACATGGTTGGATTCGTGGGAAGAAATGCCATAACATTCATGTTTGAACTTTTCATTTTTGTTGAGAGATGAAGAAGATACAAGTCCTTTGGCTGGAGGTTGAAGATGAAGTGTAATTAGGGCGCATTTTATATTATATATTTATCGTTTCAGTTATATTAACGGATGTACAGCCACCCCCGCGGTAAGGCAGCACGCTGGTAACCTCAAGGTCACAGGTTCAAGATCCAGCGCTGCCTTTTGCTTTTTCTTTTCATATTTTCACATTTTTTTGTTTGTTTGCAGCGTTGGACTCCCCTTTGTTGGGCCTGACTTTTTTTGCTTATTTTACCCCCTGTTTCATTTTCTAGCCCTCCTGACTTTCCTTTATATTTTTTTTCTTTTTTATTTTACTTTTTCATTATTATTATTATTATTATTAATAATATTTTTATTATTATTATTATTACTATTATTATTTTCATAAATCCTAAAAAATCCAAATTTATTTTTATTTATTATTTATACGTATATATTTTATTTTTCCCATAAAACAAAAAGACTAAAAAATTATTTTCTTAAAACAAATTAATTTCTTTTTTTTCTTAAATAATTAATATTTAGACTTAGGTTAAATTAGTATATTATTTTATTTTCTAGTTAAAATTAATTTAGAACTTAGATGATTTTAATTAATTATTATTCATATTATTTTCCTTAATTTAAAACCTTTTCATAAAAAACCCTAAAAATCCTTTTCAAATTAATTTCTTTTATTAATTAGTTTAAGTTAATTTTATTTAATTTTAATTAATCATTTTCTTTAATTAGGTCAAGACAAAACCCCTTTCATTAAAAAAAACAACAAAAAATACTTGTTTTTCCATTTATATTCGTACATTTTATTTTCAATTTTGTACAATATTCAATATGGTTGTAATAGATAATTAGGTTTAATTTTCTTGCAATCCCCATTTGCAAATTTGTACACCCCCTCCCCTAATGATGTAATAGCATAGTAATTTTACTTTTTGCAATTTATCGCTTTATATAAATGCTAGTAATTAGGGTTTGTATGAGAAGATAAAATCAACAAGCAGCAAACCCTAATCAAAGACTAAACAAAGCATGAAAATCAATACACTTGCACACAAACACCCCTAGGGTAAATCCACTTGGTTGCCTTATAAAAATGACCATATTATGCATGTGAGGTATCTTAGCAAAAAGAAGCAAAAATACAAGATCATAGTCCCTCGATGACGCTATCTATGTTGCCTTTTCAAAATGATCTTAGCCCCTAAAGAAAGATGCCAAGATACCTTGCAACATTACTAATCATGGTTATACGATGACCCACGTCCGTCTCGTTTACATCCAAAGATAGGGTTACTTACCAAATCAATGGTAAGATAACAATGTCAAAGGAAAGAGGAAATAAACATGAAAGACTTTTTGAGTAGGTAGATTGTTCCTAGTTACTTGCTCACTTTCAAAACCAACAACATCCTTGCTATTTTCAAAACAAACTCCAACACTTTCAAAAACATTTTCAAAAGATCAACACTTTGTATACATTATTACGAACGAGAATCGTTACAAAGTTTTCCTAAACGATGGCGCCTTTTCAAAATACTTTCAAAAACCACACAAAGCACATTTTTAAACAAAAGCAAGTGATCTAGAAAGTAACTAAGAGCCCATGGAAAACCATGGATGAAAAGGGTGCTAATACCTTCCCTTTTCATAATCTACCCCCCGAAATCAAGAAGCAATCTCAAAGGTCTTTCCTGTGCTTTTTCACATTTCCTTTTGGATAAAAGAAAAGTCGGTGGCGACTCTTGCTAACCGCAACATTTGCGATAAAATGAAAAACAACCAAGTCAGTTCTCCCACCGTATCACACACACTATACCACAAAGGGTATATATACAAGCAAGCTACAACAATTGAGATCCAAAAACATAAAGCAAGTAAGTTGAAAACTCAAAAAATTGGTTTGTTAACTGGTTATGCCAAACGTTGTAACCAGTTACCACAACTAAAACATAGAAAATACACTGTTATGTAGCCGATCACGTCATTTGCTGTAGCTGGATACCACCCTAAAAAACAACTTATTTTACCTCCATAAGAGCTTATTTGAGAATTTGAAACCTCCAATCAAACTTCAATAGCTTATTACATACATTTGAATTATTATATATTTCTAATAGATTACCTTAATTGAAATACTCCAAGTTTTCCATGTCCATGCTCACTTTCAATCTCTTGAATACATCATTTGTGACGCTCATTGTCAACAAATCAGTAACTTGGTCTTCACTTCTACAATATTCCAACCTTAACTTTCCTTCACTCACCAAATCCCTCAATTAGAGAAACCTCAATTCGATATGATTGCTCCTCTCATGAACAATTGGATTCTTAGCAAGATTAATAGCCTAAACATTACCAATCAAGAGTGTGACAACCTCACTCTCATTGATGCCTAGCTCCTACAGTAAATTTATGAGCCACACTGCTTGGCACACACATGAAGATGCGACAATATAATCAGCCTCACAAGACGAGAGTGCAACCACCAGTTCCTTTTTAGAACATAATGAGATTGGTGCTCCTCTTAACATAAATATGTAAATAGTTGCAGACTTTTGATGATCTTTAGCTCCGCACCAATTGGAATCAGTGAAACATCAAATTGCATTTTCTGCCTATATCCGCTACATAAAAGAGAATTATGCAGCCAATAGACCCTTTTACATACCTTTGGATTCTTTTGACTACTGTCAAGTGAGACACCTTCGGACTCTCCATGAATCTATTTGTAATACCAACACTAAATGTTAAATCTGACCGAGTATTGCACAAGTAACGTAACAATGCAATCAATCTCCTATATTGAGTAGGATCCACATTCTACTCATCCTCACTTTTGGACACCTGCAACCTTACTTCAGTCGGTGTTATGGAAACATTACAATGCTCCATATCACACTTTTTTAATATTTCAAGGGCATATCTCCTTTGATGTATGAGCACTCCCATTTTTTATTTATGGAACTTTATGCCAAGGGAATATGTCATAACCCCAAGGTCACTCATCTCCAATTCTTTCATAATCTCACTCTTGAACTTAGAAATACTCTTCTCATTACTGCTTGTGATCAACAAATCATCCATATATAAACAAATTATGATCGCACCTTCAATTACATCTGACTTCACATAAACTCCATGCTCAATCACACAATTCCTAAAGCCTACATCAACTAGGAAACCATCTATTTCTTTGTTTCAAGCTCTCAAAGCTTTCTTCAAACCATATAGACTCAATTTTTAGATTCTATCCTCTTGATTCTTCACAACAAAACCAGGGGGTTGTTCTACATACACCTCTTCTTCAAGCAGACCATTCATAAACATGGATTTTACATCCAACTCCTATTCTCAATCAATTCCAGCTCCTCTTTCATTTCACACACCCACTTTGTATCACTTAATGCCACTTTTGTGTTAACGAGCTCAGATTCGGCCATAAGCGCAAAGTGAACAAAATCAACATCGTCATTGATCTCATTATCCCAGAATACTTCACAATATTGGAATCGCTGAGGCAAACCTCTTTTCTAGTTGGCCGTCTAACATTTTCCACGATTCTGGATTCGACAGGTTGTTGTTCTATACTTCCAACAGCCTGAGAGTGGGTAGTTCACAGTTATCGATCGGTCGTTGTTACTCATTTATTTTTACTCATTTGTCGAGTTGATGATAATTTGTTTCCTCTTTGGTCTTTACCCCAGTGGATTTGAGTTTCTTTCTTCCATTTGTGCCGGTAATCCTTTCTTAATGGTTACCTCGTTGATAGCTTGTTGCTTGCATTGTTAAGAGTTCTCGTCGTTGAAATCTTACTATGCATTTGGTTTCTTTAATCATGATTTTGGATTTACCTGTTTATAGCCATTCCTAGAGTCGTTTTGTTCCCCAACAATTTATTTTCCTGGTTGAACTCCATTTTGGTCTGTTGGTTTTATTTTTTGCTTCCCCAGTGGTGTTCCGTGTCACTGGTGTGAGGTTTATCTTTTGCATTCATAATAATAAGCATTTCATGGCATATTAGCACCAAAAATATGGTTTGTTTTGTATTTAAGTATCTTCAATCGCATCGAGACAAATATTTTAACCTTCATATTTCTAGATAGAAGAGACTTGAATAAGGGCAGCTGTTATACCCCAATTTTTCCCTAAGATCTCTCATCATCTCATATTATCAATACATCAAGATCACACATTAGGGTTGGTTCCCCCTTCAACTTCATCCTATCCTTAAGTTTGCTTTTGAGAGATCACCACACACCTTGAATTGTACATCTTGTACATGTGTTTTTAGGTGGATTAACCTTTAACTACCATCAAGATATGTATATATGTTTATTTGAATGTTTATATTCTAGGTGATTACACAATTGCATCTATCTCACCATCTAATCTAGGGGTTTGAATGATGGTCCTCAGTCAAATGGTTCTTCAATGGATGGAAAAAGCTTAAGCTTCAAGACTATGTCTATGATATCAAAGTTTTTGGTTCAAAGAGCTCTCTCAATTTATTTAGGTCAAGTTTTCCTCAAGTTTGGTGATGGTATGCATAAAGAATATTCATAGGTTCATGTGTTTACTTCCATGCCTTATTTAACAAGTTTTATTGAGATTCATGCTCCATCTTTGAGTGTGCTTAAAGACAACATCATTTCAAGGGCTAATGTGATTCATATTGCCTTATTTTTCAAATAAAGTTCAAAAGATTCAAGGTTGATTCAACAAGTCTGACCTAATTAAGCAAGTTCATGATTCAGTGATCAAAAGTGCATGACTCTCTCAAAAGTTGAAAGGGGTTCAAAGTCATTATGACACTCTCTGAGCTAGGGTTTGCTGACTTCCAAGGACCATATCTTGCATATTTTTTGAGATTTTTGGTTGATTCCAAAACCATGATTCTCATTAAAGGTTCCTTAACAAGTTCTCTTCAAGGATTTAAGGCTTATTTTTAATGGAAGATCACTAATATTTGGGAAAGATTACAAGTCCTTTGGGAAAGCTATCAAAAAATTTGTGTGACTTCAAAGGATCATAACTTGGTCAATTTTTATCTCCTTGAGATTATTCTTTTTTTCACAATAAGTTTGGGATGTCTACTACAACTTTGATTTAATATGCAAGACCTGAAAATGCTTGGAAAGTTGTTTAAGAATTGAAAAGATGTTAGGTCTTTGGTGAATTTCCCCAAATTTGTTCATCATCTTCCAAAGACTATAACTCTTTCAATTTTTATGATTTTTGAGTGATCTCAGTTTCATCTTCAAGGATCAAGAGTCAATTGTGAATGGAAAGACATGTAATTTTGAAGAATATTATAGGTCATTTTAAAGCTCAACACTTAGAAATATTTCTAAGTACAAAAATCTGTGTGTTTTTCTTAATTCCAAAGTTGAATAACTACTTGCTGAAACATCCAAATGAAAACTTTCAAAGCACATTGTCAAATTTGATCATCCATCTTTACAAAGAATCCAATATTGTATCATAAAGGTCCTTGAGTAGTGAGTTATGCATTGTTGAAGTTGGCTCCATGGAATATATTTTTTACTTCGACTCAGAATATTTACCATGAGTAAACTTGGATTGCAGGTCGAATTACTTAAAGTTTAGTTGCTAAACATGTTTAGAAAATTGTCCAGATGCATTTTGATAATAATTGCACTTGATATGAAGTCATTTTGATGCATTTCAAGTCACACATTTGGCATGATTACAGTTAGCTTGGCTTGCACGATTTGCTCACAATTCTTCTCATATCTCATCATCACTCACTTCCCTATAAATAAAGGATGCTATTCCATTCATTTCCACAAGCTTAAAGATCCAAAATCACTTTTCCAAACTCTCTCGATAGCTCACATTTTTGAGTTTTCGAAATCATAATTTCCTCCCTTCCAGCTCCAATTTTCATTGTTCATTCTTCATCCTTGAACTTCATTGAAGCTAACAGAAGAATAATTAATTCTTGAGGTGCTCTAAATCGCGCTAGCCAAGTCAAGTTTCAGAGAAACTTCTTTATACTTCATTCAAGTAGTTTAAGGCACCAAATCTTCTAACTCAAATTACTGGAATCTTCTAACTCAAAGCATAGTATTCATCAGAGGTTTCGTATTTTTGCTTGCTTGGTTTCAATCCAAATGATGGAAATTTTACATTGACTTATTAAGTCAAGTGTTGGCTTCTTGTTGGTTAGATTATTCTTTTCCTAAGCTTTTACGTTGTGCTTTAGGATAGTCCCTTCATCTCCTCCATCTTCTTTAATTTCAAAAATCTTCTCCCTCCTTTTCAAAACTCTTCTTATTTTCTAACTTGAACCACTTTCATAATAAACTTGGACTTAGGTCCATGCATTTTCAAAAATCTTTTCTTAATAAAACTTTAATCAATTTAATCATATTTTGACATATTTCTCAAGACTAAAAGTCATTAACCTCATTCAAACCATTTTTCCATTTTGGCTTTTTATTTTTAAACTTTTCTCAAAATATTAGACTCTTGTCGATTCTTGTAGTGATGCGAGCTACTATAATTCTACGATATGTAGTAAAGTGAGATATTTTCTACTTGGATGTTGAGTGAGGCTTTGTTGATTTTAAAATCCAAGCTATATCCTCCACTTTGAGATGATGCAAATTCTCATTTCTCATAATCGTGGGTAGTAAGTATGTTTTCCACTCGGATATGATGATGATGTCTTTTCTCTTAAAATTAACCAACAGACATGTGTTTTAAAATTTTTTAGGTGAACTACGAGTACCCTGATCCCCTATTGCATGGAAGGTGTTACGTAAGAACTAAAGGTTCACGACCAAAACGGGTGCAAAATTGTAAAAAATACTTCTTTTCTCATCTCCACCATCTTATTTTGTATACATATTTTATAGTCAAAGTACACAGATTTTCAAAGAGGTTCTCACGGGAGTACCGTAGATGTTTAGGGTGTTAATACCCTCCTTTTCATAACCAACCCCCGTACCTAGATTCTCCCCCTCTTTTTTGGGTTTGTTCGCTCTTTTCCTATTTCCTTTGTTTATCACCCAAAAGAGAGGGAGAGAATCTAAGTTCAGGGGTTGGTTATGCAAAGGGAAGGTATTAGCACCCTAAACATCTACGGTGCTTCGTAGGAACCTCTTTGAAAATCTTTGTATTTTAGATATAAATGTTGTATAAAAATAGATGGTAGAGATGAGAAAAGAAGTATTTTTTATGATTTTTTCACCTGCCGCGGTTGCGAATATTTAGTGCCTACCTACCACCTTTCGTGTAATAGGCGATTAAGTTACTCGTAGTTCACCTTTTAAAAATTTTAAAACACTAGTGTGTTGGTTAATTTTAAGAGACAAGACATCATCTTCTTCTCCGAGTGAGAGAACATACTTACTACCCACAATTATGAGAAAGGAGAATTTGCGTCATCTCAAAGTGGAGGATATGGCTTGGATTTTAAAATTAACAAAGCCTCACTCAACACCCAAGTGGAAAATATCTCACTTCACTACATATCGTAGAAGTATAATAGCTCGCATCACTATAATGATTGACAAAAGTCTAATCTTTTGAGAAAATTTTAAGGATAAAAGTCAAAATGGAAAAAATGGTTTGAATGAGACTGATTGACTTTTAATCTTCTCACAAAAATGTCAAGGTATTATTAAGTTGATTAGAGTTTGATTTCAAAAATTATTTGAAATTGCATGGACCTGAGTCCAAGTTTATTGGGAAAGCGGTTCAAGTTTAAAACAAGAAGAGTTTTCAAAAGGAGGGAGAATATTTTTTGAAATTAAAGAAGATGGGAGGAGATGAAGGTACTATCCTAAAACATATGGTAAAAGCTAGGGAAAAGAACCGTCTAACCAAAAAGAAGCCAACACTTGACACGACGAGTCAATGTAGAATTCTCACCCTTTGGATTTGGAACCAAACAAGAAAAGATAATAAACTTCTTAAGAAAACAAAGCTTCAATTGTATTAAGTCTTCACAAAAATTGGGCAGAGTAATGGTTGTATACAGATGAATTCCTGATTACATACAAAGTATGTAATCACAATAACCTGCACATAAAGCAAACAAACAAACAACCCAATGTTTTGGGGGTAAACGCTAAGAGCTCCAGACGAAATAACAGTTGAGGTCACAATATTTTAAGGTAGGTCAAGGTCTCTAATCATAAGTCCAAGAAGTCCACAATCTCAATAATGCCAAGGATAGTAACCAAGTAGTCCAAGTAACATTAAAGTTTTGTATGGTTCAAGTTGATTATTAAGTATCTTCAAAAAGAAATGAAACAAATCAAGTGAGCCAAAATAAAAATGACACAAAAGTAAATGCTCAAGTGAGCAATGATGAAAATAACATGAAATGTAAATGCTAAAATAAATGTGCTTAAAGTAAAAGCATAAAATAAAGTCAATTGTTAGAAATTATAGGTTAGTGGAATGACCATCTTGAAACTTGAATTTGAAACTCATTAGAGGATTGATAAAACCAAAGCCTCTCAATAACAAGTTTCATTTGCTTTTTGTCAAGTATATCATTCATTTAAAATTCTCAAGGCAACAATAAATATTCAATGATGTTTAAGTGATTCACTTTGACCAAAGGTTATGAAGATTCATTAGAGGATTGATAAGACCAAAGCCTCATAACAATGAATCTCAAGGTTATTGGATCAAAGGATTTAAATTAACATACTTCGGCTTACAAACATGGGTTTGGGTCACGAATGATCATTTCTCAATTCGGGACAAAATTTAGCGCTATGTTAAGCAATCGTAAGTGGACTTATATATAAGTCAAACCTATTTTGAGTTTGGTCAATAGCAATTGATGTGTTATATGTTTGGAGAGATGATATGTATATCATCCTATAATATCATGTGACACAATAAGAAGAGGATGAGATGAAGAGGGGAGGGATAATATTTGAAATAAAAATTTAATCAAACTATCATTAAAATCATCCATCCATTTTAGTGGAGTTAAACTCAACACCCAAGATCCAATGATGTTAATGAAGTCCATGATCAAAAGTCAAAACCGTCAGAATATGTACAAAAATAAAATAGTATTTAAAATAAAAGAAAAAGGTTTTTTTAAATGGTTTTTTTAATATGGAAATAAGGGAAAAAATAGCAATTATATTCAAAACACTCAAGAAAAATTAAGTGACACCATAGAAAAATTAGAATTGAACTCAAATACTTTATGATTTTTTTTTGGTAATTTTTTAAAGTCAGAAGCAATTTTTAAACTAATTTAAATTTCTCAAATAAATCAAAACAAGATCAAAAATAGTAAAATTCAAAATAAAATTCTAAAAAAATCTCAGAAAGTCAGAAACAATGAAAATTATTTAAAAATGTCAGAAAGTATTTTTTAAACAATTTAAATAAAGCAAACAAACAAAAATTATGAAAAATATCAAACCATAAAATAAAAATATGAAAAAATAATCACAAAGTCAGAAATAATTCAAAGTATTTTTGTATATTTTTTTAAATAATTTTTGGATGAAAAATAAAAGAGTTATGAATTTTTGAAATTAAAACCAATTTTAAACAAATTTTATAAAAATAAATAAATCAGAAATAATTTGATGCGTTGGATCCAATTCACTAAAACACGATGGCACATCAAGTGGCTCAGAAACGAAGATGTATGGTGATCCCTAGTCAACAAACACACACTGAAGTCACGAAAGTCAAGCCAATCACAACATTTTAATTGTCACGCTTTCATTGGTCGGAGAGGCCACATAGGTCATCTTCAACCTCCAGCAATCCTGCAACTAGGGCGAAATTATACTCCTTAAATCTGTAAGTTTAGACGCTCATAATGGTATCATTAGACGCGTCTCTTCAAGACGATCAAAACTATATCCTCACACCAAATTTATATAAAACACAACTTACTCGATTTGAAAAAAGATCAGAGATGTTTTGAAAAAATTGAAATCGAAAATAGAAGTATCAAACACATTAATTCACAAAAATTGAGTTAATAGCAAGCATCTGTGAACATCATAGATCATTCCAGTAATTTAAGTTAGAAGATTTGATGCCTTAAACTACCTGAACAAAGTCAGATGAAATTTCTCTGTAAATGGACTTGGCTAGCACGATTTCGGGCACCTCAAGGCTTGATTCCTCTTCTGTTAGCTTATGGGAAGTTCTAGGATGAAAGATCAATAAAGAAATTGAATTGAGAAGTGGAGAAAATAGGAATTCGAAATCTCAAAAAAGGGTGTTATGGAGGGAGTTTGAGATAGTGATTTTGGCTCTTCAAGATTGAGAAAATGAATGAGGTATGATCCTCTATTTATAGGGAAACTAATCGAATGCTTAAGCGTGTGAAATGATGAAGCTTGGAGGGAAATCGTGTGAAGTTGCAAACATGAAAATGTGACTTCTATTTTGCTTAAAACACAACCAAAGCTTGTGTTGCAATGTGTTAATCATCTTTGGAAGTTCATTAAACATGATTATAAGTAAAAATGCTCAGGAATTTTGTGTTTAGAGGCCAAATCATGAATTTCAAATTCTGACTTTGGAGGAAACTTCAGTTTCAAGGTACCATTTTTAAATCAATGGTGTGCATAATTTAGGGAACCTTAGGAATTGATTCTTGATGCATTAGAAATATGAGATCACAAACTTTACAATATGCAAATAATGGAATCAAATGGATGCTTGAGCTGAAAGTTGTGATGAGTCAAAGTTGAGAAAAAGATGCTGACTTTTTGTACTTAGAAAAATTCTAAGTTTTTCTTCCAAAATGACCTATAATGTCTTGCATCCAAACATGGCCTTCCATTTAAAATTTTATCTTGACCAAAAAATATGGAATGAAGTAGATCTCTTGAATGACATTTTGAGACTTGAAACATTTAAAAACTTCAAAAATTGTGAAAGTTATGACTTGGTGAAAATTCACGAGATGACCTATAATCTTTTGCATCCTTAGGGCATCTTTCATCCATTTACAAGCTTAGAACATAAAAGAAGAGTTGAATTTCACATATTAAAGATCATTGTGGAAAAATAATCGGCTCAAGGAGATATAATTTGACCAAGTTATGATCTTTTGAAGTCACATAAGGGAATTTGATGGCTTATCTAGAGGACTTGTAATCTTTCTTGATCATTAGGCATCTTCCGCACAAAATTTCCTTGAGACTTTTTAAGTGATTTGTTGATAACCCTTTTAAAAGAAGCATGTTTTTGGAATCACTCAAAAATACCAAAATATGAGCAAGATATAGCCTTTAGAAGTTCAAAACCATAGCTCATAGGGCATCAAAATGCCTTGGAAAACCTTTTCAATTTTGACAAACCTTCTTGCACACATACTTTTGTCATGTAAATAGAAGTTGTTGAGGACGATAATGAGAAACCATGGTAACAATAACCACTTCCAAATATTGAGAATTGAGGGAGATATGCCCTTATGACCAAGAAATCAAGAACTTGTCCAATTAGGTCAAACCTCTCCAATCAACCCTTGCATCTTTGGACTATCCTTGACAACTTGAGGCATGATGGATCATAATAGACTTTGTCATGATATTAATTCAAAACATATTCAATTATGAAGCTTGAATCTCAATGAAGATTTGTTGAAGAAGGCATGGGAATAAACTCGTGAACCTATAAATCAACTTGATGGATTGTGTTGTGCTTTCACCTATAATATCATCAATTAAGGAAAACATTCATTGTATTTATTAGTTAAAAGTTAATCAATACAAAACATAGATGATAACAAAAGACAAGTCAAGGTGCTTGGTGATTCCTCATGAGCAAAGCTAAAGATAAGTAGAAGGGCCAAACCCTAGTGTGATCTAGTTGTGATTGAGTTGATATGGTATGATAGAGGAATCTTAAGGGAAAACATTGGGGTGCAACAACCACCCTTATTTAAGTGTCTTCTATGCGGAGATGCGAAGTAAAATCTTCGTGTCAACGCGATTGAAGATACTTAAATATAAAACAAACCTTATTTTTGGCCCTAAGATGTCATGAAATGCTTATGATTATGAATGCAAATGAACAAATACAAAAAGGACCCAAGACACCACTAGGGATGTAGCAAATAAAAATAGGGATCAAAAGAAAAACTCGACCAGGAAAATAAATCACTAGTGAACAAGATACCCTATTGGGGTAAAGCCCAAAGAGTAGATAAGGCGTTATCAACTCAAAGATTGAGGAGAGAAAGTAAAGGATAACCGTGATCGACAATGACTGCAAACTATCCACTCACTGAGAAGAAAGCAAAAAAAGTAACGTCGACCTATCGGGGAAAGAAATTGTAGGATAATACCAGTAAATACCAATATTAGGGTAGGTAATAAACAATTAGCACCAGTATTCACAACTAGGAACAAAAGAACTTCTTCAGAGTAATGCAAATCTCAATGACGAACTATCTCCCACAATGAAGAGTCTACCATCCATCGGAAAAACATATTAATAATGAACTATCTCCCATAATGACGAGACAACCATCCATTGGAGTAACAAATCTTAACAACGAACTACCTTTCATAGTGATAAGGCTACCATTAATTGGAGTAACAAATATCAACAATGAACTATCTTCTATAATGACAAGGCTCCCATTCATTGGAGTAACAAATCTCAGCAACAAACTACCTTCTATAATGACAAGGCTACCATTCATTGGAGTAACAAATATCAACCAAAAACTACCTTCCATAATGACAAGGCTACCATTCATTGGAGTAACAAATCTCAGCAACAAACTACCATCCGTAATGACAAGGCTACCATTCATTGGAGTACAAAATCTCAGCAACGAACTACCTTCCGAAATGACAAGGCTACCATTTATTTAAGTAACAAATCTCAGAAACAAGCTACCTTCCATAATGGCAAGGCTACCATTCATTGGAGTAACAAATCTCAACAACGAAATACCTTCCATAATGACAAGGCTACCATTCATTGGAGTAATAAATCTCAACAACGAACTACTTTCCATAATGACAAGGCTACCATTCATTGGAGTAACAAATCTCAATAACAAACTACCTTCCATAATGACAAGGATACCATTCATTGGAGTAACAAGTCTGAATTTTCTCTGGGAACTGACAGATTTACTAGGGAAGTACAGGTTGCTCAAATAAATAGACGTTCCACTTATTGTTATGAGAAGGAATTGCAATAATGATTTCCTGGGGACAGAAATAGGAATTTATGGGGAAATTCCAATATATTTCTGTTGAGGAGCTAAAGCCTTCTCGTGCCAAAATAAATGCACATTTTCAAACAAGGGCTCAAAGTTTGCAGAAATCAAAATAATAATAATGATGGGGACCATAGATTCAATCTAGAAATAAACTGGAAGGAATTAGTCAACCAAAATAACACCTCATGTGAAATAAACTCAACAGGGAACCACTTTTTATCCAGACAAAGAGCTGTAAAGGAAGGCTAAAGCAAAATTCTTCCACGAGGGATAACTCAGTGGGGAAATGGAAAGAATATACACTTTCTACCTAAGGTTGACATTCTATTGGAGAGAGGATAACACAACTCTACAAAACAGGGTAATATGCCAACAAGATATTAATGAATGCAAATGAGCAATGATTTGCTAAATTCAACTATGTATGATGTATGTATGAATGTATGAATGTTATAATGTATATGCTGACAAAACAGACATATAACACTGGGGATAACCAGACAAAACCAACTTGGGTAAATTAAAATACTCATCTAAATCACATCCGAGATGCAAATTTCATAAGGAAGCAAGCACCAATTGAGGAAACAAATTCCTATTTCTCAGCTTAACTCCAATGGGAAGGAACATAATCAGAAAATAATCAAATCATAACAATAAATCAATACAGATACATGGATATAACATCCTCCTCCAGGCTTCACCGGGGAACATCACACAAACTTCCATGGGGAAAACAAATGTTTCTAGGTATGTATTTCTACTGGGGATTACAATACTGATTTCAATAAAGGAGATGAAAACCATATTGTCGAGATATCAATTGAAGATTTTGTACTGACTTCATTGGGGAGGGAAACACTACATCGTCGAGGGGAACCCAAGATATATTCTTCAATTCTAAGGGTGATGATTACACAAAGTTCTCCGGGGAGAAATTATGAAACCTCATGAGGGTAGCAATTTTCAGAGAGACCCGTTATCTCATCTTTTCTTGGAGATTTAAGAAGTCAAACAATATAGCAAGAACTAAAAATTATGGGGATTTTAAATCAAACTAACACTTGGAGGGAGACAACCCAAAAAGTTGACAACTATTTCAACATTTCTTAGAAATGATATTACCCTTGTCTGGTTTCTTGGGAAATAAATAACAATAATAATGCTAGAACTGTTAAGGGTGATGTTTTGCAAATGGTTCTAACTTAAAACACAAAGGGATAAGTAACTTTCGTCATATGAGCGAAGACCTCGCTGGGGAATCTGGGATAGAGGCTTCAAACCATGCAAACCCGAAATTAAAATGAACCAAGACCTGACTGGGGAAAACAGGATCACAAACCCAACACCACACATGAATTGGTATCATCTTCAATTATCTGAGAAGCACAAGAAGATCATACTCATACCAGCAAAGTGATCTGGGAGAGCATTCCTTGGGACTTCATACTTCCAAAGATTCAGAGTTCCTCCATCCTTGGAGTCACTATTTTTGTTCTCATTGAGTCACAAAATCTAAAGCAAGAAGTAATTTGTAAATTCTTTTCAAAAAATAATGTTGTTATTTAATCTGTTTGCTTTGAAAATTACTTTCAATAATAAATGAAGTCTTTATAAGCTGAATAAAATAGAATTGCAATGAATTGGATAAAAGCTCAAACTTTATTGATGGGATCGTATTCTGCGAATGGCGAGACTCCATAGATGCTTACAAAGTTTAGAAAATGGTAATATGCATTGGAAAAGATACGTTGAAATACAATGACAACTATTCTCCCTAACAACTTTGAATTCCTGAGCAGCGACTTTTGTTGAAGATGGTGATAATCCGAGAAGATTGTTGCTTCAATGACCAAGTCTTGTCTGACGCGGTTACTTTCCAAGAAATCCCTAACTTTTTCCTAAGTTGCCCTAATTGTTGCTTCAATGACAACTATGTCTCTTACTTTTTCCTAGATCGCCTTTTCGTGTTTTCGTATACCGAGACGCTCCTTTTATCCTAAGCCGCCCTTTCGGGTTTTCGTCTTAGCGAGTTATTCTTTTATTTCTTTTAGGCAAAGTATTTCTTAACTACATCAGCATTCACGAGATGTGGGAACTCCTAGCCATCCATAGTTTCAAGAGTCAATGCGCCGCCAGAGAAGGCCTTCTTGACAACATATGGGCCTTCAAAATTGGGAGTCCACTTTCCCCTAGAATCAGCGTTGAAAGACATGATCTTCCTTAGCACGAGGTCACCTTCTCTGAATTCAAGAGGTTTTAACTTCTTATCAAAAGCTTTCTTCATTATCTCATGGTATAACTGACCATGACACAAGGTCGTCATTCTCTTCTCTTCAATCAAATTCAACTGGTCAAACTTATTCTAGACCCATTCAGCCTCTGACAACTTGGTTTCCATTATCACGTGTAAAGAGGGAATCTCCACCTCAACGGGGAGCACTGCTTCCATGCCATACACTAGAGAAAACGTGGTTTTCCCTGTTGAAGTGCGAACAGATGTTCGATAACCATGCAGAGCAAAAGGGAGCATCTCATGCCAATCTTTATAAGTAACAACTATTTTCCAGATGATATTCTTGATGTTCTTATTAGCAGCTTCAACAACCCTATTCATCTTTGGCCTGTAGGGAGATAAATTATAATGGAAAATCTTGAATTCTTCACAAAGTTCTGTCATCATTTTATTATTTAGATTTGATCCATTGTCGGTGATAATCCTGTTTGGCTCACCATACCGACATATGGGATTATTCTTGGTAAAGCATTCTACCACATGTTTAGTAACATTAGCATAGAATGAAACGATGTCCATTCGACGCCTTTGGTTCAATCATTCCAATCATGTCAATACCCCACATAGAGAAATGCCATGGGGAAGAAATAACATTGAGAAGTGTCAGAGGCACATGAATTTTGTCAGCATAAATCTGACACTTATGGCACTTCTTTGCAAATTTATAACAATCAGATTCCATTGTCAGACAATAGTAACCTACCCTAAGCATCTTTTTTACCATTGAATGTCAATTGGCATGGGTACCAAAGGAACCTTCATGGATTTCAGGAATTAACATGTCTACTTCGTGTCTATCCACACATCTGAGCAAGACCATGTCATAATTTCTTTTGTATAACACATCTTCATTGAGGAAAAATCTTCTTGCCAACCTTCTTAATATCTTTCTATCTTTATTTGACGCACCAATTGGGTACTCCTAAGTATGGAGAAAATGTTTGATATCATAATACCAAGGTTTCTCATATGACATTTCCTCTATTGTAAACACATGAACTGGTCTACCCAAACGTTGCATTGTGATACGAGGCACATCATTCCAGGTATTTACTTTATACATAGAAGCTAGAGCCGCCAAAGCATCAGCCATTTTATTTTCATCTCTAGGAATATGATGGAATTCAACTTTGTTTAAGAAGGGTAATAATCTTCTAGCATAGTCTTTTTAAGGGATCAAGCTAGTATGACGAGTATCTCATTCTCCTTTAATCTGATTTACTGCCAAAGCTGAACCACCGTACACATCTAGAACTTTGATTCTGAGATTAATGGCCTCCTCGAGACCCATGATACAAGACGCATACTCTTCCATATTATTGGTACAATTAAATGTTATCCTTGCAGTAAAAGGAATGTGTGATCCATGAGGAGTGATAATAACATCACCAATTCCTTTCCCATAAGCATTCAAAGCCCCATCAAATACCATGCCCCAACAGGATTCAGGATCAGGATCTTCCTCAGGCAACGGTTCATCGCAATCTTTCACTTTCAGAAACATAACATCCTCATCAGGGAAATCATATTTAACAGACTGATAGTCATCAACCGGTTGGTGAGAAATATAATCCGCCAACACGCTGCTTTTTATAGCTTTCTGAGTATGGTAATCAATATCATATTAAGACAATAACATCTGACAACTGGCAATTCTTCCAGTAAAAGCATGCTTTTCAAAGATATACTTAATTAGATCCATTTTGGAAATCAACCAAGTAGTATGATTCAACATATATGGCTGCAACCGCTTTTCCGCCTAGGTCGGAGCACAACATGTTTTTTCCAGCATAGAATACCGCGACTCATAGTCAATAAACTTCTTGCTGAGATAATAAATGGCATATTCCTTCTTTCCTGTTTCGTCTTGTTGTCCCAAAATACAACCCATAGAATTATCTAACACTTTAGATAGATGATCAATGGTCTTCCTTCAACAGGAGGGAGTAACATAGGAGGTTCAAATAAGTACTCTTTAATACTTTCAAGTGCCCTTTGGCCATCATCTGTCCACACACAACCTTGATCCTTTTTTAACAACTTAAAGATCAGTTCATATGTTGCATTCATATGGGAAATGAATTTGGAAATGTAATTCAAACGTCCAAGGAAGCCTCTAACTTGCTTGTCAGTCCTTGGAGCAGGAATTTCTTGAATTGATTTGACTTTATCAGGATCAACTTCACTTCCTTTTTGGCTGACAATAAAATCTAACAACTTCCCTGATAGGACACCAGAGGTGCATTTATTTGGATTCAAGCGGAGACGATATCTCCTCAAACGCTGAAAAAATTTCAATAAATCTTCTACATGCCCTTCCCTAGTCTGGGATTTGGAAATCATATCATCAACATATATCTTAATTTCCGTGTGCACCAGATCATGGAATTGGGTTGTCATAACCCTCTGGTACATTGCACCAGCGTTCTTCAACCCGAAGGACATCACTCTATAACAGAATGTTCCCCATGGTGTGATAAACATTGTTTTTTCCATGTCTTCAGGAGCCATTCTAATTTAATTATATCCATAAAATCCATCCATGAACGAGAATACTTTGAATTTTGCTATACTATCAACCAACATATCAATATGTTGTAATGGAAAATCTTCTTTTGGACTTGCTTTATTTAAATCTCTATAATCAACGCACATGCAAACTTTTCCATTTTTCTTTGGTACATGGACAATATTGGCAATCCATTGAGGGTACACCGATGTCACCAGAAAACCGGCATTAATCTGGTTTAAGACTTCTACTTTAATTTTTACTTACATATCAGGGTGAGCTCTTCACAATTTCTGCTTGACTGGAGGAAACTCTGGCTTTAACGGAAAATGATGTTCCACAATATCAGTATCCAACCTCGGCTTGTCTTGGTATGACCAAGCAAAGACATAGACATACTCTTTCAACAACTCAATCAACTTACTCTTTACATCGGGATGCAGTAATGATCCAATCTTGACTTCCTTTGGATCTTCCTCTGTACTCAAATTGATCATCTCCAACAGCTCTTTATGTGGTTGAATGGAACTTTCCTCGCGCTCTAGAAACAATTAAACCTCTTTTAGAATCTCATCAAATTCTTCTTCTTCGGCCACATTGTATTCAACGGGTTTTTTAATTAATCTGCACATATGATTTATGATTGCTTTTAGAAACTGACACATATATCAAGTGATTATGAAGATTTAATTTACAATTATTATTTATTCCTAAATGGTTTTTTCTGATTAATATTTTCCAAGAAAAAGAAGAAAATAGAAACACAATTTGGGAATCAAAGACAATTTTTATTAATGATTTTAATGATCAAAGAAAAAAGATAAGCCCATACAATATCAACTTTCACCTTGGGCAGAGTGAAAGCCTTTTCCAAAGATTAACAAAAAAAATTACTTTGAGACATGGATGTAAGAGGGAACATCAATAGTGACCCAGTTCTAGACTCTGACTCTATATGTCATATAGTTCAGCATTTCCTTCTCTTCTTCATCCTCCACCATAGCATTGATCTTAGAAACAGTTGGATGAAGGTAACCTCTGTTATGGAAAATATCCTGATACTTACCTAAAGCAGTCTTTGGCTTCATGTTATCACCTTTATCATTCTTCGCAGAAAATCCCAAACCAGCCTTATTCTTGTTCACCTACGGATCAACAATTTGTCCCCATACTTTACTAGGGACATTACGCATAACCTGCTAAGCATCTTCAAAAGAAGCCATAGAATTCTCATTCTCCCTTACATTATCTACGGATAAAACTTGGAACTAAGTTCTAACAACAGCTTCATCCGCTTCCACAACACCGAAAGACGATAAATGAGATATTAACAATGCTGCTCTCTGTGTATGATAACCATTTTTCCTTCACGCACATAATTTAGTTTTTGGTGCAAAGTTGAAGTGACAACCCCTGCCTCATGTATCTATGGTTGTTCCAGTAGACATCTGTAGGCGGGCACAATATCCATGACTTGGAAATTAATCTGAAACAAGTACAAGCCTCTGTGAATAGGAAGATCCACTTCCCCAATAACATACTTCCTTGACCCATCGAAAGATTTTACAATTATGCCGCTTGGGCGCATGGGAACTCCTTGGTAAATCAGTTTCTTAAGCGTGCTCCTCGGTATGACATTCAAAGTGGAACCATTATCAATCAGCATATTCGATAATGAATCGCTCTTACAGTTCATGGAGATATGGAGGACTAGATTGTAATTCCTTCCTTCATTAAGAAATTCTTCATCACAGAAGCTTAGGTTATTACAGGACGTAATGTTCCCTACCACACTCCTGAAATGGTCTTAAGGCATATCACTTTCCACGAAGGCTTTGTCCAACATCTTCATTAAAGATTCTCTATGGTCAGACAAATTCATCAACAAGTCCAGAATAGATATCTTTGAAGGAGTCTGAAACAACTGATCTATTATCCTATAGTAACTCATTTTTATAATCTTCAATATATCATACACATCTTTTTCTAGAGTAGCACCACTGGATTCTCCTACACTTTCTTAGTTTCAACACTTTCGACAAACTTCTTATCGGCACTGACATTCCCTTGAATAATAGGTGCAAACACACCACTACTGCAGGTCACTCTACTTGCCTCAGTAATATTCTTGACATCAGACAAAGGCTAGATGGGAACTTCCCACCATCCTCTAGAATTGTAGCCTTGTACTTGTACGGTATGAGTTTGTCTGGTTCGTAAGGAACAAGACCCAGCAAGAAAATCACTACTGGAGCAACAATTGGCTTGCTATAACATTTAATATCGACAAGGACATAATCATTGAAACACTACACATTAAGATTCACACCTTCTTCAGAATATTTGATCATCACAAAATCATCACTAGAGATCACATCTTCGTTTGAGGAAAAGAATTCATCCGCTGAAGCGTATTCATCATCTGACTCAGTCTCAGCCAAGCAATCTTCAATCACATTAATCACATTGTAATCATCTATAGCATGAAACCTTGATAGTACCATTATCTAATAACAATTGAATACCCCTTCTCACAATGGCACAACCACGGGAGTCTCTACAGAAAACCCGACAAGATCCATAGCGGTGTTCTTCTTGACCATCCATGTGGCAGAAGGTAGCATTCGATTGCACCAAATCATCGTTCATATGGTTCACGTCAAAGATCCGGAATTCTCCAGGTCATCCGAAGACCATGTTCACTTCTTCCTCATATTCTGCCCTAGGCCTGATTACATGAATGAGGTCTTCATCTATCATTTCCTGCAAATCAGCCTTTATCTTATCACACCCATGTATATCTGTACTACAAATACCACAACCAACATGGTCATGCGTATAATAACTACACTCGCAGAGGTCAACATGCATTTTTACCAATCAACCTTTATCTTATCACACCCATGTATATCTGTTCCTCCATGCTTTGGAAAAGGATTATCTTTTACATTAGGGCCGAAATCATTAAAGGACAATAGGCCAGATCTCACCATTTTTTGTACTTTCGATTTCAGAGGATAACAATTTTCCACATTGTGCCCTGGTGCACCCTGATGAATAGCACACGTCTGATCTGCCTTTAAATACCAAGGCAAAGGTGATGGTATAGCAGGGGGTGGCATGGTCTGAACCAACTTCTTCTAAATCAACACTGGGAGTAACTCTGCATAACTCATGGGGATAGAGTCAAAATCCTCTCTCATCTGATTCTACCCTTGATTTCCCTGAGGGGATGGTGTTTGATAAGCCACTATGGTCGGAGCCGTATTGACAACTGGAGTTACCGAAGCAACCTGTTGGTGGCGCTGATGATTTATTCTTTGAGGATTAACCCTTCTCTCTTGAATAACAATACTTGTCTCTCCTTCTTTCTTTTTAGCAAACCCGTATGATGGTTTCTTCGTACTACCAAAATTTTCACTTCTTGTCAAGCGACCTCCTCTTACAACTTCTTCCAAACGGACGCCCATGCCCACCATCTCGGTAAAATCACTTGGCGCACTTACCACCATTCTTTCATAACAGAAAGCACCTAGAGTCTTCAGAAAAATCATTGTCATCTCTTTTTCTTCCATTGGAGGAATTACTTGGGCCGTTACTTCACGCCATCTCTCTGCATATTCTTTAAATGACTCTTTGTCCTTCTGAACATTTCCCTTAGTTGATCACAGTCAGGTTCCATGTCCATATTATATTTGTATTGTCTAATAAACACTTCACCCATGTCGTTGAAAGTATCAACATTTGCACTATTCAGGCTCATGTACCATTTCAATGTTGCACCAGTCAAACTGTCTTGGAAGAAATGAATTAACAGGCGTTGATCATCGGTGTGAGTAAACATCCTTCTCACATACATCACTAACTAAACACGAGAACAAGTATTGCCTTTGTACTTCTCAAATTCTGGTACTTTGAATTTTGCAGGTATTTTCACATTTGGAACCAAACACAGATCATTCACATTCTGCCCAAACAATTCTTTTCCTCTGAGGGCCTTCAGCTCTTTCTGCATCTTCTCAAATTGATCCTGAAAATCATACATTCGATCATATACACCCAAGATTTCACTCGGTGGAGGAATAGGGTGATAAACTTCATCATTAGAAAATGGTACAATATTCACCAAAGGAGGTGCGACATAGTGAATCTCATTTCTAGTAGCATGAGTAATATGCACTACAGGAGGTGCAAGAGCAGCAGCAGCCTGAGCAAATGGATCAACCTGAGCATCTTGATTATAACCTTCTGGAATGAATTTCTCTGGAATTCCCCATGGATAACCCTGGGGCATACAATTCTGAACAACAGTAACTAGAGTAACACAAAAAAATAATAAACATTATCAATGCACCGGAGAAACACCGGAGCCTAGCTCCGATCGTCTTCTCCGGCGAGCTTGTTTTCTATAACCTATAAAATAAAGCATTTTAATGATCAAAGAGGACCCTAACCCCCTAATTTGAGGGTTGTAAACTCATTGGTGGCCTTAGTTTTGGCTAAAATGTCCTACATAGGGAGATATAATCAAAATAATTCAAAATAGTATAAATATGGTGATACACAATTCTAGCATTATGGGATTCATGCGAAGGTTCAGATCCGTGCTATTACATCTGAGGAACACATTAGAGTCATTAGTATGAATCAAAGCACGATAAAAATAAAAATACAAAATTGACAAAAGTATGGAAATCGGTGATGCATGGGATGCGTGTTTCAGGCCTATTTAATCATCAAGGATGATCCCAACTCACCCTATGATATCTCAGGAGTCGATTTAGATGGGTGCTTTTCTTTGTAAGTGATTGTATGAGAGGTTTCAAGTTTTCCCTAGTTTTACAAAATTTTAAGTTTTGAGTGGGTGTTCTTGCAAGGTTTTTTTGTGTCCTTGTTGTCTAAACATGAAGGGTATTTATAAGAGGATTAGATTAAGTCAAAGGTGGGTTTGGACCTCTTGTAAAACAACCTTTGATTCTTGTTTGAAAATAGAATTGGAATAAGACAAAACATGAAGATTTTTTTTGAAAATATCCCCCAAATGGTTTGTAGCATATATTTTTGGCTCCACAATATTTGAAACAAAAGCCTTTTATGCCTTATGCCTCCCCTTACTATTTATTTGATTTAATTTGCATTTAAATCAATAAAAATTCAAACAAAAGAAATAAAAATCATAAAAAATATAAAAATTGTTTTGGGGGTCCCCTAATATGTCATGAGCACGTTTGAACTTCAATAGTTAGGCCCCTTAGACCAAAAGCCCAAAATTGTTCAATTGAGGTTTCATGCAATTTCACAAAACTACCCAACTTGTGCAACTCATAACTTACTCAATTTTTGTCATATGAAGGTGTTCCTATACTTTTTGGAAAGCTCAAGATGCCCCATACAATTCTCGTTCTAATTAGTTTTCAATTTGAAGATTTTAACTTGATGTAATTTGCTTTGAAAAAAAGTGTCTTTTTGTTGACTTTTAAAATGACATGTAATGTTTTGACCCATATCTCTCAAATGAAGCATTTCTGGCCTTGAGCTTAGAGAGAAAATGCTGTAGAGAATCGAATTTCCATCAAAATGGGCTTCGGTTGAGAATTTCATGATGAAGCATGTGAAAGTTATGCTTGGTCAAAGTTCAGTTGACTTCTCCTAAAGAAAACCCTAATTTAGTAACTTTTGACTTTTGATTAATCTTGAGTTTTCTTGATAAGTTATGATCAACCTTTGGTCAAATGATGAATGTAACTTCAAAATGTTGATGTTGACCAAAAATATTGAAGTTTGACTGTATGTTGACCACAATGGACTTTTTATCCAATATAGGTGATTTTCAACCATCTGAGCAATTGACTGAGCAAATTTGTGATGTAAGGCTTGAAACTTGACCTGGGGATTCTTTGAAGCATATGAGGAACCATGAAACTCACCCGAGGCATTAGAAGCTCAATTTTATTTGAGGAAACCAAAACCCTAGTTGTAGACCACTACTTAGGAGGAGGATTCATCTGATCAATTCTGGAGTAGTCTTGAGCAATTGAGAAAGCTAAGAGCATTAGGAGATCTTTTGAAATGTGAGGGAAAATTTCGGGTTTCAACAGCTTCCCCTGTTCAATCTTATTAAACCTGAAGAGTTAGATTGGAATGCTCGCCATTCGAGATCTAAAGGTGGAAGAAGATTGAACACTTAAGTGCCCAGAAGTTTGCACTCGCGTGTGCACGAAGTAACACTTGTTGGTTGATTGTATTGCTTGAATGGGCTTAAAGATGCCATTTGGATAGGTGATATAGTGTCGTCGGAGATGGGCTTACCGATGCCATCAAAAGTAACTGTTGATAGGAGTATTAGAATGGGTCTACGCTTGACTGTATATGAAGAATGCTCTTCAGGATTCCGTCTCTGAAGGGGAAATGTGTTTTAGAACAAAGCATCGAAGGAAATGCTTTTCAGAATAAACTTCTGAAGGAAATGCTCTTGAAAACAAAGTGCTGAAGAGGAAATGCTTTTCAGAACTCCTCTGAAGGAAATGCTAGCTAGAACACGGTCTTTGGGGGAATGCTTTTCAAGATTCCGCATCTGAAGGGGAAATGCTTTTCAGAATGAAACACTAAAAGAGCAGCTTTTCATAATAAACTTCTGAAGGAAATGCTTTTCAGATTGAAGTTTTGAAGGGGAAATTCTTTTTACAACTCCTCTGAAGGAAATGCTCGCCAGAACTCGGCCTCTGGGGGGAATGCTTTTAAGGATTTTGTCTCTGAAGGGGAAATTCTTTTCGAATGAAACAATGAAGTAGATGCTTTTCAGAATAAACTTCTGAAGGAAATTCTTTTCAGAATGAAGTGCTGAAGGGAAAATTCTTTTCATAACTCCTCTGAAGGAAATTCTCAACAAAACTCGGTCTCTAGGGGGAATGCTTTTCAGGATTCCAACCCTGAACGGGAAATGCTTTTCAGAATGAATTACTGAAGGAGATGCTTTTTGGAATAAACATTTGAAGGAAATTATTTTCAGAATGAAGCGCTGAAGGGGAAATGCTTTTCAGAACTCCTCTGAAGGAAATTCTCTCTAGAACTCGGTCTCTAGGGGGATGCTTTTCAGGATTCTATTTCTGAAGGGGAAATGCTTTTCAGAATGAAACACTGAAGGAGATGCTTTTTAGAATTTAGTCTCTGAAGGGAACCACTTGGTCATGTAGATAGTCGCCCCGTCTTGTTTTGGGAATTGATCCATAACATGTCTGTAAATTACTGGTAGTATATGTATGCTTGCAAACTTAACATGAAAAGGCAAAGTTAGTTCTGTGTAATGTCATGATTTAATGCATTTTCTAATGATGCTTATAAAATAAATGAGAATGTTATATGCGTCTTGTATGCATGTGTCATGATTTTTTACAAATGATGTATAGATGCAATGTGTTATTGGAGCATACTAGTCGCTCCGTATAATATAGTCTAGCTGGGGAAAATAAATCCCTGATAGTTGCTGGGGATGAAGACAATAGTTCTTCAATTTGTTTAGAATGCCTCTACTGAGGATTTCTGCTTTTCATTTGAGGACACTTCGCTGGAGATCTTTGACTTCTATTTGGGGATAGAAGCATTCAAGGAGAGTCGATCATTCATCGTTCTTTGTAAGGATTTGTAATCTGGCTGGAGATGAATGAAATGAAATTCTATGATGTGTTGATTGATCGGGTTTCAGATATGAATACAGACTCTTCTAGTGAGGAAAGCGTTGAAGGTCATCTGGCCTGAGAGGAGAATCTTGTCAAGAAATAACAATACTGGAGAAATAAACTTCATTGGGGAAATAAACCCTATATACTATACTGAGGAGATAAACTATGATGGGGATTAACTTGTGGAGAAAGATTCGAGGAAATTTCTCTGTGGGAATTTATGGTCAACTTCGAACGTTATCCTTACTCCTAGAGTCTCTCGTAAATACTAATCCTGTTTTCATGCATATATTTGTAAACGATAATCATATTCAAATGCATATGTTCATTAAATATAATCATTGTACATTTTTTAAAACAAAACAGAGAAAGTAAAAATAGTTTTTAGATTTGAAACTGATTGCATCGATTTTAAAATGTTTACATATAAATAGACAGTTTTATACAAAGAGACAGAAATCCTAGTAAGAGGAAATCATCGTAAAAGAAAAGGTGTACAAAGAGAAAAAAGAAAAACAACTATGTAGAAATGATCCCATCGAGTTTCAACTCTGCTATTGCCCTTATGTCTTCAAGCATCTCATACCTCGTTGTCAGAATAAGTTGATTAAATTGATCTCTACCATTTGAACTTTGACGTCGGTAATTATGTTCAATGTAAGTAGATGAGTGATCCAATTAGAGATAGTCGTACACTATAAATCCCTAACTTTTTCCTGGACCACCCTTTGGGTTTTCAGTCCACTGGTGTAATACGGTGGCATAACCGACTGTTATACTGGTTTTGCATTGTATTCACAAATGTTACGGTAAGCAAGAGTCGCCACCGACTTTTCTTTTATCCAACAAAGGAAAGGGTGAAAAGAACAGAAAAAGACCTTTCAAGATTATTTATGAGTAAGGGGGGTAGATTATGGAAAGAGAAGGTGTTAGCACCCTTTCCATCCGTAGTTATCTACGGGCTCTTAGATGCTAGCTCATTTGAAAATACCTTGTGTTTGTGTGTTTGAAAAATGTAGTTTGAAAATACGCCTTAGTGCGGCGAACTTTGTAATTTTTCTCGTATTGTTAAGAACGTATACAAAGTGTCTTTGAAAATATTTTTGGAAAGGAGTGTATGTGTGAAAAATTGTTTTATTTGAGAAAGCATCTAAGAACTATCTACCTACTCGAAAGGGTTTGTTATTTTCCTCTTTTCCTCTAGACAGTGCTATCTTTCTATTAGTGAGTAAGTAGCCCTATCATTGAATGTTTTAAGGGACAATCGAGGGTCATCGTATAGTCACAAAGGCAACTGGGCAAGATGCTTTAGTAACTACCCTAGGGTTTTAATATCATAATGAGGCAACGTCGAGAGGATCATTTTTGTGATCTTTAAACCGGAGGGTAGCCACTAAAATCTCTCACGTTTCGAGAGTTGTGACTGTTTTATTCCGAAGGCAACCGAAGTGGGGGTACCCTAGAGGTGCGCATGTGCAAGTGCGTTGTGTTTCAGTTATTTATCTTTGCGTTAGGTTTGCTAACGTTTTTTTTTAATTATTGTCATGCAATCCTATTACCATACATCTAACAGTTAATATATGTACAGGAATTTAAAGCGCATAATTTGAAACCTAACTATTACATGGCTTTGGGAAGGGGGAATTTACAAGTACAAAAATGGGAAAACAAAAACATTAAATGCCCTAGTATTCTATTACAACCCATAAGCATATACATTAATAATAAAATAAAAGTAATAATGCTAAAATAATAAACGCGCGCGACTTGGAAAGGACGTCTAAAAGCCTAAAATATTTCTAAGTAAAAGAAAATCTTTTTGTTGTTTTTGTTTATTTGGGAAAATATTAAATTAAATTAAATCAAACCTCAATTAATTAAAATAAAAAAAAAGGAAAAGAAAATTATTAATAAAAATTAATTCTAAGCAAATCTAATATTTTTGGCATTTTGTTTTGTTTAGGAAATGTAATGATTAAATTAAATTAAGACAAACTAATTCTAATTAGTTTAATTAATTAAGAAAAAGATGATTAAAATAATTAATAAAAAAATTAATTTAATTAATAAAACCTAAGTCTAATATTTTTGTGATTTTGATTTTATGATTTTTATGATTTTTTAATAAAACGAAATTAATTGAAATAAAAGAAAATAAATAAAGCAAAAAGACAAAATGGGTCGCGCTACAAAAATGAAAATGAGGGGTGAGAAAGAAGCATAAGTAAAAGCCCAAACTGGACAAAGCCCAATTCTGCGCTGGATCCTGTATGGATAACCTCTTAGAATGCACCACAGGGACGTGCCTTTGAGGCTTTAGATCTGGAATTTCAGATTCTTGCGTCAAAACTTAAAAGCAATGGTGCTAAAACATTATAAACATTAGTATGAATATGCATGAACACTTATAAACCATTTACAACGTAAGAATTGATAGTTTATAATTAAATTTTTTTACCCAATCGGAGCTACTTGGTGTCGCTGTTATGGGCGTGAATTGGCTTGATAAGAGGCCTGAGTAGACTCTTGGAAGTATCAGAAATGTGATTTGCTCACTTGTTTGAACTGATAGCGCCTGAGAATATAACTGTGAATTCTTGCAACTTTTAGCAATTTTTGAGAATTTTGTAGAGCTTTCTTGTAGCTATCTATGCGTGGTCCTTTGGCTTGAGTTTTTGTGCAATATATAGAGGGAGGAGAAGAGAAAGTATGGAAAGAAAACAAAGCTTTCAAGGCCATGATACAAAAATCCAACATACTGAAAGTTTGTCATATTTGAAAGTTTGCCATATTTGAATGATTCTTGCCAAAAATGAAATATCTCTTGCCATTTTCGTTTTCTTCATGAACTTGGACATATTGGGTGTATCTTGCACAAATTTTCGGGCTTCATGATGGATCAAGCCAAGCCCATATGCACTAGCCCATTAGTTTTTCATTTTATTTGATTTAATTCCTATTTAAATGAATAAAAACTCAAATAAATAAAAATAAAATCCAAATAATGCATGGATAGGTTTATGAGTCTTTGGACATATCACGAGTATGTTTGAACTCCAAAAAGTTAGGCCCAATAACTTAAAATCACAAATTTGCTCAATTGAGATTTCATGCATTTTCTTGAAAATTGCCCAACTTGTGCACTTCATAAATTTCTCAAATTTCACCTTTTGAATATGATCTTGGACTCTTTGGAAATCCCAATATGTCCTCTACACTTTCTCATTTAATCATTTTTGAATTTGGAGACATTATCTTGATATAAGTTGCCTTGAAAAAAAGTGTCTTTGGTTGACTTTCTGAAAATGACATGTAATGTATGAGATCATATCTTTCAAATGATGCATTTTTTGGACTTGAGAATAAAATAAAAGTTGTAGGGAATGGAATTTTTTTTAAAAATGGGCTTTATTTGGGGAAAAGTTGATGAAGCGTGTGAAAGTTATGTTTGGTCAAAGTTCAATTGACTTCTCTTAAGGATACCCTAATTTGGCAATTCTTGGCTTTTGATGATCTGAGTACTTTCCTTGAGGAATCATGATCAATCCTTGATAAAATGATGAATATCCCTTTAATATCTTGAGGTTGACCAAAAATCTTGAAGTTTAACTATATATTGACCACAATTAACTTTTTGACCAATACAATTGATTTTCAAACATTTGAGCCATTGACTGAGCAAACTTGTGATGCAAGGCATGAAAATTGGCATGGATATTCTTGAGGACATATTAGGAACCATGGAAATCAATTGAGGCCTTTGAAACACATACTTCTTCGTGAACAGTGAAACCCTAGTTGGAAGTCTATTGCTTAGGAGGAGAATTTGTCTTGTCAATTCTTAGTCAACCTTGAGCATTTAGGGACCTCTATGAGTATGTCTTGAATTAAATGAGAGGGAAAATTTCGGGGTACAACAACTGGGATATCCTTTTTCAAAGACGCCCTTTTAATTTTTTGACTTGCCGAATGTACATTCTTTTTTTTATATATATCCCTAATTTTTGCCTGAACCCTTTTGGTTCGTCGGGATGCCCTTATTTTTGCCTAGGCCAGTCAACCTAGCGGGTCTCTTTTATGTGTAATATTTTTTTACTATGTTCACGTTTACAGAGTGTGGAAAATCTTCACCGTCCATATTTGTAAGTGTTATACCCCAAAATTTTCCCTCCATTTTTTTCAAGACATTCTCCTAGGGTTCTCAAATGCTCAAGGTTGCTAAAAAATTGATCAGACAGATTCTCCTCCTAAGCAATGGGCTTACAACTAGGGTTTCATTTTTCTCAAAGAAGTTTGGTTTTCTAAGGCCTCAAGTGGTTTCAATGGTTCCTTATATGTCTCTAAGAATGCTCATACTAAGTTTCATGCCTTGTATCACAAGTTTGCTCAGTCAATTGCTCAGATGACTGAAAATCAACTATATTGGGTAAAAAGTCAATTGTCGTCAACATACAGTCAAACTTCAATATTTTTGGTCAACATCAACATTTTGAATTCATATTCATCATTTGATCAAGGTTTGATAATTATTCATCAATAAGACTTTAAAAATCATCATAAGTCAAAAGTTTCCAAATTACGGTTCCCTTAGGAGATGTCAATTGAACTATGACCAAGCATAACATTCACATGGTTCATCAGATCATTCCTAACCAAATATAATTTTGAAAGAATTTCAATTCTCTAAAACTTTGTATCTCTAAGCTCAAGTCCAAGAAATGCTTCATTTGAGAGATATGGGCTAGCACATTATAGGTCATTTCAAAAGTCAACAAAAAGACACTTTTTATCATGGCAACTTACATTAAGATAATGTCTCCAAATGCAAAAATTATCATAAGAGACATTGTAGAGGACATCTTGATCTTTCCATAAAGTTAAATATCACCTTTATAAGATGAAAATTGAGAGAGCTTTGACCAATGTAAGTTAGGAAATTTTGAGCAAATGCATGAAGTTCAAGATGACTAAACTTGATTTTTGGGCTATTGGGCTATTGTTTTAAAGTCCAAGCATGTACTACACTCCTTATGCACCTCAATACTTGTCAGTACACCTCTCTTTGGTTTATTATTTATTATTTATTATTTTTTAATTATTTAAAAGTCAAAATAAAACAAAATAAAATAAATGCTTATTACAAGAGTCCAAGCCCAACCTTTTGACCTAATTTCCTCTCTATATATTCTCCTCAAATCAGACATGAAGGACACGAAAAAACCTTGTCCAAGAACATCCCTCAAAAATCACAACAAAATTATCAAACTAGGGCAACCTGAAACCCTCGTTTGCAGCCCCCTTCCAAGCATTCTTGCATCACTAATCAATTATTGAGAAGATACGGAGTAAGAATGGACCAAACCTGATGTTCCAAAGCTCATAATAGTCACATGCATCCATCTCCGATCTCATGATTTTTTACAAAATTCATACTTTGATTTTCGTTTTGTTTTAAGTAATGCTAATGCCATTAATATCTTTTTGAGATGTGTTTATATAGGATTGGATCATCATAGGAGTCCCATGAAATCAAAACTATGAATTTCCATGTTGGCTCTGATCCATATAGTTTTCGTTATACCTCTCAAACCGTTGCGTTTCAGGCCAAAATGATTGTCCCATTGAAATCACAGCCTCGATTTAGGGGGGTAGGATACTTTTGGATTGCTAACAGCATTTGTTTTGCAGGTTTGAAGAAAGGCGGCAACTGGAGAATACGACCAGAGCTAGGCCTCCAACACCTCTACGGTTTAGGAAATGATTTCATAGTATATATATTTTGTTTGATTTAATACAATGGATGTATTATCGCCCAAGCGGTTGAAGCGTGTGTGATAAGTTCTTACTATGCCCATAAGGGTTCGATCCTTGCGCCTCCCAAACTTTTTTTCATGTTTTCTAATTCCTGTAGATCAAGTGTGATATGCCAAGCAGATCTACCATGCACCCTCAATTCTCAGCCATCAGATCTCATCATCCTCAATATCAAGCACTTTAAACGCTTCCCCATAATATGCCACTTGAGTTGCAGCACACTGGATCGAACAAACCAAACTTATTGGGCCCTAGAATTCATGCTATTTACACCCTCCGATCAACTATTATTCAGGCCCAACTTTTCCTTTCTTTTATTCTTTTTTTATAACCTAATTAGTTTTTAATTTTATTAATTTAAATTGATTTATACTTTTAGGGTTTTTAATCATTTTCTAATTAATTTAACTAATCAAATCTTTTTTTTAATTAAATTATTTTTTTTTTCAAAATTAATAAAGGTTTTGGTTATGTTTTATTTTAATTAATAATTTCTTTCTTAGTCAACATTAATTAGGGTTTAATTAATTAATCATAAATATCCTTTTTTTGATAAAAAACAACAAAAAAATTCTTGTTTTCTCCGATTCAAATTTTTAGGTTAATTATGCTATTGCAGACGTTTTTCTATTTCTTGCATTTATTTTCATCATTATTTATAAATGCCTATGGTTTGTAATAATGATTAGGGTTTACTATTCCGCATCTCTATTATTGCTAAAGCACCCCTACAAGTTGCCATCTACGACTATACGATGACCCACGCCTGTCCCTTCACATCCAATGATAGGGCTTCTTGCTAACTAATGGTAGAGTAGCACTATCTAAAGAAGGAGGAAAAGTATAATAAAGACCTTGAGTAGGTAGACCGTTGTTAATTGCTTGCTCACAAATCTATTTAAAATAAAAGCATTTCACATCACACTTTTCAAAAACAAAATATTTTCAAACAAACACTTTGTATGCATTCTCGGGGACAGATACAAGGATCATTACAAAGTTTCCTTACTACTAGAATTTTCAAAATATTTTCAAACACACAAAGAAATTTTCAAAACAAAGTAAACTAGCGGTGAAGAACCCATAGATAACTACAGATGAAAAGCGTGCTAACACCTTCCCTTTTCATAACCTACCCCTGAACTCAATAATATCAAGGTATTTCTTGTTCTTTTCACCCTTTCCTTAATGGATAAAAGAAAAGTCTGTAGTGACTCTTGCTATCCGCAACATTTGCGATAAAACGCAAAACAAAGTAAGTTCTCCCACCGTATTACAGTAAGCATCATAACATCGCTAGAAAATATCTTCTTGATTACAAATGGTCCTTCATATGTGGGAGTCCATTTGCCCCTGCGATCACCTTTTTGTAGGATGATGCGTTTTATGACCAAATCACTAGCTTGGTACACCTGATGTTTGACTTTCTTATTGAAGGACTTGATCATGTACTTGTGATACGTCTGACCATGGAAAACAGATGCCAGCCTTTTCTCATCAATCAAATTTATCTGGTCAAGTCTAGTCTGAATCCATTCGTCTTCATCCAAACATGCGTCTTTCATAATCCTTAAAGAAGTAATTTGGACCCCGACATGCAATACATCCTCCATACTGTAGACGAGAGATAACAGGGTTGCCTTAGTTGATGTACGTGTTGAAGTGTGATAACCATGAAGAGAAAATGGTAACATCTCATGACAATCTTTGTATGTCACCATCATTTTCTGCAAAATCTTCTTGATGTTCTTGTTAGGGGCTTCCACTATGCCATTCATCTTTGGTTGATACAGAGAAGAAATTTGGAGCTTAATATTGAACTGCATGCAGAGTTCTCTGATCATAGTATTGTTAAGATTGGTGCCATTATCCGTGATAATCCTTTCAGGTATTCCATATTGAAAGATGAGATTATGCTTAATAAAGTGGGCCACCACATTCTTGGTAACGGAGGAAAACGAGGCTGCTTCAACCTACTTCGCGAAATAATAAATAGAAACCAGGATGAACTTTGTCTCCAATCATATCAATTCCCCACATTGCAAATGACCAAGGAGAAATCAAGACATTCAGAGGTACAAGAGGAACATGATCTTTGTCAATATAGATATGGCATTTGTGACAAGTTCTAGAATGACGATGGAAATTAGTTTCCACGGTCGACCAATAATAACCCTCTCTCAGAATCTTCTTAGCCATCGTATGCCAACTGGAGTGAGTACCAAATATCCCTTCATGCATATCTTCCATAATCTTCTCATCATCCTTCTTGCCTACACAACAAAGCAAAGTCGAATTGTGATTGTGCTTGTACAAAATTCCGTTACTCAGGAAGAACTTGACTGAGAACCTTCATAGGAATTTATTACCATTAATAGATTCTCCTTCAGGATACTCTTGAGTCTCGAGGTATCTTTTTACTTCATGGTACCAAGGGTTTTCCTCCACTCCATCAGTATCAACTTCATAGCAATGCGCCGATTCGTCTAGTCTCTCAATAGTAACTCGAGGAGCTCCATTGTCCCATCTGACTATAAACATAGATGACATGGTAGCCAATGCGTCTTCCAATTGATTCTCTTCTCGTAGGATATGTTCAAAAGTTATTTCTTCGAAGTATAGAATTAACATTAACACATGTTCCCGATAATGAATGAGAATCGAATGCTTCGTATCCTATTCTCCCTTAATTTGACTAATTACCAGGGATGAATCTCCATATACGTTCAAGATTTTAATTCTCATATCGATGGCGGCCTTGAGGCCCATGATGCACGCTTTGTACTTGACCATGTTGTTGGTACAGTGAAAACATAATATGGCGGTGAAGGGCGTATGGCAACCCTTAGGAGAGATAATCATGGCACCAATTCCATTACCAAGCGCGTTGTAAGCTCCATCAAAAACCATAGTCCATCGGGTTCCCAGTTCAGGTCCTTCACCCAGTCCAGGTTTTTAATAATCAGTAACTAGCATAATATTCTCATCTGGGAACTCAAAATTCATAGACTGATAGTCATCTATAGCCTGATGAGACAAATGATCTGCTAATACACTTCCTTTGATTGCCTTCTGCATAGTGTACTGAATTTCGTATTATGTCAAGACCATTTGCCATCATGCTATTCTTCTAGAGAGAGCGGGATTCTCGAATGTGTATTTTATTGGGTCCATCTTAGAGATGAACAAGGTAGTATGAGACAACATATATTGTCTTAGTCGGAGAGCAGCCCATGCCATAGTGCAACAAGTTTTCTCGAGCAAGGAGTATCTTGTTTCACAGTCGGTAAACTTTTTGCTAAGTTAGTATATTGCATGCTCTTTTCGACCAAACTCGTCATGTTGCCCCAATACACACCCTGTTGAGTTCTCTAACACTGTTAAGTACATGATCAAAGGTTATTCTTTAATCGGTGGCATTAGAATCAGAGGTTCCTGGAGATACTCCTTGATTTTATCGAAGGCTATCTGATAATCGTCATTCAACTTCACTACTTGATATTTCTTTAGTAAATTAAAGATTGGCTCACAGGTAGTAACCCAGTGGGAAATAAATTTGGCAATGTTGTTCAATCGCCCTAGGAAACCTTTGACTTCCTTCCTAATACGGGGAGATGGAATTTCTTGAATAGCTTTAACCTTGGCGTGATCAACTTCAATACCTTTACCACTGACAACGAAACCTAAGAGTTTACCGAATCTTCCCCCAAAGGTTCACTTGTTCGAATTCACCCTTAATTTGTGTTTCTTCAATCTCTCAAACAGCTTGTGCATGTGGTCAATGTGTTCTTTTTCATTATGAGATCTGGCTATCATGTCATCAGCTTAAACCTCTATCTCGTAATGGATCATATTGTAGCGGTGGAAATGTTGAGACAAAGCCATTGGATTGACTTGACTCACATAAATCAAATAAAAATCACCACCGCACTTTATTGTTTCCAAAGGAACGGGAAAAGAGCGAGTAGCCCAAAAGAGGGGGGAAAGATTCTAGGTAAGGGGGTTGGTTATGCAAAGGGAAGGTACTATCACCCTAAACATCTACGATAGTCCGCAACAACCTCTTTGTAAAACCTGTATGTTTTGGCTATAAAATGTTGTATGAAAATAGATTGTGGTGGTGAGAAAAAAGTATATTTTTATGATGTTTGCACCCGCCGCGGTTTCCAACCTTTAGTGTCTATGTACCACCTTTCATGCAATAGGGGATCAGGGTACACGTAGTTCCTCTTTTAAAAATTTTAAAACACAAGTTTGTTGGTTAGTTTTAAGAGACAAGACATCATTGTCATTGTTCGTGTGGAAAACATACTTACTACCCACAATTATGAGAAAGGAGAATTTGCATCATCTCAAAGTGGAGGATATGGCTTGGATTTCAAAATCAACAATGTCTCACTCAAAACCCAATTGGAAAATATCTCACTTCACTACATATGGTTGAATTATAGTTGTTTGCATCACTAAAAGGATTGACAAGAGTCCAATCTTTTGGGAAAAGTTTTTTAAAGATAAAAGCCAAAATGAAAAAATAGTTTGAATGAGATTTATTGATTTTTAGTCTTCTCACAAAAATGTCAAAGTTTTGTTAAGTTGATTGAAATTTGATTAAGAAATAATTTTTGAAAATGCATGGACATAAGTCAATGTTTATTATTAAAGTGGTTCAAGTTTTAAAACAATAAGAGTTTTCAAAAGGAGGTAAAATATTTTTGAAATTAAAGAAGATGGGAGGAGATAAAGAGACTATCCTAAAGCATAAGGTAAAAGCTAGGGAAAAAGAACCATCTAACCAACAAGAAGCCAACATTTGACACAATGAGTCAATGTAGAATTCCCATCCTTTGGATTTGAAACCAAACAAACAAATACAAAAAAATGACTTCTTAAGGAAACCAAGCTCAAATTGCATTAAGTCTTCACAAAATTTGGGCAGAGTAACGGTTGTATACAGATGAATTCCAGATTATAACAAAGTGTGTAATCACAATAATCTGCACACAAAACAAACAAACAACCCAATGTCTTGGGGGTAAACCCTAAGAACTCCATACAAGATAATAATCAAGGTCATAAGGTCTCAAGGTAGGCCACATCTTCTAATCCTATGTCCAATAAGTCCATCAATCCATTATGCCAAGGGTAGTATCTAAATAGTCCAAGTAAAATTAAAGTTTTTTTTATGGTTCAAATTGATTATTAAGTATCTTCAAAAAGAAATGAGAAGCTCAAGTGAGCAAAATAAAAATGACATAAAAGATAAAGGCTCAAGTGAGAAAAGATAAAAAATAACATGAAATGTAAATGTTAAAGTAAATGGTACATAAAGTAAAGCATTCAATAATAGCATAAAAATAAAGCTATTAGAAAGAGGAGATTACAAGCTTTACAACGTGCAAAGAATAGGATCAAATGGATGCTTGATCTGAAAATTATGATGAGTCAAAGTTAAGAAATAGGGGTTGACTTTCTATACTTAGAAAATTTCTAAGTTTTTCTTCAAAAATGACTTGTAATTTCTTGCATTCAAACATGGCCTTCCACTTGAAATTTGCTCTTGACCAAAAAAGATAGAATGGAATATATCTCTTGATTGACATTTTGAAACTTGAGCCATTCAAAATCTCCAAAAATTGAGAGAGTTATGACTTGTTGAAGTTGCAAAAATTCATGAAATGACCTATAATCTTTTGCATCCTCGAGGCATCTTCCATCCATTTTCACACTTTGCACATGATAGAAAAGTTGAAGTTCACATATTCAAGATCATTATGGAAAAATAATGGGTTTAAGGTGATAAAAATTGATTAAGTTATGGTCATTTGAAGTCACATAAGGGAATTTGAGGGTTTATCTGGAAGACTTGTAATATTTATTCATCATCAAGTTTCTTCCACACAAACTTTGAAACTTTTGAAGTTATTTGCTAATAACCATTTGAATGGAAGGATGTCCTTGGAATCACTCAAAAATACCAAAAAATGAGCAAGATATACCCCTTTGAAGATCAAAACTCTAGCTCCTAGAGAAAGAAAATGCCTTGGGAAACCTTTGCAATTTTGACCAATATTTTTGAACAAATACCTTTGTTATGTGCTTATAAGTTGTTGAGGATGATAAGTAGAAACCAAAGAAACTAAAACCACTTCCAAATCTTGAGAATTGAAGGAGATATGCACTTGTGATCATTGAAATCAAAGACTTGCCCATTTGAGTCAAACTTCTTCAATCAACCCTTGTACTTTTGAACTAATTTTGACAACTTAAGGTATGATGAATCATAAAAGACTTTGTAATGATATTACTTCAAAACATCTTTAATTATGAGCCTTGAATCTCAATGAAGCTTTATTGAGGAAGGCACAAAAATGAACTCATGAATCCCTAGATCAATCTTGATAGAATGTATTATGCTTTCACCTACAACATCAACAATTAGGGCAAACACTCATTGCATTTATTAGTTAAAAGATAATAAATACAAAACATAGATGATCATACAATACAAGTCAAGGTGCTTGGTGATTCCTCCTAGAGCAAAAGCTAAAGATATGGAGAAGAACAAAACCCTAGTGTGTGACCTTGTTGTGATTAAATTGATATGATATGATGAAGGGATATTAAGGGCAAAAATTGGGGTACAACACATAGCATGGACCAAGCTACCATGGCACGCTGATATGTTGCATCAGTGTTCTTCTACCCAAAAGACATAACTTTATAACAGAAAGTGAACCACTATGCGACAAAAGTGGTCTTCTCCATGTCTTCGGGTGCCATCATGATTTGATTATATTCGGAGAAACCATCCATGAAAGAAAATACTTTGTGTTAAGCGGTGTTGTCAACCAGAACGTCAATATGTGGAAGCGGAAAGTCATCTTTGGGGCTCGCCCTATTCAGATCCCTATAGTTTACGCACATATGCACCTTACCATATTTCTTAGGTACTAGCACCATATTTGCATCCCACTGAGGATAAGACTCAACAACTAAGAACCCTGCGTTGAACTGCTTCATAACCTCAGCCTTGGTCTTTTTAGACATCTCGGGACGCATACGACAAACCTTCTACTTTATAGGAGGAAAACCTTCCTTCATCGCTAAACGGTGAACCACAATATTAGTATCAATACCTGGCATGTCTTGTTATGACTAAGAAAAGATCTCGACATAGTCACTCAACATCTAAATTAACCTCTTTTGACACTATCTTCTAGGTTGGCACATATCCCAATTTCTTTCTTGTCCTCTGCAGTACCCAAGTTCACAACCTCGACTGGATCTTCATGTGGTCGTATGGCTCTTTCTTCTTTCATTAGCATCCTAGCAAGCTCTCCAGGTATTTCACAATCTTTTTCACCTTCTCCCTCGGCTTGGTAGATCATATTTTTAAAGTCATAATTGGTAATAGTTGAATTGTTATCAATGGGATTAGATTTTCCTCACTTTCTTATTGTTTAAATTACATAACCAAAAAAACTTGAAAGCAAGAAAACAAAAAATAGCATTTACTTCGGACTAAAGAAGATCAGTATAAAGTCTTTGGTCTTCCAATTGTTTAGCGCACTGTCGGTAGTAGGGAAGGTCCAATTGTCTATGTCGCAGTCACTATCAGCATTTTCCACAATGTTGACATGATTGTTGTGAACTACATTACTGTTGTTGCAGAATGGCGGTCTCCCAGAATTGGTATGAGCAAAACGGACAACCCTCTGAGCTTGTGAGGTAAAGCCCAAATAAAATTTGTCTGACTTATAAGGAATGTCAGGGATATGACACCAAACAGTGAAATGACCTACTTCAACTATAGCCCTAACATCTTTTAGAGAAGCCATTTTTGATGGAGTATTAGGAACAACAGAAGCAGCTTCATCAACCAAAGTTGTCTGAGTAACAACTTCAAAGGTCTGGCAAGGAGTCTCGACGAATTCACCATCCATCTCGACATACTTGAATGAATTCAAATGGCCCACCATATATTCTTCTTCACCACAAACTGTAACGATCTTTCCCCTCATGCGATACTTCAACTTCTGGTGTAAAGTAGAAGTAACAGCACATGCCCCATGAATCCAAGGGTGTCCTAGAAAACAAGAATATGTTGGATGGATATCCATCACATTGAAAGTAGATTCGAAGACCTGGGAACCCACTTTGATTGGAAGATCAACTTCTCCATGCACCATTCTCTTCAAACAATCAAAATCTCTTACCATAATATCACTGGGTTTTAGGACAATCCTTTCACAGTCATGTTTTCCTAAAGAAGCTTTTGGAAATGCATTAAACGGGGAACCTTTTTCTACCAACACATGGGATAAGGTAGTGCCCCTACAGTCAATAGAGACATGCAAGGCCTTATTATGATTCCTTCCTGCGGGAGTTAAGTCTGCGTCAAAAAAGCCTAACTTATTATCAGTCGTCAGGCTAGCAATATGATTTTCAAACTGATGACAGAGATTTCTTGCGGTACATGAGCAAATTTTAGTAATTTTACTAAATCCTAAGAGCGAGCTTCAAAGTACAACAATAGGGATAAAATATATATATTTGAGGAAGTCTGCCCCAGCTGTTCAATAATCTCGTAGTCACTTTTTCAGATAATTTTTAATATTTCCTCCATCTCTTTCTTGGAGAGGTCTTCAACAGTAACTTCTTTTGGTGCCTCCGTCTGGGAAGGCTTGGTCATATGTTCTTTATCTCGAATTTCAGTAGTTGATTCAGTAGCGGTGATACGAGTTAGTGTAGTAACAGCCTTCAGAGATATCTCTAGAGAGAAAACCCTTCCACTTTTGGTAACCTTACTAGTCCCAATAATATTTCCAACATCAGGATTATTAAGTTCAGCATTTTCATCCTTTCCAGTCAATGGTTCTTGCTTGACTCCATGGTAGTAAACATCAGCTCCATAATTCCAAGGGATAGCCTTATCAGAGGAACATGGAACTGGACCAAGTCCAGTAATAATTAGAAGGAAGCTCTAGGTTCCGTAGTAATCTTCATAGAATCGTTAGAAGTGATCCTTATAGGGGTAACCGAAATTGTAGACACGTCTTCAAGATTAAGGTCTTGGGATGTACTCTCCACATGAGGAGTCTTCTAAAAAGGAAACTTCTAAAACAGAATCACATGGTCATCCATCAAACATTGAACACCTTCTTTCAACAATGCACAACCATTAGATTTGGATGCACAATAGTAGCAGTCTTCAGCACAACCCATTAATAAACCAGCTTGTAGTAGGTTTTCCTTAACAATCATCATGGGAGTAGTCAAATCATTCATAATAGAAACATAGGAAACATCTTCAATAGCATTAACACCCTTGTCATGATTGGGCATAGGCGTAGTAATCACATTAGGGGTCTCAAGAGGATCAAATTCAATTTCCTTGGAATCAATCATGTCTTGAATCTTATTCTTCAAAGCCCAACAGTTGCTCGTGTCGTGCCCGGGGCTCTCAGAGTGATACACATTGTAAGGGAAAAGTCCCTCTATAAGTATTTTAAAATTATGTCAAAACGATTATTAATCTCTCTCTATTTGGGTTGGTCCTATGAACAATCTTGCAATGTAATGATTGGAATGAAGATCTCCAGAAACACTTACTTTTGAGAAAATTCAATATGTGTGTCGACTCAAAGATATATGCAGTCGACTCATCATCTTCAATCAAGCCCTAGATGTGTCAGGTCGACCCTTCCGGTCGACTCAAACTGGAAATCAAAATAAAATTATTACATCGACGCAAGCCCTATAGCGGTCGATGCACTGGACTTCATAATGGATTTCTCTTTGACTGTTGGATGTATCACGTCGATCCTTCCGGTCGACTCAACCTGGGAATCAAAATATTCAAAGTTTGCATCGACGCAAGTCCTAAAGCGATAGACGCATTGCACTTCAAAACCATTTTTCTCTGTCTGTGGGTTGTGTCGCACCGACCTCTATCTCTGGTTGAGTCGACTGCTCGCTGGCCTCATCTGATTTTCTGCTATGATTGTGGGTCTTGGCTATTAGATAACACACACACACATATATATATACTCGTTTTGCATCATTTTTTTAAATCAATAAGAACTAGTGAAAGATACACATAATGCTCTTCATCTTCATCCTCTCTTCTCAAAAATCAACATCTACACATAATCATGGTTGTTGATTCAAGAAAATTACTATGGTGATAACGTTCAAATCAAGGATTCAATTCAGATTTCGGTTGAGGAATTGTGGGCTATTTTTGAATAAAATCATTTAGATTTTCTCCTCCAAGATTCCTATTGGTGCGGGGGTTTTCGCACAAGTCTTTGCTTCATTGAATTCAACTGATGAAAGGTTTAAGAAACCGTGGGTTAGCTTAATCAAGTAGCGGTAACCGAAGGATTGTGAAGATTGATTTGGGGTCAAATTGCTTGCGATCGAAATCAGCCGAGTGAAAGGATTAAGAATTAGTGGGTTTTCTTAATCAAGTAGCGGTAACCAGAAGTTTGTTAGAAGAATTTGGCACTTGGTTTTGCTCAAACCAAGGAAAGGGAAGAAGGCCATTACATCAACAACATTGGTTTGTTTGTATTATGAACTATCTCTTCTCTTGTATCATTTGCAACTTAATATCAAATATCTCAATTCTAGATTCTAGAATTGGGGGCAGATGTACCCTACGCGAGGACGACAAGGGGAATTGCCTTAACAAATCATGTGTTTTTTTGCTTTTTCTTTATCTCTATACTTGATTACTATACTATGTGAAAATTAATTTGTCAAATCTGCATATATTGAAATTGTAGTGTGTTGAGTTCTTTTCAAAGCATTGGTAATAATCCTTTTGATCGATACCTACGAAAACTCACCACTACATTTTAGTAAAATCAAACCTAAGGTGCTTTGCTCATAAGGTGTTTGACAAATTGACTAATCCACAAATTATTCATTGTGTTTAGCCTTATCTCATTGAACTCATTGGAAGTAATTAATATTAATTGAGGGTGTATAAGTGATTGATCAATTGAGTAAAATCCATTGATTCTTACTTTGTCATTATATTCCATACGGTTATGCATATCCGATCTTTTTAATAGAGGGTCGTTTAGATGATTGGAGATTCCATGAAGCTTTCGCATATTTTTCTGAAGAATAATTCTAAAAAGTGCAAATTATTTTAAACGATCTATTCAACCCCCCTTCTAGATCGACTACATCGTCTAATAAGTGGTATCAGAGCACCGGTTGATCTGGTGCTTCACATATTACTTTGTAGAATATGGAGAATGATCCAAAAGGGGCTTATACGAGAGCTCATGTTTTCATCGGTTAAAACTTTAGCTATTAGAAAGATTGTATGCGTGTGCATATTAGCTCTGTTAATAGAGAGATATGGAAATTTATCGAGGATGTTCCTATGCAAATAACCATGACCAATGAGGATAAAATTATCATACCGAAACCGGAAGCACTATGGGATGAGGAAGACGAGAAAAAGTATAACTATGATTGGAAAGGTAGAAATATGTTTATTGCTTCTTTAGGTGTTGATGAATATTTTAGATTATCACATTGTGTAAATGCTAAAGAAATCTGGGATGCTCTACAAATTTCCCATGAAGGGAAAAATGATGTTAAACTCGCTAGAATCAATACATTAACTCAAGAGTTTGATCTCTTTCACATGAAGCATGGTGAAACCATTGTTGATATGCAAAAGAGATTTTTCTCATATAATAAATCACTTGCACACTCTTGGTCATGTTACTCCCAATGTTGTTACTACTAACAAAATTTTAAGATGTCTTAATAGGGAATGCCAGCCTAAAGTTACAGCAATCAAGGAAACATACAATCTAGCTACACTCGACTTAACAACATTATTTGGGAAGCTTCAAGAGAATGAGCAAGAGCTCATCAATCTAAATAAGCATGAGAAAAAGGAAAAGAAGGAAAAACCAAAAGACATGGAAAAGAAGTCTGTCGCATTAAAGGCTTCAAGCTCAAAGTCCTGCACCAATAACTCTTGTGTGAGTGATTCTAGTGATGACGATGAAAGCTCAAGTGAAGACATGGGGCTGTTTGTGAGTAAACATCACATATATCTCCAAAAGAATGAAGTCAAACACTCAGACAAAAATCTCATCAATTATAGAAACTAATCAAAACCTTCAAGACAAGATAAAGATAAGAAATCTAAATCAAGAGGACCATGTTTCAACTGCGAAAAACCCGACCACTATAAATCGGAATTCCCATTGCTCAAGAAAGACAAAGGAAAAGACAAATTTCAAAAGAGACATAACAAAGATAGAAGAGCATACATTGCCTCATATGACAAAGAAGAAACAATCAACCTTTTCCTCATGGCTCATCAAAAGAAGAAAAGCAATGTAAGTCACTCTAAATATAATCACATTGATAAAATGTCTCACATAGAATTGCAAAGAGCTTTTGATACTTTACAAAATGAGGCTAAGGAAGCTTTTAAAAAATTAGCCTCAAATAAGAAAAAAAATTCATACCTTGAAGATAAAGTGTCCAAATCCCAAAAAGAATTGGAAGCTCTCAAGGCATCCATGGTAGAGAAAATCAAAACTTATAGCAAAGATGATAAGCTTTCTTGGCATGATTGGGCTGGATGTGAAACTTTCTACAATTGGAAAAGAGAGGTTAAAACTCTTAAAGCCAAACTTGACAAGGCTTTACAACCAAAAATTACTTTTAGCATTGATAAATCAAATTTCAGAAGTAGTATGATAAATCCATATAAAAAATACACTTATGAAATAAGAGATCCTCCAAGAAAAAGTAACTTGCCCAAAACTCTAACATGTTTATATTTTTTGCAAAAGGGGGCACACCATTAGCAAATGTCAATTTAGGAGGTTTTTGGTTCCTCAAGGCATTTCAAATGGTTGCCAAAATGCAACTAAAGTATCATTCACACACAAGGACCCAATAAAAATTAGGTACCTACTTCCCTTGTTTAAAATTGTAGGTGGAATTTCTTGAGACTACAGAGAAAAGATGGTTTCTCGATAGTGGGTGCTCAAGACATATGACGGGCGACATCTCCCTATTTTTTGACTTTGTCGCGAAAAAGAAAGGATTTGTCACCTATGGTGACAATAACAAGGGAGCAATAATCGGTAAGGTAGTGCAGGTAATCCCTCTTCTACTACTATCTCATATGTCCTATTAGTTGATGGTCTTAAACACAATCTTATTAGCATTAGCAAATTATGCGACAAAGGATACAATGTATCATTTTCAAAAGATTGTTTCACAATTGAACACAATGATAAGAAAGATGATGTGTTCAAAGGATTGAGGGTAAAAAATGTATACATGCTTGACTTGAATAATGTATCTCTAATCGGAGCTAAATGTCTATTCACTTTAAATGAGGTTTCATGGTTGTGGCATAGACGTCTAGCTCACTTGAATTTTGATTTGTTAAATAAAGTTGTCTCAAAAGATTTAGTTGTCGGTTTACCAAAACTAAAATTTTCCAAGGATCACTTATGTGATGCTTGCCAAATGGGGAAGCAAACTAGAATCTCGTTTAAATCTAAAAACATTGTTTCTACAACGAGACCTCTTGAACTTCTTCATATGGATCTTTTTGGACCATCTAGAATTAAAAGTATAGGTGGTAACTACTATGAATTCGTTATTGTAGATAACTACTCAAGATTTTGTTGGACAATTTTCTTGGCAAATAAAAGTGACACCTTTTTGGCATTTGAAATTTTTTCCAAGTTTTCTCAAAACAAATTGAACACTAGCATAGTTACTATTCGAAGCGATCATGGTGGTGAATTTAAGAATGATCTCTTTGATAAATTTTGTGAAAAATACAATATTGATCATAATTTTTCCACTCCATGTACTCCTCAACAAAATGGAGTGGTGGAACGTAAAAACCGTGTTTTAGAAGAACTCGGAAGAACTATAATCAATGAACACTCTCTTCCAAAATACTTTTGGGTTGATGCCATTAACACGACATGTTATGTTTTGAATAGGGTTCTAATACGTCATATTCTAAACAAAACTTCCTATGAACTTTTGAAAGGAAGAAAACCAAATATTTCTCATCTTCACATATTTGGATGTAAATGCTTTGTGTTAATAATGGTAAAGAAAATTTAGGTAAATTTGATTCAAAAGCTGACGAAGGTATCTTTCTCGCATACTATCAATCAAATAAAGCCTATAGAGTATTTAATAAAATATTACATATATTTGAAGAGTCTGTACATGTTTCCTTTGATAAATCCGATCCGAAATTAGTCGGAAAGGGTAGTGTTTATGATGGTGCAGTTGTATCTTTGGAAAGCATACTACAAGATCCCAAAGAAAAGGACTCAGAATCTATTAAAATTGAAGAAGAGTTGGATCAAGTATCTGAAGAAAGAGAGGAAGATCATCCAAGAAATAAAAATGATCTTCCTTTGGAATGGAAAACTCTAAGGATCATCCCATCGATAAAATCCTAGGAGATATATCAAAGGGAGTCACAACTCTCTCTAAGTTAATTTACTTTTGTTATCGTTTTGCTTTCATTTCTCAAATTGAACCCAAAAACTCTAAAGATTCCTTACTCGATGAACATTGGTTTTTAGCCATGCCAGAGGAACTAAATTAGTTTCAAAGAAATGAGGTTTGGGACCTTGTCTCCCCTCCACGAGATCATCGAGTTATTGGAACTAAATGGGTTTTTAGGAATAAACTAGATGAAATCGGAATTATAACTCGCAACAAGGCTCGACTTGTTACCCAAGGGTATAACCAAGAGGAAGGCATAGATTATGAGGAAACTTATGCTCCAGTGGTCCAACTCGAGGCTATATGCCTTTTGCTTACATATGCATGCTCGCAAAACTTAAAATTATTCCAAATGGATGTAAAAAGTGCCTTCTTACATGGATACATTAATGAAGAGGTTTATGTGTCTCAACCTCCCAGTTTTGAGAATTTTGAGAATCCTAACTAAGTTTACAAACTTAAGCGTGCGCTATACGGTCTTAAACAAGCCCCTAGGGCTTGATACGAACGTCTTAGCAAATTCTTACTAGATCAAGGATTCTCAAGAGGAAAGGTTGACACAAAAATTTTAATTAAGCATGAAGTAAAGCATTTTATTTCAGTTCAAGTTTATGTAGATGACATTATTTTTGGTTCTTCTAACACATCTTTGGTCAAGAAATTCTCTAAGATGATGCATGGAGAATTTGAGATGAGAATGATGGGAGAGTTAAACTACTTCCTTGGACTTCAAATCAAGCATTTAAATGAAGGAACATTCGTGAGTCAAACCAAATATTTTCTTGACCTACTCAAGCGATTTGACATGGAAAACTCAAAAGCAATCGATACTCCCATGCCTACGACCGCGAACTTATACCGAGATGATAATTCTAAGCCTGTCGATATAAAAAGTTATAGAGGTAGGATTGGTTCCCTTCTTTATTTTAAAGCCTCTTGTCTAGATATTATGTTTAGTGTTTGCATGTGTGCTCGGTTTCAATCATGTCCTAAGGAGTCACATTAAAAAGCCGTAAAGCGCATACTTAGGTACCTTAGTGGTACAACTAAGTATGGACTTTGGTACTCCAAGGGTAGCGATTATTCTTTAGTTAGATATTCTGATTCTGACTTTACCTGTTGGAAATCGGATAGGAAAAGCACTAGTGGTACTTGTCGTTTCTTTTCAAATTCTTTAGTCAGTTGGCATAGCAAAAATCAAGTTTCAGTTGCATTGTCAACGGCCGAAGTGAACACGTTGCAGTTGGTAATTGTTGTGCTCAAATCTTGTGGCTCAAACAACAATTACCCTACTTCAATGTCCAACTTGATCACATTCCTTTTTTTTGTGACAATACAAGTTCCATCAACCTAACCAAAAATACGATTTTTCACTCTCGCACAAAACATATTGAGATAAGGTATCATTTTCTAAGGGATCATGTGGAAAAGGGTGATGTTATTTTCAAGCATGTTGATAGAAAAAATCAACTTGCTGACATATTTACTAAACCACTCGCTACAGATCCCTTCCATCACATCCATAGGGAACTCGGTGTTCTCGATATCTCAGATAGGTTGTAACTTAAGCAAGTTGCATACCTTTTATTTTATTGAACATATTCTCTTAATGCTTGATGCACTTATGGATAGCCTTGGAGAAAGCTCTTATCAACTCTCATGAAGGTAATATCGTTCTTATCTATTATCTACTCTTAACAATGTGTAAATTCTAAACTTGGTCTTCTATATCTTTATTGTTAAGTACATAGGGATTCTAAGTGTTATATAAATTGCATGATATCAATTGAAAAAGCTACATAAAATCAAAACTATTTACTGTTGAGTAGACTCATTGCCAACATGCGTCGATGCGTACTTTATATCTCACTCATCATCAATTAGAATAATCCTCGCGCCGACTCAACGCTCTATAAGTGGTCGACGCGTCACGACAATGTCTGATTTATTTGTTCTTATATCATTTTGTTCTTTTGTTTTGTAAATACACTCATTTCTCTCAAAACCCTGAAAACCCATCTCTCTCAAAATCTTTCTCACATGCCCATTTCATTCAAGAAATTTCCCTAATGGATTCAAAGGTAGCTAAGAAGAGAACTTTTAGAGGCAACTCCTCCAATGTTCCTTCAGATATTCCGGTAACTTCTCTTTCACTTCTCTTTGATGATATTGTTGGTACCTTTGCAGACACTTTTGGTAAGAGAAACATAGTTAGACAATCGACTTTATATCTGCAAACCTTGGGTCAGATGTATCTTCCTGAGATTATTGAATTATTAAGATTTCAGAACTTCCACATATTTCTTGAATGAGATAAACCTTATAATGAGGATTTAGTCAAAATGTTCTATGCTGGCATGCAAGGAAAGTTTGAACGATTTGAATTTAAATATAGAATCAATAACAAATATTATATGGTTAGATCGCATGTATGGAAACACCTATTTGGTATGTGGAAAGTTAACTCTGATGTTATTAAAATCTCTGATATTGTTCTTACTCCTAACTATGAATTCAAGTCGGCTTTAAACTCCATGCTCAAGAAACCTTACAGTGACAAAATTGTAAACAATGATTTATTTGCAAGATCTGTAATGACTGGTACCCTAGCCCCATTTGACAGAATTCTCTTTTGGATCGTTTGCCACATTACTAGACTAAACAAGGGAGGTCTTTCTCGTGTGGATAAAGTTTAAGTTCAACTGCTTTATGTTTTGAAACATAAAATAAAGTTATATTGGCCACATTATTTTGCTATCCGAATGTTTGATCTACACAACTCTAGAAGAGGCACTGCACTATGCTATCCCTCTTTCATTCAAAGAGTTATCAATCAAGAAAAGATTAAAGTTCCAGGAATTCCTTATGTTGGTATGACTTTTGATCTTGAATTCACAAAGAAATCACTTACTTGGATGGGCTTCCAATGGAATCACACGGAACAAAGATATCGTTATATTGTGAGAAGTACATTTGTTTCGTTCCAAAATAGTGATGGTGAAGAGGATGATAATGAAGAAGAGGAAGAGTCTGAGGAAGAAGAAAATGAAGCAAATATGGACGAGGATGCCCCGGTTCCTCAAGAAAACAATGTAAATGTGATAGCTCTTTGGGAGAAAATGCAGATCCAACAAAAGGAAGACGCATTCCTTCAAAATGAGAGGATTTCGAACCTCTACAACATTTTTAAAGTCCAAAACTAAATGTTCTCAACCTATTAAAATATTCAAGATCTACGGTACTCCACGTTGGAAGGCATGCTTCAATTACAAGCTGAGAACCTTGCCTCCCTTCATTTCAACTTCCTTCAGCATTTTCCAAACCTTCCACCTGATGATCCCGAAAACAATGATACCGACAACCTAGAAAATTGATTCATCTTTATATATGTAATTTTGTTTAAGTTCTTATGTTACCCTTCTTTTGTTAAGCTCATGCACTTATCCTTATTAACTAGTTTTTAATATTCTACATACATTTTTCTAATTATTGCATTTTATGATCCGCACTAATTTCAATTTATGTGAATGATTGTTGGTGTCTTTAGTTGCGAATGGAAAGTTATTTTGTATTTGATATATTTTGTTACACTTGACCATGTGCTTTTTATCTTTTTGATGTTGTCAACGAGGGAGAAGTGAACATAAAAGATAATATATAGCTTGCTACCGGAACGCACAAACTCAGGGGGAGCATATTTAAGCATTGTTTTTCCATCATCAAAAATGGGGAGTATGTGAGGGCAAAGTACCTCTATAAGTTTTTTAATGATTTCAAAACAATTATTAACCTCTCTCTATTTGGGTCCATCCTTTGAACAATCTTGCAATGGAATGATTAGAATGGAGATCTCCAGAAATACTTACTCTTGAGAAAATTCAATATGTGCGTCGACTCATCATCTTCAATCAAGCCCTGGATGTGTCAGGTCGATCCTTTCGGTCGACTCAAACTGGAAATCAAAATATTAAACTATTGCATCGACGCAAGCCCAATAGCGATCGATGCACTGCACTTCATAATGGATTTCTCTCTGACTGCTGGATGTATCACGTTAACCCTTCCGGTTGACTCAACCTGGGAATCAAAATATTCAAAGTTTGCATCGATGCAATCCTGAAGCGGTCGATGTATTGCACTTTAAAATAGTTTTTCTCTATCTGCGGGTTGTGTCGCGCCGACCCTTATCTCTGGTTGAGTCGACCGCTCACTGGCCTCATCTGATTTTGTGCTATGATTGTGGGTCTTGGCTATTAGGTAACATATATATATATATATATATATATATATATATATATATATATATATATATATATATATATATATATATATATATATATATATATATATATATATATATATATATATATATATATATATATATATATATATATATATATATTCATTATGAATATTTTTTAAATCAACAAGAACTAGTGAAAGATACACATAATGCTCTTCATCTTCATCCTCTCTTCTCAAAAATCAACATCTACACATAATCATGGTTGTTGATTCAAGAAAATTGTTGTGGTGATAATGTTCAAATCAAGGATTCAATCCAGATTTGGGTTGAGAAACTGTGGGTTGTTTTTGAATAAAATCATTTGGATTTTCTCCTCTAAGATTCCTATTGATGCGGGGGTTTTTGCAATGTATTTGCTTCATTTAATTTAGCCAAGTGAAAGGATTAAAAAATGGTGGGTTTGTTTAATCAAAAAGCACTAACCGGAGGATTGTGAAGATATATTTAGGGTCAAATTGCTTGCAACCGAAATCAGTCGAGTGAAAGGATTAAGAAATAGTGGGTTTGCTTAATCAAGTAGCGGTAAGCGGAGGTTTGTTCGAAGAATTTGGCACTTGGTTTTGCTCAAACAAGGAAAGGGAAGAAGACTGTTAGATTCTAGAATTGGCGGCAGACGTATCCTACGCGAGGACGACAAGGGGAACTTCCTTAACAAGTCGTGTGTTCTTCTGCTTTTTCTTTATCTGTATACTTGATTACTATACTATGTGAAAATTAATTTGTCAAATCTGCATATATTGAAATTGTAGTGTGTTGAGTTCATTTCAAAATATTGGTAATGTAGGTGTTTAGGTATTGGCTTGCATTTTTGGTAAATCCCAAGTGTATGTGTGAATGTCATGACTAATGTCATAACATTCTAGTTCAGTTTGTACTGACTCATTAGGTACCTTTGCAGAAAAATATTGTAATTCAAGTACTGATGTTTATAAGTGTGTATCTGAGCATTTTGCAAAATGATCACATTTTGCTAAATCAGTAGACAGGTTTTCTCAGATGTCATAACAGATGTTATGACATCCTGTTCTGAACTAACAGGTTTGCAGGTTGGATAAGTCTGAGTTTTTTCAGGAAATAACTCAGTCTTTCCTGAACAGAATCCTGCGTTTTCTGAGGGGTAACCTAGCTCAACCCTAACCTGGTTAATAAAGTCCTGTGACCTGGTCTTTAGGTCAAACGGAATTAACCCTAGGTTTTTGTGGAAACCCTAACTGAAGTTGCAGCTGCTATATATTCAACAGAGCTGCTGTTTTTCAAGGGATCTCTCTTGATTGGTTAGAAGATCATTTTGTAAGCCTCACATAATGTAACATTGGGGGTGTTTTGTTAGGTAAACCTGTCGGTCTGTGGCAAGGTTACCATGTGTGTAACTCGAAACCTGTAGGTAAGAGTTTGAGTGTTCTTGGACGAAGCTGTGAAGCAAGTCTAAGTATTTTTGCATTACTTCATATTCATTGTAATGTAGGAAACCAAGTGGGAGGGCACTACTTCTTGAGTAGGAGTAAGACTTCTGTTGCTGCGGCAATAGGAATGGAAACTGGTAGGTTTCTATCTAGGAGTTCCTAGGTATAGGTTGCACTGGGTAGATGATTAAGTGAAGGATGGGAACTTGTGAAGTTTAGTCCTGAATTAATATTGCTGATAGTGGATCTTCTTCCTGGCTTGGTATGCCCCTAGAGTAGGTGTGTTTCACCGAACTGGGTCAACAACTGATTTGTGTTTTTACCTTCAGCACTTTATAATTCTGTCTGTTATATATCAAGGTAAAACTGTAATGTTGTAACAGATGATGTCTCAGAACATGTTAAGACATCATGCTGATTTCTGTGCAGGAGAAACAGAACTGTGAAGGTTGTTTGCTCTCTGCTAATCATGAACAGAACTAGTCACATCATTGTTCTATCCTCTGCACCTTCAAAGTATATCTGGCACAGCTTGGATAAACTGTGCTTCTGTTATTCTTTAGTACTGAATCACGAAAAATTGGGTATCTACCTTGCTGTGTATTTATTATGTCATATCAGATGTCTAGACATTGAGTATAACATCTGAAGACTGGCATACACCAGAATTTCAATTGGTATCAGAGCAGGCATCTTGTTCTGTTTCTGGATGAGATCCATGGGTGATACTTTCTGGTATCTGCAAGGTCAATCTTAGTACTGGAGATTGTAACCTGGAAAGGTTTGTTATTTCCCTGAATGGTCCCTTAAAGTGGGAGGATGGACTATTCATGACAGGAACTGTGTGTACCTGTCTTTGGTGATTGGCATTTGGCCTGGTTGTGTGGTAGCTGCTCTAGGTTTGATTTATTTTCAAACCTAGGATTTGTGTACGCCTAAAGTGTGTGTGCAAAGATTGAGTTGTATTATGTTCTTCCGCTGGGCAAAACTCAAGCTCTGATGTGTTTCCCCTCTTGTGGATTGAAGGCTACTGTATTCAAGAATTCAACATAAGCTATTGAAGATGTCACAGATACTTGAGTCCTCTCAAGTCCACTCATGAAGACGTTCTTCGTTCAGGATGGTAAGAATCACATAATCACGGATTAGTGTTATACGAAGACCTTGAATAATTTCAAGGAGGGCCTTGTTCCAAGGTGATGAAACTGATGTTCTATGGAACAAGTATGCAGCTACTAGTTGAAGAGCATATGTTTTGGGTGTCAAACAAAGGGATACTTTTGTTTGGAACCTACTCCTGACCTGGAAGAGGAGACATCTGTGTGTGCAAAGTTGACAATGGTAGAGTCAACTATGTCTGTGTGCTCCCAAAGGTTACTTTTAGGAGTCAGAACTCTAGAAGTGAAGCTGGTTGAGATGTGATATTGATCAGGGCTGAGCAGTTGTTCCCTGGAGTACTATGGTGTGAAGAAAGACAAGCTCATTAGTTAATAAAAGTTAATAATGGTGCAGCATTATTGTACTTTCATAGAAGAAGATTGGGATCATGAATCTTGTCATTTAAACATCATGATTAAAAGTGGAAGATCTTCCAAGATGTGAGAATTTGAAGACTCAGAATTTGGTTAAGGTGGTATGTTCTGGCAATACATATCTGCTGATGATTGGTGTTGTTGTCTTCTCTGAAGTACTTAAGGTCAGCTGAAGTCTGATTGGTGTGATTGGAGTATGAACAGGTATAACTCTTGGAGTTACTTGAATCTGGTAGGGATGTCATATGTCATGTCGAGACATTTGTGTACAATGCATGGAGATTTTGTGTGGAGCTTCCATGATTGGTAGTTTGAGGGGGAGATTTGGTTAACCTCCTCACATTAGTTCAGCCTGGTGTTTAGCTGGCTGTTGACCTATGTCACATGGGTTCTGGGTGTTGTGTGACATATTTGCAAGGAAGGATTCATCTCTCTCATTCCTAAGGATGAATCTGATCTGGTAGGAGTTTCAAATCTGTTGAGGTGAGTAGAGTTTGTTCAGAGAAAATTCTATTTACTTGAGTCAAGGGTGGCAACCTAGATATCTCAACTCTTTGGTCTCTCAAAGAAAGTGCTTGCAAGAAGAAGATATCAACACACGAAGAGTATGTCAAAGTATTCAAATGGTGAAAGTATCTTACAGGATAATGGGAAGGATTTATGATCAATTGCTATTTGTGACAAGTACAAGTATTTAATTGATTATCCTTGGAGTTCAAGATAACTGATGTTCTTAAAGATGTGGGAACATTCCTTCTTCTAGACCCTGTGAAGAATCACAGGAAGAGTGATGCTTTAGAGCTATCTCTTTGGTGACAGCAAAATCATTTGATCCTTGAAAAGGTTTCCTGGAAACGTGTTCAGACTTGAAGCTACAAGAAGAAGAAGACATCATAATCTTGATGATGGTTACTTGAATCAGTCTGGTTCTGATCTAGGTAAGGAAGTAAATTAGAGAAGGAGCTGAATTCAACAACTAGATGTTATAACATAATGTTGTGACATTTGGTTCAACATCATATTCTTGGTTGGTGAAGTGGCACATCAACTTAAGATAGGATGATCTACGAAGTTGAAGATTGGATACTTCAAAAAGATCGTCTCTTTGCAGCTCTTTGGAGTTGTTGGGTGGAGAATATGTTACATGTTCCTGTCTTAGTGTATCTAAGCCTTTTGTGATAACTTGTAGCTTGAAGTTCAAATTTCAATTGGAAGATCAGAATATCTTTGGGAGAAGTCTGATGAACATGGAGAAGTCAAAAGGTTGAAGGAATTAATTTTATTTGGTCTATCTCAGCAGTGGATTCGGAGAATCAAGATAATCAACATGTGGCAGCTGATTATTATTGAGGTTAGTCTTAGACAGATTACTTTTGGGCAGAAGAGTAATGAGTTGAATACAAAGAGGAGGTGGCTTTTATTCATCTCTTGGAGCTTGTGGTAGAAGTTATGAGTCATCTATAGTAGATTATCTCTTGTAATGGGATGAGAATGTTGGTGTCCCTATTTGTGTGTTTGATTTTGTTCTGACCAAGCTGGTAGCGCAGTAAGGTCTGAATATTGTCTGAGGATGGTCTGAAGATGTCAGAGTAATTTCTAAAGATTTTCAGAAGATGTCCTTTGTATGATGTGACTCAGAAAGGTTGACTTAGACCAAGGATGTTCTAACTTGTTCTGGTCTGAAGAAAGTTTGATTCAGAGTATGGATGCGTTCAACCAATATAGTTGAACAGAGGGTGCGCTCTTGAAGACATGAAGATGCGTCTTATGTTTTCCATTCATCAAGGGGTCTTATTTACTTTGAATCAGAAGTTGTCTTGAAGGTCCAACTGAGTATTGAATGTGACCTACTTGTTTCCATGAGGAGAAGTGATTGTCCCTAACAGGGGGAGTATTGGTTTGTATGGAAAGTCTTCATCAGACTCGTAGGATATAAAGCGTGGCACTTTATTAACTATTGGGATGATGTGTTCAAGACTGAAGAGGACTATGTCTGACCGAATGTCATCACATTGCCTAATGACATTGTTCCCAATTTCCTCTAAAACTACAGACAGGAGGAAAATTGGATGAAGTGTGGATTACTATTAATAAACCCATGTGTGTACAGTTGTATGACTCAGAGGGAGTAACCATCATCTTTGTGTAAATGGAATGGTTTCAAGCTGCTAATATGAAAATAGCAGAATGTATGACGACATAGGATTTGAGCATGTTTTCATCTGCTAAGAAAACAGGGCGTTTGTGTCTCATTATGAAGCATTTTAGTGAGCTGGAATGTTTAGGTGATAACTTGTCATCTAATAAAGGTATTATATAACTGAGGCAGAGTGTGATTTCTAGTAATTGGTGGAGTGGGGAGTAGTTCTTTAAATCAAGAAAGTTCAAATGCTGTTCCTTTAAATCCAGATGTCTCTCACAAGAAAAGGAAGAAGCCAGACTCCTCCGAGCCTGATGACAGTGCTTAAAGGTTGGTTGCTATTTGGTGGTGTTGCTGGTTGGTGCTGATATCTGGTGGAGTTTGGAAGTGTATTCAGTTGTTTTCTGCTGCTTCTCTTATTATTTTGTTTTGGATAACTGTATAATTTTATGGACATGTATCTTTGGCCCATTTGTGGCTAAAAAGGGGGAGAATATTTTGGTACTTGACATTCTATTTTTCTGCTGTCACTTATTTCTGCTGCTATCTATCTCTGATTGCTTAGGGTCTTTAGCCAAAAATCTGCCAAAGGGGGAGTTTGTAGGTGTTTAGGTATTGGCTTGCATTTTTGGTAAATCCCAAGTGTATGTGTGAATGTCATGACTGATGTCATAACATTCTAGTTCAGTTTGTACTGACTCATTAGGTACCTTTGCAGAAAAATATTGTAATTCAAGTACTGATGTTTATAAGTGTGTATCTGAGCATTTTGCAAAATGATCACATTTTGCTAAATCAGTAGACAGGTTTTCTCAGATGTCATAACAGATGTTATGACATCCTGTTCTGAACTAACAGGTTTGCAGGTTGGATAAGTCTGAGTTTTTTCAGGAAATAACTCAGTCTTTCCTGAACAGAATCCTGCGTTTTCTGAGGGGTAACCTAGCTCAACCCTAACCTGGTTAATAAAGTCCTGTGACCTGGTCTTTAGGTCAAACGGAATTAACCCTAGGTTTTTGTGGAAACCCTAACTGAAGTTGCAGCTGCTATATATTCAACAGAGCTGCTGTTTTTCAAGGGATCTCTCTTGATTGGTTAGAAGATCATTTTGTAAGCCTCACATAATGTAACATTGGGGGTGTTTTGTTAGGTAAACCTGTCGGTCTGTGGCAAGGTTACCATGTGTGTAACTCGAAACCTGTAGGTAAGAGTTTGAGTGTTCTTGGACGAAGCTGTGAAGCAAGTCTAAGTATTTTTGCATTACTTCATATTCATTGTAATGTAGGAAACCAAGTGGGAGGGCACTACTTCTTGAGTAGGAGTAAGACTTCTGTTGCTGCGGCAATAGGAATGGAAACTGGTAGGTTTCTATCTAGGAGTTCCTAGGTATAGGTTGCACTGGGTAGATGATTATGTGAAGGATGGGAACTTGTGAAGTTTAGTCCTGAATTAATATTGCTGATAGTGGATCTTCTTCCTGGCTTGGTATGCCCCCAGAGTAGGTGTGTTTCACCGAACTGGGTCAACAACTGATTTGTGTTTTTACCTTCAGCACTTTATAATTCTGTCTGTTATATATCAAGGTAAAACTGTAATGTTGTAACAGATGATGTCTCAGAACATGTTAAGACATCATGCTGATTTCTGTGCAGGAGAAACAGAACTGTGAAGGTTGTTTGCTCTCTGCTGATCATGAACAGAACTAGTCACATCATTGTTCTATCCTCTGCACCTTCAAAGTATATCTGGCACAGCTTGGATAAACTGTGCTTCTGTTATTCTTTAGTACTGAATCACGAAAAATTGGGTATCTACCTTGCTGTGTATTTATTATGTCATATCAGATGTCTAGACATTGAGTATAACATCTGAAGACTGGCATACACTAGAATTTCAGGTAATATCCTTTTGATTGATACCTAAGAAAACACACTGCTACAATTTAGTAAAATCAAACCTAAGGTGCTTTTCTCATAAGGTGTTGGACAAATTGACTAATCCACAAATTATTCATTTTGTTTAGCCTTATCTCATTAAACTCATTAGAAGTAATTAATATTCATTAAGGGTGTATAAGTGATTGATCAATTGAGTAGAACACATTGATTCTTACTTTGTCATTATATCCCATACGGCTACGCATATCCGATCTTTTCAATAGAGGATCATTTAGACGATTGGAGATTCCAGGAAGCTTTCACATATTTTTCTGAAAAATAATTCTAAAAAGTGCAAGTTATGTTAAACGATCTATTCAATCCCCCTTATAGATTGATCACATCGTCTAACACACACATCTTCCGTTGGGATTGTAGCGGGGAGAGGAAGTGTTGGGATTCTGAGGAGGTTCTCTCAATGTAACCAGCCCAACCTTCAACATGTGTTGCAATGCTTGGGCCAACGACATGTTGATCTTTGTAAACTTTCTCCTAGGTACCTCCTGTCTATGTTGATTATTTTGTTGTTCTTACACTAACATAGGGTTGGAGATCAGTACAACCCTTACAAATTGGTTACGATCATTCCTATTGCGACCCTTCTGGCCGTACACAACATTGGATTCCCTCTTACTGTTTTAAGCCTTATTCATAACATTTGAAGATATAGCCACCTGGATTTTTCTGCTTCTGATTCCATTTTCCACATGTTCCCCTATTAAAATCAGTTCAGTGAAACCATCCGAAGAACTTCCTAGAAGATGATTATAGAAAAGACATATTAGTGTGCTCATGAACATGTCAACCAACTCTATATTAGCAAAAGGAGGTTAAACTTTGCCCACAAGATCTCTCCATTTCTGCGCATACTCTTTAAAACCTTCATCAGATCCCATGGTCATACTCTGTAGTTGCATACAGGTTGGTGCAAGATCAACATTATACTGGTATGCTTATAGAAAGTAGCAGCCAAATCTTCCCAGGTGTGAATATTGGTCCTTTCTAGTAGATATAACCATTCCAATTGTGTTCCAAACAAGCTCTCTTAAAATAAGTGAACTCACAGGTTCTTGTCAGCAGTGTGCGGTTGGATTTTCCAAACATAAGACTTCAAATGCAACTTTGGACAAGAAATTCCATCATACTTGGAAAAGGATGGAGTCTTTAACTTAGGAGGAATGACAACTCCTAAAACCAGACCTAAATCATCGAAGTTCAATCCATGCACTTTCTAGATCTCCATAGCTCTCAGACACTCTTCTAGCTGTTTGTGTTTCTCGTCATCAGGGAGATATTGTTCATCCAAGTAATCATCTTCCTCTTCATTAGGAAATTTGTTAGAACCAATATTGCTTCTTTTAGTCGTCACACTCTTACTGTCTTTATTCTGCTTGTCATCTTTATCATATGAGATGTTAAGATCTCGAGCTTGCTTGACAGGACCTATGAACCTTCTCCCCATGTTAAGAATGCCAATTAGTTTCTTTGATTTTTTCTTCTTCTCACTGGTAACAAGTCCCTTCAATTCTTCCTGCCCCTTGGCTAAGTTCAGAAACACCTGCTGAAATTGGGCATTCTAAGCTTAGAGGTCTTTGACTGTTTGTTTAAGATCCATTTTTTTCTGCTGAAATAAACAGCGAGAAGATGAGAAAACCTGTCTTGAAAGTACTTGTTATGTAATGAGATGCATGATATGTAGATGCAAATGTAATGTTTTCAAGGATCTCGCGTGATTAAAAAAATTTGAAAATGAATTTGGTCGCAACTTTGACTTGTAAAACTTTGAGTCTTTATATTTGGATGTCCTTCTATAAGAATCAAGCTCACCATATCAATTGGGTCCTAGTCTCTGACTCAAGGGAATGTACTTTGATCTTTGATGACATTCGATTAGAGGAAAATAAATCCTCTTGCCCCTTGCTAGAAATCTGGCTCATGATAATCCTGCACTAAATATCCTTAAGATCCTTGAAATGGTTAGTAAAAATGCCAGGTCATATGTTATGATGTCATGATGTTATGTTTATGTTTAAACAAGTACAAAACACAAACAAATCACACAAGATCCTTAGGTTTAAAGGCTTTCATGCGGTCCATAGGTAAGTACCATTCTCTATTGAAGTTAAGTTGGCTCAACCGGTTCTAAAATAGTAACCGGGTTCTAGGAATCTCATATCACAGATCTTTCTCGAAGGTTTAATTTTAGTACAAAAATTGACTTGCCACCAAAACATCCCACATGTCGAATCTCAATGAGTGTAGCATCGAGTATCAACCAACCTTAGATTGCATCATAGTCGGCCATCTCACTACCTTCTAATGGCCAAGATGGGTCAATTAAGGTTCTAAAAGTTAGTTAGTGCTAATGACACCACACGGAAGCCTAATGTTATCCTCCACTGACTCTAGAAACATTAGTACAATCTAAACTGTCACACTAACCTTAGCCATCACTTCAACCATATCGGCCTATGTCGTACAATCTTCATGATCTATTTCTACTTACCTAAGGAATTCCTAGATCCGGGTGTAGGATCTTACAAGAAACTAAACCCAAACAAACCTTTAAGTTAAAGTAAACAATTCAAACAAATAAAGCAAGTAAGAGTGATCTAACTATAAGGCAACCCCTCTTTTTAAGCAACCCTTATTTTTAAGCAACCCCTCTAGCCTTCATACTGACTTGCTTGCCACCCAGCCAACATGCTGGTTATGTTAGGAAATAAGCGCTGCATATTGTATAGAAAACCTGCGTAAATTGGAAAATAGAAAAAAAAATATTGCAAAAGCCAGGGATCGAACCACGCCTTTGAGGTAAGAAGATATTTTGTACGCGCGCGCTTTCCAATGGGGTGGCTATTACATCAGGTAGTAAAACAAAACAAAATAAATATATTATAACTATAATCAATACACTGGAGAACCGTCATAGCCCTAGCCTTGGTTGTCTTCTCCAGCGATCTCGTTTTCTCAAAGTTGCAAAATAAAGTCTTTTAATGATCAAAGAGGACCCTACCCCCCTAATTTGAGGGATGCAAACTCATTGGTGGCCTTAGTTTTGGATAAAATGTCATGCACAGTGAGATATAATCAAAATAATTAAAAACGGTATAAACATGGTGATACATGATTCTGGCATTATGGGACTCATGTGAAGGTTCAGACTTACGTTATTACATCTTAGGAACACATTAGAGTCATTAGTATGAATCAAAGCATGGTAAAAATAAAAATATGAAATGACAAAAGTATGGAAACCGGTGATGCATGGGATGTGTGTTTCAGGCCTCTTTGATCATCAAGGATAATCTCAACTCACCCTATGATATCCTACGAGTCTATTTGGATGGTTTCTTTGCTTTGAAAGTGGTTATATGAGACGTTTCAAGTTTGACCTAGTTTGACAAAATTTAAGGTTTTGAATGGATGTTCTTACACGGTTTTTTTGTGTCCTTGTTGTCTGAACATGAAGGGTATTTATAAGAGGATTAGATTAGGTCAAGGGTGGGTTTGGAACTCTTGTAAAACAACCTTTGATTCTTGTTTGAAAATAGAACTGGAATAAGACAAAACATGAAGATTTGTTTTGAAAATAACCCCACACGGTTTGTAGCATATCTTTGGGTCTCCACAATATTTGAAACAAAGGCCTTTTATTCCTTTTACCTACCATTACTATTTATTTGATTTAATTTTCATTTAAATGAATAAAAATTCAAATAAAAGAAATAAAAATTATAAAAAATATAAGAATGGTTTTAGGGGTCCCCTAATATGTCATGAGCACGTTTGAACTTTAAAAGTTAGGCCCATTAGACTAATATGTCCCCTACAACTCTCATGCTGATTATTTTTTCATTTAATGATTTTAACTTGATGGAAATTGCTTTGATAAAATGTGTCTTTTTGTTGACTTTTAAAATGACCTGTAATGTTTTGGCTCATATCTCTCAAATGAAGCATTTTTGTCCTTGAGCTTAAAGAGACCAAGTTGTAGAGAATTAAATTTCGATCTATATGGGCTTTAGTTGAGAATTTCCTAATGAAGCATGTGAAAGTTATGCTTCGTCAAAGTTCAGTAGACTTCTTCTAAAGAAAACCCTAATTTAAAAACTTTTGACTTTTGATGAATCTTAAGTTTTCTTGATAAGTTATGATCAACTCTTGGTCTAATGATGAATGTGACTTCAAAATATCGATTTTGACAAAAAATATTGAAGTTTGACTGTATGTTGACCATAATTGACTTTTTGTCAAATACAGTTGATTTTCAACCATTTGGGCAATTGACTGAGCAAATTTGTGATGTAAGCTTGAAACTTGACCTGAGGATTCTTTAAAGCATATGAGGAACCATGAAACTTACTTGAGTCATTAGAAGCTCAATTTTCTTTTAGGAAACCAAAACCCTAGTTGTAGACCACTCCTTAGGAGGAGGATTCATCTGATCAATTCTTGAGTAGTCTTTAGCAATAAAGAACCCTAGGAGCATGAGGAGAAATTTTGAAATGTGAGGGAAAATTTTAGGGTACAACATATTGATTGGTATCATCAAGCTTATTATAATGTTAATACTATTGATAGTTGTGGTAGTTTCCCCAATGTACCTCTTCTTGGTACAAAGGGTGGAATTGACTACAACCTTGTTCTTGCATGCCGCTAGCTTGGATATCCAATGAGAGACAAGCCAAACAACCTTCATATGAGTGGTTTCTTTCTCAAATAAGGAGAATATTGTGAGGTAGCTAAGGAATAGATTAAGAAGGCTTGGTTCCATATTCATAGGAAGGGTAGAAAAGATTTGGGACCAAGAGGAGTTGTTTCCTTAGACCCTCATCTCCGTTGGGTACAAGCAAGGGAAATTTAGTTGAAGATTCCTTATTCTCATGAAAAACCTATATCTTATATATTTATGAGGACCACTCCTCTCTTAGATGACGTGGAAGAACTTAAACTTGCCTTAGTTATGATGCAACAAGAAAAGGAAACATGGAAGAATAAGTACCAGACTTTGGAGTTGTCCTACTCAATAGTATTGAAAGAGAAGAATGGCTTGATTGCATTCTCGAGAGACATGCTATAGAGATGATGGAGAAGCAAGGATATTTATTTTCCTCTTAAGCTCAGCCAGATCTCGGTCATCCATTTTATAATTCAGGAGGATGGAAAGAAGTCGTCAACAAGTATGCAGAAGAGAACAAGCTATTGAAGGCTCTGTAGCGGTAGAAATGTTGAGACTAAGAAATTAGGTTGACTTGACTCGCACAAATCAAATAAAAATCCCCACTGCACTATTGTTTCCAAAAGAATGGGAAAAGAGAGAATAACCCAAAAAGAGGGGGGGGGGGAGAATATAAGTTCGGGGGTTTGTTATGCAAAGGGAAGGTATTAGCACCCTAAACATCTACGGTACTCCGCATGAACCTCTTTGAAAATTTGTGTATTTTGGCTATAAATGTTGTATAAAAAATGGGTTGTGGAAATCAGAAAAAGAAGTATTTTTTATGATTTTTGTACCCACCACCATTGTGAACCTTTAGTGTCTACGTACCACCTTCTGTGCAATAAGAGATCAGGATACACGTAGTTCACCTTTAAAATTTTTAAAACACAAGCATGTTGGTTTAATTTTAAGAGACAAGACATCATCGTGTTATCCGAGTGGAAAACATACTTATTACCCACAATTAGGATAAAGGAGAATTTGCGTCATCTCAAAGTGGAGGATATGACTTGGATTTTAAAAATCAACAAAGCTTCTCTCAACACCCAAGTGGAAAATATCTCACTTCACTACATATCGTAAAAGTATAGTAGTTCGCATCACTACAAGGATTGACAAGAGCCTAATCTTCTGAGAAAATTTTAAAGTAAAAAGCCAAAGTGTAAAAATGGTTTACAATGAGATTGATTGACTTTTAGTCTTCTTACAAAAATGTCAAGGTATTATTAATTTTATTAAAGATTGATTAAGAAAATATTTTGAAAATACATGGACATAAGTCCAACTTTCTTATGAAAGTGGTTCAATTTTAAAAACAAGAAGAGTTTTCAAAAGGAGGGAGAAGATTTTTGAAATTAAAGAAGATGGGAGGAGATGAAGGGACTATCCTAAGGCATAATGTAAAAGCTAGGGGAAAAGAACAGTCTAGCCAACAAGAAGCTAACACTTGACATAATGAGTCAATTTATAATTCCCATCCTTTAGATTGAATCCAAGAAAGCAAAGATACAAAACCTCTTAATAAACCAAGCTTCAATTGCATTAAGTGTTCACAAAAATGGGGCTGAGTAACGGTTGTATACAAATGAATTCCAAATCACAGACAAACCATGTAATCACAATAACCTGCACACAAAACAATCAAATAACCCAATGTCTTGGGGTAAACCCAAGAAATCCAGACAAAATAACAGTTGAGGTCACAAGGTATCAAGGTAGGTTAAGGTTTATATTCCTAAGTACAAGAAGTCCATAATCTCCATAATGCCAAGGATAGTAACCAAGTAGTCCAAGTAACATTAAAGTTTTTCAGGGTTCAAGTTGATTATTAAGTATCTTCAAAAAAGAAATGAAAATCTCAAATGACCAAAATAAAAATGAAATAAAAGAAAAATGCTCAAATGAGCAAAGATGAAAATAGCATGAAATGTAAATGCTAAAATAAATGTGCTTAAAGTAAAAGCATAAAATAAAAGCACAAAATAAAGTCAATTGTTATAAATTAGAGGTTAGTTGAATGACCATCTTGAAACTTTCATTTGAAACTCATTAGAAGCTTCATAAAATCAAAGCCTCTCAATAATAAGTTTCATTTGCTTTTTGTCAAGTATATCATCCATTCAAAATTCTCAAGGAAACAATAAATGATCAATGATGTTTAAGTGATTCACTTTGACCTAAGTTTATGAAGATTCATTAGAGGATTGAGAAGAGCAAAGCCTCCTAACAATGAATCTCAAATTTATTGGATCAAAGGATTCAAAATAACATACTTGGGCCACAAATGATCATTTCTCAAAACGGGACAAAATTTAGAGCTATGTTAAGCAATCATAAGTGGACTTATATAGAAGTCGCACCTATTTTGTGGTCGGTCAATATAAATTTATGTGTCATATGCTTGGAGAAATGATATGTACATCATCTTCTAACAAGTCATGACACGATAAGAAGGGGATAAGATGAAGAGGGATGGGGTAAGAATTAAACCACATTTGAACCAAAAATTTAATCGAACTATTATTAAAATCATTCATCCATTTTTGTGGAGTAAACTCATCACTATGGATCCAATGTTAATAAAACTCATGATCAAAATTTCATACTCCAAGATCAGCCAGGATATATACAAAAAATAAAATTGTATTTATAATAAATAAAAAGGTTTTTAAAAATTATTTTAAAATGAAAATAAGAGGGGAAAATGACAATTATATTCAAATCAACCAAGAAAAATCAAATGAGTCCATAGAAGAATCATAAATATACTCAAATGTTTATATAAAATTTTTGGTAATTTTTTAAAGTCAGAAACTATTTTTAAACTAATTAAAATTACTCAAATAAATGGAAAAAAGATCAAAAATAGTAGAAGTCAAAATAAAATTCAAAAAAAAGTTCAGAAGGTCAGAAATAATGGAAATAATGGAAATGATGTTGATGATTTTTTTCAGAATTTAAAAATGTTCAAAAGTATGTTTTAAGTAAATAAAAACAAACCAAAACAAAGAAAAAATATAAAAAATATCAAATCTAAAAATATAGTTATGAAAAAATAAAATTCAGAAAGAGAATATTTGAAAATATTTTTGTGAATTTTTTCATGATTTTTGAATCAGAAATGAATTTTCTATGATTTTTTAAAGTTTAAAACATTTTAAATATAAAAATCAGAAATAAAAAAAAATAAAGTCAAAAAATGTGGACCAATGGATGAGAGTGAAAACTCGTTAGTAAGCTAATCCAATAGATCAAACACGATGTACATATCATGGTCTTTAGTGGAATAAACACAAGATTATTAATTAAATCAAATTTCATGGTCAAAACGTACTTCCAGTTGAAAACAATTGTTGCAACTAGAATCAGGATGATGAGAGCTTCATAATAGTATCAAAGTTTTAGAGAATTGGTGAAGGAATCTACCTATTGAAATTAAGTTGCAGAGCTCATAAACTTGACTTGGCTAGCACGATTCAGGGAGCTTTAGAGATTAATTCTTCTTATGTTAGCTTCAGTGAGGTTCAAGGAAGATGAATTGACAAAGAAAAATGATTGAGAAAGGCTGTAAGAACAAATTTGAAGTTGCAGAAAATTTGGTTAAGGAGGGAGTTTGGTAGGGTGATTCTGGCTCTCTAACCTTGAGAAAATGAATGAGGTATGACCCCCTATTTATAGGGAAGCTGATTGAATGTTCAAGCGTGTGAAATGATGAAGTTTGGAGGGAAATCGTGTGAACCTGATACATGAGTAAGGTGTGATCTGTTTTGCGTCAAAAATCATCCAATCCTTGAGTTTTAAGGCTCTAATCAACTTTGGCAAGTTGGTTAAACATGTTTAGACCAAAAACACGTGCTAATTTGATGTTTAAAAGCTAAAACATGAATTTCAAATTCTGACTTATGAAGAAACTTCAGTTTCAAGTTACCAAATTAAAATCAATGGCATTCTCAACTCAAGGAGTCTTAGGACATGATTCTTGAAGCTTTAGAAAAATGAGATCACAAGCATTACAATGTGTAAACAATGGCATCAAATGTATCCTTGACTGAAAATTGTAATGAGTCAAAGTTGAAAAAAAGAGGTTGACTTTCTATACTTAGAAAATTTCTAATTTTTTTCATCAAAAATGACTTATAATGTCTTACATTCAAACATGGCCTTCCACTTTAAATTTGCTCTTGACTAAAAAAGATGGAAAGAAGTAGATCTCTTGAATGGAATTTTGAGACTTGAACCATTTAAAAACTCCAAAAATTAAGAGAGTTATGACTTGTTGAAGTTGGCAAAAATTCATGAAATGACCTATAATCTATTGCATCCTTAGGGCATCTTCCATCCCTTTTCACACTTTGCACTTGAAATAAGGGTTAACATCCATATCTTTAAGATCATTATGGAAAACGAATGGACTCAAGGAGATAAAAATTGACCAAGTTATGATCTTTTGAAGTCACGTAAGGGAATTTGATAATTCATCTAGAAGACTTGTAATCTTTCTTCATCATTAGGTACCTTCCACACAAAATTTCCATGAAACTTTTTAAGTGATTTGTTGTTAACCATTTAAAGAGAAGGATGTCTTTGGAATCACTCCAAAATATCAAAATATGAGCAAGACATACCCCTTTGAAGTTCAAAACCCTAGCTCCAACAACAACAAGATACCTTAGAAATCCTTTTACAATTTTGATCAACTTTCTTGCACAAATAATTTTGTCATATAAATAGAAGTTGTTGAGGATGATAATAAGGAACCATAGCAACCATAACCACTTCAAAATATTAATAATTGAGGGAAATATGCACTTGTGATCAATGAATCAAGATTATGTCCAATTAGGTCAAACTTCTTTAATTAACCCTTGTACCTTTGAACTTTTTTTGAAAACATGAGGCATGATGAATCATAATAGACTTTATCATGATACTACTTCAAAAAATCTTCAATTATGAAGCTTGAATCTCAATGAATCTTTTGTTGAAGAAGACATGGAAATAGACTCATGAACCTGTAGATCAAGTTGATAGAAAGTGTTGTGCTCTCACCTATAACATCATCAATTAGGGAAAAAATTCATTGTATTTATTAGCTATAAGTTAATTAGAACCAAACATACATGATCAAAAAATTACAAGTCAAGGTGCTTGGTTATTCCCCATGAGCAAAACCAAAGATAAGGAGAGGAACCAAACTCTAGTGTGTGATCTTGTTGCATTGTGATGGTATGAAATAATAGAGGAATCTTAAGGGAAAACATTGGGGTACAACAACTTCCCTTATTTAAGTGTCTTCTATCCCGAGATGCGAAGGTTAAAATCTTTGTGTCGACGCGATTGAAGATGCTTAAATATAAAACAAACCCTATTTTTGGCCCTAAGATGGCATGCAATTCTTATGATTATGAATGCAAATGAACAAATCTAAAAAGGAAGCAAGACCCCACTAGGGATGTAGAAAATAAAACAGGGTAAAAAAGAAGTCTCGACCAGGAAAGAAATCACTGGTGAACAAAAGACCTGACTCTGTTGCGGTAAAGCCCAAAGAGGATATAAAGCATCATCACCTCAAAGATTGAGGAGAGAAAGTAAAGAATAAAAGTGATCGATAGATGACTGTGAACTATCCACTCACTAAGGAGATAACAAAAAGGTAACGTCTACCCACCGAGGAAAAAAGTGGTAAGATAATATCAGCAAATACCAATATCAGGGTGGTAATGATAATCAGCACCATTAATCACGACTAGGAACAAATGAACTTCTTCATAGCAATAGAATCTCAACGACGAACTACCTTCCATAATGACAAGGCTACCATTAATCGGAAAAAGATCTCAACAATGAACTACCTTCCATAATGATAAGACTACCATTCATTGGAGTAACAAATCTCAACAACAAACTACCTCCCATAATGACAAGGCTTCAATTCATTGGAGTAACAAATCTCGACTACAAACTACCTTCCATAATGACAATGCTACCATTCATTGGAATAACAAATCTTGACAACAAACTACCTTCCATAATGACAAGGCTACCATTCATTGGAGTAAAAAATCTCGATAAAGAACTACCTTCCATAATTACAAGGCTACCTAGGCATGGCAAATAAACCCGCCCATGCAGGGTCCCGCCTGCCCCCGCCTTGAAATTAGCAAGGAAAACCCGGTTTAAACGAGTGTGGGTGCGGGGAAAACCCGATTTTTATTTACGGGTGCGGGTGCGAGGGAGGGTGATGCTAATATCCACCCTGCACCCGCACCCGCCCCGCACCCGTCAACTAAATTTAATTTTATTTATTTATTTTTTAATAGTTTTATTACTATTTACACTTTTTTAATGTTATAATATCATGTTTATTAGAATTTTTATTTTTTTTGAAAATACAATTTAAATAAAAATATCAAACATAAAAATTCTTTTAAAATAATTAAATATTTAGTTTAATTATTGATTTTTATTTTTATTGAAAAAAAATATAAATTTTTAAAAATTAATATTTTATTCGTGCGGGTGCGGGGAAACCCGTTTCTTATTTGGGGCGGGGGTGGGGGAATAAATATTAGCCCCGACCGGGTTTGGGTGCGGGGGTGGGTATAGGTCTGGGTGGCGGGTACGGGTCTGGGTGTGCTTAAACCCGCCCCCGACCCGCCCCGTTTCCATCCCTAAGGCTACCATTCATTAGAGTAAAAATCTCAACAACAAACTACCTTCCATAATGACAAGGCTACCATTCATTGGAGTAACAAATCTCAACAACAAACTACCTTCAATAATGACAAGGCTACAATTCATTGAAGTAACAAATATCAACAACAAACAACCTTCCATAATGACAAGGCTACCATTCATTGGAGTAACAAATCTCAACAACAAACTACCTTCCATAATGACAAGGGTACCATACATTGGAGTAGCAAATTTAAATCTTCTCTGGGAATTGTCAGACTTATTGGGGAATTACAGGTTGCTCAAATAAAGAGACCTGCCACTTGCTGTTATGAGGAGGAATTGCGAATAATGATTTCTCGGGGAGAGAAATATGACCTCCTGGGAAATGCCAATGTATTTCTGTTGAGGAGATAGAATCTTCACGTGGAAAATAAAGTGCACATTCTCGAACAAGGGCTCGAAACTTGCAGAAATCAAAATAATAACATTGCTGGGGACCACCCATCCAAACCAAAAATAAATCAGAGTGAAACAGTCAACCAGAATAACATCTCATGAGAAATAGACTCAAGAGGGAACCATGTTCTTTCCAGACAATGAGCTAAAAGGAAGGCTAAAGCAAAATTATTCCATGAGGGATAGCTCAGTGGGGAAATTTAAAGGATATACACTTTCTGCTTAAGGCTGACACTCTATTGGAGATAGGATAACACAACTTTGAAAAACAAGGTAATATGTTAACAAAAATATGCAAATGACCAATTCTTTACTAATTTCGGCCAATGCATGATATGTGTATGAATGTATGAATGTTATCATGTATATGCTGACAGAAAAAACATATGACACCGAGGATAACTAGACAAAACCAACTTGGGTACAATCAATACTTAGCTAAATATCATCTGAGATGAAAATTTCATGAGAAATTAAGCACCAACTGAGGAAACAAATTCCTACTTCGCGGCTTAACTCTACTGGGAAAGAACAAAATCATAATAGTAAACCAATACAAATATAGGGATATAACAAACTTCCTCCAGGCTTCACCGGGGAATATCACACAGACTTCAAAGGGGAGAAAGAAAATGTTTCATGGTCTATACTTCTATTGGGGATTTCCATACTGACTTTACTAGGGAATACAAAACCATATTGCCGAGAAATCAGCTGGGGATATTGTACTGTCTTCACCGGGGAGGATAACAACACATCATCGTTGGGGTGCCAAGATACATTATTCAATACTGAGGGTGATGATTGCACCAACTTCTCTGGGGATAAATTATGAAACTTCACAGGGATAGCCTTACCCGGGGATTTAAGAAATCAAATGTTATGGCAAGAAATCAAATTTATGGGGATTTTAAATCAAATCCAACACTTGGCGGGAGAAAACCCAAAGAGTTGACAAATGTTTCATAATTTCTTAGAAAAGACATTGCCCTTGTCTGGTTGTTGGGAAAACAAACAACAACAAAGGGTGATGTTTTGCAAATGGTTCCATCTCAGCACACCACGAGGGAAGAGACTTTCGTCATGCGAGTGAAGACCTTACTGGGGAATTTGGGGTAAAGACTTCATACCACACAAACCCGAAATAAGAATGTACCAAGACTTAACTGGGGGAAATGGGATCACAAACCCAATATCGCACCATACTTTAATTATTGGAGAAACACAAGAAGATCATACTCGCACCAGTAAAAGTGACCTGGGAAAGTCTTCCCGGGGAATTTAGACCTCCAAAAAATTTCGAGTTTGTATATTCCTGGAGCCACTATTTTTGTTCTCCTTGAGTCACAAAATCTAAAGCAAGAAGTGATTTGTAAATTCTTTTCAAAAAACAATTTTATTTATTTAATCTTTTTGCTTTGCAAATAATTGGATAAAAAAGCTCAAACTTTATTAATAGAATGTTTGTCTGCAAACGGCGAGACTCCATAGATGATTACAAAGTTGGGAAAATGTTAATATACATTAGAAAAGATACATTAAAATATAATGACCACTATTCTCCCTAACAACTTTGAATTCCTGATTAGAGACTTCGGTTGAAGATCGGTGAGGATCCAAGAAGATTTTTGCTTCAACGACCAAGTCTTGTCTGATGTAGTTACTTGCCAGGATATCCCTACCTTTTTCCTAGATTTCCCTTGTGGGTTTTCAACCTACCAGGAACATTTATTCTGGTTATGTCTCTAATTTTTGCCTAGACCTCCCTTTCGGGTTTTCGGCCTACTGAGACACTCAATTTTTCCTAAGCCTCCCTTTTGGGTTTTCATCTTAGCGAGCTGTTCTTTTATTTTTCTAGGAAAAGTATTTCTTGACTGCATCAACATTCAGAGGATGTGGGAACTCCTCACCATCCACTGTTTCAAGAATCAATGCACCTCCAGAGAAGGCTTTTTTGACAACGTATGGACCTTCAAAATTGGGAGTGCACTTGCCCATAGAATTAGTGTTAAAAGACATGATCTTCATGAGCACGAGGTCGCCTTATCTGAATTCACTAGGATTGACCTTCTTGTCAAAAGCTTTCTTCATTCTTTTTTGGTATAACTGACCATGACACAAGAGTGTCAATCTTTTATCTTCAATCAAATTCAACTGGTCAAACCTGTTCTAGACCAATTCAGCCTATGACAACTTGGTTTCCATTATCACGATTAAGGAGGGAATCTCAACCTCAACGGGGAGCACTGCTTCCATGCCATATATAAGAGAGAACATAGTTTCCCCTATTGAAGTGCGGACAGATGTTCGATACCCGTGCATAGAAAAAGGGAGCATTTCGTGCCAATCTTTGTAAGTAACAACCATTTTCTGGATGATCTTCTTGATGTTCTTATTAGCGGCTTCAACAGCCCCATTCATATTTGGCCTGTAAGGAGATGAATTATGGTGAACAATCTTGAACTCTTCACAAAGTTTAGTCATCATCTTGTTATTCAGATTTGAGCCATTGTCAGTGATAATCCTGCTTGGCACACCATACCCACATGTCAGATTATTCTTGATAAGACGCATTACCACCTATTTAGTGACATTAACATATGAAGCTGCTTCCACCCACTTGGTGTAGTAGTCAATTGCCACCAAGATAAAGCGATGTCCATTCTACGCCTTTGGTTCAATCATCCCAATCATGTCAATACCCCACATATAGAAAGGCCATGGGGATGAAATAACATTGAGAAGCGTTGGAGGCACATGAATTTTATCAGCATAAATCTGGCATTTATGGCACTTCTTTGAAAATTTGTAACAATCAATTCCATTGTCAGCCAATAATATCCTGCCCTAAGCATATTCTTTGTCATCGATCCATTGTCATGGGTACCAAAAGAACCTTTATGGATTTCATGCATCAACATGTCTGCTTCGTGTCTATCCACACATCTGAGCAAGACCATGTCATAATTTCTTTTTTATAACACATTTTCATTGTGAAAAAAGCTACTTGCCAAGCTTCTCAATGTATTTCTAACTTTATTTGAAGCACCAGTCGGGTATTCTTTAGTCTGGAGAAAATGCTTGATATCATAATACCAAGGGTTGTCATCTGACACTTCCTCTGCTGTGAACACATGATCTGGTGTATCCAAATCTCGCACTGTGATACAAGGCACATCATTCAAATTATTCACTTGATACATAGAAGCTAGAGTTGGCAAGTCATCTGCCATTTGATTTTTGTCTTTAGGAATATGATGAAATTCAACTTTGTTAAAGAAGGGTAGTAATCTTCTAGCATAATATTTATAAGGGATCAAGTCAGGGTGATGAGTATCCCATTCTCCTTTAATCTAATTAACTACCAAAGTTGAATCACCATACACATCTAGAACTTTGATTCTACAGTTAATGGCTTCCTCGAGACCCATGATACAAGCCTTATACTCCGCCATATTATTGGTACAATCAAATGTCATCCTTGCGGTAAAAGGAATGTGTGATCCATGAGGAGTGATAATTAAAGCTCCAATTCCTTTCCCATAAGCATTCACAGCTCTATAAAATACCATACCCCAACAAGATTCATGATCAGGACCTTCCCTAGGCAAAGGTTTATCACAATCTTTTGCTTTCAAGAACATCACATCCCCATCATGGAAAACAAACTTGATAGATTGATGATCATCAACCGGTTTGTGAGCAAGATAATCCACCATCCCACTGCTTTTTATATCCTTTTAGGTGCGGTATTCAATATCGTATTTAGACAATAACATCTGCCAACGGGAAATTCTCCCAGTAAGGGCAGGCTTTTCAAAGATATACTTAATTGGATACATTTTGGAAATCAACCAAGAAGTATGATTCAAAATATATTTCTGCAACCGCTTTGCTGCCCAGGCCAGAGCACAACATGTCTTTTCTAGCATAGATTACCGCGACTCACAGTCAGTAAATTTATTACTAAGATAGTAGATGTCATATTCTTTCTTCCATGTTTCATCCTGTTGTCCCAAAATACAACCCATAGAATTATCCAACGCTGTCAGATACATGATCAATGGTCTTCCCTTTAGAAATCATCCTTCCAGACACAACCCTGATCTTTCTTTAACAACTTAAAGATCGGTTCGCACGTTACAGTCACGTGGGAAATGAATCTGGAAATGCAATTCAACCGCCCAAGGAAGCCTTTAACTTGCTTTTCTGTTCTTGGCACAAGAATTTCTTGAATTTCTTAAACTTTATTAAGGTCAACTTCAATTCCTTTCTGGATGACATTAAAACCTAGCAATTTCCCTGGTCGGACATCGAAGGTGCATTTTTTTAGATTCAAGCGGAGACAATACTTCCTCTAATGATGAAACAACTTCAACAAATCTTCCACATGCCCTTCTTCGATTTATGATTTGGAAATCATGTCATCAACATATACCTTGATTTCCTTGTGCATCAGATCATGGAATATGGTTGTCATAGCCCTCTGGTACGTTGCACCAGCGTTCTTCAACCTGAAGGGCATCACTCTATAACAGAATATTCCCCAGTGTATGATAAATGTTGTTTTTTCCATTCCTCAGGAGCCATTCTTATTTGATTACATCTGTAAAATCCGTCCATGAACGATAATACTTTGAATTTTGTTGTCCTATCAACCAACATATCAATATGTGGCAATGGAAAATCATCTTTTGGACTAGCTTTATTTTGATCCCTGTAATCTGCGCACATGTGAACTTTTACATATTTCTTTGGTACATGTACAATATTGGCAATCCAATGAGGGTACAGTGATGTCACAAGAAAATCGGTGTTTATTTGTTCTAACACTTCTTCTTTGATTTTCACTGCCATATGAGGGTGAGCTCTTCTCAACTTCTGCTTGACTGGCGGGCAGGCTGACTTTAAAGGCAAATGATTCTCCATAATATCAGTATCTAGACCAGGCATATCTTGGTATGACCAAGCAAAGATGTCCACATGCTCTTTCAATAATTCAGTCAACCTGCTCTTTATATCATGATGCAACAATTCTCCAATTTTGACTTCCTTTGTCTCTTCCTCTTAAGCCAAATTGATTGTCTCCAACGGCTATTTATACAGCTAAATGGAATTTTCCTCGCGCTCAAGCAACCGTGAAACCTCTTCTGGAATCTCATCATATGCTTCTTCTTTGGTCCCATACAAAGGATATTCAAAGTTGGGAGAGGGTGCAGTGTAACACCCCAATTCTACCCGACAATTATATAAATAAATCAGAGTTATAAAATCATTTATGCAAACGAATCGAGATGCCACAAATTCATCATTAAAAACTCATTACATTCATCGTGGATACATAACACTTTAAAACATCGGATGAACCATCAGCATAAATACTTTAATTAAATAATTCAACAATTTAACATCTACGCAACGGAATTCTTAATAACGTCATTATCATCGTTACTGCAACTTCAAAATAACACATACTTAATAATAATCAATTTAAAGTTAAACAACTGAATAATCAACAATCAAAAGCAACAAGCTTTCATCTCCTCGAGTGTTATATATCAGAGCAATGACAACGACTCGAACTACTGAAGGTATACACCCTTCACTCTCGATTACCTGCACGTTACCAACGTAAGGGCAACATTCAAACAGAAAGGGTGAGATATCTAACAATATAATAAAGCGTATGATAATTAATATATTAAATTAGATCACAAAACATCACCACTTCTCATCTTATAATCAATAATAATTGCAACAAATAATACACATTCACAACATCAAAACACAACTTCTTTATGCAATCGTATAATGCGACTCGATACTATGCTAATGCATGTGGTACCATTGGAGCAGAACTCCCATCTTAAAAAATCTGCCAATAAATAGAGGCATCAACAAGGCATAAGCCTTCATCTTAATATTCGCCAATATAGGCCATCTTAACGAGCATAAGCTCCATCTTGAAATGCAATGTATGAGACACAATCATGAATGTAATGACAACACCAAAATCAACAACATCTCAACACAACATCATCGTTGGCTATAAGCCTACATCTTAAAAGCTGCCAATTATTAAAGGCATCTCAACATCTTTCATAAACATCGTATATCATCATAATTCATCAAAACATCATATATCCTCATAGTTCGTCAAACATCATATATCATAATTGTGATACGGTGGGAAAGAACTGACTGTTTTTTGGAATGTTGGTTTGCGTTTTGCATTTGTGTTCGCAAAATGTCGCGGTAAGCAAGAGTCGCCACCGACTTTTATTTTATCCAACAAGGAAAGGAAACAAGCACAGAAAAATTCCTTTTTCGAGATATTTCTCGGGTTCAGGGGTAGATTATAGAAAGGTAAGGTGTTAGCACCCTTTCTATCCGTGGTTATCCACGGGCTATTAGGTACTTGCTCATATTGTTTTCAAAATTTTGCTTTCTTTGTGCTTGTGGGTTTGAAAAAGTCTTTGTTTGAAAAGGAGTGTAAGTGTGAAAATTTGTTTTGTTTTGAAAGAGCAAGTACTTAAGAACCACCTACCTACTCGAAAAAGGAATCGTTCTATGCTATCTTCCTTTAGACAATGCTATCCCATGATTGATGAGTAGGTAGCACCGTCGTTGGAGTTTTAAGGGTCAATTCGAATTTAGGGACTTACGGTCACCAAAGCAATGTTAGGCCGCCTAAGCGATAATCCTAATGTCTTAGATCATTTGTTTTGAGGCAACAATATCCGAGGCAACCGTTTTGAGGAGACTATGATCTTCAGACAAGAGGGCGACCTCTAAAGTGACCTATACTCAATGACCGCGTTACAAAGGCAACCAAGTGGGGTGTACCCTAAGAGTGTGCATGTGCGAGTGTGTCGTTTTTAGTTAATTTTATCTTTGTACATGTCAATGGTCATCTAACTTGATTTTAGGTTAAAGCATTCATTCTTGTCATGCATTCCTATTATCAAACATCTAACAGTTATAATTTACGGAAAATAAATTGCGGAAATTAAATTACAAGGCGTCGGGTATTTACATCGCCAAAAGCAACCCTTTGAAATTTAAATGCGGAAAAATAAATAAAGTGATAAAGTAATTAAAGTCCTATTAACTATTACAAATCGGGAACAAATACATTATGATATAAAAGAAAATAAATCGCGTGCGAGAAATTAAATTGAGCGCAAATAGGGTTTTGACCCTTTTTTGAGAGAAAGTATCTTTTTTGTTGTTTTTTTTTATTTTAAGAAAGATATAAATCTAAGTTAAATATTAAATTAATAAATTAATTAATTATTTAATGAAAATAAATATTTTTTGGGTTTTTTATGTTATTTAAAGAAAGAAAATAAAATTGATCAATGTTAATAAAAACCTAATTATGTCTAAGTTAATTTTAATTATTTATAAAAAACCATATTAAAGTTAATTTTAATTAATGACCTAAATTAATTAATTGATTTGTTAATAAAAAAGAAGAAAATACTAAAATTTAATTTAATAAAGAAAATATTTTTTTGGTTTTAATTTTATTAAAGGAAAAAATTTGATTGGTTAGTTGATAATAAAAATATAATAAAACAAACAATTAAATAAAATAAAAATGAAATAGAAAGAGTTAGGGGGTTGTTGTACCCCAAAATTTGCCCTCGCATTTTTCCACAAAAGATAACAACTTCAAGCATTTCTTGATTTTTTTTTAAACTGGCTCAAGAATCGGACAAACGGACTTTTCTTGTCAGTCAAGCGAAATTAGGGTTTTTACTGATTTTCAGAACTCTGGATTGTTTCACAGTTGGCTTAGGGTTTTGGATGATTTTTGGTTCAATTTTGATCAGGCGAGCGTTATTTGGCATTTAATCAAGAATTAAGGTTTTATGGGCATATTCTCAGCAAAATTAAAATTCCACAGCACTTTGCAAGATTTTCCAAGACTCGGGTTGGATTCGCATTGTTTTGACTTAATCAGTAAAAGAGGCAGTTGGGTTGAATTCATGTTGTTTTGTTTGAGCCAGTCAAAGAAGATGTGCAGTTTGGAATTACAGTGCTTGGCAAAGAATCAGTGAAAAAGAAAAAAGGAATGCGCTTGATCAGTTTATTTTGGTTAACTGCTGCTTTGTTTTGGATATTGGAAAAGACAGGTTTAATTGATCAATATTACTAAGACATTGTTTTATTTAAGTTATTTATTATTCTAAATTGAGTGATTGAAATTTATTTTTCAATTGTTTTAATTCAAAGAGTTTTAAATAAATAAATAAACAATAAAGAGAAAATAGAATTAAATTGGATAATGGAAACTTTTATTTGTCTTTAAATTAAATGTACAATGGATGTTTGGAATTTAAATTACAAACATTGGTCTTACATTGATTTAAATTTAAATAAAAAGAAAACTATCCTATTTATTTCTAATTCTTCATTCTTCACTTCGCTCCGGTGCTCCATTATTCATCTGCAAAAAGAAAAGGAAAAGTCAAAAGCAGTTGAATTAATTAAAGACAGATAAAATTTGCAGTCATCATTAAGGGCCACTGACTGGGATCAGTTGACCCTCTCTGCAAATCACGGGATTTCTCCCGGTTCACAAAGAGGGAAGAATTTTATCATAAATGCAAAATGTCAAAATGCATTTTTTTAAAATGTCAAACTGCATTAGTTCAGAAGTAAGTTCAAACCAAACTGAAAGTCCAATTCCAACTTTCTATCAAAGATCAAAAAGTGCAATTTACTGTCAAAGTACAAAATCTACACAAGCTGTCAAAAGAAGATTTGGCAAAGATATGGAAGATATCAAAAAGCACACAAGCTGTCAAGAAGAGATATATATGCAGAAAAATCTTTTATGCAAGCTAACTCTTTATCATCATTTCCCATCAATAGCCCTTTCAGAAAAAATAGTATAGAAATAAAACATTTATAATATCTAACTGTACTGAGAAAGAGGAGAGAGAGAGAGATAAAGTAAGCAGATGCAGGTTTTCAGGCTGAGGCAGAAGATACAAGAAAAGATATACAAAAGAGAACACAGTTCAGCAGGCAAAAAAAGGGGGGAAGATAGAAAATATACCAAACTGCTAAGCAAGCAGAACCCATTATTTCACAAAACCATACCAACCTGCTATGAACCCACAGGCCTCACAACATTAACAAAAAACTACAAAAAAACCTAAGCACCTCCAAAACTCAAAAACCAGTTTCTCAACCTTTAAACCTGCTGAACCTGTCACAAAGCCAACAAAACCTCATAACCTGAAACAAGGCAAGCATGGCCTGCTACCAAGTTCAAACCTGAAGCCTTGACACAAAAATCTGCATTAGTAAAACCAAACATCGACCTGCTGAAGCCTAAGTTACCAGGCAAAGCCTCATAAAACCAAACATCAACCTGCTGAAGCCTAAGTTACCAGGCCAAGCCTCATCAAACCAAGCATCCACCTGCTGAAGCCTAAGTTACCAGGCCAAGCCTCATCAAACCAAGCATCCACCTGCTGAAGCCTAAGTTACCAGGCCAAGCCTCATCAAGCCAAGCAAATATACAAACCTACAAACCTACAAACATACAAACATACAGAGCATACAGCAAAACAAAAGAAGCCATAACCTCATAGCCAACACAACCTGTCAATCACCAAATACCGGCCTACTGTCAACACAGAAACACATTTTCAAACAAGTATTTCAGCAAAGCGCTCAAGGCTACACAAGGCATACTCAAGCATTCCCAAATCAAAACCCTAGGCCCTCAGAACTTTGAGTTCCTCACAGGGCAACAATTCAAAGCATCAAAGTCTTAGAAGAAAACAATATATTCAAAGGCGACCTAAAGCCCTCAGTATAACATCATTGGGCAAAAGCTCTAGGCAACAAGTACACAGTGGCGAAAGAGAAGGAGAAAGAGGTAAATCTAAGAGAAAGGTTTCTCAATTCAATATCATCACCAAAACCCTAAAAAATGGCAAAAAGGTAAAAGTACCAAATTTTCCCAAGCTAGTTTCCGGCTTCATCGCGCAAACCCTCCGCTCGTCAAGCCTCCAACTGCCTCCTTCCTCCTCCTTCGCAAAGGTAAAATCTCTTTCATTTTTTTCTTCAAAAAAAAACTCGCGTAAATCAGTAGACGAAAATCAAACAAATATACAACCACGACATGCAAGACGAAAAGAAATTCGGAATGAGAATGAAGACAAAATTCTGTACCTGATGTGAGGGACTCATGGAGGATGGTAGACGGAGGAGGAGATGGCACGGTGGCTCTGGGTGGAGGTCTGCGTTTCAGCGTTCAAGACGACCGGAGAAGACGAGCGAAGACGGGCAAAACGGCGCGCTACAAACCCTAAGCCTTCATTCCTAACTGAACAATGAAAACTCCAAACCCTAAACATTTGTTTCAAGAATCGTTGGGCCTGCCATTTACACCTAGCCCATTCATACTAATTAACCACTATTTGTTTTTTTACTTAAATACTAATTGTGTTCTACTATTACACTAATATTTTTATTTTTTAACAAACTTAATTAAATAAAAATACAAGATATGATAATAATGCTTTAATACAAAAAATACTTAAAAAACATATTTCTTATATACATAATTTAAAATTCTAAATACTTGATTAAAATACATTTGTACATAACTTAATTAAAATACATTTTTCTACCTCATATATTTAAAATTAAAAATATCTTTTTTTTCTTTTAAGTGTATATTTATAGATAAATAATAAAATACATTTTTATCACATAGTTAAAATTGAAAGTACCCTTTTCTATTCTTTTAATTAAAATATATATTTGTATATAACCAATGAAAAATACTCTTTTTTTTATATGCATAATGAAAACCTAGAAATACTTTCTTTTCTCAAAACATCATTTCATAATTTAATTAAAACTTGAACATACAATTAAAACATTTTCCATTGTACATATTAAAAGAAATACAAGATCAATAATCAAATAAATGCTTAATTATTCCTTAGGTCAAATACCCTAATACACTTCAATTTCACATTATCGCACCTGTAAATAATTACATACTCATATACATGTACACTTACACAAATACATTCACATTGCCCTATACACATTTGTTTATCTTATATTTGTATATTCGATATTTACATTTGATCGCAAATTCGATTTGGTTGTAACTTATTGGATACTATAAGTCTCATCCCCATTCATACACATGTACCCCCACTCCCGGATACTATTTTGTAATAGCGTAGATTTTACATTTTCGCAATTTACCGCTTTCAATTATACCATGGTTAGACCTAGGGTTTGCATGTACATAAAATCAAACGCTAGATAACCTAATACAAAGACAAATACATGAAATCAATACACAATCACACTTGCACCCCCTAGGGTAATCCCACATATTGCCTTCCAAAATGGGCCATGCTTGCACGTCGAGTTTCTTTGGCAAAACAAAATCAAATGATCATAAGTCTCAAAGTGTTGCCTAAACGGAATGATCATAGTCCCGTCAAAGCAAATTGCCAAAGACACTTGGCATCATTGCATTCATGGTTCATACGATGACCCGCGCCCGTCCCGAATAAACTTCCTAAACGCAAAATTGTCCACCAATTTCAATGGTAGAACAAAATTGTTAAAAGGGGTTAAAACATAACAAAAACCTTTGAGTACAATAGGGTAGACAAAACTCTTAGTTACTTGAGATCAATTTGCAAAAAAACGCTTGCCTTCTTTTCAAAAACCAAAATCCACAACACTTTCAAACAAACTCTCAAAAACATTTGAAACATCTTTTCGAAAAGATCCACACTTTTGTAAAACACTCAATCACGAGTCAAATACATTAGTTGCCTAAGACAAGGCATCTTCTTCCAAAACATTTTCAAAAACACCCACACACACACCATTTTCAAGCAATCGAAAAATCAAGGCAAGTGATCTAAAAAACCAAGTAACTAAGAGCCCATGGATAACCATGGATGAAAAGGGTGCTAATACCTTCCCTTTTCATAATCTACCCCCCGAACCCACGAAATATCTCAAAAGGTTTTTGCTGTGCTTTTTTTAACCTTTCCTTTAGGATAAAATAAAAATTCGGTGGCGACTCTTGCTCAACCGCACAAGTGCGAATACGAACGCAAAACACTAGTCAGTTCTCCCACCGTATCACAGAACTGGCGACTCTGCTGGGGAGAATTTTAAAGTGGGGTTACCTTAGGGTTTAGATCACCTTTTACTTTCAATTGATTGCTTTGTTTGCTTTACATTTGTGGGCTTTGTATCGGAGTTTTATAGATCCTAACCCGGATCTGGGGAAACCCTTTTAGGTAGCATAATCTGTGAGGGACCTGTCTGGCGTATACCGACATGGGTGAAGCAGTGGCTACGTTGGTGTGGCGTCTTGGTCTGTACCGATATCCCTCGTGTTGAAACGGGGAGAATATGGGTCTTCCAAGGAGTCATTAAGCACCAACCGACCTTAGAACCTTAAACTGACCAACTTGGCCATTAGAACAGTAGCAGTATGCTACACTCATTGAGGCTAAACTCTCGAGATGGTTCCGGCCGTGAGAAAAGGTTGCGATGCTGGAGTTATGACCGATTGAGGGTAGCCAATGATATGAGATCCTCTAGAACCCGGTTACTTTTGATAAGACAGGTTTTAACCAACAAACTGAAAGAGGGTAGTACCTGAACCTCATGCAAGCCTAAACCTAAGGACTTGTTTGCTTTGTGTGAATATGTTTGCCTGTATATACACTCACTTGTTTGTGCATACATGTACATGACATCATGACATCATACCATAACATTTTCAATAACCATTTCAAGGATCTCGAGGATTCTGTGGATGCAGGGTTACGTTGAACCAGACATCTATCAAGGGGCAAGAGGTTTCTCCTCTAACCAATACCAATCAAAAGTTCAAGAACAACAACTTGAATCAGGGGCTATGACCCACTCGACATGGTGAGCTTGATTCTCGTAGAAAGACATCCACCGATACAAAGCTCTCCAATCAAAGATCAAGTGCAACAACTTGAATCAGTGGCTATGACCCACTCGACATGGTGAGCTTGATTCTCGTGGAAAGGCGTCCACCGGTGCAGAGATCTCCAATCCAAGAGCAAAGTTCAACCTCTAACATTTTCTTGTGTTTACCCCAAGAGATCCTTGAAAGCATGCATCCGCATATCATGCATTGCATTTTGACAATCTTTCCTTTTTCAGGTTTCCTTACTCTCCTGCTGTTTATTTCAGCAAGAGATGGCTCTAGAAAGGTCTGTGAAAGACATCCAAGACCAGACTGCTCAGCTGCAGGAGATGTTCCTGAACTTGTCTCTGGGGCAAGAAGAGATGAAAGCTCTCCTCACCAAGGGCTTGGAGAGTTCCAACAATACCAGGAGTGATCAGCTTGCGGAGCTGCAGTTTGATCTGACAACACTGAGGACTCAAGTGATGGGGCAGTTGGTGGGCCAGATGGCTCTCATCCAAGACCTATCCCAAAGACAAGAGGAACTCAGAGTTCTTGTCCGCCAACTGCTTCCAAACAACCAACTGGGGCAAACATCTGAGGTCGAAGAGCAAGTCACCGCTCAGCCTCCATCCACTCAAGAAGACAAAGGGAAAGCTCCTCTGCTTACTTCAGGGTCACAAGTCCATCAATAACCTCGCCAGCATCAACGGGGCAATCGGCGTAAACAAGAAAAGTCGGGAAGACAGTTCACGGAGACTGAAATACCATCATTCTTCATACTGAAGCGCCTGTTGGAGGTCAATTTTCTCACCGTAAAGGACCCTCCTCAGAAGCCCAATATCTCCTCTCCTCACTATAATCCCGACGCATTCTGTGATTACCACTCCTACAGCCCGGGACACGACACCAACGACTGTTGGGCCTTGAAGAACAAGATTCAAGATCTGATCGACATTGGGGTGTTGGAATTCATGCCAGACGGCGAGATGAAAATCTTCCGTCAAAGGGTTCTCCACTTGAAGCGACGAAGCTCGAACTGAAAGACTTTTGCTTCTTTTTGAAGTTGTAATTTCTTTTTGCTGTCAAACAATTATTTGTTGATGTTAAACTTTGTTTTCATTAATGCATTGCATATGTTTGTCTTGAACTCATCCATTCGTTTCACTACTCTTATGCTTTTCTTTATGGTATTTGACTCTTGATAAAAAGCTGTAAGCCTGTAGAGGGAGGATGACGAAACAATACCATGATCTTATACAGTATGCTTTTGAACAGACCTTGCTGATGATGTACAAGCATTTCTTTCAATTCCCAAACACTGGAGTTATAAGGAAGTTAATCCCTAGTCAACCCCTTCGAGCCAAAGAAGTAGGAGTTTTCTGTTTTAAAACGATCAAAACCCTTGATATAAACCTGGGGCAGGGTAGTATCTCAGTTAATCCAAGATAAAATGCGCATTGAAGTCGCAAACTCTCAGTTCGTAATACAAAGAACAACGTCAAAAAAGAAAGCATTCCTTCGGAATCAAAAAACAAGGGTGGTTCCCTATCACATAGACAGTCAGTCTCTCAAAAGAGAAAAGCCCGCCGAGCCAAAACCTATAAAGGAGGCTTAAGAAAGCTGGGGCATCCCGCTGACAGTAATCCCGGAAAACGGTAACAGTCAGGCAAAAGTTAGGGATAACAAATCAAAATCAAAATAGTGAGGTCATTACAAAATCCTCAACAACATGAAAAATGTTGAAAAATAAAAAAGGAGATGATGACTGTCTCCCCAAATTTAACTGGTGAACCATCGCCAGAAAGTCGTTCAAAACTCAAAACAGAGTACGACGCAATTAACTGAGCTTAGGTTGAAGGACATCACGAAGAGCGGGTGGGTACAAATATACTTTGAGCCTATATCCTTTGTTTCATAAACCGTGAACCAGGCCACGTTACAACCTTTCAAAAGTCCTAATTGAAGCATGGGTTAGTTCGAAAGCATATTGTTACAAAAGGTATCCTGACTCCTGTAAGGCTTTACTCTAAATCTTGTGTTGATTTGTCTTATAAAAAGTTTTCTGCAAAAAACGCATTTTTCAAAACTTCGAGACAAACATAAACTTTGCATTATACGAATATCACTGTCTGCATTTGACCCTTCTTGCTTGACAGCGAAGGATTTATACAGCGAATGTTCGGAGGAACGAAAACTCTCTCAGTAAGTCAAAATCACTTCAAGAGGATAACACTTCCATCAAATCTCCTATCAACAAGGGGCATGGAATGTCACAATTCAATTAACCTGGGGCAGTCCAGTCAAGGTCCAACAGATCTTTCAAAGTTCAGTTAACCTGGGGCAGTCCAGTCAAGATTTCAAGAAATCTCTCAATATGTAGAATAATCTGATCCAAGATTCCTTCATCACCACTTGGGGCATTCGAATGTCAAAAGTGTTCAACAAATCAATTACAACATTTCCAGACTCGATTCCTGTATCTAGCCAGGGCACGTCTGAAGAGTTTGAAGATTCGATTCCTGTATCCAGCCAGGGCACATCTATCAATTACAACATTTCCAGACTCGATTCCTGTATCTAGCCAGGGCACGTCTGAAGAGTTTGAAGATTCGGTTCCTGTATCCAGCCAGGGCACGTCTATCAATTACAATATTTCCAGACTCGATTCATGTATCTAGCCAGGGCACGTCTGAAGAGTTCGAAGATTCGATTCCTGTATCCAGCCAGGGCATATCTGTTGACAACCATTTCCAGATTCGATTCCTGTATCTATCCAGGGCACGTCTGAAGAGTTTGAAGATTCGATTCCTGTATCCAGCCAGGGCATATCTATCAACTATCACCTTTCCAGATTCGATTCCTGTATCCAGCCAGGGCATGTCTGAAGAATTCCAGATCAACACCTGTAACAACCCAGGAAAACATCTGTGAACGACCGATTGCAGACCAACACCTGTAATAAGCCAGGAATTTGTCTACATCACCGCTTGGGGCATTCGAATGTCAAAAGGGTTCAAAAAAAAAAACCGATGCAGTGTTACGCAAGATCATCATCAGGGAACCCTACACCGGTTCCTCTTCAACCTTTGAATTCAGTTTACGGACGCTTCCCAACAACGAACGCGGCTCTATTGCTGATTCAACTTCAAGATTTCTGAAAATAGTTCACAGTTTCTCCAAGTAACGGAGGTTAACCTATCACTTGTTCAGATTCTTCTTCAAGACTTCTGAAAACAGTTTACGGATTCTTCCCAACAACGGATGTTAATCTACCAACTTGTTCAGACTCTTCTCAACCGTTGAAAACAGTTTACGGACGCTTCCCAACAACGGACGCTGCTCTATTGCTTATTCAATCTCAAGATTTCTGAAAACAGTTCACGGGTTCTCCAAGTAACGGAGGTTAACCTATCGCTTGTTCAGATTCTTCCAGAAGCTAACTCCACTCAGAGTCAAGCTTCATTATCCCCAGCGAAGCTAAAACTTCAAATTATCAATCCCTAGTGGAGCCAGACTATTGAACCTTCTCCCCACAAAGTTTTGGAAAGGGCAAATCTTGAGTCCCCCAGTGAAGCCGCCAGAGTTATTTCCCACCGAGCTGAAGATCCTCAATCTTACCTCCCCAGCATGAGTCTATTAGTTTGGAACTCCCCTGTAGAGGTCATCAGGAATTCTCTTCCCCAGCAGCAGCCAAGGAATTATTTTCCCGGCAGCGGTCAAGATTCTTTTATCTTCAGCCGTCCAGAATTCATTTATCCTCAGCAGGATTAGCTTATCAGCTTACATGCGCATTCATCACATTCATGTCATAAATATTGATGTCACGTACATTGCATCATGCATCATAACATTGCATACAACTAACCCTTTGCCTTTTCAGGTAAGATCAGTCGACAGACACAGATCATCTCCCAAGATTCATCCAGAAATAGTTCAGATGTGACCCGAACACGGAGACATTCTGATACTTATTCCAGACTCATTCAGACGCATCATCAGGAAATCCTACACCGGTTCCTCTTCAACTTCAAGATTTCTGAAAACAGTTTACGGATTCTTCCCTACAACGGATGTCAATCTACCAACTTGTTCAGACTCTTCTCAACTTCTGAAAACAGTTTACGGACGCTTCCCAACAACGGACGTTGCTCTATTGCCTATTCAATCTCAACTCCTGAAAATAGTTTACGGATTCTCCGAAACGTGGACGTCAATCTGTTGCTTGTTCGGACCCCAATTCAGAGATGTTCCGAAACATGGAGGTCCTTCTGACACTTGTCCACTCACCATTGACATACAGTTCAACATGTCCAGATGGCATCTATAAGCCCATCCTCCTACCAGCAGTCACCAGATGGCATCTTTAAGCCCATTCTCAGATGGCATCTCTAAGCCCATCCCCCGACGAAATTCTATCGCACTAGATGGCATCTTTAAGCCCATCACCAAATGGCATCTTTAAGCCCATTCACCTCCACCATCATATCTCCGAGTGCAAATTTTCTGGGCACTTTAGTGTCCAATCTTCTTTTACCTTCAAGTCGCGAAAGGCAAACTTGCCAATCTAACTCTTCAGGTCCAAGAAGATTGAACAGGGGCAACTGTTGTACCCCAAAATTTGCCCTCGCATTTTTCCACAAAAGATAACAACTTCAAGCATTTCTTGATTTTTTTTTAAACTGGCTCAAGAATCGGACAAACGGACTTTTCTTGTCAGTCAAGCGAAATTAGGGTTTTTACTGATTTTCAGAACTCTGGATTGTTTCACAGTTGGCTTAGGGTTTTGGATGATTTTTGGTTAAATTTTGATCAGGCGAGCGTTATTTGGCATTTAATCAAGAATTAAGGTTTTATGGGCATATTCTCAGCAAAATTAAAATTCCACAGCACTTTGCAAGATTTTCCAAGACTCGGGTTGGATTCGCATTGTTTTGACTTAATCAGTAAAAGAGGCAGTTGGGTTGAATTCATCTTGTTTTGTTTGAGCCAGTCAAAGAAGATGTGCAGTTTGGAATTACAGTGCTTGGCAAAGAATCAGTGAAAAAGAAAAAAGGAATGTGCTTGATTAGTTTATTTTGGTTAACTGCTGCTTTGTTTTGGATATTGGAAAAGACAGGTTTAATTGATCAATATTACTAAGACATTGTTTTATTTAAGTTATTTATTATTCTAAATTGAGTGATTGAAATTTATTTTTCAATTGTTTTAATTCAAAGAGTTTTAAATAAATAAATAAACAATAAAGAGAAAATAGAATTAAATTGGATAATGGAAACTTTTATTTGTCTTTAAATTAAATGTACAATTGATGTTTGGAATTTAAATTACAAACATTGGTCTTACATTGATTTAAATTTAAATAAAAAGAAAACTATCCTATTTATTTCTAATTCTTCATTCTTCACTTCGCTCCGGTGCTCCATTATTCATCTGCAAAAAGAAAAGGAAAAGTCAAAAGCAGTTGAATTAATTAAAGACAGATAAAATTTGCAGTCATCATTAAGGGCCATTGACTGGGATCAGTTGACCCTCTCTGCAAATCACGGGATTTCTCCCGGTTCACAAAGAGGGAAGAATTTTATCATAAATGCAAAATGTCAAAATGCATTTTTTTAAAATGTCAAACTGCATTAGTTCAGAAGTAAGTTCAAACCAAACTGAAAGTCCAATTCCAACTTTCTATCAAAGATCAAAAAGTGCAATTTACTGTCAAAGTACAAAATCTACACAAGCTGTCAAAAGAAGATTTGGCAAAGATATGGAAGATATCAAAAAGCACACAAGCTGTCAAGAAGAGATATATATGCAGAAAAATCTTTTATGCAAGCTAACTCTTTATCATCATTTCCCATCAATAGCCCTTTCAGAAAAAATAGTACAGAAATAAAACATTTATAATATCTAACTGTACTGAGAAAGAGGAGAGAGAGAGATAAAGTAAGCAGATGCAGGTTTTCAGGCTGAGGCAGAAGATACAAGAAAAGATATACAAAAGAGAACACAGTTCAGCAGGCAAAAAAAGGGGGGAAGATAGAAAATATACCAAACTGCTAAGCAAGCAGAACCCATTATTTCACAAAACCATACCAACCTGCTATGAACCCACAGGCCTCACAACATTAGCAAAAAACTACAAAAAAACCTAAGCACCTCCAAAACTCAAAAACCAGTTTCTCAACCTTTAAACCTGCTGAACCTGTCACAAAGCCAACAAAACCTCATAACCTGAAACAAGGCAAGCATGGCCTGCTACCAAGTTCAAACCTGAAGCCTTGACACAAAAATCTGCATTAGTAAAACCAAACATCGACCTGCTGAAGCCTAAGTTACCAGGCCAAGCCTCATAAAACCAAACATCAACCTGCTGAAGCCTAAGTTACCAGGCCAAGCCTCATCAAACCAAGCATCCACCTGCTGAAGCCTAAGTTACCAGGCAAAGCCTCATCAAACCAAGCATCCACCTGCTGAAGCCTAAGTTACCAGGCCAAGCCTCATCAAGCCAAGCAAATATACAAACCTACAAACCTACAAACATACAAACATACAGAGCATACAGCAAAACAAAAGAAGCCATAACCTCATAGCCAACACAACCTGTCAATCACCAAATACCGGCCTACTGTCAACACAGAAACACATTTTCAAACAAGTATTTCAGCAAAGCGCTCAAGGCTACACAAGGCATACTCAAGCATTCCCAAATCAAAACCCTAGGCCCTCAGAACTTTGAGTTCCTCACAGGGCAACAATTCAAAGCATCAAAGTCTCAGAAGAAAACAATATATTCAAAGGCGACCTAAAGCCCTCAGTATAACATCATTGGGCAAAAGCTCTAGGCAACAAGTACACAGTGGCGAAAGAGAAGGAGAAAGAGGTAAATCTAAGAGAAAGGTTTCTCAGTTCAATATCATCACCAAAACCCTAAAAAATGGCAAAAAGGTAAAAGTACCAAATTTTCCCAAGCTAGTTTACGGCTTCATCGCGCAAACCCTCCGCTCGTCAAGCCTCCAACTGCCTCCTTCCTCCTCCTTCGCAAAGGTAAAATATCTTTCATTTTTTTTCTTCAAAAAAAAACTCGCGTAAATCAGTAGACGAAAATCAAACAAATATACAACCACGACATGCAAGACGAAAAGAAATTCGGAATGAGAATGAAGACAAAATTATGTACCTGACGTGAGGGACTCATGGAGGATGGTAGACGGAGGAGGAGATGGCACGGTGGCTCTGGGCGGAGGTCTGCGTTTCAGCGTTCAAGACGACCGGAGAAGACGAGCGAAGACGGGCAAAACGGCGCGCTACAAACCCTAAGCCTTCATTCCTAACTGAACAATGAAAACTCCAAACCCTAAACATTTGTTTCAAGAATCGTTGGGCCTGCCATTTACACCTAGCCCATTCATACTAATTAACCACTATTTGTTTTTTTACTTAAATACTAATTGTGTTCTACTATTACACTAATATTTTTATTTTTTAACAAACTTAATTAAATAAAAATACAAGATATGATAATAATGCTTTAATACAAAAAATACTTAAAAAACATATTTCTTATATACATAATTTAAAATTCTAAATACTTGATTAAAATACATTTGTACATAACTTAATTAAAATACATTTTTCTACCTCATATATTTAAAATTAAAAATATCTTTTTTTTTCTTTTAAGTGTATATTTATAGATAAATAATAAAATACATTTTTATCACATAGTTAAAATTGAAAGTACCCTTTTCTATTCTTTTAATTAAAATATATATTTGTATATAACCAATGAAAAATACTCTTTTTTTTATATGCATAATGAAAACCTAGAAATACTTTCTTTTCTCAAAACATCATTTCATAATTTAATTAAAACTTGAACATACAATTAAAACATTTTCCATTGTACATATTAAAAGAAATACAAGATCAATAATTAAATAAATGCTTAATTATTCCTTAGGTCAAATACCCTAATACACTTCAATTTCACATTATCGCACCTGTAAATAATTACATACTCATATACATGTACACTTACACAAATACATTCACATTGCCCTATACACATTTGTTTATCTTATATTTGTATATTCGATATTTACATTTGATCGCAAATTCGATTTGGTTGTAACTTATTGGATATTATAAGTCTCATCCCCATTCATACACATGTACCCCCACTCCCGGATACTATTTTGTAATAGCGTAGATTTTACATTTTCGCAATTTACCGCTTTCAATTATACCATGGTTAGACCTAGGGTTTGCATGTACATAAAATCAAACTCTAGATAACCTAATACAAAGACAAATACATGAAATCAATACACAATCACACTTGCACCCCCTAGGGTAATCCCACATATTGCCTTCCAAAATGGGCCATGCTTGCACGTCGAGTTTCTTTGGCAAAACAAAATCAAATGATCATAAGTCTCAAAGTGTTGCCTAAACGGAATGATCATAGTCCCTTCAAAGCAAATTGCCAAAGAAACTTGGCATCATTGCATTCATGGTTCATACGATGACCCGCGCCCGTCCCGAATAAACTTCCTAAACGCAAAATTGTCCACCAATTTCAATGGTAGAACAAAATTGTTAAAAGGGGTTAAAACATAACAAAAACCTTTGAGTACAATAGGGTAGACAAAACTCTTAGTTACTTGAGATCAATTTGCAAAAAATGCTTGCCTTCTTTTCAAAAACCACAATCCACAACACTTTCAAACAAACTCTCAAAAACATTTGAAACATCTTTTCGAAAAGATCCACACTTTTGTAAAACACTCAATCACGAGTCAAATACATTAGTTGCCTAAGACAAGGCATCTTCTTCCAAAACATTTTCAAAAACACCCACACACACACCATTTTCAAGCAATCGAAAAATCAAGGCAAGTGATCTAAAAAACCAAGTAACTAAGAGCCCATGGATAACCATGGATGAAAAGGGTGCTAATACCTTCCCTTTTCATAATCTACCCCCCGAACCCACGAAATATCTCAAAAGGTTTTTGCTGTGCTTTTTTTAACCTTTCCTTTAGGATAAAATAAAAAGTCGGTGGCGACTCTTGCTCAACCGCACAAGTGCGAATACGAACGCAAAACACTAGTCAGTTCTCCCACCGTATCACAGGGGTGTGAGCCTGATTTGAGGTGTTTGAGAAGCAAATTCCATGGCCCAAACGAGCTGGACCTGGATTGACTTTCCTGGACTTGGTGTGGACACGTTGACTGGACTCCATGGTGGACGTTCCCCTCTTGACCACCAGATCTGGCAAGGGGCCATCTGGAAATTAATGGAGTGAAGGAGTATGGTGGGCTATACGCTCGGGTACACACACAATTGCCTGGAAGAAAAAATCAAAGAGGAATTTGGAGGACCTGGGATTCGAATCCAGGTCCTGTACATGACTGCCAGCTTGCTTTACCACCAGGGCGTTGTGCTTCATTTGTACATGAGATATAAAATAATAATAATAAAAGAAAATGGATTAATATGCCAGAAAAATAAAAAAGGGTGCGCGTGTTTTGAATCAGCCATTGGGGGATTGACACGTCTCCGTCCCCAACCTCCAGCCCCTGTAACTTTACCTGCGGATTTAGATCCGCAGCTAAATGCGCAGGTCAATCCCAAAATTAATTCCAGGCAATATAAATTCCCCCCAAGACCATGGTTGCGTTCGTCTTTCTCTTCCGGTCATGTCCATGGCCATTATTGGGGCTAATTTTACCTATAAGAGAAACTCCCAAAAACAAACCACGAAACCCTAGATATGGTACTTGGCTTTACAGGTCAGATAAATAAAATTAACTAATGCAAAAAGCTTTGAAATGTCATGAGGATCACGAATATATCAACGATTTTCCCAGAGGATGCAAGAATGGATAGTTAAGATTTCGAATACAGGGCTGAAAAATGTGATACTTACAGCACTTTTTGGTGTGTATGAGAGCTTGCTTTGGATTGTAGAAGGTTGAGTAGACACCCAACAATCGATTGGTATCAAGCTTTGCTTCTGAAAACGCCTCAAAGTAGGATTTTGGTTTCACACTTTTTAGTGAATTTTTCAAGTTTTGCTTTGCTTATTTCTGCAGCCTCCCGCCTTGTTTTCGTGCCCTCTAGCTTCCTTATGTAATGTGGAATGCATTAGGTTAACAAATGTTCCTTGAATCTTTCCACATCAATGCCATGAGATTTGATTTGATTCACCATTACTAAACCTTCCTTAATTGTCAAAAACTCAATCTTTTTGCACATGGATTGCTTGATACGAGTTTGATACCCTTGATGATGATGATTCAATCCTGAAATAGCCAAAAAGATATCAAGTAATCAATATTTGGATTTAATTTGATTTAATTTGATTAAAAATGAAATAATTCAATAAAAAATCAAATAAACTAATAAAAAAGAAATATGATCTCAAGGATGAAGCTAGGACACGTGTGCAATGTGGAAAGTTAAAATCAAGTGGAAAAGAATGGGCCCATTTGACAAAATTTGATGTTTTGGGGATAGTTGACTTTTGGTAATTTTGCAAAAATGCCCAACTTAAACAATGCATAACTTCTTCAATTTTGAACTTTTGGAAGTGTTTTTTGACTTTTTATAAATCTTGAGATGTCCTATAACCAACCCTTTTGGTATCATCTCATTTTGGTATTCCATGCTCAAGTTATAAGCTTTGGAAAAAATGGTGTTTTTGTTGACTTTCAAAAATGACCTATAATGTCCAAATTTATAACTTCTTGTGAGTGATTTTCTGATCATGGGGTATGACGATGGATTGTAGGAAATTGCATTCTCTTCAAAATGAGCTTTGTATGGGTCATTTCTCATAAAGTATGAGAAAGTTATGCTTGGTCAAAGTTGAGTTGACTTTTCCTACAAAACCCTAATTTAGCAACTTTTGAGTTTTGATGAATTTTGAGCAATCCTTGATGAATCATGATCAACCCTTGATCAAATAATTAAATATCCTTCAAAATGAGAATGTTGGTAAAAAATCTTGAAGTTTGACTACTTGTAGGTCACAGTTGACTTTTGCCCTAGCACAGTCGATTTTTGGACCCTTTGAGCAATTGATTGAGCAAACTTCCTCTACAAGGCTTGAAATTTGACATGGATGACCTTGAGAACATAATAGGACATTGGGGAGCACTTGAGGTCATTTGGATTCAAGGATTTTGATGCAACACAAAACCCTAATTTGGGGTTGACTGCCTTAGGAGATGACTTGTCTGACCCACTCTTGAGCAACCTTGAGCCACTTGGAGACTTTCCTTGCAATGTTTTGAGAAATATGAGAGGGAAAATTTCAGGGTACAACAGCTTCCCCTGTTCAATCTTCTTAAACCTGAGGATGTAGATTGGCTTTCGTGCCTTTCGTGATCCGAAGGTGGAAGATGATTGAACAATAGAGTGCCCAGAAATTTTCACTCGCATGAAGTGGTGTCAGCCTGGTGATGTCGGGAATGGGATTACAAATTCCATTTGGAGATTTTTGGTAGGAGGATGGGCTTACAGACTCCATCTGCAGGAGCGTTGATCGCATTAGAGATTCCTTAGCGAGAATTTACATACCTGTTGTTGTAGAAGATTCTGCTGGGGAAGCCTGGTTTTTTGGTGAGATTTAGGAACTTGCCTGTACTTCAACTGAGAAAATGCCTCGGCTGAGTCTTAAGAACCTGTCTATAATTCAACTGGGGGGAAACATCTTCATCAATATCTAGGAAGTGTCTTGTCTTCAACGTAGTATACCATTGAGATTATAGAACTCGTCCACACTATGACGTAGGGAAACATCTTCATCAAGATCTAGGAACTGTCTGGTCTTCAACGTAGTATACCGTTGAGATTGTAGAACTCGTCCACACTATGACGGAGGAAAACATCAAGATCTAGGAACTGTCTGGTCTTCAACGTAGTACACCGTTGAGATTGTAGAACTCATCCACACTATGACGTAGGGAAACATCTTCATCAAGATCTAGGAACTGTCTGGTCTTTAACGTAGTATACCGTTGAGATTATAGAACTCGTCCACACTATGACGGAGGAAAACATCAAGATTTAGGAACTGTCTGGTCTTCAACGTAGTATACCGTTGAGATTATAGAACTCGTCCACACTATGACAGGAAAACATCAAGATCTAGGAACTGTCTGGTCTTCAACGTAGTATACCGTTGAGATTGTAGAACTCGTCCACACTATGATAGAGGAAAGCATATTCATCAAGATCTAGGAACTGTTTGGTCTTAAACGTAGTATACCGTTGAGATTACAGAACTCGTCCACACTATGACGGAGGAAAACATCAAGATCTAGGAACTGTGTGGTCTTCAACGTAGTATACCATTGAGATTATAGAACTCGTCCACACTATGATGGAGGGAAACATCTTCATCAAGATCTTGGAACAGTCTGGTCTTCAACGTAGTATACCGTTGAGATTGTAGAACTCGTCCACACTATGACGGAGGAAAACATCAAGATCTAGGAACTGTCTGGTCTTCAACGTAGTATACTGTTGAGATTGTAGAACTCGTCCATACTATGACGGAGGAAAAAATCAAGATGTAGGAACTATCTGGTCTTCAACATAGTATACCGTTGAGATTATAGAACTCGTCCACACCATGACGGAGGAAAACATCAAGATCTAGGAACTGTCTGGTCTTCAACGTAGTATACCATTGAGATTATAGAACTCGTCCACACTATGATGGAGGGAAACATCTTCATCAAGATCTAGGAACTGTCTGGTCTTCAACGTAGTATACCGTTGAGATTACAGAACTCGTCCACACTATGACGGAGGAAAACCTCAAGATCTAGGAACTGTCTGGTCTTCAACGTAGTATACCATTGATATTATAGAACTCGTCCACACTATGACAGAGGGAAACATCTTCATCAAGATCTAGGAACTGTCTGGTCTTCAACGTGGTATAACGTTAAGATTGTAGAACTCGTCCACACTATGACGGAGGAAAATTATCGAGATTGAGAACCTTATCTGAAATTCAACCGAGGATAATTCAATTGAGATTTAAGAACCGGTCAGGTCTTCGACATAGCTGAGAACTTTTAACTGTATCTCTCCTTAAAAGTAAAGGTCAGTCATATGCAATGCATGATAAAAATCAAGCAATGGTGTTCTCAAAATAAATGAGATTGTTTTGTATGATGCGTATATGCATGTATCATGATGTATGAGAATGTAATACTTTAGCCGAGGAAAATAAATCCTGGATAGCTGCTGGAGAATAGAGTTGAATTTTTCGTTTCCGTTGGGGATGGTGAACGAAGATGATTGCGAGAATAACCCTGCAAGAGAAGATAACTCCGTTGGGGAATAAACTGAGGAAGAGATTACTCTGTGGGGAAGAGATGTTTTGCTGAGGATTCAACCAATAAGTTCCGCTGGGGATGAATTACCATTGCTGGTGATACTGAATCCTGTTGGGGTTCTGAATTCTGTTTGTGAAAGGAAAGAACTCCATTGGGGATGATCTTTCAGTTGCGGCTTCACTGGGGATAACTTGTTAGACTCTAATGGGGATAATCCTTTGAGCTTTGCTGGGGACTATCTTCCTTTGAACTCGGTTGGGAATATTTATTTTTATACTCCGTCGGGGACGAACTTCCGAAGTCTACTGGGGATGATTCTTCAACTCCACTAGGGAAGCTTTTTTTTTCCAGACTGTGCTGGGAAAATTTTAACTCCACTGGGGATATCTTGCATTCTACCGGGGAATATTCTTATACTCCGTTGGGGAATATTAAGACTGTCGAGGATATTAAGCCTTTTCAGTGTTGATGGTAGATAAATTCTGCTTGGGGGAGAATATTACCGATTCATTCAGAGTTGCAAGTCTCAGCTGGGGAGATCTATCTTTACTGTCTTACTCTGCGGGGAGTGAATGTTACCGAGACGCGTGCTAAGGATATGATGATGGCTTGCATCGAGACTTTTTTGCCCCTGTTTCTGTGGGAGAAGGTGCCTGTGGAGGCCCTGTGGATCGAGTATTATCCCCACGTATGAGGTGCTTGGTATCTTTCGGTCAAAATGACAAGTCTTCTTCTGGTAGGCAAGTGACGAGATGACGAGACATAGTCGTACGCTTTGATCCCTAATTTTTGCCTAGACCGCCCTTTTGGGTTTTTAGTCCACCGGGATACCCTTTTTTGCCCAAGCCGCCTTTTCAGGTTTTCGACTTGCCGGGTGTACAATTTTTCATTCTCATCCCTAATTTTTGCCCGAACCCTTTTGGTTCTCCGGGAAGCCCTTATTTTTGCCTAGGCCAGTCAACCTAGCGGGTCTTTATTCATGCGTGGTATTTTCTGACTATGTCCACGCTCTCAGGATGTAGGAAGGTGTCACTATCGGTAGTGTTGTGTTGCCATACTACCAGAAGATCTTCGTTTGATCATGCAAGATTCGTTGCTGGAATTCATGTCCAATGCCCCAATTGATTCAGATGGAGATTTTCCCCTGGCTATTTGGCATTTTGTGAGATTCCTTGAATCTTGACTTAACTGCCCTAGATGATGGATAATGCTCATGTCGTGCCCCTTGGTTGGAGGTGTTTTTTCCACTTGAGGTGACCCTTTTTATTGAAAAGGTTTTTGTTCACTATATATTCGTCGTGCAAATTTATCTGTTGTTGAACAAATAGTCATATGCAAACAATATTATTTTAAGAATGCAAAGCTTATGTCTGTTTGGAAATTTTTGAAAATGCATTTTTCCAGTAAAATAAGCAATTTTTTTGTAAAATGTGATGTCAACTTAGGATTTACAGCAAGCCCTACAGGAGTCAGGATACATTTTGTAACAATATGCTTTCGAACTAACCCATGCCTCAGCTAGGACTTTTAAGGTTTATAACGTGGTCTGGTTCACGGTTCAAGAAACAAAGGATAAAGGCTCAAAATGTATTTGTACCCACCCATTCTTCGTGATGTTCTTCGATCCTAAACTCAGCTAATTATGCATTTAGATCTTGTTTGAGTCTTTGCTCTGATATTCCAGTGATGGTTCGGATACTGACAGTTTATTTTGAACAGGCAGTCATTTTTGTTGAGAGTTTGTAGGATCTCTTTCTTTTTGATTTTATTATCCCTGTCTTTTTCCTGAAATGTTTCTCTTGTGATTACAGTCAGCTGGATGCCCCGGTTTTGTATGTCTCCTTCATAGGTTTTGACTTAATGAGCTTTTATTTTGAGAGATAATGACTGCTTGTCCTTATGATTATACGGAACCAACACCGTCTTTTGTTTCGAAAGGACTTCTTTGATGCCATTCATTATGCACCTGGATCAACTGAGAAAACTATCCTGCCCCAGGTTATAATTAAGGGTTTTAATTTGTGAAAAGAAAAACTCCAACATCTTTGGCTCAAAGGGGTTGACTAGGGATTATCTTCCTTATAACTCCACTGTTTAGGATTTGAAACAATGCTTGTACCTCGTCAGCGGGGTCTGTTCAAAAGCATACTATAGAGATTTTGATATCATTTTCGTCATCCTCCCTCTAAAGGCTTAGAATTTTTTAATCGAGAGTTGATCATCACAAAAAATGAAAGCAATTTAAATATAGTGAAATATGAATGGATTGATTCAAAACAGACGTATGCAATGCATTGATAAAGTAATAAAGTTTGACATGAATAAATGTTCGAACAATCAAAAGAAAATTACAACTTGAAAATTCTAATGAACAAAAAGTCTTCTCGTCTCAGTACTTGTCACTTCAAATGGTGAACCTTGGGGGGATGGCAAAAGAATTCAATCTGACCGTCTTGTGTGAGTTCCAATGCTCCTTCATCAATCAGGTCTTGAATTTTGTTGATCAACGCCCAACAGATGTTAGTGTCATGCCCTGAGCTGTTGGAGTGATATGCACACCTTGCATCAGGATTGTACCTTAGGGAGGCTATGTTGGGATTCTTAGGAGGGTCCCTTAACGTCACCAGATTCAATCTCAATAGGTGTTGTAAAGCCTGAGACAGCGACATGTTGAGCTTGGTAAATTGCCTCTTGGGCATATTTGGCTTACTCTGATCAACCCGTTGTTTATGGCAAGGTTGTTGTTGGACCCGTGAGGTAGTAGTAACTTGGAGAGGTCTATTCTTCATCAAACCAAACCTTTGACTTCTCGGAAGTTGATTAATGACTTGGTCCCCGGCCTTGACTGTTTGCTTCATGTTGTTGTATCTGTCTTGATGAAGCTGGTTGATAATGGTTCTCAACTCTTCTTATTCCCGAGCTAAGCCTTGTATAAGAGCCATCTGCCCCAGCATCTGGGTTTTCATGGCACTGAACTCAGCTTGCAGTTGTTCCAGCCGTTCTTCCTTATTGTCTTCAGGACTTTTCTTGACCAAGTTCCCAACGAGGAGTGTTTTCAACTCTTCCTGCTCCTTGGATAGGTTTAAGAATACGTCCCTGAACTGAGCTTCTCAAGTTTGAAGATCTTGGTTGTCTGGTTGGAAAGCCATTGCTTAAATAAACAGCGAGAACATGAGAGACCTATACTGGGAGACCTGTTATGCAATGATATGTATGTATGCAATGTTTTCAAGGATCCCGCGGGGTAAACAAGAAACTTGTTAGAATTTGAATTTTGCAGCTTTGATTGAAGAAACTTCATGTTGTTAAGAGTCCTTCTTCAAGAGTCAAGCTTATCATATCGAGTGGGTCATAGCCCCTGACTCAAGTTATCGTGTTTTGATTTCTAGACAACCTTGGCTAGAGGAAAATAAATCCCCTTTGCCCCTTGCTAGACATTTGATTTACCATAACCTGCATCACAAACCCTTGAGATCCTTGAAATGGTTAAGGAAATGTTAAGGCATAATGTTATGATGTGTATGCTATGCGTTTAAGCAAAAATGTGAGGTGATGTAAGTAAACCCTGCAATAAATCCAAATTATTGGATAAGGACTGTAAACAAAACCTACAAGGAACTCATGTTGTCAGATAACAAGAATGTGCAAGTAGTTCAAGTTTGAAAGCACACAAGTCACACAATAGCCCTTAAATTTCAGGATGGCATGGAGTTTAGGTATTACCCTCTTTCAGTTTAGTTGGTTCAACATGTCCTAGTAATAGTAACCGGGTTCTAGAGGATCTCAATATCACTGACTACCCTCGATCGGTCATAATTCCAGTTTAGCAACCTTTTCTTGCGGCCGAAATCATCGCGAGAGTTTAGTCTCAATGAGTGTAGCATACTGCTACTGTTCTATGGCCAAGTTGGTCAATTATAGATTCTAAGGTCAGTTGGTGCTTAATGACCCCTTAGAAGACCCATATTCTCCTCGTTGCGCCACAAGGGATATCAGTACAAACTAAAGTGCCACACCAACGTATCTACTGCTTCAACCGTATCGGTCTATGCCGTACAGTTCCCTCACAGTTTATTGCTACTTACCTAAAGGGTATCCCCCAGATCCGGGTTAGGATCTATAGTAACTCCGATACAAGCCCACAAAAATAAAGCAAACAGATCAAATAATTGAAAACATTATGAACTATTCCTAAGGTACACCCCACTTATAAGTGTCCCCAGTAGATTCGCCAGTTCTGTGATACGGTGGGAAAGAACTGACTGTTTTTTGGAATGGTGGTTTGTGTTTTGCGTTTGTGTTTGCAAAATGTCGCGGTAAGCAAGAGTCGCCATCGACTTTTATTTTATCCAACAAGGAAAGGAAAAAAGAACAGAAAAATTCCTTTTTCGAGATATTTCTCGGGTTCAGGGGGTAGATTATAGAAAGGGAAGGTGTTAGCACCCTTTCTATCCGTGGTTATCCACGGGCTCTTAGGTACTTGCTCATATTGTTTTCAAAATTTTGCTTTCTTTGTGCTTGTGGGTTTGAAAAAGTCTTTGTTTGAAAATGAGTGTAAGTGTGAAAATTTGTTTTGTTTGGAAAGAGCAAGTACTTAAGAACCATCTACAACCTCGAAAAAGGAATCGTTCTATGCTATCTTCCTTTAGACAATGCTATCCCATTATTGATGAGTAGGTAGCACCATCGTTGGAGTTTTAAGGGTCAATTCGAATTTAGGGACTTACGGTCACCAAAGCAATGTTAGGACGCCTAAGCGATAATCCTAATGTCTTAGATCATTTGTTTTGAGGCAAAAATATATGAGGCAACCGTTTCGAGGCGACTATGATCTTCAGACAAGAGGGCGACCTCTAAAGTGACCTATACTCAATGACCGTGTTACAAAGGCAACCAAGTGGGGCGTACCCTAAGAGTGCGCATGTGCGAGTGTGTCGTTTTCAGTTAATTTTGTCTCTGTACATGTCAATGGTGATCTAAGTTGATTTTAGTTTAAAGCATTCATTCTTGTCATGCATTCCTATTATCAAACATCTAACAGTTATAATTTACGGAAAATAAATTGCGGAAATTAAATTACAAGGCGTCGGGTATTTACATCGCCAAAAGCAACCCTTTGAAATTTAAATGCGGAAAAATAAATAAAGCGATAAAGTAATTAAAGTCCTATTAACTATTACAAACCGGGAATAAATACATTATGATATAAAAGAAAATAAATCGCGTGCGAGAAATTAAATCGAGCGCAAATAGGGTTTTGACCCTTTTTTGAGAGAAAGTATCTTTTTTGTTGTTTTTTTTTATTTTAAGAAAGAAATAAATCTAAGTTAAATATTCAATTAATAAATAAACTAATTATTTAATGAAAATAAATATTTTTTGGGTTTTTTATGTTATTTAAAGAAAGAAAATAAAATTGATCAATGTTAATAAAAACCTAATTATGTCTAAGTTAATTTTAATTATTTATAAAAACATATTAAAGTTAATTCTAATTAATGACCTAAATTAATTAATTGATTTGTTAATAAAAAAGAAGAAAATACTAAAATTTAATTTAATAAAGAAAATATTTTTTTTGGTTTTAATTTTATTAAAGGAAAAAATTTGATTGGTTAGTTGATAATAAAAATATAATAAAACAAACAATTAAATAAAATAAAAATGAAATAGAAAGAGTTAGGGGGTGTGGGCCTAATTAGAGGTGTTTGAGAAGCAAATTCCATGGCCCAAACGAGCTGGCCCTGCATTGACTTTCCTAGACTTGGTGTGGACACGTTGACTGGACTCCATGGTGGACGTTCCCCTCTTGACCACCAGATCTGGCCAGGGGCCATCTGGAAATTAATGGAGTGAAAGAGTATGGTGGGCTATACGCTTGGGTACACACACAATTTCCTGCAAGAAAAAATCAAAGAGGAATTTGGAGGACCTGGGATTCGAACCCAGGTCATGTACATGACTGCCAGCTTGCTTTACCACAAGGGCGTTGTGCTTCATTTGTACATGAGATATAAAAAAATAATAATAAAAGAAAATGGATTAATATGCCAGAAAAATAAAAAAGGGCGCGCGTGTTTTGAATCAGCCATTGGAGGATTGACACGTCTCCGTCCCCAACCTCCAGACCCTGTAACTTTACCTGTGGATTTAGATCTGCAGCTAAATGCGCAGGTCGATCCTAAAATTAATTCCAAGCCATATAAATTCCTCCCAAGACCATGGTTGCGTTCGTCTTTCTCTTCCGGTCATGTCCAAGGCCATTATTGCGGCTAATTTTACCTGTAAGAGAAATGCCCAAAAACAAACCACGAAACCCTAGATATGGTACTTGGCTTTACAGGTCAGATAAATAAAATTAACTAATGCAAAAAGCTTTGAAATGTCATGAGGATCATGAATATATAAACGATTTGCCCAGAGGATGCAAGAATGGATAGTTAAGATTTCGAATACAGGGCTGAAAAACGTGATACTTACAATGCATTTTGGTGTGTATGAGAGCTTGCTTTGGATTGCAGAAGGTTGAGTAGACACCCAGCAATCGATTGGTATCAAGCTTTGCTTCTGAAAACGCCTCAAAGTAGGATTTTGGTTTCACACTTTTTAGTGAATTTTGCAAGTTTTGCTTTGCTTATTTCTGCAGCCTCCCGCCTTGTTTTCGTGCCCTCTAGTTTCCTTATGTAATATGGAATGCATTAGGTTAACAAATGTGCCTTGAATCTTTCCACATCAATGCCATGAGATTTGATTTGATTCACCATTAGTAAACCTTCCAAAATTGTCAAAAACTCAATCTTTTTTCACATGGATTGCTTGATACGAGTTTGATACCCTTGATGATGATGATTCAGTCCTGAAATAGCCAAAAAGATATCAAGTAATCAATATTTGGATTTTATTTGATTTAATTTGATTAAAAATGAAATAATTCAATAAAAAATCAAATAAAATAATAAAAAAGAAATATGATCTCAAGGCTGAAGCTAGGACACGTGTGCAATGTGGCAAGTTCAAATCAAGTGGAAAATAATTGGCCCATTTGACAAAATTTGAAGTTTTGGGGATAGTTGACTTTTGGCAATTTTTCAAAAATGCTCAACTTAAACAATGCATAACTTCTTCAATTTTGAACTTTTGGAAGTGTTTTTTGACTTTTTAGAAAGCTTAAGATGTACTATAACCAACCCTTTTGGTCTCATATCATTTTGATATTCCATGCTCAAGTTATAAGCTTTGTCAAAAAAGGTATTTTTGTTGACTTTCAAAAATGACCTATAATGTCCAAATTTTTAACTTCTTGTGAGTGAATTTTCTGATCTTGGGGTATGAAGATGGATTTTAGGAAATTGCATTCTATTCAAAATGATCTTTGGATGGGTCATTTCTCATAAAGTATGAGAAAGTTATGCTTGGTCAAAGTTGAGTTGACTTTTCCTACAAAACCCTAATTTAGCAACTTTTGAGTTTTGATGAATTTTGAGAAATACTTGATGAATTATGATCAACCATTGATCAAATGATGAAATATACTTCAAAATGAGAATGTTGGCAAAAAATCCTGAAGTTTGACTACTTGTAGGTCACAGTTGACTGTTGCCCTAGCACAATCAATTTTTGGACCCATTGAGCAATTGATTGAGCAAACTTCCTCTGCAAGGCTTGAAATTTGACATGGATGACCTTGAGAACATATTAGGACATTGGGGAGAACTTGAGGTCATTTGTATTTAAGGATCTTGATGCAACACAAAACCCTAATTTGGGGTTGACTGCCTTAGGAGATGACTTGTCTGACCCACTCTTGAGCAACCTTGAGCCACTTGGAGATTTTCCTTGCAATGTTTTGAGAAATATGAGAGGGAAAATTTTGGGGTACAACAATAATAATTTATCAACATCATATATCATCATAGTTCACAGCAATTCAGCCACCACAACATTACAACAACAATTCGTTAATCTCGAAACATTGGCTATAGGCCTACAACATGATTCTCCTATAACTAGTTAATCAACTAAGGCTTACTTCTAAATTACCAAACCTTTGCATGTTACTATTCTGTAATACTGCATCATTATCATCATTAATCCTACTGTTACAAATCAGACAATAATCTATAAACGTTTCACAAACTTAACATAGCGATTAACGCGGGAATTAACTCTAGTCCTAATTGGGATACTAGGATTATACTTCCTATTCTTCATTTTAATCCTCAAGAATAAAGCTCATCTCTTTAGCTATTCAACGCTTCGAACGACACCTCAAATGGATTCCGAAAACTCCAGTTACAACATTCTCAAACTAATTCTGCTAAAACCAGGAAACATGGATCGACGCATAACGCCTTGGGTTGACATGTACTGAACTGAACTCGCAACATGAGTCGATGCATCATCTCTTGTATCGACTCATACTGAGTCTGCAATACTGCATGTATCGACACATACCCCTAGGTATCGACTCATCCTGAGTCTAAAAGCACTCATGTATCGACACATTACTCCTTCGTGCTGACCCATCCTGAGTCTAACAACATTCTTGTATCGGCACATCCCATTTGGGGTTGACACATACTACTATGTCATGGATATTTTCTGTGATTTTCTCTGCGTTTCCACTACGGGTTCCATACTTTAAGCCCTAAAAACATCATCTAGTCATAGATAGTCATCAACTAAAATCATCCTATAATTATACATCATTTATACGGCATTGGGACATTGTTATTCATCCATAACTCATCGATTCACATCATACAACATCATATATAATTCAATCATAAAATCAAACAATCTTTCACCTCTAACCCCACATACCAATCATCATGAACCCTATTATAGAGTCAGAACCCACCCCTTACCTTGGATTGAAGGTTGCTCTATAACTTCCGGTTGATTTTTCCGTTCTGCCTCTTTTCTCTTTTCCAACAGCTTTCACGTTCTTCCTTTCAAACCCTTATTCTTCTTACTGCTTCTTCTTTCTTGTTATTTCTAACAATAATAAAATAACCTATTATTCTCTTTATTCCTTAGTGGGATTAAGACTACTACATCCCCTTATTACTACTTATATTCCTTTAAAACAAGCCCACATTAAATAATATCATTCTTCTAATATTATTTCACTACTCAATAAAATAATTAAATCCAATTGAAAACATCTTCACAATTATTCCAAAAAATAATAATTTAATTAAATAATTAATTAAATTACGGGCATTACATGCAAGGTCATTGTGTTCAACAAGTTTTTTAATTAATCTGCACATGTGATTTATGATTGCTTTTAGAAACTGACACATATATCGAGTGATTATGCTGACTTATTTATAGTTTTTATTTATTCAAAAAGAAATGGTTTTTTCTGATTACCATTTTCCAAGAAAAAGCAAAAAATAAAAACACAATTTGAGAGTCAAAGACAACTTTTATTTATGATTTTAATGATCAAAGCAAACAGATAAGCCCATACAATATTAACTTTCACCTTGGGCAGAGTGAAAGCTTTTTGAAAAGATAAACAAAACAAATTACTTTGAGACATGGATGCAAGAGGGAACATCAAAAGTGACCCAGTTCTGGATTCTGACTTCAGGCGTCACATAATTCAGTATCTCATGTTCTTCTTTATCCTCCACAATAGAATTAACTCCAGAAACTGTTGAGTGAAGGTATCCTCCGCTGTGGAAAATATCCTGATAGCTGCTCATAGTAGACTTCGACTTCAAGTTTTCACCTTTTCCATTATTCGTAGAAAATCCTAATCCAACCATGTTCTTGTTCACCGGCAAGTCAACAATTTGTCCCCACACTTTACTAGGGCCATTGCGCACAATCTGCTGAGCATCTTTGAATGAAGCCATAGAATTTTCATTCTCTCTCTTATGTTATCAAGGAATAAAGCTTGGAAATGTGTTCCAACAACAACTTCATCTGCTTCTACAACACTGAAAGATGATAGATGAGATATCAGCAATGCTTGCTCTCCATTTATAATGACCACCTTTTCTTCTCGCACGAACTTCAACTTTTGGTTCAGAGTTGAAGTGACAACCCCTGCCTCATGTATCCATGGCCGTACCAGTAAGCAGGTGTATGCGGGTACAATATCCATGACTTGGAAAGTAATCTGGAAAAGATGCGGGCCTATATGGATAGGCAGACCCACTTCCCCAATAACATGCTTTCTTGATCCATCGAAAGCTTTTACAATAATACCACTTGGGCGCATGGGAGTCCCTTGATACATAACATTTATCAGTGTTATCCTCGGTATAACATTTAAGGCAGACCCATTATCAATCAGCACATCTGACAATGAATCATTTTTACATTTCATGGATATATGAAGAGCCAAATTGCGATTCCTCCCTTTGTCAGGAAATTCATCATCGCAAAAGATTAGGTTATTACAGGATGTAATATTACCTACCACACTGCTGAATTGATCTAATGGCATATCACACTCTACAAAGGCTTGATCCAACACCTGCATTAAGGATTCTCTATATGAAGCAGAATTCAACAACAATGCTAGGATAGATATCTTTGAAGGAGTCTGCAATAGCTGATCTACAACTCTGTAGTCGCTCATTTTAATAATCTCCAAAATATCATCCACATCTTTCTCTAGGGTAGCACCACTGGACTCCCCTACAACTTTCTTATTCTCAACACTTTCCACAACTTTCTTAGCAGTATTATCATTTCCTCGAACAGCTGGTGCAAATACACGACCACTGCGGGTCACTCTACTAGTATCAGCATTATTCTCGATATTAGAGAAAGGCTGGATGGGAACTTCCACGCCATCCTCTAAAATAGTAGCATTGTACTTGTACGGTACAACTTTGTCTGATTTGTAAGGAATACTCCCTGGCAAGCAAATCACCATTGGGGAAACAACTGACTTGCTACAATATTCAATCTCAACATGGGAAGAATCATTAAAACAAGGTACAATTACGTTCACACCTTCTTCATAAAATTTGGGTACCAAAGAATCACCGCCAGAGAACATATCCTCATTTGAGGAAAAGAATTCATCCGCAAAAGCATATTCATCATCCAATTCAACCTCATCCAGGAAAAAATTATTCTTATTAACCTCATGGTAATCATCTATTTGGATTGAAACCTTGATAGTTCCATTATCTAATAACAACTTAATACCTCTTCTTACAATGGAACATCCTCGGGAATCCCTGTAGCAAGCTCGACAAGATCCATAGTGGTGCTCTACCTGACCGTCCATGTGGCAGAAAATAGCGTGCAATTGCACGAGATCATCATTCATATGGTCCACATTAAAGATCTGAAATTCTTAGAGACATCCAAAGACCATGTTCACTTCTTCCTCATATTCTGCCCTAGGCCTAATTATATGGATGAGGCCCTCATCCATCATCTCCTGCAAATCAACCTTTATCTTATTGTAACCTTGTATATCAGTACTACATATACCACAACCAACATGGTCATGAGTATAATAACTAAACTCACAAAGGTACGCATGCATATTTACCATGTCTCCTCTGACCAAGTTGATATCATAAATGCGGAAGTCCCCTGGACAACCAGCAACCATGTTGACAGTATTCGCTCCTCCATGCTTTGGTAGAGGAGTATCTTTGACATTAGGGCTGACATCCTTAAAGGATAAAAGGCCAGACCTCACCATTTTCTGTACCTCAGATTTCAGGGGATAACATTTTTCCACATTGTGCCCTGGTGCACCCTGATGGAAAACGTATCTCTGGGTGCACCATTTTTCCACATTTTTCCTTAAATGACTCATTTCCTTCTGGACCATTGCCCTAAGTTGATCACGGTCAGGCGCCATGTGCACATTGTATTTGTAATGTCCGATAAGCGCTTCACCCAAGTCATTGAAAGAATGAATATTGGCACTGTCTAGGCTCATGTACCATGTCAATGCTGCACCAATCAAACTGACTTGAAACAAATGAATCAACAAGCGTTGATCATCGGTATGAGTAGACATTCTCCTCACATACATCACTAAGTTAGAATGAGGGAAAATGTTGCCCTTGTAATTTTCGAACTCTGGTACTTTGAACTTTGCATGTATTTTCACATTTGGAACAAAACACATATCATTCACATTCTACCCAAAAAGTTCTTTTCCTCTGAGGGCCTTCAACTATTTCTGCATCTTATCAAACTGATCCTGAAAATCGTCCATCCGATCATAGAAACCCAAGATTTCACTTGGTGGAGGAATTGGGCGATACACTTCATCATTAGCAAATGGTACAACATTCACCGAGGGAGGTGTAGCATAGTGAATCCCATTTCTAGTAGTAGGGATAATATGCACCACAAGAGGTGCAAGAGCAACAGTAGCCTGAGCAAGTGGAGAAAACTGAGCATCCTAATTAAAACCTTTTGGCATAAAGTTCTCTTGAATTCCCCATGGATAAACTTGAGGCAAACGATTCTGAACAACAGCAGTTGGAGTAGCAGAAACAAGAATAGTCGGAGCTTCAGTAGTAACTATTGTCTGTTGAGGCTGAGAAAGTAGTGGCTGATTCTGAGCAACCACCAAAGATTCCATCAGAGCAGTCAGATTGGCCATACCGGCCTTCAGAGCAGAAACTTCTTCGTGCAGCTCGCGATTCTTTTGTTCTAGATTATCCATCTTCCTTCGGAAATTGGCTTGAGTATTGTATTGATGAGACAACTTGCTATATTAAGTAAAGAAGCTCAGTAAGACTCCTGGATATGCACAAAAAATGCAAGAAGTATGTACAATATGATGCATGATATGCAATGCACATGATTTATTTTATTATTAATATTTCAAGGAACTCAAAATGAATTACAAATTTTCGGTACAAGTTTCAATAATCCCAAGTACAAGATGGAGATAAAGCCTAAAAACCCTATAAAAGCAAAGCAGATGGAGGTAACTGTTCACACTGACACTTTCCTATGAGTCTTGCAATCCGAGCCTTCAACCTCTAGTTCTCTTTCGCATATCTATTGGCGACCTCTTTCCAATCATCAGAGTCAAGAGGTGAGCAACTAAGGCCCGACTGAGGCTTAGAGGAAAATAAATCCTCTTACCTTTCCATCGCCTCTATAGAAAGACTCTCTAGAATCTCGATCAGATCATCTTTCTCCTTCAGGTCGACTCGGTAAGACACCTCTAAAGTATGGCACTTATTCTTCCAATATTCCTTTTCTTGCTGCATCCTGACTAAGGCAAGCTGGAGCTCTTCCACATCATCTAATAGGGGAGGAGTGGTCTTCACAAACATATCAGGCATGGGTGCTTCTTGAGAATATGGCATCTTCAAATGGATGGCTCTTGCTTGTACCCTCTGAAAATAAGGCTCCAAAGAAACAACCCCTCTAGGTCCCAAGTCCTTCCTACTATTCTTGTAAATATAAAGCCAAGCATTTGCAATCTAATCCTCATCTTCCTTATGAACTTCTACCTCTTTAAGGAAGAAACCAGTAAAATGAATACTATTTGGCTTATCCCTCATCGGATATCTAAGTTGTTGTCATGCAAGAACAGGGTTGTAGTTAATTCCTCCCTTTGTACTAAGAAGAGGTACATTGGGGAAACTACCACAACTGTTGATAATCTCTACATCATGGTATGCCTGATGATACCAAACAATATCTAAATAAGTTAGGGCCATAATCTTTTGAGCCCAACGAGGTTCCTTCCAAACACCCCAGAAAGCATCAGATCGTTACAAGTGAGAAATAAACCACTGATACAACAAAGGCGTGCAGCATATGATCATCCCTCCATGATAGAATCCCGAACACGAATAGAGTAATAAGCATCACCCAACAATGTAGGGAATGGGTTCCCAATCATGAAGATTCTGATGGCATTGATATCCACAAATTTTTTGACATTGGGAAATAAGAACAACCTGTTAGACGGTGTGGCAAGTGATCAGGAGGGGGGGGGGTGAATAGATCACCTCATTATCTATCAAGGATTTAAAATCTTTTATCAAAGTATATTAAAAGCACTGGAAAAACACGGTCCCGAATCGACTTTCGTCTATTTTGAACCGACTACTAGATAACCGAACATACGATAAACTTGTTGCATTTTTATTAACATGAAATAGATGAAAATTAACACAAATCAATGTATGTTTCAATGTGCTTATCACAGTTCGCGTATGCTTGTTCGATGATCAACAATAATGGTGATTTAGCAAAAGAGTTAGTACCAGTATTGTATCATTGAACAGAAAAACCAGAAAACCAATTGAATCACAAAAATGCAGAAAACGTAAACAAAAAGAGAGAAAGAAAACGATACATGGGAAGTTTGGTAAGGAAGTTCCCCACTGTCATCCTCATGTGTGGGTACGTCTCCCTCTTAATTCCAAAATTGAAATTGAGACATGTTATATCAATTATTGGATGTTGTTTACAAGGTTACAATACAAAGACAGAACATAATCACTAAGATCTTTTTCTTCTCGTATGAACCTTCACTTGATATGAGTTGATCAAGATTTCACCTACAAGATCCACAGTCAATCCTGCGCTCCACGATCTGTTTGCGAAATCACCCCGATTTCTAAACCCCTTGCTATGGCTGAATCTGACCTGTTCAAACGTGACTGACAAAGCCGCAAGAACACACCCGTTATTGAAGGACAAACCCTTTCATTTTTCCTCGAAACCCCCTTCTGAATCTTCAACTCAGCTAAGATCACCGATCGTACCACTGAACGTTATCTCTATGATCCCTTGATCCGATGAACAAAGATGATTATGTTTTGATGTTCTTGAACCAGGGTGATTGAGAAGATGATGAAGATAAAGTATCTTTCAGGTTTCTAATGCTCAAAAAAATTTATGCACAAAAATTGTATTTGTGTAACCTTTTGTATTTAACTATGAAAAATAACTTATATATGTAACAGAAAAATGTTAGAGGCAAAAACCGCAATATGAGTTGATGCTTATATATGATGAGTCGACTCATGTTAGTTACAAAACATGGCATGAGTCGATACAATGCATTATGTATCAATGCATAATCTTAGCAATACATATTACATAGAGACAAAATGTGTATGAGTCGATGAAAGTCATTATGTGTCGATACAACCTGTTTTCCACACTTAATCCAGAACCTTTAATTTCATATAAGTTGATACAAAATGCGAGTGTGTCGATTCATACTGATTTGATTTTGATTTCCAGAAAACAAGAAATGATATGTATCGATGCATGAGTTCATGTGTCGATGCATAAAGGTCTTAATACGTTTTCCAAAAGCTTGCATATGACATGTATCAATGCATAGTGCGTATGAGTCGACTCATATTTGAAGCAGAATTGTTTTTGTGATTCTTGCTTAAGTATGTGTCGATGCAAAGCTTTTTGTATTGACGTAAAATCATGATACATGTGTAAAATACATTTTTAACCCTTTTTGAACATGCTACACTATTATCATATCATGCACACATAAAGGCCAAACACAATAATCATTCATTAATACTTATATGACACATATTTTCTATCATACAAAACTACTCAAAGAAAATGGTTGCTCATAAACTCCCCCTTTTTGATGATGGAAAATACTTGCAAGATGTGTGATGATGAAGCATAAATGAATGAGTCGCTCCCCCTGAGTTTGTGCATAATAATACCAATAAGTCTTCTTCTTTAACATATCCTTTTCTTCTCCCTCTTTGACAACATCAAAAAGAGGAAAATAACTATTTTTCAACAATTAATTTCAATTGAAGATATACAAAAATATAATTGAGTTGCATTCTCAGCAAAATTGAAACGAAAAACCAGAGACATTCACAAAGAATGAAGATTAGCATGGTAATCACAATAGCACACTCACAAAGAGTGACAAATATAGCCAATAACGAGTAAACAAAAAAATAAACATGAATAAGCAGAGTGAAAGCATTAACTAAGAGAGTTTTCGAATTACATAAGCTTAATAAAAAACAAACAATGTTTGAACCAGAATACAAATGATATATAAATGATATGCAATGGATGAGATGGTATGATCATGGATTATGGCCACCATAGGATTCATCAGCATCTCGAATGTATCGATCGGAAATAAATGTTTGTTTCTGTTTCTATAATCCTTAGCAATATGTGTCGACTCAAACACTTATGCATCTACCTGAAATTGATCTCATTTTTCTGTTTTAACAAATTTCTTCAATATGGGTCAACTCATGCATGTATGAGCTGACTCATATCAGCAAAACAAAAAAACTTAGCTTTTAACACATTTTTATGGACATTTGGATATGAGACCCATTAGTAATTTTTATGTTTATGCAATATATGCCATCTAATGATGATTATGTATTCATAATTATGTAATGCAATTAGCTTATATCAAAGTTCAAACAATTGATGCATAGAAAAACATATAGACAATATTAATGGACCATTTAAAACAAATTCACAGGTAATCACAATTCCAGCGAGATAGAGAAAGGAACAATATTACCTTAGTTAATGAACAGTTAAGACGCACATACGAAAGCTAGAACACATCTCAATAGCATGGTGAGATTTATATATATAATTAAGGTACATGCATGCTTCAGACATCAAGTAAGAGAGATCTAAAATCCCTAACTCACGATGAATGTTGAAGAAAGGTTTTGTTGCTAGTGGTTTCATGAAAATATCAGCAAGTTAATTTTTAGTATTAACATGCTCAAACACAACATTCTCTTTTTCAACATGATCGCGAAGAAAGTGATGCCTAATCTCTATGTGTTTAGTGCGTGAATGTAAAACAAGATTCTTAGTTAGGTTTATAGCATTTGCGTTATCACATTTCATTGGAATACGTTTTAATTGGATATCAAAATCTTGTAGTTATTGCTTCAGCCACAAAATCTGGGCGCAACAACTACCGGCTGCAACGTATTCAGCCTCGGCGGTTGAAAATGCAACATAAACCTACTTTTTGCTATGCCAACTCACTAAGCAGTTTGAAAATAAATTACATGTGCCACTAGTGCTTTTCCTATCTAATTTGCAGCCAGAAAAATCAGAATCGAAGTAACCTACTAAGCTACAATCGCTTCCCTTGGAATACCATAGCCTATACTTAGATGTACCATGAAGATACCTAAGTATACGCTTGACAGCTTTTAAGTGAGATTCCTTAGGATCCGATTGATATCGTGCACACATACAAAACGCTAAACATGACGCCAGGCCTAGATACAGTAAGATACAAGAGGGATCCAATCATACCTCTATTCTTCTTGTCATCTACACACTTACCGTCTTCATATTTATTTAATTTCCCGTTGGTAGGCATAAGGGTGTCAATTGACTTTTAGTCGTTCATTCCAAAGCGCTTAAGCAACTCTCTGCAGTATTTTGTTTCACACAAAATTGTGCCCTTATTGAGTTGCTTTATTTGGTGACCGAGGAAGTAGTTTAGCTCCCCCATGAGACTCATCTCAAATTCACCCTGCATAACCTTAGAAAAATCCTTGACCAAATGTATGTTAGTTGAACCAAAAATAATATTATCTACATATATTTGAACTAAAAGAATGTGCTTTCCTTTACATTTAATGAAGAGAGTGGTATCCACTTTACCTCTTGAATATCCATGATCAAGCATAAATTTGATAAGTCTTTCATGCCAAACCCGAGGGGCTTACTTAAGACCATACAATGCTCATTTTAGTTTTAAAATATAATATGGATATTCATTTCTCTCAAAACCAGGAGGTTGTGAGACGTATACTTCTTCATTTATGACACCATTTAGAAAAGCACTCTTTACATCCATTTGATAAAGCTTAAAATTCTTAGCACACACATAAGCGAGGAAGAGACGTATAGCCTTAAGGAGAGAAACTGGAGCATAAGTATCCTCATAGTCAATGCCCTCCTCTTGGTTATACCCTTGTGCCACTAAGCATGCTTTATTCCAGGTTGTCACTACGTTTTCATCAAGCTTATTTCTAAAAACCCACTTAGTACCTATGATATGATGGTCTCACGGACGAGGTACAAGTTCCTAAATTTCATTTATTTTAAATTGATTAAGCTCTTCTTGTATGTCCATTAGCCAAAATTCATCAATCAAGGCCTCTTTGGCGCTTTTAGGCTCTACTTGTGAAACAAAAGCGAAGTGATAACAGAAATTACTTATCTTAGAGTGAGTTATCACTCCTTTTGTAATATCTTTCAATATGTTCTCAATAGGATAGTCTTTTAAGAATTTCCAAGCTGGTGGAAGATCATTTACTTCCGTTGGCCCTTCTTCCTCATCTTTTGCATGACTAGTATCTTCCTCATCCTCATTGTCAACTGTTTTGGACTGATTAATTTTGTCAACAGTTTCCTTGAGTATGTCTTCTGTATATACACATGTACCATCAAAAGAAATACCTTTTCCGACATCTTTCTGATAGGACTCGTCAAAAGAAACATGGACTGACTCCTAAATACTGTTGTACCCCAAAATTTGCCCTCCCATATTCTTCAAGAATTTGCAAAGTCAAGCTGCAAAAGTTCCCCAAGGGTTGCACAGTGCAAAGATCTCCTATACACTCAAAATTAGGGTTTGTGTTCTGATCAAGAAAATGAAGTTTCTAAAGGCCAAATCAAGTCTCACATGCCTACAAACATGGCCAAGCATCCTCATATCAAGTTTCAAGGCTTTCAGCACAAAATTGCACAATCAAAACCCTAAATTGCACTACAGTCAACTATAGGGGCAAAATGGTCATTTGACAATCAAAAGTTCAAATTTTTGGTCAACATATCATTTTGAAGTCACAAACATCATTTGATCAATGCTTGATCATGATTCTCAAAGTTTGGCTCAAAAATCATCAAAATACAAAAGTTTCCTTATTTGGACAGTTGAAAAAGTCAACTGAAATTGACCAAGGCATTACTTTCACATGGATTATCAGAAAAATTCCATCCAAAGCTCATTTTGAAGAGACAGACATTTCCTACAACTCATCTTCATACTTCAAGTCCAAGAAATGCTCTCACAAAAAGTTATCAATTTCAACATTACAGGTCATTTTCAAAAGTAAACAAAAAGGGACTTTATGTCAAAGGCCATAACCTGAGATTGGTAAATCAAAATGACATGGGACCAAAGACATTGGTTAGAGGACTCAAAGACCTTTCCAAAATGTCCAAGAACATGAGAAAAGCTTAACAATTGAGCAAGTTATGCCTTGTGGAAGTTGGGAAAGTTTTGGATATTTTGAAAAGTCAACATTGGTTCAAATGACCTAAAATTGCTAATGGGCCCATTTTTCTTCCACAATTCATCATTCCAAGCATGTGCACGACCACTTGGCCCAAAGGGAAGTTTTTATTCATTTTTTATTTATTTATTTGAATTTTTATTTATAATAATTCATTTAAATCAAATTAAATATATGAAAAATGCTAACCTAAGTTTTCCAATCTTTTTGTACATGTTTTATCCTCAATAACTCGTGCATGTACCAATATGGAAAGATTTGGATTGATTGGTATGATTGAGAACAAAAAACACATGGAAAAGATTGAAAAAGATTCTTGAAAATCAAATTTCCAAAAACCATGAATGCAATTGATTTGTTTGGTTTTTCTTGACCTAATTGACTCAATACAAAAGCCTAAACACAACCCTAATCATCCTACACACGCAGCTGCTAAGAAAACTCCATTCACAAATTGAAATTTTTCTCTAAAAACTCAAAACTGCAAACTCACTTCTAGGGCGATTCAAAGCATAATTCTTATTCCATTAGCTTGCCAGGGTTGTCCAGAAGCGATTACAATCAAAAACATTCATCAAAGCTTAAGGAATTGGTAACATGAACCGCCCCTGTACAGAAAAAAATCCATGATCGTGCACCCTCATTCATACGTTTATTGCAAGTTTTAATTATTGATTTACATTCCTCATGCCATTCTGAAGCTAACCCATGTATTTAATTATGTTTTTATGCCTTGTATACGATTTCTCCATTATCAATTTCTAGGGTTACAGGACCTTGGAATTAGGGCTTTTGAAACAAAGAAAAATTGGCCTTCAAGAGTATCACCATTAGAACTAGCAGGCTTGGACGATCAAGAATCCATCATCGCGCTCAATTTATGAGCGTCCTAGGCTTATTCGCTATTTTCTGGAAAGTGGCCTAAGAGAACACATCCAAAACCGTTGCCTATGTTTCTTTTGTTTCAGGAAAATAAAAACCAGCGAGGAAGACGATAACGTGTGAGGCGTGGATTGGTCAGTTTGAAATTCGCGCGCAGAATCCACTAACGCCTTTGTTTTCTTTTATATTATTTGTTCGTTATTATATATTAACATGTACAAATTAGCTCAGCTGGCAAGTGTTGTTGTTGTTAATCCTCATGACCTGGGTTCGAGCCCCAGGTCTGCATTATCTCAATATTATTTTTCCATGTACGTTCACATGCAGCTTCAGTGTAAAGGACCATCATGCACCTTCCAGATCCAATGTCCACGCGTCCAACCTCATCCATCCAAGGGCCAGAAATTAGGGAGCATGATAGGCTGCAGTCAACGTGCTACATGCTAGTGAAAAAGTCCAACAAGGCCACAGTCAAATGGGCCTGAATTGCTAGAGAGAGACCTCCATGTTGGGGACTACAACCCCCCTAGGTTTGCCATATTTTTATTTTTTTTTATCTTCTTTTTAATTATTGTTTTATTCAATTGATTAATTATTTTCATAAATATAAAAAATACACACAAAAAATCAGAAAAGATAAAAAATATAAAAAATATTTTTATTTCTAATATTTTCATAAATAAATTTGCATGTAATTATTTAGTTTTAATTTAAGTTGTAATTTTAATACTTTTAACAAAAAAATCTAAAAAATGTAGAAATAGGTTTAATTAATAATTTTTCATCCCTTTTCATTTTTCTTTCATAAATATATTAAATAATTAAATATTTTACTTTTTATAATTAAATTGCATGAAAATAAAAATTAGGTTTAATTTAGATTAAAAACTTCAATATTTCTTAATAAGGTAAAAAATGACTAGAATTAGGGTTTGCCTCTTATTTTAATTTTAATTAATTCTTTTTCTCATTAAATTCCTAAAACACTAAAAAATACCAAAAAAATAAATTCTTTCCTTCTTTTAATTTTAATCAATTCCATGTAATTTAACTTTGCAAAAAGGGTCCAACGCCCTCGTTCCGATTTAATTATTAATTCGCATATTATTTTATTCCGTTTAAATATTCATGTATCTCTCCCGAAGCCATGTAAATTACTTCTCGCACTTTTAATTCGTTTAATTTCTTTATTTTTCTGTCAAATCGGGTTCGAGAAACTTTTGGCGATGTGGACCCGCGCCTTTTGTAATAGCTTAGAATTTACTTTTCTCGCAACCTTTTAACTGTTAATCAAAAGCATGAAAGAATGTATGGACAAAATAAAAACAAGCATAGAACACCAATAGCATGACAAGATAAATGCAAAATGAAAACGACACACGAATCGCACACACCACCCCTAGGGTACGCCTCACTGTTGCCTTGCCTTCGAAAGGTGATCGTCGAGTAGAGGATGTCTTAGTAAGTCCTCATGATCCGGGAACCTGGCATGAGGGTAGCTTCTAAGGTGTCTTCCCATTGCTCTGGTGATCACCATGTCCCGAACCTCGAATTGACCCGAACACCTCCAACGGTGGTGCTACCTACCTCTCAATGGTGGGATGGCACTACTTTAAAGGACATTTACACAGACGAATTCCTTAGGGTAGGTAGACGACTCTAGATACTTGCTCTAATTTCAAAACAAACTCAAAAGCTCTTTTCACACCGGCACTTTTCAAAAAAGCTTTCGAAAGCAATTTTTCAAACACTCTTGAGGACCGATACAAGAGTCGAACTGGAATTTTCAAAGAAACTTTTTAAAACCCACATTGAAAAGCAAACAAACCATTTTGAAAACACAAATGAGCAAGTATCTAAGAGCCCATGGATAACCATGGATAGAAAGGGTGCTAACACCTTCCCTTTCTATAACCTACCTCCCGAACCGAGAGCAATCTCTTTAAGGAATTTTTCTGTGCTTTTGTCCTTTCCATTTGGAGAAAATAAAAGATGGTGGCGACTCTTGCTTCCGCAACATTTCGCGAACCAGCGTTAAACAGTCAGTTCCAGATCCACCGATCACTGAACTGGGGACTCTGCTGGGGACCAAACTTAAAGTGAGGTGTACCTTAGGGCTAGTTCATAACTGTGTTTTCAATTGTATTGATTTGCTTGCTTTACTATTGTGGGTTGCATCAGAGTTACATAGATCCTAACCCGGATCTGGGGATACCCTGTTTAGGTAGCATAAGTTGTGAGGGACCTGTCCGGCGTAGACCGACACAGGTGAAGCAGTGGCTACATTGGTGTGGCACCTTGGTCTGTACCGATATCCCTTGTGTCGCAACGAGGAGAATATGGGTCTTCTAAGGAGTCATTAAGCACCAACAACCTTAGAACCTTAATTGACACAACTTGGCCTTTAGAATTGTAGCAGTATGCTACGCCCATTGAGACTAAACTCTCGTGATGGTTCTGGCCGCAAGAAAAGATTGCGATGCTGGAGTTATGACCGATTGAGGGTAGTCAATGATATTGGGATCCTCTAAGAACCCGGTTACTTTTGATTAGGACAGGTATGAACCAACGAACTGAAAGAGGGTAGTACCAAGACCTCATGCTGGCCTAAACTTTAGGGGCTTGCCTTGTGTGACTTGTGTGCCTTACCATGTTTGCCTTTGTATCTATTTGTGGTGTGCTTTATCATAACATCATAACATCATGAGCATTGCATGCATCCTGCATAAGGACTGACCATTTCAAAGACAAGAGGGTTTCACCTTTGCTTTGTTTTGTAGGATATCATGATGCCTGTGCGAAGGAATACTATCCGGTTCAACTTCGTTCGTTCACCTGAGTTGCTTGATGAGTTGGTTAGCAGAATTCCAAATACCACTTCCTTCATTCAGAGGCATGGTTCTCTTCTCAGTTTAGTCACTGCAAAGCGGGATCAACAGTTGATGAGTGTTCTGACCCAGTTCTATGACCCTCTGTACTAGTGCTTCACCTTTCAAGACTTCCAGCTGGTCCCTACCCTGGAAGAGTTCTCTGATTTGCTTGGTATCCCTATCTTGGATCAGACTCCCTTTACTGGTTGGGAAAAGACCCTCAGGCTTGAGGATGTTGCTGCAGCTCTTCCCCTGACACATCAAGAGGTAATGGACAACTGGGTGACTAGAAGCGGAGTTAAGGGTTTCTTGGCCAAGTTTCTGATTGGTAAAGCTAACAGTTTCTGGAATGACCTGGACTTTAGGGCATATGAAGACATCTTGGCTCTCCTAATCTATGGGTTAGTCCTGTTTCCTAATCCTGACAACTTCATCAATGTCACTGCCATAAGGATCTTTATGTCTCAGAATCCTGTACCCACTCTCTTGGGTGACATCTTGCAACAACTTCATGCTCGTACTACCCGAAGACGAGGAACCCTATGGTGTTGTATCCCTTTGTTGGTGAGGTGGTTTATTTCGCACCTCCCTAAGTTCGTACTGAAGAATCAAGAAGGAAGAGGTTGGGCTCATAGGTTAATGTCTCTCACTGATAAAGACATCATTTGGACTTGCAGAGGTTTGGATGAGATAGCTATTATTGACCGATGCGGGGAATACCCTAATGTTCCTCTGATTGGTACCCAAGGAGGGATCTCTTACAATCCATGTCTAGCACTCCGTCAGTTTGGAAGAGCGAGGAGAGCAGGTCCCCATGAGATGTTGGTGCCTCACATCAGTTTTGAGTTTCAGGTGGATAGTGACGAGCTGCGTCGTAGGTTCATCAAGGCTTGGGACAAGGTTCATAAAGCTGACCCACAGGAGTTAGGGCCAAAGACTTCTTTACCCATGGAAGCCTACTACAAATGGGTTCGCATCCGTGCTCAGAAGTTAGGTATGCCGTATGAAGCTGTCAGACCTGTCATTCTTGAGTGCCCTGACAAAGATGGTGTTCCTCCAACTGTCCTTCCTCCTCAGATACCTACTGATTATGAGACATTGAAGAGATCTTGGTCGCAACTGCGAGAGGAGCGGGATTCTTACCGAGAAAAGTTCAATGAGCAGGAATCAAAGATCCAGAAGCTGACGAAACAGTTGGAGAATGAGAGAGCTCTGAATGCCTACATCCGTACTGAGAAGAGGAGACCATGGGATCAATAAGGAGCTCCAGATGTGCTTTTACAGTTTTATTTCCTTTTCAGTATTTCCTTTCATGTAACGCCTAAGGGCAACCTGTTGAATAATTTCAGTTTCAAAGTTGAATCTAATGAAGTGCGTTCCTTTTTGTTTACAAAGTTGATTCCCGATTGTCTTTGAAAACATAATTCATACGCATTTCATACATCATGTGCATAACATGTTTTTCCTCTTTTCAGGTTGCTTACAGTTCTTCGCTGTTTATTTCAGCATCATGAATCCCGACTCTTCATCAATTGAGACCTCCATCAAGGCTCTTCAGGCGCAGAATGCGCAATTTCAGGAATTAATCAAGGGTCTGGCTCAAGGCCAAGAAGAACTGAATGCTATGCTCCTGAAGAAGGAGAAGAAGAAGAAAAGAAGGAATGTTCTGTTCAACTCGGGCCGAAGGTTTGGCAATACTTTGCAGCATGAAGAGGCTGGTTCTTCTGTTGGCAAGAGTTCTCCTCAGGCAGAAGCAAGGGTTCCTAGTCCTGTAGTCTCCGACAACGAGACTGATTTTGATGAAGAGCAGTACCCTCCTGCAGAAGACAGATACAAGCAACTGGAGGATAGGTTGAAAGCTATGGAGGTTCAACAAGTACCTGGGCTGGATTTCAGAGATCTGGGTTTGTCTACTGGTGTGATTATCCCTCACAAGTTCAAAGCACCATCCTTCTCTAAGTATGAAGGGGCGTCTTGTCCCAAGCTTCATCTAAGGTCCTATGTTCGGAAAATTCAACAGTACTCTGCGGATAAGAATTTGTGGATCCACTTCTTCCAGGAGAGTCTTTCAGGGACTCATCTCGAATGGTTCTATCAGCTGGATGGGACCAAGGTTCGTAACTGGGAGGAGTTGGCTACTGCTTTCTATAAGCAGTATCAATATAATGCCGACCTTGCCCCTACACGTACTCAACTCCAGGGTATGTCGTTAGGTGCAAGTGAAGGTTTTAAAGAGTACGCTCAGAAGTGGAGAGACCTGGCTGGCAGGGTGCAGCCACCATTGACTGATCGGGAGTTGGTAGACATGTTCTTGGGGACCCTATCTGGGCCATTTTTCAACCATCTCATTGGGAATTCGTCTGCTGGGTTCACTGATTTGATTCTGACCGGAGAAAGAATTGAGGCTGGGTTAAAGTCTGGTAAGATTGCGAAGGGTACATCATCTAGTTCTGAGAAGAAACCCTTCAAGAAGGAGACTAGTGCCGTGTATGGTTCCAAGAGATCAGAGAGACCTGAGCGCCGCCGGTCTGTCAGTGCGGTAATGATTGCTAAGCCTGCTGCCGCTCCTCGGCCAACTAATCCTCAAAAGGCTGAAAGACCCCGGAGAGAGTTTACCCGGTTAAGCATGACCTTATCACAGATCCTGCCACAGTTGCTATCCACTAACTTAGTGACTGTCAGGGAGGCTCCGAAGTTCCCCAATACTGCATCTCCCAAGTACAACCCGAATGCTCGTTGTGCTTACCATTCAGATAGCCCGGGGCACTCTACTGATGACTGTTGGGCACTAAGGAGCAAGCTGCAGGACCTCATCGACGCTAAGGAGGTACAGTTTGAGGCATCTGAGAAGCCTAATGTAGTGACAGCTCCCCTTCCTGCTCATGGAGTGAATGCTATTGGAGACGAGGACGAAGTGGATGAAGCTGAGTTTGATAGCTGGATCTACCCGGCAACCGACAGTGGACTTAATAATTGGAGTGCAAAGGACAACCTGTCTGTTTCTCTTGTTACTAAGTAATGAATTCCTATGTTTTTGGTATTTGTAATAAACAATAATAAACTCTTTGGCCCGGTGTCTTACCCGAGGCACCGTGGTTTCATTTGTGAGGGCATATAAATTGTCATTTCATATATCATGAATGAAAATCTTGGACGTTTTCTCGCATTGCAAATCTTGTGCTCCTTTTCTGTCTTTCTTTCCTTTACATATATTTCAAAACAGCTGTATTTACACACACACTCACTCATACAGGTTTCAATCCACTCTGGATCTTACTGGTAACGACTCTGCTACTGCCAGTTATGACTTCGAAAATCCGATCAACTTAGCCGAAGACGAAGGTGAAGATGATTGCGAAGTGCCTGGTGAGCTTGCAAGACTGTTACTTCAGGAAGAGAGGGCAATTCAACCCCATGAAGAGCCAGTGGAAACCATAAACCTGGGTACAGAGACAGACAGGAAAGAGGTAAAGATTGGTGCCAACCTAGAGCTCAGCGTGAAGCAACGGTTAACCAAGATGCTGCATGATTATATGGAGATATTTGCCTGGTCCTACGAAGACATACCCGGGTTGGATACCGATATTGTGGTCCATCACTTGCCAACTAAGGAAGACTGCCCTCCAGTTAAGCAAAAGGTCCGTCGGATGCGTCCAGAGATGTCTGAGAAGATTAAGGCCGAGGTTATGAAGCAGTTTGATGCCGGGTTTCTTGCAGTGACTTCTTACCCTCAGTGGGTTGCTAATGTAGTGCCGGTACCTAAGAAAGACGGTAAGGTCAGAATGTGTGTTGACTACAAGGATCTGAACAGGGCCATCCCCAAGGATGACTTCCCCCTACCTCACATTGATGTCCTCGTGGATAATACTGCTCAGCACAAGGTATTCTCTTTCATGGACGGCTTTTCAGGTTACAATCAGATCAAGATGGCACCTGAAGACATGGAAAAGACTACATTTGTTACTCAGTGGGGCACCTTCTGTTACAAGATCATGCCATTCGGGTTGAAGAATGCTGGGGCAACCTACCAACGTGCCATGGTTGCTTTATTTCATGATATGATCCATCATGAGATATAAGTGTATGTGGACGACATGATCGCGAGGTCCCAGACTGAGGAAGAGCACCTAGATCATCTGCAGAAGTTGTTTGACCGGTTGAAACTATACAAGCTGAGGTTGAACCCGAACAAGTGCACCTTCGGGGTAAGATCTGGAAAATTGTTAGGCTTCGTGGTCAGTGATAAAGGTATTCAAGTGGACCCTGCCAAGGTCAAAGCTATTCAAGAGATGCCAGTTCCTAAGACAGAGAAAGAGGTCAGAGGCTTTTTAGGACGCCTAAATTACATTGCTCGCTTCATCTCACATCTGACTGCTACCTGTGAACCAATCTTCAAGCTGCTGAAGAAAGATCAGGTAGTACGTTGGAATGATGAATGTCAGGCTGCTTTTGACAGAATCAAAGAGTATCTCCAAGAACCACCTATCCTTATGCCACCGGTTGAAGGGAGACCTCTGATACTATATCTAACAGTGCTTGACAATTCAATGGGGTGTGTACTGGGGCAGCATGACGAGTCTGGCCGAAAAGAGCATGCCATTTATTACCTTAGCAAAAAGTTTACCGACTGTGAGACCCGATACTCACTGCTTGAGAAAACTTGCTGTGCTTTGGTATGGGCTGTTCGCCGGCTGAGACAGTATATGCTGACTCATACCACCTTATTGATCTCAAAGATGGATCCTATAAAGTACATATTCGAAAAGCCCGCTCTGTCTGGGAGAATTGCAAGATGGCAAATGATCTTGACGGAATACGACATTCAGTACACGACCCAGAAAGCCATCAAGGGAAGTGTATTGGCAGACCACTTGGCACATCAGGCTGTAGATGACTATCAGTCAATGAACTTCGAGTTTCCGGATGAAAGCATCATGATTGTAACTGATTGTGAAGTACCTGGACCGGATGAAGGACCTGAACCAGGATCCCGATGGTCTATGCACTTTGACGGAGCCTCCAATGCTTTGGGAAACGGTATCGGCGCTATAATCATATCTCCTCAAGGTACTCATACTCCACTCACTGCCCGACTGTGTTTCAACTGTACCAACAACATGGCAGAGTATGAGGCGTGCATCATGGGTCTTCAAGCTGCGATTGACCTAAGGATCAAATTTCTGAGTGTTTTCGGAGATTCCGCTCTTGTGATCAATCAGATCAAAGGAGAGTGGGATATGAAAGATCCGAACCTTATTCCTTACAAAGAATGTGTATTGACCCTGATCCCCCACTTCACAAAGATAACATTTGAACACTTCCCAAGAGAAGAGAATCAGCTGGCGGACGTGTTAGCTACAATGTCTTCTATGTTCAAGGTTAAATGGGATAATGAGGCTCCCCGGATCATCATCTGGAAACTGGACGAACCGGCATACTGTTGTGATCTCGAGACTGAATTGGTGACCGAGAATCCTTGGTACCATGAGGTGAAGAGATATCTGGAAGCTCAGGAATACCCTGAAGGTGCCTCTATCAATGATAAGAAGTTCCTGAGAAGGTTCGCGGCAAAATTCTTCCTAAGCAACGGCATCTTGTATAAGCGAAACCATGATTCAACCTTACTGCGTTGTGTGGATAAGACTGAAGCAGAAAGGATCATGGAAGAGCTACATGAAGGGACCTTTGGTACACATTCCAGTGGACACACAATGGCAAAGAAGATCCTACGGGCAGGATATTACTGGTCCACCATGGAAGCTGATTGCTACCAACATTCTAGGACATGCCATAAGTGCCAAATTTACGCAGATAAGGTGCATGTTCCTCCAGTTCCCCTGAATGTTCTAACTGCGCCATGGCTGTTTGCAATGTGGGGTATAGACATGATCGGCGAGATCAAACATACGACATCTAATGGGCATCGCTTCATCCTAGTGGCGATTGATTATTTTACGAAGTGGGTTGAGGCAGCATCCTATGCTACGGTAACCAAGACTGTTGTGGCACGGTTCATTCGGAACAACCTGATCTGTCGGTATGGCGTCCCTGAGCGGATTATTACAGACAACGATACCAATCTGAACAACAAGATGATCGCTGAGCTCTTTGAACAGTTCAAGATACAGCACCACAATTCTTCTCCTTACAGACCGAAGATGAATGGGGCTGTAGAAGCAGCAAACAAGAATATCAAGAAAATCGTGCAGAAGATGACAGTGACTTATAAAGATTGGCACGAGATGTTACCGTTCGCTCTACATGGGTACCGTACCTCAGCTAGGACGTCAACCGGGACAACTCCTTTCTCTCTGGTTTATGGCATGGAGGCAGTCTTGCCGATCGAAGTGCAAATACCCTCTCTCCGGATAATGAAGGATGCAAATCTGTACGAAGATGATTGGATCCAGACACGACTTGATCAGCTTAACCTCATTGATGAAAAGAGACTTGCTGCTATCTGTCACGGTCAGACGTATCAGAAACGGATGATCAAGGCATTTAACAAAAAGGTCAGACCACAGGAATATCAAGTTGGGGATCTGGTAATCAAGAGAATCATCCTTCCTCAGAGTGATCCAAGGGGCAAATGGAACCCTACGTACGAAGGGCTATTTGTGGTTAAACAGGTGTTCTCAGGAGGAGCCATGATTTTAACCAATATGGATGGTGACGACCTTCCTCACCCCGCCAATGCAGACATAGTAAAAAGATATTACGCATGAAAAAGACCCGCTAGGCTGACATGCCTAGGCAAAAATTAGGGCTTCCCGTCGAACCAAAAGGGTTCGGGCAAAATGAAGGGATGAAAATGAAAAAAATCTGTACACCCGGCAAGTCGAAAACCTGAAAAGGCGGTTTGGGCAAAAATGGGTATCCCGATGGACTGAAAACCCGAAAGGGCGGTCCAGGCAAAAATTAGGGATAAAACGTAAAACTATGTCTCATTGATCACTTTGCATCCAGAATCCGGTATCTACATCAAGTTCAGACGGCATCGATCAGTCAGCTTCACCTTCAACCAAGGTCATCAAGTGATGAGACGCTCGGAGTTATAAAGGCAATAGCAGAGTTGAAACCCAGTGGGATCATTCATTTCACACAGCTGTTTTATTTTCTTTTGTACAAAATTTGTATAGACTCTCTTGTTCGGCGGCGTTCCTCTTACTAGGACGTCAGCCTCTTGTACACAAAACGCCTATTCACAGGCCATTCAAAATCAATACAAATATATTTTCAGTTAAACGTGCCAAGTGTTTTTCTTTTTCTGTTTTGTTTTGCGAAGAACGTCCAAGGTTCAATTTGTGATATATGCATTGACAATAATTTGCTAACTCATAAATATTTGCATACGAAACAAAGGAATTAATTGCAGGTGACACTAGAAACAGGGGCAATAAAAGAGTTGTCTAAACAATCCAATTGTTCTATCCTCCAAGGTACCAAGGTAGGTTCAGCTAAAGAATATGACCAGTACATATTAATTCCCCAGAGAGTGATTCAGCAAAACCGTGCATTCTTCTCCAGGCAGAGTTATCAAGTCTCAAGGAAATTGGGTATCCTCCAGCAGATCCCAACATTCCCCAGTAGAATACATATATTCTTAACAAGCATCCCCGGCAGTCTTGGTCTAAAAATTGTTCCCCGGCGGCAGACCAACATTCAAAGGAATCGCTTCCCCGACATAGATCAAAACTTCCCCAAGAGAATCCAATCTAGTTCCCCAGGAAATTTGGAATTCATATCCCCAAGCAGTAAGCTTATCCCCAGTAAATTCTGGAAGCTTATCCTTCGCAGAGCACGAACGCGTCTCCCGGCTTTATTCAAAGAGTTATTTCCTTAACAGGATATAACTGGGTTATCCTCAGCCAAAAGCCACAGAAAGAGCGTCCTCGACGAAGTCTTCTTACCCCAGCGAAGTCCATCAACACTTCCAACAACAAGGGTATCCCCAGCAAATTATTATCAACACTCAGCAAGGCATCCCTCTTCCCACAGAGTATTGCTTCCCAGCATGGTCGCTAGAGTATCTTTTCTCCCCGCAGAATCTTCCATTTGCCAAGTTTATTCCGCAACGGAGTCATCTTCTCCTACCGGTATTCTTGCAGTTATCATCCCCAGCGGAAGCAAAATCTATTCTTCAACATCAGCCCAGGATATGACTTCGCGGCACCCGTCAAGGATTTAATTTCCTAGACGAAAACATACATTCATAAAACATCACATACATCATTATAGCATGCATAGACGCATTATGTCATACAAATCTCATTTATGTTGAGAACATCATTGCTTGATCCATATCATGCATTGCATATGACTGACCTTTACCTTTCAGGAAAGATGCAGTTGAAATTCTCAATCATATTTCAAGACCTAGACCGGTTCAGTTAATCGACTCCAAAGATTTCTTATCCAGTCCCAGGCCTTCTAGTCCAGCTAAATCGACTCCCAACAGATTTTTCTGATAAAGACTCAGTAGAAGTTATCCCAGGTTATAATTTCCTATTGGTTCTCTCTCCGACGGTGCATGAGATTTCCATTTTAGGGTTTTCTTTAAGATTATAATTGCCTATGGTTCCCTCTCCGACGGTGAGTGAGGTGATAATTCCTTTTCAGATTATAATTTCCTATGGTTCCCTCTCCGACGGTGAGTGAGGTGATAATTCCTTTTCAGATTATAATTTCTTATGGTTCCCTCTCCGACGGTGAGTGAGGTGATAATTCCTTTTCAGATTATAATTTCCTATGGTTCCCTCTCCGACGGTGAGTGAGGTGATAATTCCTTTTCAGATTATAATTTCTTATGGTTCCCTCTCCGACGGTGAGTGAGGTGATAATTCCTTTTCAGATTATAATTTCCTATGGTTCCCTCTCCGACGGTGAGTGAGGTGATAATTCCTTTCAGATTATAATTTCCTATTGGTTCTCTCTCCGACGGTGCATGAGATTTCCATTTTAGGGTATTTCTTTGAGATTATAATTTCCTATTGGTTCTCTCTCCGACGGTGCATGAGATTTCCATTTTAGGGTTTTCTTTGAGATCATAATTTCCTATCGGTCCTCTCTCCGATGGTGCATGAGATTTCCATTTTAGGGTTTTCTTTCAGATTATAATTTCCAATTGGTTCTCTTCCCGATACTGTGAAGATGGTAATTCCCACCAAGATTTTCTCAACGAGCGTTGTTGAAGTTAAAGTCACCCAAGGTTTTCTTACCATTCATGCTAAGGTAGTAACCATCCCTGGTTCATTCATCGCCGTTTGAAGCTCCAGACTCAGCTCATGTAACCAGTCAGGACACATCTATACCAAGCATCTAAAAACCAGCTCCTGCAACGTGTTAGGTACTCATTTTTCTTTTGCAGGTACGCAGGTTCTCGCTAAGGAATCTCTTATGCGATCAACATCCAGATGGCATCTATAAGCCCATCATCTTGTTCACCAATCTCTAAATGGCATCTATAAGCCCATTCCATCATCACTGCTACTATGTGAGCGCAAATTTCTGGGCACTCTAGTGTTCAATCATCTTCTACCCTCGGATTACGAAAGGCGCATCAGCCAATCTGCATCCTCAGGTCTAAGAAGATTGAACAGGGGCAACTGTTGTACCCCAAAATTTGCCCTCCCATATTCTTCAAGAATTTGCAAAGTCAAGCTGCAAAAGTTCCCCAAGGGTTGCACAGTGCAAAGATCTCCTATACAGTCAAATTTAGGGTTTGTGTTCTGATCAAGAAAATGAAGTTTCTAAAGGCCAAATCAAGTCTCACATGCCTACAAACATGGCCAAGCATCCTCATATCAAGTTTCAAGGCTTTCAGCACAAAATTGCACAGTCAAAACCCTAAATTGCACTACAGTCAACTGTAGGGGCAAAATGGTCATTTGACAATCAAAAGTTCAAATTTTTGGTCAACATATCATTTTGAAATCACAAACATCATTTTATCAATGCTTGATCATGATTCTCAAAGTTTGGCTCAAAAATCATCAAAATACAAAAGTTTCCTTATTTGGACAGCTGAAAAAGTCAACTGAAATTGACCAAGGCATAACTTTCACATGGATTATAAGAAAAATTCCATCCAAAGCTCATTTTGAAGAGAAAGACATTTCCTACAACTCATCTTCATACTTCAAGTCCAAGAAATGCTCTCACAAAAAGTTATCAATTTCAACATTACAGGTCATTTTCAAAAGTCAACAAAAAGGGACTTTATGTCAAAGGCCATAACTTGAGATTGGTAAATCAAAATGACATGGGACCAAAGACATTGGTTAGAGGACTCAAATACCTTTCCAAAATGTCAAAGAACATGAGAAAAGCTTAAAAATTGAGCAAGTTATTCCTTGTGGAAGTTGGGAAATTTTTGGATATTTTGAAAAGTCAACATTGGTTCAAATGACCTAAAATTGCTAATGGGCCCATTTTTCTTCCACAATTCATCATTCCAAGCATGTGCACGACCACTTGGCCCAAAGGGAAGTTTTTATTCATTTTTATTTATTTATTTGAATTTTTATTTATAATAATTCATTTAAATCAAATTAAATATATGAAAAATGCTAACCTAAGTTTTCCAATCTTTTTGTACATGTTTTATCCTCAATAACTCGTGCATGTACCAATATGGAAAGATTTGGATTGATTGGTATGATTGAGAACAAAAAACACATGGAAAAGATTGAAAAAGATTCTTGAAAATCAAATTTCCAAAAACCATGAATGCAATTGATTTGTTTGGTTTTTCTTGACCTAATTGACTCAATACAAAAGCCTAAACACAACCCTAATCATCCTACACACGCAGCTGCTCAGAAAACTCCATTCACAAATTGAAATTTTTCTCTAAAAACTCAAAACTGCAAACTCACTTCCAGGGCGATTCAAAGCATAATTCTTGTTCCATTAGCTTGCCAGGGTTGTCCAGAAGCGATTACAATCAAAAACATTCATCAAAGCTTAAGGAATTGGTAACATGAACCGCCCCTGTACAGAAAAAAACCCATGATCGTGCACCCGCATTCATACGTTTATTGCAAGTTTTAATTATTGATTTACATTCCTCATGCCATTCTGAAGCTAACCCATATATTTAATTATGTTTTTATGCCTTGTATACGATTTCGCCATTATCAATTTCTAGGGTTACAGGACCTTGGAATTAGGGCTTTTGAAACAAAGAAAAATTGGCCTTCAAGAGTATCACCATTAGAACTAGCAGGCTTGGACGATCAAGAATCCATCATCGCGCTCAATTTATGAGCGTCCTAGGCTTATTCGCTATTTTCTGGAAAGTGGCCTAAGAGAACACATCCAAAACCGTTGCCTATGTTTCTTTTGTTTCAGGAAAATAAAAACCAGCGAGGAAGACGATAACGTGTGAGGCGTGGATTGGTCAGTTTAAAATTCGCGCGTAGAATCCACTAACGCCTTTATTTTCTTTTATATTATTTGTTCGTTATTATATATTAACATGTACAAATTAGCTCAGCTGGCAAGTGTTGTTGTTGTTAATCCTCATGACCTGGGTTCGAGCCCCAGGTCTGCATTATCTCAATATTATTTTTCCATGTACGTTCACATGCAGCTTCAGTGTAAAGGACCATCATGCACCTTCCAGATCCAATGTCCACGCGTCCAACCTCATCCATCCAAGGGCCAGAAATTAGGGAGCATGATAGGCTGCAGTCAACGTGCTACATGCTAGTGAAAAAGTCCAACAAGGCCACAGTCAAATGGGCCTGAATTGCTAGAGAGAGACCTCCATGTTGGGGACTACAACCCCCCTAGGTTTGCCATATTTTTATTTTTTTTTATCTTCTTTTTAATTATTGTTTTATTCAATTGATTAATTATTTTCATAAATATAAAAAATACACAAAAAAAAATCAGAAAAGATAAAAAATATAAAAAATATTTTTATTTCTAATATTTTCATAAATAAATTTGCATGTAATTATTTAGTTTTAATTTAAGTTGTAATTTTAATACTTTTAACAAAAAAATCTAAATAATGTAGAAATAGGTTTAATTAATAATTTTTCATCCCTTTTTATTTTTCTTTCATAAATATATTAAATAATTAAATATTTTACTTTTTATAATTAAATTGCATGAAAATAAAAATTAGGTTTAATTTAGATTAAAAACTTCAATATTTCTTAATAAGGTAAAAAATGACTAGAATTAGGGTTTGCCTCTAATTTTAATTTTAATTAATTCTTTTTCTCATTAAATTCCTAAAACACTAAAAAATACCAAAAAAATAAATTCTTTCCTTCTTTTAATTTTAATCAATTACATGTAATTTAACTTTGCAAAAAGGGTCCAACGCCCTCGTTCCGATTTAATTATTAATTCGCATATTATTTTATTCCGTTTAAATATTCATGTATCTCTCCTGAAGCCATGTAAATTACTTCTCGCACTTTTAATTCTTTTAATTTCTTTATTTTTCTGTCAAATCGGGTTCGAGAAACTTTTGGCGATGTGGACCCGCGCCTTTTGTAATAGCTTAGAATTTACTTTTCTCGCAACCTTTTAACTGTTAATCAAAAGCATGAAAGAATGTATGGACAAAATAAAAACAAGCCTAGAACACCAATAGCATGACAAGATAAATGCAAAATGAAAACGACACACGAATCACACACACCACCCCTAGGGTACGCCTCACTGTTGCCTTGCCTTCGAAAGGTGATCGTCGAGTAGAGGATGTCTTAGTAAGTCCTCATGATCCGGGAACCTGGCATGAGGGTAGCTTCTAAGGTGTCTTCCCATTGCTCTGGTGATCACCATGTCCCGAACCTCGAATTGACCCGAACACCTCCAACGGTGGTGCTACCTACCTCTCAATGGTGGGATGGCACTACTTTAAAGGACATTTACACAGACGAATTCCTTAGGGTAGGTAGACGACTCTAGATACTTGCTCTAATTTCAAAACAAACTCAAAAGCTCTTTTCACACCGACACTTTTCAAAAAAGCTTTCGAAAGCAATTTTTCAAACACTCTTGAGGACCGATATAAGAGTCGAACTGGAATTTTCAAAGAAACTTTTTAAAACCCACATTGAAAAGCAAACAAACCATTTTGAAAACACAAATGAGCAAGTATCTAAGAGCCCATGGATAACCATGGATAGAAAGGGTGCTAACACCTTCCCTTTCTATAACCTACCTCCCGAACCGAGAGCAATCTCTTTAAGGAATTTTTCTGTGCTTTTGTCCTTTCCATTTGGAGAAAATAAAAGACGGTGGCGACTCTTGCTTCCGCGACATTTCGCGAACCAGCGTTAAACAGTTAGTTCCAGATCCACCGATCACTGTAAGTAAATGCTTATTATACACTCTATATGCTTGACTTAATTGTGAGTATACAAGAAAGATACCTTCATCCTCTTTTGCATCGAATTTCCCAAGGTTTTCTTTACCATTATTCAAAACAAAACATTTACAACCGAATATGTGAAGGTGTGACAAGTTTATCTTTCTTCCTTTTAAAAGCTCATAAGGGGTTTTATCAAAAATAGGACAGATTAATATTTTGTTTAAAACATAATAAGTCGTGCTAATCGCATCAGCCCAAAAGTATTTTGGTAATCCACCCTCATTGAGCATTGTTCTTGGCAACTCTTCTAAAATGTGATTTTTGTGCTCCACAACCCCATTCTGCTGTGGAGTTCGAGGGGATGAAAAGTTATGCTCAATGCCATGCTAGTCACAATACTTATCAAAGAGATGGTTTTGAAATTCACCTCCATGATCGCTTCGAATTGTAGCTATTTTTTATTCCATTTTGTTTTGTGACAGTTTTGCAAAACTCTTAAAAGCAAAAAAGGTTTCATCTTCTCTATGAAGGAATATAGTCCAAGTAAATCTAGAATAGTCGTCAACAATTACAAAACCTTAGTAATTTCCACCTAGACTCTTTGTCCTAGAAGGTCCAAAGAGGTCCATATTGAGAAGCTCAAGGGATCGTGAAGTAGAAATCACATTTTTAGATTTGAAAGAGACCCTTGTTTGCGTTCCCATTTGGCATGTGTCACATAGGTGATATTTTGAAATTTTTATTTTTGGAAGACCGACTACTAGATCCTTAGATACTACCTTATTAAGCAAATCAAAGTTAACATGTGCTAATTGTCTATGCCAAAGCCAGGAATCATCATTCGAGGTGACTAGACACTTAGTGCTTGTTAACAACACATCAAAAAGATCAAGCATATAAATGCTTTGTACTCTAATACCCTTAAACACAATATTCTATTCAATATGTTCAATTATGCAGAAAGTGTTTATGAAATTAACTTTATAACCCTTGTCATACAATTGACTAATACTTAACAAATTGTGTTTAAGCCCCTCTGCTAAATGGACATAAAAAATAGTAGTGATAGAGGGATTACCTACACTACCTTTACTGAGTATTTATCCTTTGTTATTGTCTCTATAAGTAACATATCCTTTCTTATTTTCTTTGAAGTAAATGAAAAGCGATATGTCACATGTCATGTGCCTTGAGCACCCGCTGTCTAGAAACCATCTTCTATCCACGGATGTAAGACACTTATCCTGCAATATCAAAAGAGAGAGGTAGGTACCCAATTTTCATTGGGCCCGTGTGGGTAAGTGGTAACATGGTTTCCTTTAGGCCTCCATTGATAAATTCCCTTAGGGACAAGAAATCTCCTAAATTTGCATTTCACAATGGTGTGACCAGCATGACAATATTAATGACATAAACCATGACGATGTATTTTCTTACTTTTGCCCATTGAATCCTTTGGAGTCTTTTCTACAAAAGAATATTTTGCTTATGGTGGATTCAAAGTTTACTTAAAAATCCCTGGATCAATGGAAAAGGTAACCTTGGGCTGTAAAGCTTTTTCCAATTTGTCATTTAGATTTCTAACCTCTTTTTTCCAAATGTGACAAACTTCACACTCCCTTCTTGGAATACATCCTTTAAAATTCGTATCTTTTGAACTTTCTACAATACTAGCTTTTAGATATTCTAAGTCTTTTTCAGCTTTATAGACTTTACCCTCCAAAAAGGAAAATATTTGTTTATCGGAGGATAACCTCTTAAAAGCGTCTTCAGCTTTGTTATATTGTTTTTCAAAAGCTATTTCCAGTTCAGAAAAAGACATATAAGAAAAATTGTTATAGTAGCCTTGTCTTACTATCTTGTCGTGGTTGTTATTCTTGTGGTAGGACTAATTTTTTGTATGTGCCATGAGACATAAGTTTGCAGTCTCATCATTTTCGCTTGAGCTGTCATCATTTGATGAATCACTCCCGTTTTCCCACGCAATGTAAGTTATTCTTTGTTTATTAAAATTATTTTGTGGAGCTTTTCCTTTGTCCTTTTTCATCATTGGACAATACGGTTTATAATGCCCAACTTTACCACAATTGAAGCAAGGTCCTTTATCTCTATGCTTCTTATTCTCTTCTTGTCTTGGTTCTTTGGACTGTTTTCGAAATATTATGAGATTCTTATCAGAGTGCTTGATTCCATTCTTTCGAATAAACTTATTATATCTCTGAACAAAAAGTCCCATTTCTTTATCATATGAATCTTTGTCACTACTTGAGTCACTATCATTTTGCTCTTTGTGTGAGGACTTAGAGCTAGATGCCATAAGAGCTATTGACTTCTTCTCACCCTCCTTGTCTCTATTCTTCTCCTTTTTACTCTTACTCTCATGCTTTTCAAGACTTTCCAGTTCTTGTTGATGTTCTTACAGCTTGCCAAACTGAGTTGTAATGGTAAGCTTAGTGAGGTCGTTGGGTTACTTGATAGCTGTTACTTTATGTTGCCATTCCCTGCTAAGATATCTCAGCATTTTATTACTAGCAATTTCATTGGAAACAGGTTTTCCAAGAGCATTCAAATGACTGATGAGATAAACGAACCTCCTTTGCATGTCAGAACAAATTCTCCTTGTTTCATGCGAAAGAGCTCGAACTCTTGGTTGAGTGTGTTAATGAGAAACTGTTTAACTTCAGTAGTTCCCTCATAGGTAATTTCTAAAGCATCCCAGATTTCTTTAGCAGTCATGCAATGAGACACTCGATAATACTCATCAACACCAAGTGCTAAATTATCATATTTCGACTTCTCCAATCACTCGGTCACTTCTTTTTATCTATTTCATTCCATTGATCCTCAGGTTTAGGTACCATAACACTTGCATCTTTCCTCATGGTAATTTGAAAAGGACCATTTTGAATGGAAGTCCATACATTCTTGTCAATGGAATTTATGTGTACTCGCATGCAGTCTTTCCAGTAGCCATAGTTTTCACCATTGAAAACAGGAGCTCTATTATACGCCCCCTTTGGTTCAAAAGCAATAGCATTACTAATAGACACAAAGCACCAGTGAACCGGCACTCTGATACCACTTGTTAGACGGTGTGGCAAGTGATCGAGAGGTGGGTTAATAGATCACCTCCTTATTCATCAAGGATTTAAAATCTTTTATCAAAGTTTATTAAAAACAACGGAAAAACACGGTCCTGAATCGACTTCCGTCTATTTTGAATCGACTACTAGAAAATCGGACATACAATAAACTTGCAAGATTTTTTTAAAGATGAAATAGTTGAAAATTAACACAAATCAATGTACTTTTCAATACGCTTATCACAATAATTCTATTTCCAATGAACAAAAACTTGCGAGTAATTTTGTCGAACATTTGGCGTATTCTTGTTCGATGATAAACAATAATGGTGATTTAGCAAAAGAGTTTGTACCAGTATTGTATCATTGAACAGAAAAACAAGCAGACCAATTGAATCACAAAAATGCATAAAACATAAAGAGAAAGAGAGAAAGAAAATGATACACTGGCAGTTTGGTAAGAAAGTTCCCCACTGTCGTCCCCGCATGTGGGTACGTCTCCCTCTCAATTCCAAAAATGAAAATGAGACTTCTTATATCAATTTGTTGAATATTGTTTACAAGGTTACAATACAAAGACAAAACATAATCACTAATATCTTATTCTTCTTCTATGAACCTTCACTTGATATGAGCTGATCAAGATTTCACCTGCAAGATCCACAGTTAATCCTATGCTCCAAGACCTGTTTGCGAAATCACCCTGGTTCCCAAACCCCTCGCTACTGTTGAATGTGACCTTTGCAAACGTGACTGACAAAACCTCAAGAACACACCCATTCTTGAAGGACAAACCCTCTGGTTTTTCCTCGAAACCCCCTTCTGAATCTTCAACTCAGCTAAGATCACTGATCGTACCACTGAACATTATCTCTATGATTCCTTGATCCAATGAACAAATTTGATTATGTTTCGATGTTGTTGAACTAAGGTGATTGAGAAGATGATGAAGATGAAGTATCTTTCAGGTTTCTAATGCTCATAAAATTTTATGCCCACAAATTGTATATGTGTCACCTTTGGTATTTAACTGCAAAAATTGACTTATATATGTAACAGAAAAATGTTAGAGGCAAAAAATGCAGTATGCGTCGATGCATATCTAAGATGAGTCGACTCATGTTAGTTATAAAACATGGCATGAGTCTATACAATGCATTATGTATCAATGCATAATGTTAGCAAGACATATTACAGAGAGAAAAAATGTGTATGAGTCGATGCAAGTCATTATGTGTCGATACAACCTCTTTTCCACACTTAATCCAGAACCTTTTATTTCATATGAGTCGATGCAAAATGTGAATGTGTCGATTCATAATGAGTTGATTTTGATTTCCAGAAAACAAGAAATGGTATGTATCGATGTATGAGTTCATGTGCTGATGCATAAAGGTCTTAAAATGTTTTCCAGAAGCATCAATATGACATGTATCGATGCATAGTGCATATGAGTCGACTCATACTAAAGCATAATTGTTTTTGTGATTCTTTCTTAAGTATGTGTCGATGCAAAGCTCTTTATATTGACTTGAAATCGTGATGCATGTGTAAAACACATTTTGAACCTTTTTGAACATGCTACACTATTATCATATCATGCACACATAGAGATCAAACACAATAATCATTCTTTAATACTTATATCACACATATTTGCTATCATACAAAACTACTCAAAGAAAAGGGTTTCTCACACAACCAATAAGAAAGAAGAGCAAATATGGTCTCAAAAGCAACCGTACTCTTCATTCTGGAAAAATAGAGAGCTTTATCCAATAAGAACTGAGCCGGTAGTCCTCTAATCACTCCTTTGGTAGTCATGTGGGCTTCAACCTAAGACTTCCCCAAATGGATCAAAGCAGAAATCTCATGGGATTTTGGCTCCCCTCTAAACTAGTAAAAGGAACACAATCGGTAATAGGTAAACCCAGCAGATAAGAATATATCCTCTAATGTAGGCATCAATTGGATGGACTTCATTCGCACAGATCAAATAAAAATTGCCACCGCGCTTTATTGTTTCCAAAGGAATGGGAAAAGAGCGAATAACCCAAAAATAGGGGGAGAGAATCTAAGTTCGGGGTTGGTTATGCAAAGGGAAGGTATTAGCACCCTAAACATCTACGGTACTCCGCATGAACCTCTTTGAAAATTGGTGTATTTTGGCTATAAATGTTGTATAAAAAATGGTTTGTGGAGATGAGAAAAAGATGTATTTTTTATGATTTTTGCATCCGCCGCGGTTGTGAACCTTTAATTCCTACGTACCACTTTCCGTGCAATAGGGGATCAGGGTACACATAGTTCACCTTTAAAATTTTAAAACACAAGCGTGTCGGTTTAATTTTAAGAGATAAGACATCATCGTTTTATCCGAGTGGAAAACATACTTACTACCCACAATTATGTGAAAGGAGAATTTGCGTTATCTCAAAGTGGAGGATATGGATTTGATTTTAAAAATCAACAAAGCTTCGCTCAACAACCAAGTGGAAAATATCTCACTTTACTACATATCGTAGAAGTATAGTAATTTGCATTACTACAAGAATTGACAAGAGCCTAATCTTCTGAGAAAATTTTAAAGTAAAAATCCAAAGTAGCAAAATGGTTTGAATGAGATTGATTGACTTTTAATCTTCTCACAAAAATGGCAAGGTATTATTAAGTTTATTGAAGTTTGATTAAGAAAATATTTTGAAAATACATGGACATAAGTCCAAGTTTATTATGAAAGCGGTTCAAGTTTAAAAACAAGAAGAGTTTTCAAAAGTAGGGAGAAGATTTTTCAAATTAAAGAAGATGAGAGAAGATGAAGGGACTATCCTAAGGCATAAAGTAAAAGCTATGGGAAAAGAACCATTTAACTAACAAGAAGACAACACTTGAAATAATGAGTCAATGTAGAATTCACATCCTTAGGATTGAAACCAAGAAAGCAAAGATACAAAACCTCTTAAGAAACCAAGCTTCAATTGCATTAAGTCTTCACAAAAATTTGGAAGAGTAACGGCTGTAGACAGATGAATTCCAGATCACAGATAAAGCATGTAATCACAATAACCTAAACACAAAATAAACAAACAACCCAATATCTTGGGGTAAACCCCAAGAACTCCAGACAAAATAACAATTGAGGTCACAAGGTCTCAAGGTAGGTTAAGGTCTCTACTCCTAAGTCCAAGAAGTCCACAATCTCCATAATGCCAAAGATAGTAACCAAATAGTCAAAGTAACATTAATGTTTTTTAGGGTTCAAGTTGATTATTAAGTATCTTCAAAAAAGAAATGAAAATATCAAATGAGAAAAATAAAAATGAAATAAAAGAAAAATGCTCAAATGAGCAAAGATGAAAATAACATGAAATATAAATGCTAAAATAAATGTTCTTAAAGTAAAAGCATAAAATAAAAGCACAAAATAAAGTGAATTGTTAGAAATTAGAGGTTAGTTGAATGACCATCTTGAAACTTGCATTTGAAACTCATTAGAAGATTAATAAAATCAAAGCCTCTCAACAACAAGTTTCATTTGCTTTTTGTCAAGTATATCATTCATTCAAAATTCTCAAGTCAACAATAAATGATAAATGATGTTTAAGTGATTCACTTTGACCAATGTTTATGAAGATTCATTAGAGGATTGATAATACCAAAGCCTTCTAACAATGAATCTCAAAGTTATTGGATCACTGGATTCAAATTAACATACTTGGACTTACAAACATGGGTTTGGGCCACGAATGATCATTTCTCAAATCGGGATAAAATTTAGCACAATGTTAAGCAATCGTAAGTGGACTTATATAGAAGACACTCCTATTTTGAGGCCGATCAATAGCAATTTATGTGTTCTATGCTTGGAGAAATGATATGTACATCATCCTCTAACAATATATGACACAATAAGAAGGGGATAAGATGAAGAGGCATGGAGTAAGAATTAAACCACATTTGAACCAAAATTTTAATCAAACTATTATTAAAATCATTCATTCATTTTTGTGGAGCAAACTCAACACCATGGATCCAATGTTGTTAATAAAGCTCATGATCAAAATTTCATAGTCCAAGATCAGCCAGGATATAAACAAAAAAATAAAATTGTATTTAAAATAAAGAAAAAGGTTTTAAAATTGATTCTAAACTGAAAATAAGAGGGGAAAATGACAATTATATTCAAATCAACCAAGAAAAATCAAATAGGCCATATAAAAATCAGAAATATACTCAAATGTTTATATAAAAATTTTGGGGATTTTTTAAAGTTGAAACCATTTTTAAACTAATTAAAATTGCTCAAATAAATGGAAAAAAGATAAAAATAGTAGAAGTCAAAATGAAATTCTAAAAAAAATTTAAAAGGTCAGAAATAATGGAAATGATGTTGATGAATTTTTTCAGAATTTAAAAATGTTCAAAAGTATTTTTAAGTAATTAAAAACAAACCAAAACAAAGAAAAATTATAAAAAACATCAAATCTAAAAATAAAATTATGAAAAAATAAAATTCGAAAGAGAATATTTTAAAATATTTTTGTGAATGTTTTCATAATTTTTTAATCAGAAATGAATTTTTTATGATTTTTTAAAGTTTAAAACAATTTAAATCTAAAAATCAGAAATAAAAAAATAGTCAAAAAATGTGAACAATGGATGAGAATCAAAACGCGTTAGTAAGCTATTCAAATGGATCAGATGCATTAAGCATATCATGATCTTTAGTGGAATAAACACACGATCAATAATTAAATCAGATTTTTGAAAAATAAGCGTGGAACACTTTCATTGGTTGATAGATGACACATTGGTCATCTTTAACCTCCAGCCAACGAAATCTGCAGGTTTCAGAAACTGTAAAATTAGAAGACGTGACCGGTACCTTCACAAAAAACTTATATAAGCTGTAGCTCAATCGTTTTGGAAGAGAAGTTTTGAAAAGGGATTTGAAATCTCATGGTCAAAACGTAATTCCAGTTGAAAACAATTGTTACGACTTGAATCAGGATGATGAGAGCTTCATAATAGTATCAAAGTTTGAGAGAATTAGTGAAGCAATCTACCAATTGAAGTTAAGTCGCAGAGCTCTGAAACTTGACTTGGCTAGCATGATTCAAGCAGTTTTAGAGCTTAATTCTTCTTCTATTAGCTTTAGTGAGGTTTAAGGAAGATGAATTGACAAAGAAAAATGATTAAGAAAGGCTGTAAGACCAAATTAGAAGTTGTAGAAAATTTGGTTCAAGAGGGAGTTTGGCAGGATAATTCTGGCTCTCGAAGCTTGAAAAAATGAATGAGGTGTAACCCTCTATTTATAGGGAAGCTGATTGAATGTTCAAGCGTGTGAGGTGTGATCTGTTTTGCATCAAAACTCATACAATCCTTGTGTTTTAAGGCTCTAATCCACTTTGGCAAGTTAGTTAAACATGTTTAGGCCAAAAATGTGTGCTGATTTGATGTTTAGAAGCCAAAACATGAATTTCAAATTCTAACTTATGAAGAAACTTCAGTTTCAAGTTACCAAATTCAAATAAATGGCATTCTCAGCTCAAGGAGTCTTAGGACATGATTCTTGAAGCTTTAGAAAGATGAGATCACAATATTTACAATTTGCAAACAATGGTATCAAATGGATGCTTGAGATGAAAATTTTAATGAGTCAAAGTTTAGAAAAAGAGGTTGACTTTCTATAGTTAGAAAATTTCTAAGTTTTTTTCATCAAAAATGACTTATAATGTCTTGCATCCAAACATAGCCTTCCACTTGAAATTTACTCTTGACAAAAAAATATGGAATGAATTATATATCTTGAATGGAATTTTGAGACTTGAACCATTTAAAAACTACAAAAATTGAGAGAGTTATGACTTATTGAAGTTGGCAAAAATTCATGAAATGACTTATAATATTTTGCATCCTTAGGGCATCTTCCATCCATTTTCACACTTTGCACTTAAAAGAAGGGTTTAAGTCCATATCTTTAAGATCATTATGGAAAAATAATAAGCTCAAGGAGATAAAAATTGACCAAGTTATGATATTTAGAAGTCCCATAAGGGAATTTGATGATTCATCTAGAAGACTTGTAATCTTTCTTCATCATTAGGTACCTTCCACACAAAATTTCCTTTAAACTTTTGAAGTGATTTGTTGATAACCCTTTGAAGAGAAGGATGTATTTGGAATCACTAAAAAATACCAAAAGATGAGCAAGATATACCCCTTTGAAGTACAAAACCCTAGTGTGTGATCTTGTTGCATTGTGATGGTATGAAATAATAGAGAAATCTTAGGGGCAAAAATCGGGGTACAACAGACTCATATTGCAAGACTCAAGCTTCAGTGTGTGGAGAGATCTTCATTAGCTTTTGCTCATTGGGATTTTTAAATTCTATCTTTATTCTCTTGTAGGATTATTGAAATTTGTACTAAAAGTTGTAATCCATTCCAAAGTTATTATAAAAATGAGATTTTTCAGTATTTCAAAATGTGTTAGTACTTTAATATTTGTAATTGTTTATAATTCTTTGAGTTCCTTGACTAAACAAAATAAATCATGTGCATTGCTTATCATGCATCATTTCTCACATGTTTTTGTATTCCTATCTTTCACAGGTGTCTTACTTATTCTCTGCTTCGTTCAGTCCGCAAGTTGTCTCGTCGCTACAATACTCGGGCTAATTCTAGAAAGAAGATGAAAAACCTTGAACAAGAGTATTGTGAGCTAGACTAAGAAGTTACTGCTTTGAGAGCTGGTATGGCCAACCTGACTCCTTTGGTAGAATCATTGGTGGCTTCTCAGAATCGGCCACCACCTCCTCCTCCTCCGTCTCCTCATGCTACTAAGCAACAACAGACAACTATTATTTCCGAGGTTCTGTCAGTTCCCATCTCAGTTACTCTAGTTACTACTACTCAATACCGTATGCGTCGCGGTTACTTATGGGGAATGCCTAAGAATTTCATGCCAGAAGGTTACAATCTTGTTGCTCAAGTTGCTCCATTTTCTCTAACTATTGCTGCTTCTACACTTCCTGTGGTGCATGCTACTCCTGTTGCTAAAAATAAGATTCATTATCTTGCACCTCATTCAGTGAATGTTATGCCTGTTAATAATGATCTAGATTACCATCCTGCTCCTCCACCAAGTGAAAGTTTAGGATTTTAATGAACGAATGGATGACTTTCAGGATCAATTCAATGAAATGCAGAAAGAAGTGAAGGCTCTCTGAGGGAAAGAGTTATTCAGACAGAATGTTAGTGACCTTTGTTTGGTTCCTAATGTGAAATTGCCAACAAAGTTTAAGGTGCCTGAATTTGAGAACTACAAGGGCAATTCTTGTCCCCGTGACCACCTGGTGATGTATATCAGAAGGATGTCCACTGATACTAATGACCAACGCTTTCTTATTCATTTCTTCTAGGATAGTTTAACGAGCGTTGCCTTGAAATGGTATATGGGATTGGAGAGTAACAACATATGCACATTCAATGATTTGGGTGAAGGTTTCGTGAAACATTATAAGTACAACATGTTTATGGCACCTGATCATGACCAACTGAGAGCGATGGATCAAAAAGATAAAGAATCATTTAAGGAGTATTCACAATGTTAGAGCGAAGTTGTTGCCCAAGTGGTACTCCCAATGGGAGATCAAGAAATGACTAAGGTCTTCCTAAAAATCCTTGGTTCATTTTACTGTGAAAGAATTATTGCCAGTGTAACGAGTGATTTCACTGAGATGGTAAGTATGGGTTTTTGTCTAAAGGAATCCGTCATGGAAGGACGATTTTAAAAATATTAAGGTTCTAGTGGAACAAAGAAATCATCATATGTGTTTTCTAGAAAGAAAGAAAGTGAAAGAAATGTTGTTATTGATGAAAGAATGGTTAGACCTCCAAGAAGACGTCATCAGCATCAACAACATGTTGCTTTTGTAACTTCGGATGTCAATGTGGCTTCGACTATTATTTCCTATCAGAGAGCACCTCAACAAGGTAATCTAGGGCAAGGTCAGAAGAGAGAAACTTTTGATCCTATTCCGAGGAGTTATGCAGAATTGTTTCCGACTTTGATTCAGAAGAACCTGGTGCAGACTAGGCCTCCTCCTGATATACCTTCAACTTTTCCATGGTGTCATAAAGCTGATCAGACTTGTGTTTTCATCAAGGATCCCCTAGGCACAACATTGAAAATTGTTATCCATTGAAGTATGAAGTGCAAAAGATGGTAAGATGTGGTCTCTTGTATTTTAAATATGTAGGTCTCAATGTGAAGGATAATCCACTACCCAAACATGGAGGTGGAGGTGCTGTGAATATGGTTGTTGGTTGTCCTGGGGACTTCAAGATTTTTATATCAATCTGGTTAGAGGTGATTTAGTGAAGATGCATGCTGATCTCTATGAGTTTTGCTATTATACACACGATCATGCAGGTTGTAGTATTTGCAATTGAGATATCCATGGATGTGATAAAGTAAGATATGTTCTTTAAGAGATGATAGATGAAGGTCTTATCCACATAATCATACCATGGATGAATATGAAGAAGAGATGAATATGGTTTGTGGTTGTCTCGGTGAATTCTGGATTTTTGATTTAAACTATATGGACGATGATTTGGTACAACTGCACGCCACATTTTGTCACATGGATGGCCGGGAGGTACATCACAATGGGTCCTGTCAAATCTATTGTTGGGATTCTTGTGGTTGTTTTGTTGTAAGAAGAGGTGTTCAATTGCTGTTAGATAAAGGTACTATCAGAGTCACAGGAAACAGAGATGATTATAATGGAGTTAATATGATTGAAGACTACTATGTTGAGGACATTTCTGATGATGAGGATGTTTCTGTTGATGAGTTCTTTTCTTCTGATGAAGGTATGCTTTCTGATAATGATTATATGATTCCTGAGTATTCTGAATAAGCAAGAGTAAATGTCATTGTGCCTACTTTTGGTGTTCTCGCTCCTGTAGATATTACATATCACAACAAACCTGATATTTCTCCCAAAATTATTTACCTGCCTGGTCATATATCATATGAATCAGATAAAGCTGTGCCTTATAAGTACAATGCAACTATCCTGGAAGATGGTGTGAAAATTCATATCCAAACTTTGTCCCATGTTGACAATATTGCTGAAGCTAGTCTGGTAAATCGTAGTGGTCATGTCTTCACCCCTACCTTTCGAAGAGATGTAATTTATGGTAAGAAGGTTATTGAGAATGTTAAACCTAAGAAAGTGGTGGGAGAATCTAGTGGTGTCGCCTTGGAAAAGGATGTTGATGATCTGTTAAAAATCATCAAGATAAGTGATTAGAAGATTGTGGATCAATTGTTGCAAACTCCATCTAAGATTTCCATTTTAACCTTATTAATGAACTCTTATGCTCATCGGGAATCTCTGATGAGGGTGTTCGATCAGGCTTTTGTTGAAAGGGATATTTCTCTGGATCAGTTCAATGGTGTTATGGGGAATATTAGCTCTTATAACAATCTGAGTTTTTGTGATGAGGAATTGCCCGATGAAGGGAGAAACCATAACATGACTCTGCATATATCTATGAATTATAAGAATGAATTTTCGTCCAATGTAATGATAGACAATGGATATGCTTTAAATGTCACACCAAGAAGTACTCTTATGAAGCTCAAATACCAGGGAACTTCTATGCACCCTAGTGGCATTATAGTAAAATCTTTTGATTTTTCGAGAAAATTTGTCATTGGAGAAGTGGATTTACCTATTCACATAGGTCCGACCTTATTCAAAATCACCTTTCAAGTTATGGATATTGTCCTAGCCTATAGTTGTTTATTGGGACGACTCTGGATCCATGAAGTAGGAGTTGTTACTTCAACTTTGCATCAGAAGCTGAAATTTGTCTGTGAAGGAAAGGTAGTCATCGTAAACAGTGAGAAAGCTCTGCTGATATCTCATTTGTCTTCCTTTAGCATTGTAGAAGCTGATGAAGCTATTGTTGGAACTCGGATCCAAGCTTTGTCTATTGATAATATAAGTAAGAATGAAGATTCTATCACCTCATATAAGGATGCGCAATAGGTAGTGATGAAGGACCCTAACAGGGTGTGGGGGCAGGTTATTAATCCACCTGTAAATGGGAATGGAATTGGTTTTTGTTTCTCCATGAAGAATGAATTTGTGAAGCCAAAGTCCGCTTTGAGTAAATATCAAGAAATCTTTCACAGTGCAGGATATCTCCATTTGACTACTTCAAAGATCAACACTATTCTCGAAGATAAGTTAGAGCAAGAGATGCCGAATTTTGTGACATATGGAGTCAGAATACAGAATTGGGTCACTGTTGATGTTCCTTCTTGCATTCACATTTCGAAGTAATTTTTTTTGTTTGTCTTTTCAAAAGTCTTTCACTCCGCCCAAGGTGAAAGTAATGATGTATGGGAGTGTCTGTTGTTTTGATTTTTAAGATCATTAATAAAAGTTGTTTTTGATTTCTAAATTGTGTCTTTATTTTCTGTTTTTCTTAGAAATGGTAGTCAGAAAAAACCTTTCGAAATAAATAATAACTATAAATAAATCTGCATAATCACTTGTTACATGTGTCAGTTTCTAAAATTAATCATAAATCATACCTACAGATTAATTAAAAAAATTGTTGAATGCAATGACCCTGCATCCTCTCCCAACTTTGAATATCCTGTGTATGTGTATGAAGAAGAAGAATATGATGAAATTCCAAAAGACGTTTCACAGTTGCTCGAGCGTGAAGAAAATACCAGTCAGTCGTATAAAGATCCGCTGAAGACGATTAACTTGGGTTCAGAGGAAGATTTGAAAGAAGTCAAGATTGGAGCATTGTTTCATCCTGATGTGAAGAGCAGGTTGATTGAGCTACTGAAAGAGTATGTGGATATTTTTACTTGTTCTTACCAAAACATGCCTAGTTTTGACATCGATATTACAGAACATTATTTTCTGTTAAAGCCAAAATGTCCACCAATCAAGCAAAAGTTGTGAAGAACTCATCCTGACAAGGCATTAAAGATTAAAGAAGATTTTCTGAAGGAGATTTATGTCGTTTTTCTTGGGACATCAGTGTACCCTCAGTGGATTACAAATATTGTTCCAGTACCAAAGAAAGATGGAAAAGTCTGCATGTGTGTTGATTATAGAGATTTAAATAAAGCAATTCTGAAAGATGACTTCCTATTGCCACATATTGATATGTTGGTTGATAGCACAAAAAAATTCAATGTGTTCTCGTTCATGGATTGATTTTCTAGATACAATTAAATTAGGATGGCTATTGAGGATATGGAAAAAACAATGTTTATCACACCCTGGGGAACATTCTATTATAGAGTGATACCCTTCAGGTTGAAGAACGCTGGTGCAACGTACCAGGGGGCTATGGAAACCCTATTCCATGATCTGATGCATAAGGAAATTAAAGTATATGTTGGTGATATGATTGCCAAATCTCAAATTGAGGAAGGGCATATAGAATACTTGTTGAAATTGTTTTAGCGTTTAAGGAATTATCATCTCCGCTTGACTCCAAATAACTGTACTTTTGGTGTTTGTTCAGGTAATTAGCTAGGTTTCGTTGTCAGCCAAAAAGGAATTGAAGTTGATCCTGATAAAGTTAAAGCAATTAGAGAAATTCCTGCACCAAGAATGGAAAAAGAAAGTTAAAGGCTTCCTTGGACATTTAAATTACATTTCCAGATTTATTTCACATATGATTGCAACATATGAACAAATCTTCAAGCTGTTAAAGAAAGATCAAGGTTGTGTATGGACGGATGATTGCAAAAGGGCATTTGAGAGAATTAAAGATTATTTGCTTAAGCCTGCTATCTTGCTCCCTCCTGTTGAAGGAAAACCATTGATTATGTATCTGACTGTGTTGGATAACTCCATGGACTGTATTTTGGGACAACAAGATTAAACTAGAAGAAAAGAACATGCCATTTATTATTTAAGCAAAAAGTTCACTACATGTGATTCAGAGTATTCTATGATAGAAAAAACATGTTATGCTTTAGCTTGGGCGGCAAAGCGATTACGGGAATATATGTTGAATCACACTACTTATTTGATTTCCAAAATGGATCCAATTAAGTATATTTTTGAAAAGCCTGCTCTTACTGGAATAATTTCCTGTTGGCAGATGCTGTTGTCTGAATATGATATTGAATACCGTACTCAAAAGGCTATTAAGGCAGTGTGTTGGAGAAGCACCTCTCTCACTAACCAGTTGATGATTATTAGTCTGTTAAATATGATTTCCATAATGTGGATTTGATGTATTTAAAATTAAAAGATTGTGATGAACCTTTTCCTGAGGAAGTTCTTGATCCTGAATCCTGGTGGGGTCTGGTGTTTGATGGATCTATAAATCTTATGGAAAAGGAAATGGTGTTGTGATTATCACTCCCCATGGGTCACATATCCCTTTTACTGCAAGGTTGACATTTTATTGTACCAATAATATGACGAATTATGAAGCTTGTATCATGGGTCTTAAAGAGGCTATAGATCTCATAATCAAAAGTATTGATGTATATGGTGATTCATGTTTGGTAATAAATCAGATCAAAGGAGAATGGGAGACTCGTCAGATTTTCTTGATTCCCAATGTGATATGGTGGCAGAACCGACTGTTTAATACTGGTTTTGTGTTTGTGTTTGCAAATGTTGCGGTAAGCAAGAGTCGCCACAGACTTTTCTTTTATCCAATAAAGGAAAGGGTGAAAAGAACAGAAAAATACCTTTTTCAAGATTTTCTGAGTAAGGGTGGTAGATTATGGAAAGGTAAGGTGTTAGAACCCTTCCCATTCATGGTTTTCCATGAGCTCTAAGGTACTTGCTCTTTTTGGAAAATTGCTTCCGTGTTTGTGTGAAAAAGTTTTTGTTTGAAAATACCTTAGTGCGGCAATGCGCTTTATGATAATCCTTGTATCAGTCCTCCAGAGTGTGATAAAGTGTTTTTGAAAAATTTGTTTAAAAAGTGTTTGAAAGTGTGATGTGTAAAAAGAATTGTTTGAGCAAGTACCTAACAGTTATCTACCTACTCGAAAAAGTTTTGTTCTTTTCCTCCTATCCTTTAGACAATTTTATCCTACTACTAATGAGTAGGTAACCCTAGTCATTGGATGTCTAGGGACTATAGAAAGGGACGTTTTACAGTCATAAAGGCAACATATGGAGACACTTTAGAAAGTGTTTGAAAGTGTGATGTGTAAAAAGAATTGTTTGAGCAAGTACCTAACAGTTATCTACCTACTCGAAAAAGTTTTGTTCTTTTCCTTCTATCCTTTAGACAATTTTATCCTACTACTAATGAGTAGGTAACCCTAGTCATTGGATGTCTAGGGACTATAGAAAGGGACGTTTTACAGTCATAAAGGCAACATATGGAGACACTTTAGAAATTTATTTTAAGGGACGAGATCATTTACCGAAAAAGGAAACTGTTGGGTCATCGAGGGACTATGATCTTTTGATTTCACGGGTCTTTGCTAAAGTGTTCCTGCCTCATGACTGTTTTATTGAAGGCAACCAAAATGGGCGTACCTTAGAGGTGTATATGTGCAAGTGTGTTATGTTCAATTATTTTTGTCTTTTTGTTAAGTTTGCTAACGTTTGATTATTAGTCTTTTCATACACGCCTAGTTACTAGTAGTTAATATGGAAAGCAGTAAAAAATGCAGAAAATAGAGGTCCTACGCTATTACAACCAAATTGAAAGATAAGTAAAAAGTAAAAATAAAGAAGAGAAAAGACTCCGTCGGTCCATGCAATGGACTCCTTCGATTCACCCTTCTTTGGCCTTCTTTCAATTGAGCTAGGGAATAGGTGTGAGTAGCCTTCGATTGGGCTTGAGCATTGACGGGGAGAGCTTCAATTTGCACCCTTTCTTACCTCCTTCGATTGGGTTTGGGAAGGATATGGGTAAACTTCGATTGCAGGGAGAAAGGGGGGCTTCGATTCAGAGGAAGAAGGTTGCCTTTCGATTCTATGAAGGGTGTTGTTGGAAAGGCCTAAAAGATCACCTGTGGAGGCACTGCATCTGAAAAAATATGTTAGCGAAATAAAACGCAGGACCTGGGTATCAGAACCCAGGTCCTTTGATCCTGCACGTGCTGGGTCTTTTCAGGCTATATCTGCAGCAAGTGTTCGCAACAAAACAAATGTAGACCTGGGTGTCGAACCCAGGTCCTTCGATTCCCTCTCTAATTCTCATATGAAGTTATTTCATCCTTCAATACCAAAAATCCTGAGATTCGAAGGAACCAAATTCACGTGCCCTAACAATGGAAGGTCTATGAGGATTGTAATCTGTCTAATGCTTCATTACAAACACGCACAAACACATCAGAAGGAATAAATGCGCTTAGATTAAGAAAATGAATTTTAGAATTATACCTATGGCCGGTATGCTTCGTTTTGCAGCTTTGGGTGTGGAGATGTTGGGGCACGAGTGAGTGTGCGTCTATGTGAACTCCAAGAACACGATCGAAGTGTTAATTTGGATGGAAAGTGCCTGCAAAGGCGTGGAATTTTGACAACTTTGGAATTTGATGCTACTTTCTGGAACTTAGTGGGGCAGGCTACGTTTATTTTGTGAGGCAGTATCCATGTGTTCGTCTGTTCCCCTGGATTTGTTCTCTTTTTTCCGTTCCCTTGCAATGTGTCCTTGCCCTCGTATTTATAAGAGTGTGAGGCTGCATGAAAATGGCAAGGGACAGCCATTTAACCATGCCTTTAAATCCATGAGACAAGAATCAGACATATTAAAAGATTCCCCTTTTGAAATATCCATGCCTCTTTTGAAATTTTGGATGAACCTGGACACCTTTTGACTTTCGAACGCCCTCTTGATGGCCTCCTTTGAATGGCCTCGAAGGAGTTCTTCGAATGGCCCTTAGCCTTAATTGATCTTTTGAATTTTTGTAATGGCATCCCATTTGAAAGGTCATTTGTCCAAATGCTAATCGAAGGACACAATTAACATGCATGTCGAAGGTGCCCTGGTTTGAGATGCTAAATCGAAGAATCCCTTACCATGCAAATCGAAAGACTTAGCCCAGGGTGCCAAACAAAAGGTCTTTCAGAATGCCAATCAAAGGCCTTCACACAATGCCAATCCAATGGCTTGTCATGAGACAAATCGAAAGGCCTTGTATCCATCCCAATCAAAGGGCTTGGCCATAATGCCAATCAAAGCATTTTTTGAAATGTCAATCGAAAGGCTTGGCCATAATGCTAATCAAAGGGCATTGTCCATTCCAATCGAAAGGATTCTTCAGAATACCAATCAGAGGGTCTTTCAGAATGCCAATCGAAAGGTACTTAAAACACCACTCAAAAATTTTCTTTTTCCTTAGGCAAGGGTTTATGGTCAACCATGTAGGGGAAGACCTTGGAAAACATGAGAGGGAAAATTTTTGGGTACAACAGTTGCCCCTGTTCAATCTTCTTAAACTTGAGGATGTAGATTGACTTGTATGCCTTTCGTGATCGGAAGGTGGAAGATGATTGAACACTAGAGTGCCCAGAAATTTGCACTCGTCTGAGATGATACTTGAATATGTAGATAGTATTGGGAGTGGGCTTATAGATGCCATTTGGAAAAGATGATAGAAGATCCTCGGAGATGGGTTTAAAGATGTCATCCACAGAACATGACAGGGAGTCCTCAGAGATGAGCTTAGACATGCCATCCAAAGTGGATGTTGACTTCATAAGAAGTCTCTTTGTTGGGATTCCTGTTCCTGTTGTCTGAGAAGGAGTCCGCTGGGGAATAATTTGGGGGAATAGAGTCTAGGAGCTTTGGTTGTCCATTACTCTATTAGGGAGTTATCTCTTGACAGAAGAGACGGAAGTGAACTGCTATCTAGTCAGGATCTAGGCTTCGCAGTGACTTACTGAGGATGATATGATTTACTGCTATCTGGTCGTATTCTAGGCTTCACAGTGACTTATTAGGGAATATGAAATTAACTGATATCTGGTCGGTTCCAGGCTTTGTAGTGATTGTAGACATTGAACTGTTATCTGGTCGTATCCAGGCTTCAGCGGTTTGAAGAAATTAAGCAGTTATATGGTCGGGTCCAGGCTTTAACTTGAATCTGAGGTGTATTGTTATCTGGTCGTATCAGGGTTTCCGTGATTTGATGAGTAAGCTGTTATCTGGTCGGGTCCAGGCTTCAACATGAATTTGAGGTGTACTGTTATCTGGTCATATCCAAGCTTCGGTGATTTTAAGAGTAAACTGCTATCTAGTCGGATTCCAGGCTTCGCAGCACCTTATATTGTTATCTGGTCGGATTCCAGGCTTCAGTGTCTTGAATTGTTGATTGACTATTATTTGGTCAGATTTTGGGCTTCAGCAATGATGTTAACTGTTATCTGGTCGGGTCCAGGCTTCTCAGTATTGTGAACTGCTATCTGGTCGGATCATAGGCTTCATAGTTTCTTCAACTGGAATGGTAATCAGAGAGATCTTAGTGTCGATCTAACTAAACCAGAGAAGGTCTTGGATTAACTTTGACTAGAATGGAAATCAGAAGAATCTTAGCATCGATTGAGCTGAACCAGACAAAAGTCTTGGAATATCTTCAACTTTAATAGAAATCAGAGAGATCTTAGTGTTGATCTGACTGAACCAGAGAAGGTATTCGATTAACTTTGACTGGAATGGAAATCAGAAAAATCTTAGCATCGATTCAATTGAACCAGACAAATTTTTTGGAATATCTTCAATTAGAATAGAAATCAGAGAGTTCTTAGTGTCGATATGATTGAACCAGAGAAGGTCTTGGGAGGACATCTTTATGAGGAAATTACTGAAATAGCCCTTCATCAGACGTAGCTTTTGAGAAGACTACCATGTCACATAAGTAGTGGTGTTTGTTGATTTGATCTTTCCCTGAAAAAGGTAAAGAGTTAGTCATATGCAATGTCATGATGTATGAAATGCATTGTGATGATGTTCTCAAAATAAATGAGATTATGCTGTATGCGATGTGTATGCAAATGACATGATGTATGAATATGGGATGCTATTGAGATGTTTCGCAGGCTAGGAAAATAAATCCCAGACTACTACTGGAGAGTATTGGGAAGCTGAATCCTTCATTTCCACTGGGGATGATGAATGGATATGATTTGCTGAGGATTGACTCTACTTTAGAATAACTCTATGGAGGGAGGATGCTTTATTGGAAGCTTTTGCCGCTGTAGAGAAATCAACTCTGTTGTGGAATGAACTTCCGTAGTTAGAGAAATAAACACTAACTAGGAGGAGGTTTTATAACTGTTTGAAATTATAAAACTCGGCTAGGGGATACAGGTTTCAGCTCTCTGAAGGAACTTTGCTGAAGGAGGTAATTCCTGCTTGGTGAAGGAGAGATCAAAACTCTGGTTGTTTCTACTCTATGGGGAACATAGATGTCACGGGGTCATATGCTGAGGATGTAGTGGTGACTTTGCATCAGGGATTTTCTGCCCCTGTAGCTGCTGGAGAAAGTACCTGCGAAGGCTTTGTGGATGGTTTGAGTGTCGTCCCAACTCATGGGGCGCTGGGTAAATGTTGATCAAGATGATAAGTCTTCTAATGATAGGTAAGTGACAAGATGACGGGACATAGTCTTACGCTTTAATCCCTAACTTTTTCCTGGACAGACTTTCGGGTTTTCAGTCCACAGGGATACCCTTTTTTTCCCAGCCGCCTTTTCAGGTTTTCAACTTACCGGGTGTACAGTTTTTTTATATGTGTATCCCTAACTTTTTCCCGAACCTTTTTGGTTCGCCGAGATGCCCTTAATTTTGCCTAGGCCTGTCAACCTAGCGAGTCTTTTTCATGCAAAGTCTTTTCTAACTATGTCCATGTTCACCGGGTGTGGATAATTGTCATTGTCTTTAGTAGTAAGTGTTGTCACACTGCCAGAAGGTGTTTGTTTGATCATATAGGATTCGTTTATGGAATTCATGTCCAATGCCCCCAAGTTATTCATATGGAGATCTGCCCCTGGCTATTTGGCATTTTTGAGAGATTCCTTGAACCTTGAGTTGACTGCCCCATATCAGTTGGACTTCATACTATACCCCTTGATTATGAAATGCCTATATCTGGAATGTCTTTCCATATGAGGTGATTCTGTCCACTGAGAAGATTTCTATTCATCGAATATCCGTCGTGTGAATTTCTCTACTGTTGAACAAATAGTCATATGCAAATAATGTTATTTTAAGAATGCAAAGTTTATGTCTGTCTTGAAGTTTGAAAATTCATTTTTTTAGTAAAGCAAACAAATTTTGTAAAAGTGTTATGTCAGCTCAAGATTTATAGTGAACCCTATAGGAGTCAGGATACCTTTTATAACAGTATGCTTTCGAACTAACCCATGCTTCAGCTAGGACTTTTAAGGGTTGTAATGTGGCCTGGTTCATGATTCAAGAATCAAAGGATAAAGGATCAAAATTTATTTGTACCCCACCCTTTCTTTGTGATATTTTCAGTCCTATGCTCAGTTAATTGCGTGTTTAGATCCCGATTGAGTCTGGAATCTTTGCTATGATACTTGGTGATGGTTCAGAAATTGAACGTTTGTTTTGAAGAGGCAGTCATTTTTGTAATCTTCTTTTTGCTAAGGATTTGTAGGACCTCCTTTTTTTTATTTTGTTATCCCTATTTTTGCCTGAAATGTTTCTTTTGTAATTACAGTCGGCAGGATGGCCCCATTTTTTTTCTTAAGTCTCCTTCATAGGTTTTGACTTAGCAGGCTTTTCTTTTGAAAAATAATGACTGCCTGCTTTGATGATTATGTGGGAACATCACCATATTTTGGACGGTATCTTCTACACTATTTGTGGTGTATGAAGGATGAGCTTGCGACTGAATGCTCCTCTGAATTAACTGAGAAAACTACCCTGCCCCAGGTTATGATTAAAGGGTTTTAATTTGTGTTAAAAGAAAAACTCCTACTTCTTTGGCTCAAAGGGGTTGACTAGGGATTATCTTCCTTATAACTCCATTGTTTACGATTTGAAACAATGCTTGTACATTGTTTGCGGGGTATGTTCGAAAGCATACTGTAGAGATTATGGTATCATTTTCTTAATCCTCTCTCTAAAGGATCAGAGCTTTTGATCGAGAGTTGAATATCACAAAAGGAAAGCAGTTTAAATGTAGTGAATATGAAAGAATTGATTCAAAACAGACATATGCAATGCATTGATAAAGTAACAAAGTTTGACATGAATAAATGTTTGAACAATCAAAAGAAAGTTACAAATTGAAAATTCTAATGAACAAAAGCTTCTTCGTCTGATCTTGTCACTTCAGATGACGTGTCTTTAGGGGGATGGCAGAAGAACTCAGCCTGACCATCTTGTGTAAACTCCAGCACTCCTTCATCAATCAGGTCTCGAATTTTTTTCTTCAATGCCCAACAGCTAATAATGTCATGTCCAGGGCTGTTGGAGTGGTACGCACACCTTACGTTTGAATTGTACCTTGGGGAGGCAGTGTTGGGATTCTGAGGAGGATCCTTCAATGTGACCAAATTCAACTTCAACATGTGTTGCAAGACTTGCGACATTGGTATGTTGAGTTTGGTATATTTCCTAGTAAATGAATCCCGCTTACGCCGATTACTCTGTCGTTGTTGGCAAGGTTGTGATTGGGCTCTTGATGTAGCAGCAATTTGGAAAGGCCCATTCTCCGCCAAGCCAACTTCTTGTCTCATCAAGGGTTGATTAACGACTTGATCCCTACCCTCGACCGTTTATTTCACACGGTTGCATCCGTCTTGAGGAAGTTTGCTAATAAGGAGTGTTAACTCTTATTTCCCCCGAGCCAAGCTTTGGATAAGGGCCATCTTACTACTCATATGGATTCTCATCCTTTCCATTTCAGCTTGCAGTTGTTCCACCTAGTCATCCTTATTGTCTTTAGGATTTTTCTTGGCTAGGTTCCCAGCGAGGAGTGCTTTCAACTCTTCCTGCCCCTTGGATAAGTTTAGTAACATTTCCATGAACTGAGCCTCTTGAGTTTGGAGATCTCTGTTGTCTTGTTTGAGAGCCATTGCTGAAATAAATAGCGAGAACATGAGAGACTTGTACTGGAGACTACCTATTATGCAATGACATGTATGATATGCAAATGTTTTCAAGGATGTCGCGGGATAAACAAGAAAAATGTTAGGCGCTGGACTTTACAGCTTTGATTGAAGCACTTCGTATTGTTGAAGGTCCTTCTATAAGAGTCAAGATCACCATATCAAGTGGGTCATAGCCCCTGACTCAAGTTATCGTGTTTTGATCTTTTTCTGACATTGGCTAGAGGAAAATAAATCTCATTTCCCCTTGCTATACGTATGGTTCATCATAACTTGCATCACAAGCCCTCGAGATTATTGAAATGGTTAGTATGATATGTCATGTTATGATTTTATGATGTGTATGCTATGCGTCAAGCAAAAATGTAGGGTAAGAAACCAATTTATTGTATTTATACAAACAAGGTCCTGCAAGGAATACAAACAAATCCCTGCAATGAGTTCAAATTGTTAGACAAAGAAAGCAAACAAGTCACACAAGTAGCCTTAGGTTTAGGCTTGCATGGGTTTTAAGGTCATACCCTCTTGAAGTTGGATTAGTTCAACTTGTCCTATAAATAGTAACTGGGTTCTAAGGGATCTCAATATCACTGTCCTTTCCCACAAGCTTCGTTCGATAAATGACGAACTCGCAACCAAACAAAACTCAGGAGTCAAGTCTCAATGAGTGTGGCATCGAGTATCTGCCGACCTTGGGAATACACAAAAGACAGCCATCTCACTACGTCCTAATGGCCAAGTTGTTCAATTAAAGGTTCTAAGGTCAGTTGACGCTCCATGACACCATGTAGCGACCCCATATTCTCATTGATTAACTCAAGGGCTACCAATACCAACCAAAGTGTCACATCAACATAGCCATCGCTTCAACCGTGTCAGTATACCCCGCACAATTTCCACGATCTATTGCTACTTACCTAAAAGGTTTTCCCAGATCCAGGTGTAGGATCTATAGTAATCCCAAACAGTACCATTAAAAATAAAGCAAACAAACAGTCAAAAAAGGAAAATGATCTAGACCCTAAGGTAAACCTTACTTTTATTATTTTCCCCAGCAGAGTCATCAGTTCTGTGATATGGTGGTAGAATTGACTGTTTAATATTGGTTTTGCGTTTGTGTTTACAAATGTTGCGGTAAGCAAGAGTCGACGCCAACTTTTCTTTTATCCAATAAAGGAAAGGGTGAAAAGAATATGAAAAGACCTTTTTCAAGATTTTATGAGTAAGGGGGTAGATTATGGAAAGGGAAGTTGTTAGAACCCTTTCCATCCATGGTTTTCCACTGACTCTTAGGTACTTGCTCATTTTTTAAAATTGCTTTCATGTTTGTGTGAAATTTTTTTTGTTTAAAAATATATTAGTGAAGAGATTCGCTTTATGATAACCCTTGTATCAGTCCACAAGAGTGTGATAAAGAGTTTTGGATAACTTTGTTTGAAAAGTGTATGAAAGTGTGATGTGTAAAAAGAATTGTTTGAGCAAGTACCTAACAGTTATTTACCTACTCAAAAAAAGTTTGTTCTTTTCCTCCTATCCTTTAGACAATGTTATCCTACTATTAGTGAGTAGGTAACCCTAGTCGTTGGATGTTGAGGGACTATCGAAAAAGATGTTTTACAGTCATAAAGGCAACATATGGAGATGCTTTAGCAATTTCGTTTAAAGGACAAGATCATTTACCGAAAACGGAAAATGTTGGGTCATCGAGGGACTATGATCTTTTGATTTCACAGTTCTTTGCTAAAGTGTTCCTGCCTCATGACTATTTTATTGAAGGAAACCAAAATGGGCATACCTTATAGGTGTATATGTGCAAGTGTGTTATGTTCAATTATTTTTTTCTTTTTGTTAAGGTTGTTAACGTTTGATTATTAGTCTTTTCATACACGCCTAGTTACTAGCAGTTAATATGAAAAGCAGTAAAAAAATGCAGAAAATAGAGGTCCTACGCTATTATAACCAAATTGAAAGACAAGTAAAAAGTAAAAATGAAGAATAGAAAAGACTTCTTCGATCCATGCCATGGACTCCTTCGATTCACCCTTCTATGGACTTCTTTCGATTGAGCTAGGGAATGGGTGTCAGTATCCTTTGATTGGGCTTGAGCATTGACAGGGCGAGCTTCGATTTGCCCCCTTTATTGCCTCTTTCTATTGGGTTTGCGAAGGATATGGGTAAACTTCGATTGCAGGGAGAAAGGGGGGGATTCGATTCAGGGGAAGAAGGATGCATTTCGATTCTATGAAGGGTGTTACTGGAAAGGCCTGAAAGATCACCTGTGGAGGCACTGCATCTGCAAAAATATGTTAGCGAAATAAAATGCAAGACCTGGGTATCGAAACCCAGGTCCTTCGATCTTGCGCGCGCTGGGTCGTTTCAGGATATATTTGCAGTAAGTGTTAGCAACAAAACAAATGTAGACGTGGGTGTCGAACCCAGGTCCTTCGATTCCCTCTCTAATTCGGATATGAAGTTATTTCATCCTGCAATACTAAAAATCATGAGATTCGAAGGAACCAAATTCATGTGCCCTAACAATGGAAGGTCTGTGAGCACTGTAATCTGTCTAACGCTTCATTACAAACATGCACAAACACATCATAAGAAATAAATGAGCTTAGATTAAGAAAATGAATTTCAGAATTATACCCATGGTCGGTATGCTTAGATCTGCAGTTTTGGGTGTGGAGATATTGGGGCGCGAGTGAGTGTGCGTCTGTATAAACTCCAAGAACACGATCAGAGTGTTAATCTGGACGAAAAGTGCCTACAAAGGTGTGGAGTTTTAACAACTTTGGAATTTGATACTACTTTCTGGAACTTCGTGGGGCATGCTACGTTTTTTTTGTGAGGCAATATCTGTGTGTTCATCCGTTCCCTTGGATTTCTTCTCTTTTTTTTTCCGTCCCCTTGCAATGTGTCTTTGGCCTCGTATTTATAGGAGTGTGAGGGTGCATGAAAATGGCAAGGGACAACCATTTAACCAAGCCCTTAAAGCCATGAGACAAGAATCAGACATATTAAAAGATTTCCTTTTTGAAATATCCATGCCTCTTTTGAAATTTTAGATGAAACTGGACACCTTTTGACTTTCGAATGCCCTCTTAATGGCCTCCTTCGAATGGCCTCGAAGGATTTTTTGAATGGCCCTTGGCCTTTATTGATCTTTTGAATTTTTATACTGGCATCCCATTCGAAAGGCCATTTGTCCAAATGCCAATCGAAGGACACAATTAACATGCATGTCGAAGCTGCCCTGGTTTGAGATGCTAAATCGAAGAATCCCTTACCATTCCAATCGAAAGACTTGGCCCAAGGTGCCAAACGAAAGGTCTTTCAGAATGCCAATCAAAGGCCTTGACACAATGCCAATCGAAAGGCTTGTCATGAGGCCAATCGAAATGCCTTGTATCCATGCCAATCGAAGGGCTTGGCCACAATGCCAATCGAATAATTTTTTGGAATGTCAATCGAAAGGCTAGGCCATAATGCCAATCGAAGGGCGTTGTCCATGCCAATCAAAAGGCTCCTTTAGAATACCAATCGAAGGGTCTTTCAAAATGCCAATTTAAAGGTACTTAAAACACCACTCAAAAATTTTCTTTTTCCTTAGGCAAGGGTTTATGGTCAACCATGTAGGGGGAAGACCTTGGAAAACATGAGAGGGAAAATTTTGCGGTACAACACCCTACAAAGATTATGCAAGAAGATTATTAGCTTTCATCAATAAAGTTGAATTCCATCATATTCCCAAAGATGAGACTCAGATGGCAGATGCTCTAGCCACCTTGGCTTCCATGTATCAAGTGATTGCTTGGAACAACTTATGTGTTTGCTACCGAGGGGACATCATATGAAAAAACATAGTATTATGATATCAAGCACTTCCTTCAGACTCAATAATTCCTGCTTGGTACATCCAATAAAGATAGGAAGACATTGAGAAGGTTGGCGGGTAGCTTTTTCCTTAATGGAGATCTGTTATACACAAGAAATTATGACATGGTCTAGCTCAGATGCATGGATAGACACAAAGAAGACATGTTAATGCATGGGATTCATGAAGGTTCCTTTGGTACTCATGCCAATGGACATTCGACGGCAAAGAAGATGCTTAGGAAAGGTTACTTTTGGCTGACAATGGAATCTGACTGTTACAAATTTGCAAAGAAGTTCCATAAATGTCAGATTTATGCTGACAAGATTCATGTGCCTCTAATGATTCTCAATGTTGTTTCTTACCCATGGCCTTTTTCTATGTGGGGTATTGATATGGTCAAAATGATTGAACCCAAGACATCGAATGGACATCGTTTCATCTTAGTGGAAATTGGCTACTTCACCAAGTGGGTGGAAGAAGCTTCCTATGCTTTTGTCACCAAGCAGGTGGTAGTATGCTTTATCAAGAACAATCTTATATGTCAGTATGGTGTGCCAAGTAGGATAATCATTGATAACGGCTCAAATTTGGATAATAAGATGATGACAGAACTTTGTGAAGAATTCAAGATTGTCCATCACAACTCGTCTCCTTACAGCATTTACAACTATTACAGCTATGCCACCTCCCTATTCCACCAATCCAGCTATTACAGCATTTGGTCAAAGCGTCTTTGGTAGAACTCAAACCTCTAGCTCCACCAGCTGGGGCACTACCAGCAAGATACGACGCCAATGCTAGATTTGAATATTATGCAAATTCTTCGGGCCACACCCTAGAGAAATGTTTGGCCTTTAAGCATAAGGTTCAATACTTATTAGAGGCTTAAGATATTACCTTCAAAAATACGAAAATTAATTCAAACCCTATGCCTCCGCCTGGTAGTCCGACCATAAATCTGATCGAAGTAGTCACCGACTTTGGGGCAGGCAAACAAGCAAAGTCTCTGATGAGACTGTTGAAAGAATATCTGTTAGAATATGGGTTCCTTTTAGAACATAACGAAGCTTTTGAAAAGTCCTTACAACAATTCGTGGATTAGGGGATAGTCCAATTCGGACCATACCCTGAAGTTAAGTATATATACGCAATTGAAGGAAGTATGAAGAAACCATTGGGGATTCCTTATCAAAAGACAAATCATGACAAGAAAACTCTTATGATTCCATGGGGAGATTCAACAGAAACCCCTATAATAAAGCAGACTCTGAAAATAGAAGCAGTACCAAAGACTACTAGGGTAATTAAAGGTCCATCTCCTATCCCTTACAAAAGTGACAAGGCGGTACCATGGAGTTATGATCCGGCTGTGTATATTGATGGCTCGAAACAAGAATATGAGCCATCATCAAGTCCACAACCTGAAGTTTCAAATATAGTAGTGATGGGGGGCATAACCCATAGTGGTCGGGTGTTCGGAAATAAACCATTGGAGAATAATGACAATGTTTTGAAGAACAAAAGCGACTTGTTGACAAAAGAAAAATAAAAAGCGGTAGAAGAGGTGAATCAAGAGTCTGTAAACAAAAGTTTTAACGACCAAGAGGCCGATAAATTCTTGAAGATAATTAAGAGAAGTGACTATAGGGTAGTGGACCAACATCACTAGACTCCAGCCAAGATTTCTATACTCTCGCTGCTCATAGTGCATCAGGATTCTTTGATGAAAGTCTTAAGTTCTTCTCATGTTGCGGAAGAAATCACTATGAACCAATTTGATAATGTGGTAGCAAATTTGACGTCTGGATCCTATTTGGTTTTCAACGATAATGAGTTACCTCTACAAGGATGAGCTCACAATCAAGAACTACACATTTCAATATAGATAGGTACTACAAGTTTATCCAGAGTACTTACTGATACCGGTTCTTCCCTCAATGTGTTACTCAATTCTAGCCTGATGAAGTTAACACTAGATGGTATTGTAATAAGACCAAACTCCACAATAGTCAAATCTTTAGATGGTTCTGAGAGTATAGTATTCAGAGAAGTAGACCTTCTCGTCAAGATCAGTCTGCACATGTTCTATATCACCTTTCAAGTCATGGATATAGAATGGGCATATACATGTTTACTTGGACGACCTTGGATCCATTCAGCAGGGGCAGTCACTTTGACTTTACATCAAAAATTGAAATTCTTAGTTGAAGGAAGATTGGTCATAATTGGTGGAGAGGAAGACATCTTCATAAGTCACATTGAGTCCTACAGGTATATCAGTGCCGATAAAGATTGCATGGCTACATCCATTTCAAGTACTGGAGGTTGCTTCAACAATAACCTTACCGGTAACAAAGGTCAAAAAGCTTACCATGACCTCTTGGAGAGACTTATAAATAGCAGTGGAGAATGGTGAGTCGAAAGGCTGGGGAAAGCTCCCTGAAATATCTGAGAAGAAGAACCATTTTCTCTTGGGTTATGAATCATCGAAGGCTACTCTAAAAGGGAAAGCACGGTTTCCACCAATCCAGGAGACCTTCATCAGCAAAGGGGTAGAACATGGAAAACAAGTGTAAATGGTGTCCCATAAAAACAACATCAAAAGGGCGTCAGATTTCATCCATGAATGTGCCCCAGGCGAAGAGTTGAAGAACTGGACAATTATGGAAATTCTTGAAATTTTCTTTCCAAAGTAATTTTCTTTGTTTTTGAAAAAACCTACGTCAAGCCCGAGGCATTGGGGTTGTTTGTAAGGGTCCCCCGTGTGTTTCAAAAATATTCATGATTATTAAAATGTGTTTTGTATTAAATTAAGATCCTTTTTTCTTTTGCATTTATACTATATATTTTTTAAAATGGCAATACTTTCTCTCATATGCATTTTTCCAAATTCATATACTAAAAATAAGAACTGCACCAAAACATGATAAATATGCAGATCCATGCGCAAAATCACCGATGATATTACTGATACTATCTGAAATGATTTTGATAATCCCATGAACCAAGCTGAAGAGGAAGATGTTGAGGATCTGAACTTTCCGAAGAACTGGAAAGAAGCATATAACAAAAGGTTGACCACATACAACCATATCAAGAGCCTATTGAGACCATTCATCTCTGCACAACAGAAGATCCAAAAGAGATCAAGCTAGGGGCAACGTTAGAAGAAAGCGTCAAAGAAAGACTAATCAAGTTATTGCACAAGTATGTGGATATATTTGCATGTCCTACAAAGACATGCCAAGATTGAATACAGACATTATAGTACACATGTTACCTCTCAAAGAAGGTTTTCATCCGGTCCGGCAAAAGCTCTGGAGAACTCGTCCAGATATGTCCAGCAAAATTCAGGAAGAGGTTCTTAAACAATTCGACACAAGGTTCTTGGCAGTGGTAGACTATCCACCATGGATAGCTAACATTGTACCAGTACCTAAGAAAGATGGAAAAGTATGCATGTGTGTGGATTATCGGGATCTAAATAGAGCAAGTCCTAAAGAAACTTCCCGCTACCTCACATAGATGTTTTAGTGGACAACACAGCTCAAACTTTAGTAATCTGATTCATGAAAGGCTTCTCAGGTTACAATCAGATCAAAATGGCACCCAAATACATGGAGAAGACTACTGTTGTACCCCAAAATTTGCCCTCCCATATTTCTCAAAACATCTCAAGAAAAATTCACAAGTCCAACCCGGCGCGTCATATTCAGGTATTCTTTCGCCAAGATATCTCTGATAACGTATTCTCAAATTCAGGTTCGGCTCAAGAGTCAATTCTTTAAAGAAGGTATCTGAATGTGTGAGTTTTCTTGAAGAAATATAGTGAAAAAGTATGCTGAAAGTGCAGTTTTTACGCGCTAAAAAATTCATAACTTGAAGATCGTGACTCGTTTTGAACCCGTTCCGGTGGCCAAAATTCCGTCTTGACACTATCTACGTTTTCATCTCTCACGGCTGGAAGCCAATTTCGATCAGAAGGTCTTCAAAAATGTGGATTTATCAGGTATTTTCGTGCAGAAAATTTGTGACAGAAGTTTATTTGCGTCATGTTCAAAAAAATCATAACTTGGTCGATTTTCATCGTATCGAGCTGGTTCCGGTGCCAAAATTTCACAAATTGAGTTGGCTACATTTTCACAGAAGGTATTGAGTTCAAACGGTATTCAAAAGGCCTTCGTTTTTTGCTCAGAGTGCGTGACACGCTGAAAATCCTGAATGCTGAATATTATTTCATCTGGGCCGAAACTTCGAAAATTCATAACTCGGTCAATTTTTATCGGATTGGGCTCATATTTTTACACAAGGTCCCTGACTCGTAGATCTACAACTTTGCTTCAAAAGTCGAGACCGGATTATGCTCCGATCAATACCAGTTTTTTATTGAAGAACGTGTCAGAGTCGACACTGAAGCCCAAAATAAGTTTGTCTGAGCTGAAACTTCAAAAATTCATAACTAATTCACCGTTTATCCGATTGAGTCGATTTTCGGACAGTAGTTAGTTCTCGATGTCAGCTACATTTTGTTTTCACATTTCAACTTCAAAAAATGCACTTAAGTCCCTGCGATTTAGCCTGGAAAGTGACGAATTCAAGTGAACATTGGTGGCCCAATTTCACATTCAAAGCCCATTTTCTTTACCCTAATTTCCATTATATAATCACCTTCTTTTCACACAAACCAAAGAAAAAAAAAGGAGGAGAAAAGGAGAAGAGAAAAAGAGAGAAAAAATATTGCCACAACACTGTTGGAATATCAAACTCTTTCAAGAACCCTAAAACCTTGAAATCCTTATTACAAATCCCTCTCTCACTACAAACAAATCCATCTCAGTTACAAACCAACACCTCACTACTTCTCCAGTAAGGATAAGGCTGGCTTGATCTCCATGATCCTAATTTTCCAGTAAGGCATAAAAGCATCCATGTCACTAATTTTCCAGTAAGGGTAAGATTGATTTGATCTCCATGATCAAAAGGGTATAATCATTCATACATGCCATATTGTGCCTAAACATTAAATTTCTTCATATATTGGCTTTATTTGCATTTTATGATTTTATTTAATGTGTTCATGAGGTTCAACACTGCAGATTTAGACAGGATCCCAGGTTCATTAAGGAACGTTGAGGCCAAAAGGCCAAAAGCCAAATGGCCAAAACAGAACATTTTATGCATGACACCAATACATGGCGAGGCAGACATTAAGCCAGACATTAAGGGATGTTGAAGCCAGAACACAAATGGGCAAAAGCCAAAACGCAAATGGCCAAAAGCCAAAAGCCAAATGGCCAAAATAGAACATTTTATGCATGACACCAATACATGGCGAGGCAGACATTAAGCCAGACATTAAGGAATGTTGAAGTCAGAACACAAATGGCCAAACCACTCCAATTCACCTCCAAAAAGGGGACAGAAGCCCCCCAAGGTATTGTATTTTCTTTCTTTTCCTTATTTTATTTATTTCAATTATTTCTTTTTTTTAATTAATTCCTTTAATTTAACTTATTTTCATAAAATATAAAAAATAGTAAAAAACAGAAAAGTCATAAAAATCAAAATATATTTATTTAATTAATGTTTTTTTTGTAAATAAATTTCACTAATAATTAATTATTTATTTTTATAAATCAAAATTCCATGTAAATAATTAGGTTAATTTAGGTTTAACTTTAATATGTTTTCTTAATAAATTAAAAAAAAACCAATTAGAATTAGGGTTAATCTTTTAATTTCATTTAATTCTCATAAAAATCATAAATCTCAAAATCTCAAAAAAAACAATTTCCTTTTCTTTTAATCTAATTAATTTAATAATTTAATTTAATTCCATTAAAAAGGGTCCAACGCCTTCGTTTCTAATTTTATTTCTATTCGCATATTTATTTCTTTTTTTCTTTTAATATTTATGTACCTCTCCCAAAGCCTTGTAAACTCGGACGTTCTAATTCCTCGCACTTTTAATTCTTTATTTATTTTCTGTCAAATCGGGTTCGAGAAACTTTTGGCGATGTGGACCCGCGCCATTTGTAATAGCTTAGAATTTACTTTCCCGCAAATCTTTTAACTGTTAATCAAAGCATGAAAGAATGTATGGACAAAATAAAAACAAGCGTAGAGCACCAATAACATGACAAGATAAATACAAATGAAAACGACACACAAATCGCACACACCACCCCTAGGGTACGCCTCACTGTTGCCTTGCCTCGAAAGGTGATCGTCGAGTAGAGGATGTCTTAGTAAGTCCTCATGATCCGGGAACCTGGCATGAGGGTAGCTTCTAAGGTGTCTTCCCATTGCTCTGGTGATCACCATGTCCCGAACCTCGAATTGACCCGAACACCTCCAATGGTGGTGTTACCTACCTCTCAATGGTGGGATGGCACTACTTTATAGGACATCTACACAGACGAATTCCTTAGGGTAGGTAGACGACTCTAGATACTTGCTCTAAATCTCAAAATAAATCAAAAATACTTTTCACACCAACACATTTTCAAAAAGCTTTCGAAAGCAATTTTTCAAACACTCTTGAGGACCGATACAAGAGTCGAACTGGAATTTTCAAAGAAACTTTTTAAAACCCACATCTAAAAGCAAACAAACCACTTTTGAAAACACAATGAGCAAGTATCTAAGAGCCCATGGATAACCATGGATAGAAAGGGTGCTAACACCTTCCCTTTCTATAATCTACCTCCCGAACCGAGAGCAATCTCTTTAAGGAATTTTTCTGTGCTTTTGTCCTTTTCATTTGGAGAAAATAAAAGACGGTGGCGACTCTTGCTTCCGCGACATTTCGCGAACCAGCGTTAAACAGTCAGTTCCAGATCCACCGATCACAGAACTGGCGACTCTGCTGGGGAATAAATTTAAAGTGAGGTGTACCTTAGGGCTAGTTCATAACTGTGTTTTCAATTGTTTTCCTTGTGTGCTTTAAATTGTGGGTTGCTTGGGAGTTCTATAGATCCTAACCCGAATCTGGGGATACCTTCTTAGAAAGTAGCAACAAGGCTGTGAGAGAACTGTGCGGGGTATACCGACATGGTTGAAACAGTCTGCTACGTTGATGTGGCACTTTGGTGTGTACCGGTAACCCTTGAGTTCAGTCAAGGAGAGTACGGGGCCTCCGCGTGGTGTCGTGAAGCATCAACAGACCTTAGGAACCTTAATTGAACTATCTTGGCCTCTTTAGGGTAGTGAGATAACTGACTTTGGTGCAGTCCGAGGTTGGTTGATACTCGATACTACACTCAATTGAGGGTTGCTTTCCTGGAATATTTCGGTCGCCAGTTCAGTGGCTAAATCGAAACGATGAACAATGAAAGCAATCCCGTGATATTGGGAACCTTAGAACCCGGTTACTTTTGATTAGGACAGGTTGAACCAACAAACTGAAAGAGGGTAATACCCAGACCTCATGCTGGCCTAAACTCTAAGGGCTTCTCTTTGTGTGACTTGTGTGCCTTCGTACTTGACTATCTGCATGCTTGTTACCTGACACTTGCTTCTTGCAGGTTTTAGTTTGTAGTCCTTATTTGGGACTCATAACAGGGTACTTAGTTTCTTGCAGGTTATGTTTTAAGTCCTTAACTGGGACTCATGACAGGTTTACTGAGTTTGCGTGCAGGTGTTGTTTATAGTCCTTAACTAGGACTCATAACAGGGTCTACTGAATTTCCTACAGGTTTTTGTTTTAGCCCTTAACCAGGACTCATAACAAGGTGTACCAAGTTTCTTGCGGGGTTTGTCTTAGTCCTTAATTGGGACTCCTGACAGGTTTACTAAGTGTCTTGCAGGTTTTGGGTTTGCAGTCCTTAATAGGGACTCATGACAGGGTTACCTATATTACCCCATGCATCATGACATCATACCATTGCATACATCCTAACCCATTTCAAGGATCTCAAGGGTTCGTGATGCAGGTCAGGATAAATCAAACATCCAGCAAGAGGCAAAGAGGATTTATTTTCCTCTAGCCAAAGTTGTCAGAGGCTATGACCCACTGGATATGGTGAGCCTTTGACCCTTTGAAGAAGGACTCTCTACAACATGAACCTCCTTCAATCAAGTTACCAGTTTCCAACTCTAACAATTTCCTTGTTTACCCCGCGAGGTCCTTGAAAACATTGCATGCATATCATACATATCATTGTGTAACAGGTACCCATTCTCTGCAGGTTGCTTACCTTCTTCGCTGTTTATTTCAGCAGTCTCGTCATGAATCCTGAATCCTCAACCGAGCACACTATCAAGGCCCTCCAGGCTCAGAACGCCCAGTTCCAAGAGCTGATCATGAATTTGACCCAGGGGCAACAAGATCTGAAGACCCTGCTCTTGAAAAAGAAGAAGAAGAGGACTGTTTTGTTCAGCCCTAGACGCAGATCTGGGAACACACTGCAAGATGAAGCTGAGAGGACAACTCCATCTGTGGGGAAAGGCAGTCATCAAGAGGAAAGGGTTCCCAGTCCAGTGGTCTCCGACAATGAGACAGATTTCAACGACGAATAGTACCCTCCGGCTGAGGATAGGTACAAACAGTTGGAAGACCGACTAAGTGCTATGGAGATACAAAAAGTGCCTGGCCTGGACTTCGAGGATCTAGGTCTGTCTTCTGGGGTAGTGATCCCGCACAAATTCAAGGAACCTGCCTTTGCAAAGTACGACGGGGCATCCTGTCCAAAGCTGCATCTCAGGTCATACATGAGGAGGATCCAGCCCTACACGGCCGACAGGAACTTATGGATCCACTTTTTCCAGGAGAGTCTTTCAGGGACTCAGCTTGACTGGTTCTATCAACTGAATGGAGCCAACATCCGCAGCTGGGAGGACTTGGCCACTGCTTTCTACAAGCAGTACCAGTACAACGCCGACCTTGCTCCCACGCGCACTCAACTTCAAGGAATGTCTATGGGTTCAGGCGAAGGTTTCAAAGAATATGCTCAAAAGTGGAGGGACCTTGCTGGAAGGGTACATCCACCTCTAACCGACCGCGAGCTCGTCGATATGTTCTTAGGGACCCTGTCCGGTCCATTCTTCAACCACCTGATTGGGAATTCTGCTGTTGGATTTACAGATTTAGTCTTGACCGGGGAAAGAATAGAAGCTGGCATCAAGTCAGGGAAAATACATAATGATGATTCCTCGAACACTGAGAAGAAACCATCCAAGAGAGAATCTAGTGCGGTCAATGCAATAGCTATTGTAAAGCCGGCCGGTGCTCCTCAGCGTCACCGTCAACAAAGGGAAGAAAGACCTAAGAGGCAATTTACTCCCCTCGGCATGACCTTGTCACAGATAGTGCCACAGCTGCTGGAAACCAAGTTGGTAACTCTCATGGATCCCCCGAAGAATCCTAACAGGACACCTTCAAGGTACAATCCCAATGCTCGTTGCGCCTATCATTCCGACAGCCCAGGGCATGCTACAGATGACTGTTGGACTTTGAGAAATAGGGTTCAAGATCTGATTGACGCAAAGGAAGTCCAGCTCGACTCTCCAGAGGCTCCCAACGTGATCACTGCTTCCATGCCCAAACATGGCTAGGATAGAAAGCACTTTTTTTGTTCATTTGAATTCAAGTTGTAATTTTCTTTTGATTGTTCAAACATTTACTCATGTTAAACATTGTTATTTCTTTAATACATCGCATATGTCTGTTTTGAAACAATATATTCGTATTCACTAAATGCAAATTATTTTCATATTTTTTCTGATGATTAACTCTTAAATAATAATTCTAAGCCTCTTGAGGGAGGATGACGAAAACGATACCACGATCTACAGTATGCTTTTGAACAGACCCCGCTGATGAAGTACAGGCATTGTTTCCATTCCTAAACACTGGAGTTATAAGGAAGATAATCCCTAGTCAACCCCTTTGAGCCAAAGAAGTAGGAGTTTCTCTTTTCAAAAAAATTTAAACCCTTAATCATAACCCGGGGCAGGGTAGTTCTCTCAGCTGATCCAAGTGCATAACGAATGGCACCAAAAAGGTCCTTACAAAACAAAGAAAGACAGTGATGGTTCCGAATAATCAATAAATAAAGGCAATCATTATCTCAAAAATAAAGAACTCATTAAGTCAAAACCCATGAAGGAGACTTACAAAACTGGGGCATCCCGCTGACTGTAATTCCAAAAAAGGGAACAGTTCAGGCAAAAAAAGAAAGGGATAACAAAAGTCAGACAAGAAAGAGGTCTTACAAACCCTCAACAAAAAAAGGAATGACTGCCTATTCAAAATAAGTTATCAACATCCGAATCATCACCGAAAAATCAGAGCAAAGACTCAAACAAGGTCTAACGTATGATCAACTGAGTTTAGGTTTGGAGAACATCACGAAGAGCGGGTGGGTACAAATAAAATTTGAGCCTTTATCCTTTGTTTCTTAAACCGTGAACCATGCCACATTATAACCCTTAAAAAGTCCTAGCTGAAGCATGGGTTAGTTCGAAAGCATACTGTTACGAAGGGTATCCTGACTCCTTAAGGCCTACGGTAAATACAGAGTTGACATCATGTTTTACAAGCATTCACTTGTTTTATGAAAAAGAATGCATTTTCAAAATCTTCAAGACGGACATAAGCTTTGCATTTTTGATATAACATTGTTTGCATATGACTATTTGTTTGGACAGCAGGGAAATTCGCACGATGAATACCTAGTGAACAAAAGCACTTCCAACCAAGGGGCATGGCATGACTATTGTCCATCATCTGGGGCAGTCCAATCAAGATTCGGAGAATCTCTCAAAAGGCCAAATAGCCTGGGGGCAAATCTCCACCTGAGTCACTTGGGGCACTCCAGCAACGAATCTTGCCTGATCAAACACCTTCTAGTGGCGTGGCAAAATACTTCCAACAGGGGCAACTCCTTACATTCCCTGAACGTGGACATAGTCGAAAAAAATACTACGCATAATCAAAGACCCGCTAGGTTGACACACCTAGGCAAAAATAAGGGCTTCCCGGCGAACCAAAAGGGTTCGGGCAAAATGAAGGGATGAAATGAAAAAATCTGTACACCCGGCAAGTCGAAAACCTGCAAAGGCGGCTTGGGCAAAAATGGGTATCCCGATGGACCGAAAACCCGAAAGGGCGGTCCAGGCAAAAGTTAGGGATCAAAAGCGTACGACTATGTCCTGTCATCTTGTCACCTGCCTACCAGAAGAAGGTTTGCCCATCAATAGCGATCAGCACCTCACAGGTCTTCCTCTCATACCTCAGAAACAGGGGCAATAAAGAGTTGCCCAAACAATCTAATTGTTCTGTCCTCCGAGATGCCAAGGTGGGTTCAGCAGAAGAACGTAACCAGATATCTTAATCCCCCAGAGAGTGAGCCAGCAAGTCAGTGCACTCTCCCCAAGCGAAGCTATAGTATCAAACTTAAGGAAGTTGGGTGTCCTCCAGCAGATCTCAACATTCCCCAGCACATCATTCTTAAACAAGCATTCCCGGTAGTCTTGGTCTAAAGATTGTTCCCCGGCGATATACCAGACATTCAAAGGAATCACTTCCCCAGCATATCAAAACTTCCCCAGAAAGTCCAATCCAGTTTCCCAAGGAAAGTTGGAATCCATCTCCCCCAAGCAGTAAGCTTATCCCCAGTAGATTCTGGAAGTTTATCCCTCGCAAAGCGCGAACGCGTCGACCGGCTTTATTTAAAGAGTTATTTCCTTAACGGGATATAACTGGGTTATCCTCAGCCGAAAGCCACGGAAAGATCGTCGTCAACACAGTTCTTTCTTATCCCCAGCGAAGTCTATTAACACTTCCAACAACAAGGGTATCCCCAGCAAGTCATTATCAACAATTCAACAAAGTACCTTTCTCCCCACAGAGTATTGCTTCCCAGCAAGTTTGCTAGAGTACTTTTCTCCCCGCAGGGTTATTCCATTAGCCAAGTTTATTCCCCAACGGAGTTATCTTCTCCTACCGGTATTCTTGCAGATTTCATCCCCAGCGGAAGCGAAGTCTATTCTTCAACATCAGCCCAGGATATGACTTCCCGGCACCCGTCAAGGATTTACTTTCCTAAAAAATACATTCATAAACATCACATTTTCATACATCATGATACATGCATATGTGCGTCATGTCATACAATCTCATTTATGTCGTTGCTTGATCCATATCATGCATTGCATATGATTGACCTTTACCTTTCAGGAAGGATACAGTTAAATGATCAGCTATGTCAGAGTAGACAAATATAGCCAAAGGAGACCAATTCAGTCAAAGTAGACAAATTCAGTCAAAATAGACAAATCCAGTCAAAAGAAGACAAGTCCAGTTAAAATTACTTCCACTCGTCGTTATAGACACTCGTCGTTATAGACACTCGACGTTATAGACACTCGTCGTTATAGACACTCGTCGTTATAGACACTCGTCGTTATAGACACTCGTCGTTATAGACACTCGTCGTTATAGACACTCGTCGTCATAGACACTCGTCATCATAGACACTCGTCGTTATAGACACTCGTCGTTATAGACACTCGTCGTTATAGACACTCATCGTTATAGACACTCGTCATTATAGACACTCGTCGTTATAGACACTCGTCGTCATAGACACTCGTCGTTATAGACACTCGTCGTCATAGACACTCGTCGTCATAGACACTCGTCGTGATAGACACTCGTCGTTATAGACACTCGTCGTTATAGACACTCGTCGTGATAGACACTCGTCGTGATAGACAGTCGTCGTGATAGACACTCGTCGTTATAGACACTCGTCGTTATAGACACTCGTCGTTACAGACACCCGTCATTAAAGACCACTCGTCCATGAGGATAACCTGTCAGTAGAGACAACTCACCAACCTTACTAATTCCAGACTCGATCCATGTATCTTGCCAGGGTATATTTGTTGAAGACATTTCAAGACCTAGACCGGTTCAGTTAATCGACTCCCAAGATTTCTCATCCAGTCCAAGGCCTTCTCTAGTCCAGCTAAATCGACCCCAAACAGATTTTTTCTGATGAAGACTCAGTAGAAGTTATCAAGGTTCTTCTCAAAAGTCCGCTTTCGAGATTATAATTTCCTATGGTTCTCTCCCCGACGGTGCGTGAGATGTAATTCCATTTCAGGTTATAATTTCCTATGGTTCTCTCCCCGACGGTGCGTGAGGTGATAATTCCTTTTTAGGTTATAATTTCCTATGGTTCTCTCCCCGACGGTGCGTGAGATGTAATTCCTTTTTAGGTTATAATTTCCTATGGTTCCCTCTCCGACGGTGAGTGAGGTGGTAATTCCTTTCTTAATGGTTCCCTCTCCAATGGTGCGTGAGGTGGTAATTCATTTCCTAATGGTTCCCTCTCCGATGGTGCGTGAGGTGGTAATTCCTTTCCTAATGGTTCCCTCTCCGATGGTGCGTGAGGTGGTAATTCCTTTCCTAATGGTTCCCTCTCCGATGGTGCGTGAGGTGGTAATTCCTTTCCTAATGGTTCCCTCTCCGACGGTGAGTGAGGTGATAATTCCTTTTCAGATGGTTCCCTCTCCGACGGTGAGTGAGGTGATAATTCCCTCTCCGACGGTAAGTGGGGTGATAATTCCTTTTCAGATGGTTCCCTCTCCAACGGTGAGTGAGGTGATAATTCCCTTTCCTAATGGTTCCCTCTCCGACGGTGAGTGAGGTGATAATTCCTTTTCAGATGGTTCCCTCTCCGACGGTGAGTGAGGTGATAATTCCTTTTCAGATGGTTCCCTCTCCGACGGTGAGTGAGGTGATAATTCCTTTTCAGATGGTTTCCTCTCCGACGGTGAGTGAGGTGATAATTCCTTTTCAGATGGTTCCCTCTCCGACGGTGTGTGAGGTGATAATTCCTTTTCAGATTATAATTCCCTATGGTTCCCTCTCCGACGGTGAGTGAGGTGATAATTCCTTTTCAGATTATAATTTCCTATGGTTCCCTCTCCGACGGTGAGTGAGGTGATAGTTCCTTTTCAGATTATAATTTCCTATGGTTCCCTCTCCGACGGTGAGTGAGGTGATAATTCCTTTCAGATTATGATTGCCTATGGTTCTCTTCCCGATCCTGCGAAGATGGTAATTCCCACCAAGATTTTCTCGACTAGCGTTGTTGAAGTTAAAGTCACCCAAGGTTCTCTCAGCGTTCATGCTAAGGTAGTAACCATCCCTGGTTCATTCATCATCTTGTGAAGCTCCAGACTCAGCTCCTGTAACCAGTCAGGACACATCTATACCAACCATCTGAAAACTAGTTCTTCAACGTGTCAGGTACTCATTTTTATTTTGCAGGTATGCAGGTTCTCGCTAAGGAATCTCTTACGCGATCAACATCCAGATGGCATCTATAAGCCCATCATCCTATCCATCAACCTCTAAATGGCATCTATAAGCCCATTCCCATCATCAACACTGCTACTATGTGAGTGCAAATTTCTGGGCACTCTAGTGTCCAATCATCTTCTACCTTCGGATTACGAAAGGCACGTCAGCCAATCTGCATCCTCAGGTCTAAGAAGATTGAACAGGGGCAACTGTTGTACCCCAAAATTTGTCCTCCCATATTTCTCAAAACATCTCAAGAAAAATTCACAAGTCCAACCCGGCGCGTCATATTCAGGTATTCTTTCGCCAAGATATCTCTGATAACGTATTCTCAAATTCAGGTTCGGCTCAAGAGTCAATTCTTTAAAGAAGGTATCCGAATGTGTGAGTTTTCTTGAAGAAATATAGTGAAAAAGTGTGCTGAAAGTGCAGTTTTTACGCGCTAAAAAATTCATAACTTGAAGATCGTGACTCGTTTTGAACCCGTTCCGGTGGCCAAAATTCCGTCTTGACACTATCTACGTTTTCATCTCTCACGGCTGGAAGCCAATTTCGATCAGAAGGTCTTCAAAAATATGGATTTATCAGGTATTTTCGTGCAGAAAATTTGTGACAGAAGTTTATTTGCGTCATGTTCAAAAAAATCATAACTTGGTCGATTTTCATCGTATCGAGCTGGTTTCGGTGCCAAAATTTCACAAATTGAGTTGGCTACATTTTCACAGAAGGTATTGAGTTCAAACGGTATTCAAAAGGCCTTCGTTTTTTGCTCAGAGTGCGTGACACGCTGAAAATCCTGAATACTGAATATTATTTCATCTGGGCCGAAACTTCGAAAATTCATAACTCGGTCAATTTTTATCGGATTGGGCTCATATTTTTACACAAGGTCCCTGACTCGTAGATCTACAACTTTTCTTCAAAAGTCGAGACCGGATTATGCTCCGATCAATACCAGTTTTTTATTGAAGAACGTGTCAGAGTCGACACTGAAGCCCAAAATAAGTTTGTCTGAGCTGAAACTTCAAAAATTCATAACTAATTCACCGTTTATCCGATTGAGTCGATTTTCGGAAAGGAGTTAGTTCTCAATGTCGGCTACATTTTGTTTTCACATTTCAACTTCAAAAAATGCACTTAAGTCCCTGCGATTTAGCCTGTAAAGTGACGAATTCAAGTGAACATTGGAGGCCCAATTGCACATTCAAAGCCCATTTTCTTTACCCTAATTTCCATTATATAATCACCTTCTTTTCACACAAACCAAAGAAGAAAAAAAAGAGGAGAAAAGGAGAAGAGAAAAAGAGAGAAAAAACCTTGCCACAACACTGTTGGAATATCAAACTCTTTCAAGAACCCTAAAACCTTGAAATCCTTATTACAAATCCCTCTCTCACTACAAACAAAGCCATCTCAGTTACAAACCAACACCTCACTACTTCTCCAGTAAGGATAAGGCTGGTTTGATCTCCATGATCCTAATTTTCCAGTAAGGCATAAAAGCATCCATGTCACTAATTTTCCAGTAAGGGTAAGATTGATTTGATCTCCATGATCAAAAAGGTATAATCATTCATACATGTCATATTGTGCCTAAACATTAAATTTCTTCATATATTGGCTTTATTTGCATTTTATGATTTTATTTAATGTGTTCATGAGGTTCAACACTGCAGATTTAGACAGGATCCCAGGTTCATTAAGGAACGTTGAGGCCAAAAGGCCAAAAGCCAAATGGCCAAAACAGAACATTTTATGCATGACACCAATACATGGCGAGGCAGACATTAAGCCAGACATTAAGGGATGTTGAAGTCAGAACACAAATGGCCAAAAGCAAAAACGCAAATGGCCAAAAGCCAAAAGCCAAATGGCCAAAACAGAACATTTTATGCATGACACCAATACATGGCGAGGCAGACATTAAGCCAGACATTAAGGAATGTTGAAGTTAGAACACAAATGGCCAAACCACTCCAATTCACCTCCAAAAAGGGGACAGAAGCCCCCCAAGGTATTGTATTTTCTTTCTTTTCCTTATTTTATTTATTTCAATTATTTCTTTTTTTTAATTAATTCCTTTAATTTAACTTATTTTCATAAAATATAAAAAATAGTAAAAAACAGAAAAGTCATAAAAATCAAAATATATTTATTTAATTAATGTTTTTTTTGTAAATAAATTTCACTAATAATTAATTATTTATTTTTATAAATCAAAATTCCATGTAAATAATTAGGTTAATTTAGGTTTAACTTTAATATGTTTTCTTAATAAATTAAAAAAAAAACAATTAGAATTAGGGTTAATCTTTTAATTTCATTTAATTCTCATAAAAATCATAAATCTCAAAATCTCAAAAAAAACAATTTCCTTTTCTTTTAATCTAATTAATTTAACAATTTAATTTAATTCCATTAAAAAGGGTCCAACGCCCTCGTTTCTAATTTTATTTCTATTCGCATATTTATTTCTTTTTTTCTTTTAATATTTATGTACCTCTCCCAAAGCCTTGTAAACTCGGACGTTCTAATTCCTCGCACTTTTAATTCTTTATTTATTTTCTGTCAAATCGGGTTCGAGAAACTTTTGGCGATGTGGACCCGCGCCATTTGTAATAGCTTAGAATTTACTTTCCCGCAAATCTTTTAACTGTTAATCAAAGCATGAAAGAATGTATGGACAAAATAAAAACAAGCGTAGAGCACCAATAACATGACAAGATAAATACAAATGAAAACGACACACAAATCGCACACACCACCCCTAGGGTACGCCTCACTGTTGCCTTGCCTCGAAAGGTGATCGTCGAGTAGAGGATGTCTTAGTAAGTCCTCATGATCCGGGAACCTGGCATGAGGGTAGCTTCTAAGGTGTCTTCCCATTGCTCTGGTGATCACCATGTCCCGAACCTCGAATTGACCCGAACACCTCCAACGGTGGTGTTACCTACCTCTCAATGGTGGGATGGCACTACTTTATAGGACATCTACACAGACGAATTCCTTAGGGTAGGTAGACGACTCTAGATACTTGCTCTAAATCTCAAAATAAATCAAAAATACTTTTCACACCAACACATTTTCAAAAAGCTTTCGAAAGCAATTTTTCAAACACTCTTGAGGACCGATACAAGAGTCGAACTGGAATTTTCAAAGAAACTTTTTAAAACCCACATTGAAAAGCAAACAAACCACTTTTGAAAACACAATGAGCAAGTATCTAAGAGCCCATGGATAACCATGGATAGAAAGGGTGCTAACACCTTCCCTTTCTATAATCTACCTCCCGAACCGAGAGCAATCTCTTTAAGGAATTTTTCTGTGCTTTTGTCCTTTTCATTTGGAGAAAATAAAAGACGGTGGCGACTCTTGCTTCCGCGACATTTCGCGAACCAGCGTTAAACAGTCAGTTCCAGATCCACCGATCACAACTACCTTTATGACACCTTGGGGAACTTTTAGCTACGAAGTAATTTCATTTGGTTTAAAGAACGCAGGGGAAACCTATCAACGATCAATGGTGACACTGTTCCATGATAAGATTCACAAGGAGGTTGAGGTGTATGTAGATGATATGATTGCCAAATATCATAAAGAGGAGGACCACATCATACATTTACAGAAGTTATTTGACCGACTGCGAAGGTTTAAATTAAGGTTGAACCAGAATAATTGTACCTTTGGTGTCAGGTCAGGCAAGTTATTGGGTTTTATTGTACGCCAGCATGGTATCAAAGTGGACCCCGCCAAAGTAAAAGCTATACAAGAGATGCCAGCGCCAAAGACAGAAAAAGAGGTTCGTGGTTTCTTAGGACTATTGAACTACATTTCAAGGTTTATATCACACCTAACTGCCACATGCAAGCCTATATTTAAATTACTATGAACAGATCAAACAGTAACATGGAATAAAGATTGCCAGACAACTTTTGAGACAATAAAGCAATATTTGCATGAGCCACCAATACTGATGCCACCACTTCTGGGGAGACATCTTATTATGTACCTAACAGTACTTGAAGGATCGATGGGATGTGTATTGGGCCAACAAGACGAAACAGGTAGAAAAGAGCACGCGATCTACTACCTCAGTAAGAAATTCGCTAACTGTAAAACTAGGTATTCGATCCTCGAGAAAACTTGTTGTGAATTGACTTGGGCTACTAAAAGATTGAGGAAATACACGTTAACACATACCACATGGATAATAGCAAGGATGGATCCTTTAAAACATGTGTTCGAGAAACCAGCTCTCACAGGAAGGATTGCTCGATGGAAGATGTTATTATCGGAGTACGACATAATATATGTTACCCAAAAGGCCATCAAAGGTAGTGTACTAGCTGATCATCTAGCCCATCAACCATTGCTAGAGTATCAGCCCATGAAATTTGACTTTCTAGATAAAGATATTATGGCTATTAATGACTATGAAATACCAGGACTCGATAAAGGACCTAAACTAGGGGCACATTGGACACTCATGTTCGACGGAGCTTCAAATGCATTGCAACATGGTATCGGGGAAGTTTTAACTTCTCCAAAGAACTATCATAAACCTTATACCACAAGATTATGTTTCGAATGCACCAACAACATCGCCGAATATGAAGCCTGCATCCTAGGTCATGAAGCTGCCATCGATCTGAGAATCAAATACCTTGAAGTATTCGGAGACTCCGCATTGGTCATATGCCAAGTCAAAGCTGAATGGGACACTGAACACCCAAACTTGATTCCATATCGGGATCATGTATTAAAGCTAGCTGCGGAATTTATCGACATTACTTTCAAACACATCCCGTGAGAAGAAAATCAAATGGCAGATGCTCTAGCAACTTTGTCAGCTATGTTTAAGGTAACCTGACCCAATCACAAGCCACACATCACTATCAGACATTTTTAAGAGCCATTACATTACCTCGCTATTGAATAAGGACCAGATGACAAGCCTTGGTTCTATAACATCAAGAGATATATTGAAAAGCAAGAATATCCTAAAAATGTGTCTATCATCGACAAACAAACTATGTGAAGGCTAGCATCAAAATTATTTGAGTGGTACCAAATAAACTACAATATGGTGCTACTCATGTGTGTGGAGAAACAAGAAGTGGACACGCTTATGAGGGAAATCCACGAAGGCACCTTCGGAACCCATACTAATGGGCATGCTATGGCAAGAAAAATCCTACAGGCAGGGTATTACTGGTTAACAATGGAAGAAGATTACTATCATTATACAAAAACCTGTCATAAATGTGAAATATACGCCGACAAAATGAATGTACCACCTACTCCTTTGAATATCATGAGCTCTCCTTGGCAATTCTCAATGTGGGAAATCAATATGCTGAGTATGATCGAACCGAAGGCATCTAATGGACACCAATTTATACTAGTCGCCATCGATTACTTCACCAAGTGGCCACTCATTTCATCAAGAAAAATCTCATATGTAGATATGGAGTTCCAAACAAGATCATAATTGATAACGGGTCCAATATGAATAACAAAATGATGAAAGAATTATCTAACGATTTCAAGATCGAGCATCATAATTCCTCACCATATCGACCCAATATGAACGGGGCTATCGAAGCTGCAAACAATAATATTAAGAAAATCATTCAAAAGATGGTGAAGACATACAGAGATTGGCACGAAATGCTTCCCTTTGTTTTACATGGTGTCGTACCCCAAATTTGTCGTACCTCGACGATTATATTTTCCAAGTTTAAAATAATAAAGAAACGAGTAATTAAGGATGGTACAACAATATCTGATGGCCCATTCTTAAAAATTTAAGTCAACCGGGGGTGTATTTTAACCCAGGAGAGTGGGGCTTTCTAAATAAGAAAGACTCATGTATCCGTAAGCCCATTCGCGAAGCATGTTGGGCAATGGCCCATGAGATTCGAAAATGGAAAATTATTTCAAAAATATTTATTAAATAATTTTTAACTAAGCCCATTTAAGTTTTCGTTTTGTAAAAGGGGAGGTGGAAATTCAATCTTGTTTAGTCCATTTCTATTTTGGGCAAAAGGGAGTGCGTTTGCGAGTTACAGGCCCATTGTATTTTTCAGCAGCCCATTTATTGTTTTGTTTTAGAAAAAAGGGGGCATTAGTATCAAAAAATTATCATTAGTTTTTTAATAAAAAATGTATATATTTGTTTATTAAGAAAACATATTGTTATTACTGTTACTTATTTATTAAGAAATTTATAATATTTCATTTTTATTATTACAAGACATTAGGTTAAATATTATTTCTATAATTCACTTATTAAATATTGTTGGATCATTTTTAAGAAAGCTTAGGCCCAATGTCGTTTATACATTTGCTCGGCTGAACAAAGAATAATTAGCGCATGCCTAAATAATAAACGCCTACTGTATCAAACTTATTAAAATTTATGCACGTTTTGTACCATTAAACAAATACTGTATCGATTGTCCAAGATTACGCACATTTTCTTTAATTAATGCTTACTGTTGGAATTAATTATGAACCAAATCTTGCAAATTAAAACAAAATCTAATATTTCTCTAAAACATGCAACAAAGTCCAAGCCCAGAAATTATAGCAGAAATATATTACGGAATAAAAATTATTAAATCTTACACTCAAAATCTAAAAAAATGCAGAATCCAAAGCTATCGAATCCAAACATTCAATGTACAAAATCAAATCTAAGTCTCTATTACAAAGAAAAATCTAGAAATTACAAATTATATTGAACCCAAAAATACAGTAGAATCAATTGTATGAATCTTGAATCCCTAATTTCTATGATTCATCCCTAAATCAAAGCTAAAACAGTTGTATCTCTAATTCGTAACGACCCTAATTTGAACCTTATATATACAAGTACAATACAGAACAGAGGAGGGACTAAGGAATAAAAACGATAATACAGAGATGAAGACAGAGGGATTATAACGAGAAATTGTTGGAGACCAAACCGTGAATTCGAAAGAATACAAAGGAGAAATTGAGTGTCATTGAAGAAGAATGTTGATGCGATTGGGGTTTCGGCATCCGAAACCCTAATTGCTGTTGAGAAGCCTTGCCGCCGTGCCCCACAACCGTCGACCGCCACCTTCAAAACCTGTGAACAAGAAGGAGAAAGGAGATCAGCCAAATTGAAGAGCTCAGAACCGGAAATTGCTCAAAAGGGGTAAACAAAAAAGCTCAGCTTTTATTTTTGGTTTTGATTGAGGGGTGTTGGGATTGGGTTACAACGAAGAAGGTTAGGTTGATGATGTCGCGATGAGGGGTTGGTCGCCGGTTATCCATTAAGGTAAGGGAAGAAAGAGAATAGTTAGGGGTTAAGAGAAGAGGAAGGGTTTGTAGCGCGTGAGAGAGAGAGAGAGGAAGAGAATAAATACTGTAACCAAAACAGAGAAAACTAAAAATGAATAATGTAAAAAAAATATTTATATTCTGTAGAAATTCCATGCGCTCGTGTACATACTAAATTTCACATTCCCTCGTTGTCATCCGCTTGATCATGATCTGACGGCTGCTAGGCCAAGTTTGCGTGATAACCTCATACTCCCACGCCACACCCAATTAAACCGGCCTCCCAATTTTCTAAAAGGGTCAGGCCCAATTAATTTTTGCACACCCACTTGCCTATTTTTCTAAACCATCAAACAAAACACACCCCCTAGCCAGCAAGTGTAGTGGGTTGAGCCCATATTCCTAATTACACCCCTATTATTTACTACACAACTAAAAACGTACCCCCTTGTTTTAATTAAAATATTTTTTATATTATTATTTGTTTTCTTTTTTTATATATAATTATTATATTTTAATATTTTAGTATTATTATTATTATTATTATTATTATTATTAATATTATTATTATTATTATTATAATTCCCTATTTTTCCATAATTAATTATATTGATTATTATCATATATTGTCATTATTTATTATATCATGTAAATTATTTTTATATCAAAATTGCATATATTATTTTCTTATATTATTTGCATTAAAATATTTTCTTGTCATGCATTAATCAAGATATTTTTTCAATTAATACGATTAAAAAACACTAACAAATTTCAATCTATTTTTCGCGAACAAACTAATTTAATCAACTGTTTTTGCAAAAGGGTTTCAAACAGATTTTGACTCACCGCTCGTTTAGTCAAAATCTCCGCAATCACTACTCCCGACCAAAATGCGAGGTGATTCAAAGTACGTTTACAACCTTTAAAAAACACCAATCCCATACGAACTATGAATTGGGACTCTAATTCCTCGTAAGAGGATACGTAGGCATACGAACAAAAATCGTAGTGAGTTCCCTTATAATAAATTTAAACCATTTCCCCTAATAAAATTTAAATCATGTTTCCCCAACTCAAACCTAAAACCTAGTATCCTTGTGAACAAGGTAGATGAAAGGTACCTAACACCTTCCTTTCGTCTAAAGAAGTCTGAAACCTAGAATCTCTGTCTGTGAATTAGGGTTTTCTGTTAGATTCCCTTCCCTAGGATAAAAACTAATAGTGACGACTCTAATTAAAAATCCAGTTGCAACAGCTGGCGACTCTGCTGGGGAATTCAACTTTAGGTTTTAGGTTTTTTTACTTTGGGGTTTTTAATGCTTTATTTATTTCTTTCTTTCATTTATTCATTGTATTTATTTAATTATTGTCTATTTTTTATCATCATATATACTGCGTGGCGGGATTTTTTATTTCTCAAAATATTTTCAATAACCCTTAGAAAGAAGGTTTGTTTATTAGCTTATGGGGTACATCATCCCTGTGAGTTTATGTGATGGCTTTACCTAGAGTCGGTCAACTTCCGAAAAAGGAATACTTATAGAGAGATATCCTCTTGACGAGTAGGACTTTGGAAGGTCACCTATGACTCTTTGTAATGACCTTAACCTAAAATCTCATGACGAGACCTTTCACGACTTTGAGACGGAAGTCTCGGTCCATAAAGAGGCTCCACCTAAGGGAGGCCCTTGTGCCTTTTCCCTCTGGTGTTATTCATGATACTCTTAAGGAAACCACCTTCTGGGAGGGTAGATCAACCGTAGGTCAAAATTATGGAACCTACATTCTAATGATACTTATCACAAAACCCCGTCACTCAACCCTGCGTCTATACATCCGTGCATTCATACATTTCATATATTCATCATTTGTGTTTTTTATTTGTCTTACAGGGTACAAAATAAAAGATAATAAAATATTTTGGGTGACTGTCTTCAAAAATGGATACCAAAGGAAACAACTTGTCCAGGTCAATGCGCCAACGCAAACAAGTTTTGGTGCAAGATTATAATATTCTTCTATATCTGAATTACGTTACTTTAAATGAAGGAGTTTTTTTTCCGTATCTCATTTGCGTATCTATTTTAAAGCAAGTCACCAATTAAAATAATAATAATAAACAAAAGATAATTATGTACCCAAATGAATAAGACATTTAAAATAAGAAACCATTTCATGTTCATACACATTCATCTGCATGCATGCATTGATAAACACTTGCATATCATATCAAAAGTTATCCTTTTTTCAAAAAAAATCTCTCCAGTAAACCATTGGTAGAAGAAGATCTCCACCTTCTTGGCCTCCATATCAAATAAGGGCCTATCAACAAAAAGCAATGGAACAAATCAAGGAGACTCAGGCTGCGTTCAAAGAGGATCTCGACCAAGTTAAGGGTGATGTAAGATCGATGAAGGGAGAGCTAAGCCATGTTCTCCTAGCTCTGAAGAACATCATTGACAGGAAGGACCAGATTCCTAGGATAGCTTTTGAAGAGGTAGCCCAAACCATTGGGGCATCAAGAGGTCACCAAATGATAAAAGAGCTAGAAGCAGGACCCCAAGAGTCCGTCATGGCCCAGCAAGAGACAAAAGAAGCTGAGACTGAAGGGTTTGTCCCACCACCACCCAAAGCAGGGGTATCATATATCCTACATATTCCAACCAATAATGCAGAAAACTACTTGGACCTACAATACAGATACCACGACCCAGAGGATGCCAACCAAGCTTCCTTAAAGACGACTGGTACTCATGCTGTTGATAATCCACTATTAAGGAATCAGTACAAAGCTCTGGAGGAAAGATTAAAAGTTGTGGAGAGTTTTGACGCCTTCGAAGTAGACGCTCTCGAAATGGGCCTAGTTCCTGATGTGGTAATTCCGCCAAAATTCAAAGTACCCGATTTGAAAAATACAAAGGGCTCACCTGTCCAAGAAATCATTTGCGCATGTATTGCAGGAAGATGCATGCCTATGCACAAGATCAGAAGCTAATGATCCACTATTTTCACGATAGCATGTGTGTGGCGTCTTCAAATTGGTATATGCAATTGGAGCGAACACATATTCGAACCTGAGAAGATCTTACTAATGCTTTACTAAAGCATTACAAATATAACATGGACATAGCGCCTACCCGCATGCAACTCCAGAATCTGTCCCAGAAGAAAGAAGAGTCCTTCAAAGAGTATGCTCAAAGATGGAGGGAGATGGCATCTCGTGTGTAACCACCACTGTTAGAGAAGGAATTGGTAGACATGTTCATGGGGACTTTGTAAGGGCTGTATTATGAGAAGATGGTTGGAAGTATCTCTTCGAGATTCTCAGATCTGGTGACTATCATAGAAAGAATCGAGACTGGAATAAAGAGCGGGAAAATACCCGGGGGACCATCAAACGCCCCCTACCATTCAAAAAGGCCTGCTTCAAACTACCCCAAAGGAAAAGAGGGAGAAATTAATGCGATAGCCTCACAACCAAGGACACCACAACCATTAGTGATCCCACAAGGACAACAACAAGACCGATTCGGAAGGCCGCAAAGAAAATATGATCCACTCCCTATGCCACCTAGCCAGTTATTACAATAGCTGGTTAAGGCATCCATGGTGGAAATCAAGCCTCTAGATCCTCCAGCCAGGCCACTCCCACGAAGATAAAACACCGATGCCAGATGAAAATACCATGCTAACTCTCCAGGGAACACCCTAAAATAGTATTGGGCATTTAAACATAAAGTGCAGGACTTGTTAGAATCTCAAGACATCACTTTTGAGAAACCTAACATCAAATCAAATCCCATGCCTCCGCATGATGGGCCAACAATAAATGTAATAGAAGTAGTCGCCGAATGTAGGGCAACCAGACAAGCAAAAACCTTAATTAACTTGTTGAAGGAGTATCTGTTTGAATGGGGATTCCTGTTGGAATATATTGAAGCCTTCGAAAGAACGCTACAAAAGCTAGTGGACCAGGGGATAGTCCAGTTCAGACCATACCCTAAAGAAACATATGTAGCTACTCTGAAGGGTAAAGCACAGTTTCCTAGAATCCAAGAAACCTTTATCAACAAAGGAACAGAGCATGGTAGACATGTGGCGATGATATCCAACAAAGTCAACACCAAAAAAGGCAACTGACTTCATCCGAGAATGCGCCCTAGGAGAAGAACTAAAAAGATGGATTATCGTGGAGATTCCCAAGATATTTTTCTTTCCTAAGTAATTTTTCTTATTTTTTAAAGAACCTATGTCAAGACCGGGGTATAAGGGTTGCTCGTAAGGGTTCCCCCATTTTGTTTCAGACAATATTTGCAATTAATAAAAGTTATATTTTGTTTTGAATTAAGATCCATGTCTTTCTCTTGCATTTATCTCTTAAATTTAAAAGTGGAAATACTTTCTCTGCATATGCTTTTTCAAATCTTCATATACTAAAATATGCACCAAAACATGATAACGGTGCAAATCCATGCCCAAAACCACCGATAATGCTACGGCTGCGACCCGATATAATTTTGATTCTCCTATCAACTAAGCTAAAGAGGAAGATTATGAAGATCCTGGACTCCCTAAGGAAATGGAAAGGGAAATAGAACGAAAGATTAACAACATACAACTGTATCAAGAGGCTATTAAGACCATTACTCCAAGCACAGGGGAAGATCGGAAGAAACCAAGCTAAGGGGTAATGTTAGAGTGGAGCCACAAAGAAGCTGATCAAATTATTGCACATATCTGCTTGTTCGTACAGAAACAGGCCAAGGTTAGATATAGACATTGTTGTAAAAATAAGAAACTACGAAATACCAGGACCTGACAAAGGACCCGAGCCAGGGGCACGTTGGAAACTCAAGTTCGACGGGGCTTCAAACACACTAGGGCACGATATAGGGCTAGTTTTGACTTCTCTGAAGAATTCTCACAAGCCATATACCAAGTCAATGGCAAATGGTATACCAAACACCCAAAACGGATTCCATATCGGGATCATGTTTTGAAAATTGGCTGCGGAATTCACAAAGATCACTTTCAGTGACATCCCACGAAAAGAAAATCAAATGGAAGACGCTCTGGAAACTATATCATCTATGTTCAAAGTAACTTGGTCAAACCACGAACCATAAGTCACAAACAAACACTTCGAAGAGCCCGTACATTGCCTTGCTGTCAAAGAAAGACCAGACAACCAACCTCGAAGTTACAACATCAAGAAGTACCTGGAAAAGCAAGACTATCCAGAAAATGCCTCTAGCATCAAAAAACGAGCTCTACGGAAATTAGCCCCGTGTTTCTTTTAGAGTAACAGTGTACTATACAAGATGAACCATAACATGGTCTAGTACTCAAGAAGATTCTACTACCTTGCCTCGACTCACGTGGTAAATGGACACCCAACTACGAATGTCCATACGTAGTCAAAACAACATTCTCTGGAGGTGGTCTTATCTTTACAACAATGGATGGGGAAGAACTACCGCATCCGGAAAACTCAGACGCAGTCAATAAATACTATGTAGAAGAAGCTCTCTAAGCTCAAACCCTAAATGGGAGACTTAGGCAAAAAGGAGCGTGCCAGTGGATCGAAAACCCTAAAGGGCATTCCAGGCAAAAATTAGGGGCATGTAACAAAAAAACTATCCCAGTGGATTGAAAACCCGAAAGGGCAATCTAGACAAAAATTAGGGATCATTCAAAAAGAAATAAAGAACAAAAAGACTACAATCTAAGAACTGCGACTACGAATCAATAAGGGAGATATAGATCTGAACCATAAAACTCAGAAGCAAAGGAGATAAGACTATTAAAATTATATTGGGGAACAGCAGTATCAATTATCATTTTCATTGCCATTTACAGTTTTGAAAATTTCGGTAATTACCTCTTTCAAGGAAATACATCCTGTACATTCGCCTATTCACAGGCATATTAACAAAGCATTTACATTTCATCTTTCATCTTTCAAATTGTGTTTTTTTCTTTTCTCAAACTTGTTTACAAAATACTATGATTATTTTTATGAATATTGTTTCGAAATCAGTTCAGGGGAATCGACATATAAAAGCTTTTGATAAAATATCGAAAAAACATTTTGGTTAGAAAAATATCGAAAAAACATTTTGGTTAGAAAAATATCGAAAGAAAATCCACGTCTACGTCCACACACATCTCTACTCCTGTGTCTACAATACAAATTCTCTACACGTGTACATGTCTATGCCTACGCTTACAACATAAAAATTTACACGTATGCCAATACATACGTCTACGCTTATGCTTGCGCTTACAACATACAAATCTACGCATATGCCAATACATACGTCTACGTCTACACCTACACTTACAATACAGAAAATCAATGTTCAAAATTTTGCTAACATTGTTCATTGCGTTCAAATTCAACAAAGCTATGACGAAACAACATACAACGCAAGGGGATTGGTAACTCTAAGCTAATGGTTTAAAGGAAAGAATGCCAGAAATAGTCTTTATAACATTTCAAGGCATATGTGCATCTTACACACATTTCATACATACATTTTGCATATCCAAAGCATACTTACAATACACATATATTTAGGGTTCCATATCAATGTCAAACATCATACATACACAAACATTCAATACACATATGCTCAGGGTTCCATCTTAATATCAGACATCATACTTGTGTATCATACAACAAACAAACAGTCTCACCCTCGATTTATCTATCTAAGGGACAACCAATAAAACACTTCTCCTACGATTCAACCTGTCACCTAAGTCTTCATGTTGGGACACGTTCAGCCCATTGCCTAAGTCTTCATGTAGTAGTATGTTCCCTTATTCCACGACACAGGCCATCACCTAAGACTTCATGCAGCGATGTCCGAAAACCAAATTTAGCTTATCGCCTCAGACTTCATGCAACAATTTGTGAACCTAACCTATTGCCTCAGACTTCATGCATCAATGCGTTTCCTTATTCCGTAACACAGACCATCGCCTCAAACTTCATGCAGCGATGCTCGAAAACAAAATCCAACCTATCGCCTCAGACTTCACGCTGTGATTTGCGAACCAAACCCACTACCTAAGACTTCATGCAACAATGTGTTTCTTTATTCTGTGACACAGGCCATCGCCGAAGACTTCATGCTGTGATGTTAAAAAACCAAATCAAGCCTATCGCCTCAGACTCCACGCAGCGATTTACGAAACTAACCCATTTCCTAAGTATTCATGTAGCAATGTTTTTCCTTATTCCGCGACTAAGACCATCTTCTCAGACTTCATGCAACGATGCTCGAAAACCAAAATCTAGCCTATCGCCTCAGACCTCACACTGCGATATGCGAACCTAACCCATTTCCTAAGACTTCATGCAACAATTTGCAGACATAACCCATTGCCTAAGAATTCATTCATCAATGTGTTTCTTTATTCCGTAACACAGATTATCGCTTCATACTTTATGCAGCAATGCTCGAGAGAAAACAAAATTTAGTTGATCACCTCAGACTTCATGCAGCGATGCTCAAAAATACAAGACCTAGCATATCGCCTCAGACTTCATGCAGCGATATGTGAGCATGACCCATGGCCTCAGTCTTCTAGCAGCCTTGCATCATCAAGTAATGTTTTATTCATCCCTCCACATGGATGAATAAGAAAAAGCAGATCAATACATACAAGATTGCGCTCGAGCTCAAGACCATTTGCCTCGTTATCAAACCCTGGTGAGCGATATATCATCAGCTTCTCCTATTTCCTCAAGACCCGTAAGGGTGTGCTACATCAGCGTAACCTTATGATTGGTTAGACAAATTTTGGGTATTCCAAGTATTCAATAAACTCCCAATCTGAATGTGCAGACCCGCGCTTTCTCGCGTTATTCGATTGGAAGATGATTGAATAGGGGCAGCTGTCGTACCCCAAATTTGTCCTACCTCGACGATTATATTTTCCAAGATTAAAATAATAAAGAAACAATTGATTAAGGATGGTACAACAATTTCTGATGGCCCATTCATAAAAATTTTAGTCAATAAGGGTGTGTATTTTAACCCAGGAGAGTGGGGCTTTCTAAATCAGAAAGACTTATGTATCTGTAAGCCCATTCGCGAAGCATGTTAGCCAATGGCCCATGAGATTCGATAATCGAAAATTATTTCAAAAATGTTTATTAAATAATTTTTAACTAAGCCCATTTAAGTTTTATTTTTGTAAAAGGGGAGGTGGAAATTCAATCTTGTTTGGTCCATTTCTATTTTGGGCAAAAGGGGGGTGCGTTTGCGAGTTACAGGCCCATTGTGTTTTTCAGCAGACCATTTGTTGTTTTGTTTTAGAAAAAAGTGGGCATTAGTATCAAAAAATTCTCATTATTTTTTTAATAAAAAATGTATATATTTCTTTATTAAGAAAACGTATTGTTATTACTGTTAACTTTTTATTAAGAAATTTATAATATTCTATTTTTATTATTACAAGAAATTAGGTTAAATATTATTTCTATAATTCACTTATTAAAGATTGTTGGATCATTTTTAAGAAAGCTTAGGCCCAATGTCGTTTATGCATTTTCTCGGCTGAACAAAGAGTAATTAGTGAAGGCCCAAATAATAAACGGCTACTGTATCAAACTTACTAAAATTTATGCACGTTTTGAAACTTTAAACAAATACTGAATCGATTGTCCAAGATTACGCACGTTTTTTTTAATGAACAATTACTGTTGGAATGAATTAAGAACCAAATCTTGCAAATTAAAAAAAAATATAATCTTTCTCTAAAAAATGCAACAGAGTCCAAGCCCATAAATTATAGCAGAAATATATTACGGAATAAAAACTGTTAAATCTTACACTCAAAATCTAAAAAAAATGCAGAATCCAAAGCTATTGAATCCAAACATTCAATGTACAAAATCAAATCTAAGTCTCTATTACAAAGCAAAATCCAGAAATTACAAATTATATTGAACCCAAAAATACAGTAGAATCAATTGTACGAATCTTGAATCCCTAATTTCTATGATTTATCCCTAAATCAAAGCTAAAACAGTTGTATCTCTAATTCGTAACGACCCTAATTTGAACCTTATATATACAAGTCTAATACAGAATAAAGGAGGGACTAAGGAATAAAAAAGATAATACAGAGACAAAGACTGAGGGATTATAAAGAGAAATTGTTGGAGATGAAATCGCGAATTTGAAAGAACACGAAGGAGAAACCGAGTGCCGTTGAAGAAGAAGGTTGATGCTATTGGGGTTTCGACATCTGAAACAATAATCGCTTTTGATAAGCCTTTCCGCCGTGCCCTACCACTGTCGGCCTCCACCTTCAAAACTTGTGAGCAAGAAGGATAAAGGAGATTAGCCAAATCGAATAGCTCAGAATCGGAAATAGCTCAAAAGGGGTAAACAAAAAAACTCAGCTTTTATTTTTGGTTTTTATTGAGGGGTGTTGGGATTGGGTTACGGAGAACAAGGTTTGGCTGATGTCGTCGCAGTGAGGGGTTGGCCGCTGGTTAGCCGTTAAGGTTAGGGAAGAAAGAGAATAGTTAAGGGTTAAGAGAAGAAGAAGGGTTTGTAGCGCGTGAGAGAGAGGAAGAGAATAATTACTCTAACCAAAACAGAGAAAACTAAAAATGAATAATGTAAAAACAACGTTTATATTTCGTAGCAATTCCATGCGCGCGTGTACATACTAATTATCATACTCCCTCGCTGTCATCCGCTTAATCATGATCTGACGGCCGCTAGGCCAAGTCTGCGTGATAACCTCATACTCCCGCAGCACACCCAATCAAACTGGCCTTCTAATTTTCTAAATGGGCCAGGCCCAATTAATTTTTGCACACCCACTTTCCTGTTTTGCTAAACCATCAAACAAAACACCCCCCCCCTGGGCAGCAAGTGTAGTGGGATGAGCCCAGATTCCTAGTTACACCCTCATTATTTATTACACAACTAAAAACGTACACCCTGTTTTAATTTAAATATTTTATTTTATTTTTCTTTTTATATTATTATTTATTTTCTTTTTTTATATATAATTATTATATTTTAATATTTTATTATTATTATTATTATTATTATAATTTCCTATTTTTCCGTAATTAATTATATTGATTATTATCATATATTGTCATTATTTATTATATCATGTAAATTATTTTTATATCAAAATTGCATATATTATTTTCTTATATTATTTGCATTAAAATATTTTCTTTGTCATGCATTAATCAGGATATTTTTGCAATTAATACAATTAAAAAACACTAACAAATTTCAAACTATTTTTCGCGAACAAACTAATCTAATCAACTGTTTTTGCAAAAGGGTTTCAAACAGATTTTGACTCAACGCGCGTTTAGTCAATATCTCTGTAATCACTACTCCCGACCAAAATGCGAGGTGATTCAAAGCACGTTTGCAACCCCTAAAAAACACCAACCCCTTACGAACTACGAATCGGGACCCTGATTCCTCATAAAAGGATACGTAGGCATACGATCAAAAATCATAGCGAGTTCCCCTATAAAAAGTTTAAACCCTTTCCCCTAATAAAATTTAAATCCTGTTTCCCCAACTCAAACCTAAAACCTAGTATCCTTGTAAACAAGGTAGATGAAAGGTGCCTAACACCTTTCTTTCGTCTAAAGAAGTCCGAAACCTAGAATCTTTGTCTGTGAATTAGGGTTTTCTATTAGATTCCCTTCCCTAGGATAAAAACTAATAGTGGAGACTCTGATTAAAAATCTAGTCGCAACATATGGCTATCGTACCTCTGTATGCACGTCAACAGGTGAAACTCCTTTTTCACCAGTGTATGACATAGAGGCAGTACTCCCGGTGGAGATAGAAATTCCATCACTTCGAGTGCTAATGGAAACTAAGCTCGAAGAAGCCGAGTGGGTTCAAACAAAACTTAATCGGCTTAACCTCATTGAAGAGAAATGCTTGATAGTTATGTGCCATGGTCAATTATATCAGAAACAAATGGAGAAAGCCTTTGACAAGAAAGTTCGTCCTCGCATATTCAAAGAAGGGGACTTGGTACTAAAAAAGATTCTACTAACTCGCCTCGATTCACGTGGTAAATGGACACCCAACTACGATGGTCCATTTATGGTAAAAATGGCATTCTCCGATGGTGGTATTATTCTGACAACAATAAATGGGAAAGAATTACCACATCCAGAAAATGCAGACGCATGCCAAAAAATATTATGTATAAGAAAGCTCGCTATGCTCAGCCCCTAAAAAGGCGACTTAGGCAAAAAGGAGCATCCCATTGGATTGAAAACCCTAAAAGGGAAATCCAGGCAAAAATTAGGGACATACACCAAAAAAATTATCTCAGTGGATTGAAAACCCGAAAGGGCGATCCAGGCAAAATTAGGGATTTCATTCAAAGAAATAAAGAACAAAAAGACTGCGATCTAAGAACCACGACTAAGAACCACAAAGGAAGGGATTTGTCTAAATCGTCAGACTCAAAAGCAAAGAAGATTGGAGCTATCAAGAGAATATTGGGGAAAATAGCAGTAACAATCATCATTTTCATTGCCATTTACAACCTTTTACCAAAACATTATGTAATTACCTCTTTCTAGGGATTGCATCTTATACACTTGCCTATTCAGAGGCATATTTATTAATAAAAAACATTGAAGTTTTCTTTCAAATATTTCTATTGTATTTCTTCCTTTTTTTTAGACTTGTTTGCAAAGTACTACAATTATTTTTGTGAATATTGTTTGAAATAATTTTGGGGGAATTGACATACCAATAAAAGCATTTGATAAAATATCGAAAAGCATTTTGGTTAGAAAAACATCGAATGAAAATCCACGCCTGCATACACGTCCACGCCTATCTCCGTGGCCACGCATACATTTGCAATTATGTCAATATTCGCGCCAACATCCATGTATTACGTCCATGCTTACGCCCGCGTGTATGATACAGACCTCAAAGACCTCACTAACATCTTTCACCAAATCCAGATATACTTGGAGATACAACAATAGGCAGCAAACACCGTCGGGGATTTGGTAACTACGAGAATCGGATGGTTTAACAAAAGATATCTATCAAAAGCATACACACACTGAGGGCATGAACATATAAACATTTGGGGCATACATCATACTTGGATAACACGCCAGTTAAGGGAATTATGCATACATGGCATCGTGCAAAGCTACTCTCTTTAAGATACAAATTCCCTTAGGGTTTATTTTTAACAGGCTACTATGCGTGAACTATTAGTTCAAACTATAAAGCAATTTGGTCTTCATTCTCTTCATGTTGATAATTATGGTTGAGACGACACGACCAACATCATCATGAGTTTCGGGTATTTTCTTCATGTTGATGGTTATGGTTGAGATGACACGACCAACATCATCATGAGTTTGGGGTATTTTCTTCATGTTTATAATTATGGTTGAGACGACACGACCAATATCATCATGAGTTTGGGGTTTATTTTCTTCACGTTGATGGTTATGATTGAGACGACACGACCAATATCATCATGAATTTGGGGTTCATTTTCTTCATGTTGATAATTATGGTTGAGACGACACGACCAATATCATCATGAGTTTGGGGTATTTTCTTCATGTTGATGGTTATGGTTGAGACGACACAACCAACATCATTGATGAATTTGGGGTATATTTTCTTCATGTTGATGGTTATGGTTGAGACGACATGACTGACATCATCATAAGTTTGGGGTATTTTCTTCATGTTGATGGTTATGGTTGAGACGACACGACCAATATCATCATGAGTTTGGGGTATTTTCTTCATGTTTATAGTCATGGTTGAGGATGACATAATCGACTTTAACAATGAATTTTGGGATTTACTTCTTCCTGATAGTCGTGGTTGAGGATGACATGACCAACACCATCAGGAAACTTTGGGTTCCATCACTTTAAATCTAGCATATTTGATTTGGTTATCGAATCTTGGTTGAGGGTTGACACAACCAACCTCGTCATTCCAAGTTCCAAATATATGGTTTCAAGATTTTTCAATTATCTATCCCCTAGGTTGCGATATATATGCAAATCTTCGAGGTTATATTATTTATTCGTAGGTTGTGATAAATGTGCAGGTTCATCCTCGTACTGTTTACTCCCTAGGTTGTAGTAAACATAACGAAATTTGGGTAATCCATTGCATTAGTCTTCATGCAGCAATGTGTTATCAAACATTGTTTTATCCGTCCTATAGCTTGCGATGAATATACAAAATATGGGTCACAAACCTACTATATTAGTCTCCTAGCATTAGTAACTCAGCTTTTCAAAACTTGTATCATTTACCTCCAAGGTTACGTTAAATTAGAAAAATCTTACAATCTCTCAGATACCGACAAGTTATCTGTGTCGTCGAGTCTTAATCAACTTTGGTCCAAACACTGGTAAGATGATACATCATCATCTGTGCCTATTCTTCACACTCGCGGGACCGCTATAGAGTGTATCCTTATAATCTCTCGGACAAATCTTGGGGTCTTTTAATATTTAATGAACTTTAGATCAGAACATGCGAGACCTGCGTATTCTCGCATTATTCAATCGGAAGATAATTAAATAGGGGCAGCTGTCATATCCCAAATTTTCCCTACCCTTATTTATGCTTAGGTTTCCTTTAATTAAATCGTATTATTTAGTTTTCACTTTTATAGGGGTATTTAAAATCAGAGAGGGGTGTAATAGTCCAAAATGGACCATCAATATCTGATGGCCCATTAAGCTCTAAAAAAAGTCTATTCCAAATTAAGGGAGGTGTATTTCTAAATTAAAGGAGGTGAACAAATTTGTTTTGATTAAGGCCCATATACTTTTTAACCCACTTTAGATATAGAAGGAGGTTTGCTGTCTACTTGGAGGGTGCAACGATTAATCAGAGGCCCATATACTTTTAAGCCCATTAAATTTCATTCTATTTTTTCTGATGTATAAAATGACTCTGTTTTTTAAGGCCCAATGAATTAAAATAAGGTGGCCCATTGGTTTTTTTAAGTTGGAAGAGATTGTTTTGTTTTTAAACAGCTTTGTTACTATTATCAACATCACTTTCATTTTTTTACCATTAATAAGTTATGTTAAATTTAAGCCTTATATTCTAAAACACATGATCAAAGTGAACTATTTTTTTTTTGTTTCTTTAAAATACAGGATTGGGCTTTCTTTGCCCAAACTCCAAACCAAAACAACATGGCCCATTAAATGTTTTATGGTGAGCTTTTTTAAAACTTCATTGTTTTGTAACAGGCCCAACCCATATAAAATGCATGGAGTAAAAAATGTTTTTGTTGAGAATTAGAACAAGGCGTACAGGCCCAAAATGTATGGCCCAATTATACCCCTAACACATACTCTAGAGATTTTACGCGCGCGTGAAAGTAGAAAGCATGTGATTCTAAGAACTTGATGAACGAAATCAAAGGCTTAATTGCAGAAAACAATTTTAAACAAATCTGGGAACACAATTCAATTGCAGAAACAGATTTAGAAACATCAAAATACAAATTCAATATCGTTCAATAAGTTACAGACACAAATTCAAATTGATGCCTAATTCGGAAAACCTAATTAACACGAAATTAAAACTACAAGACCAATTAACTATTTCCCTAATTCGTCTTCACCTAAAAAATTATAAATTTAAAGGATTTACAATAAGAGAGAGAGGAGAATAGTAAAAAAATGCGAAAGAGAGCAAGAGAAAAATTGTACAAAAATTCTATTACACAAAAACGCTTTGCGATCTCGACCCGTCTTGCCGCTAGACCGCCTGTCGCCGTTGTTCCTCTAACAAGCCATCGCCATCATTATCTCATCCTTCACACCACCATCGCCACCATACCTGTAAAGAGGAAAGAGAAGAAGGAATTACTCGCAGAAGAAGGACAAAACAATCGCAATCGTAGGGGTAATGACTCAACTTTGTTTTTTGTTTCTATTTTAATTTGGGGCTTGGATTATGGGTTATGGTTTTGACTGGGGAAGAAGGAGAATCCCCGCCTCCGTTAGGGTTTGGGGGTAGGGTTTGAATTTTGTTGTTGTAAGAGAGAAAGAAGAGATGATAAGGTTAGACAAAAAAGAGAGAGGGTTATTGAAAAAATGAAAAGATTTTTGTTTTAACAGAATAAGTACATTAACGTCATCCTGTGCGCATCCCCAATGATGACTACCATACTCCCTCACCCTTATTCATTTGATCCTCATCACACGGCCTCAATACCCCCACCTACATTAATCCAAGTACATACGCCTTCACCAAATCCAAATGGACTTAAAACTCCTGGGCTAGGCCCATCGTTACTTGCACCCCTCTTCCTTTGCATTTTTCTAGAATAAGCGCTTTTCAAACCTCCTAAGCCATTAGGACTGAATTCAAAAATCTGAATTTAGGCTGCCTCCTATTGACACCCCTGTTTTGCTATTGAATGTACAACACGCACCCCCTGGCCCTCTAGGCCTGAATTCAAAATCTAAATTCAGGCCCTTTCTATCTAAACCTCCCAATTTTGCTATTGTGATATAAGTTTCACCCCCCAACTATTTTATTTTTATTTTATTATTTTCTTTTATAAATTCATTCATACATTTATTTATTTATTTATTTATTGGTTTATATATATATATTTTTATTTTTATAATATGGTGTATCTATTTATTATTATAACTAATTAATTGTTTTTAAACTCATTTAAAACATAATATTTAATTACATTAAATCACATCTTTAATTTATATACTTAAAAACATTTCTCAACATATAATTTAATTTTATATCAAAATATTAAAACTCGCGATTCACCGTATCACTAGATCCGCAAGCAACACATGGCCAATATCTGGCCACGTGATGAGGAGGCTATATCAGACTCCTCTGCTATACGTCAAAAAAATACATTCAAATGATCACAAAACTATTTTTTGTAATAAACTAATTCAACATTAATTTTCAAAAATAAATACGAATATATTTAAATTAATTGCGCAGTTGGTCTAACAAAATCCAATATTCACATTCTTAGACCACGTATGCGAGAATTTCAAAATATATTTCATACTGGTTGCAGAATCGACTGTTAATACTGGTTTGTGTTTGTATTTGCAAATGTGCGATAAGCAAGAGTCGCCACCGACTTTTATTTCATCCAAGAAAGGAAAAGGGAAAAAGAACAGAAAAACCTTTTTCGAGATGTTTCTGAGTAAGGGGGTAGATTATAGAAAGGGAAGGTGTTAGCACCCTTTCTATCCATGTTTTTCCATGGGCTCTTAGGTACTTGCTCATTTTGAAATTTCTTGTGTGTGTTTTGAAAAGTTTTTGTTGAATTTCGTGATAACCCTTGTATTTGTCCTCAAGAGTGTGACAAAGTTGGTTTTGAAAATTGTTTTAAAAGTGTTTGTGTGAAAGAGTTTTTATTGTTTTGAGTAATTACTTAAGAGTTTCTACCTACTCGAAAAAGACTGTTCGTTTTCTCATTTCTTTTAGACAGGGCTATCCTACTATTAAGGAGTAGGTAGCCCCACCATTGGAGTTAAAGGGATATTCGAAGGGACAATTACGGTCACTAAAGCAATGGTTAGGAAACCTTAGTTATTACCCTAGAGTCTTAAAGATCTTTCCGAGGAAACATTTGAATGGGTCATTTTTGATCTTTTGGGACTAGAGGGTGAACACTAAAATTCCCTATACTTCATGACCATTTACCGAAGGCAACCAAAGTGGGGGGGTAACCCTAGGAGTGAGCATGTGCAAGTGTTTGATTTCAGTTCATTTATCTTTGCACATTTAGGGTGATCTACTATTTTAACCATTTGTCTTTTGCACACAATCCTATTAGTCTAAGCAGTTAATAATAGCGGAAAGTAAAGTACGTGAATTTAAACCTAGCTATTACATGGCCTCGGGGAGGGGATTACATAACCAAAATGGGCGTAAACAGTAAATAACGCAGTAAATAAGATCCTAGTTAAAACTATTACAATCTCAAAGCAATTACAATAATTAAGAAATAAGGGAAAAAGGACTACGAGCGATAGAATTAAATACGGGGAATAATATTGAAATTCTAAAAGAAATCTAATTAGTTAAAGAAAAATATTTTTGTATTTTTATTTGAAAGAAAAGTGATTAAATTATGATTTAACCTAATTTCTAATTGATTTTAATTATGAAAAAGATATTAAATTACCCTAATTAAATTAGCCTAATTAATTAATGAAATTAAACATTTTATGAAAAAACCTAATTCTAATATTTTTGTGTTTTAATTATTTAATTAAAAACAATGATTTTTTGTGAAATAATTAAAGTTAAATAACTAAATAGAATAAATTAAAAGAATTAAAATGGGCCTGGTATGAAATAGCAAACAGGGGGTTTGTTGCTGAATTTGCCAAGCCCAATTTGCTGATGGCCCAACTGTTCAACGCGCGATTCAATGAAGCCTGCCTTTGAGGGTCCACCATGGGGGTGAATTGTTTGGCGCTGGATCTGGATCTAAGATAATCCCATGGTTGGATATGAGGACGCGTGATGGTCTTGTGAAGGTGAGGCGCATGGGATCCTGCAAAGTATGTTAGGAAAATAAAATAACAAAATGCTTGGACCTGGGATCGAACCCATGTCCTTTGTCTCACCAGCGCTTTCTTTTACCATATGTGCTACATGACTCATTCGTTAACATAATAAAAAAATAATAACATAACTTAAACAAGGTCGCATGCCCAGAAAAATGCGCCAACATTCAAACCGGCCAGTGGGAGTCATCCACATCACTCATCTTCTCGCCAGAACTTTTGTTTTTTACCACACTTTTACCTACGGACTGCATCTGTTACTATAGCTTATAACAACGAATCAAGCGTCACTAAAGCCCCTGTAAAAATCAAAATTCTCAAAATATGCAATATAAATTAATGGTGAGGCTATGAATCAACTCGTTTTGGTCCCCTGAATATGATGATGGCATTGGTTTTTCCTAATTATGTCTAAATCAGAAAGCCCCGATTTGAAGCTTAGAACCGTAGCAATGGTATCCTTTGATTTCTGCACTTAGAACTCAATCAAACAAATAAGAAAGCATCGAAACCTTATGATAAACAAAAATGCATGGTTAAATTTCATTGAAAACGAATGTATGCATATAATCAAAAATCAAGAAAGGTTGGATAACCGATTTATGGATTTTATGATTCTGAATGTTGTGGTCACTTGTGAAGGTCTGGAATTGATCAGAGGAACTCACTGAAGTTGTTTGTGATCTTGGAATGGCTTGAATCGGCCTGTGGAGAAATATGTGATCAACATTTTTCTTCCAAAATTTGCAACTTTGTTTTTCAGTTTTCACGACCCAATCCTTGTTTTTTTGCTCTGGGAATGTTATGGACATATAATAGACTGATTTAGGTTAACAAAATTGGACTGTATCTTCACACATTATTGAGATTTGATTTGATTTTGTTCCTTGCATTATTTTCTTCTAAAACAAGCCAAATCATGATCTTTTCCAATCAATTAGCTCTTGCATGATTTGGATGATTTGCTAGTTGTTCATTGACTCATAATATGCTCATAAAATCAAATCTTGGATTTTATTTCATTATTCAACTATTTAAATTTATTTATTTTGATTTAAATGGATAAAAAATCAAAATAAATAATAAAAATAATAAAATAATAGGTGGATAAGCTCAGGGGTCGTGGGCTATTTTAGGAACAAGTTTTAAACAAGAAAACATGGGCCCATTTGAAAAAAAGAAGTCATTTTGATCAACGTTGACTTCATGGACATTTCCAAAAATTGGTCAACTTTGACAATACATATCTCCATCAATTTTAACCCTAAGAAGGTGTTCTTGGACTTTTTAGAAAGCTTAGGATGTCCTCTAAACAACCCTTTTGATTTCATCTCAATTGGATCTTTCATGTTCATTTAAGAAGCTTTGACCCAAAAGGTGTTTTTGTTGACTTTTTGAAATGGCCTATAATGTCTGAATTTATGTCTTTTCATGAGTGCATTATTTGAACTTGAGGACTTGTCATCATTCTGAGGATAGGACAATGACTTTGCATCAGGACTTGTCTGCCCCTGTACCTGCTGGAGAAACTTCTTGCGGAGACTTTGTGGATGGTTGAGTGGCATCCCAATTCCTCGGGTGCTTGGTAAACACTGATCATGATAATAAACCTTCTACGTGACAAGATGACGGGACTTAGTCGTATGCTTTAATCCCTATCTTTTGCCTAGACTATCTTTTCATATTTTAGTCCACCGGGATACCCCTTTTTGCCCAAGCCACCTTTTCAGGTTTTCGACTTGCTGGGTGTATAATTTTTTTCATATGTATATCCCTAACTTTTGCCCAAACCTTTTTTGGTTCACCGGGATGCCCTTATCTTTGCCTAGGCCAGTCAACCTAGTGGGTCTTTTTCATGCATAGTATTTTCTGACTATGTTCACGCACTCAGGATGTAGGGAGTTGTCACTGTCCATAGTGTTGTGTTGTAGTACTGTCAAAAATGTTTTCTTGATGGCACATGATTCGTTGCTAGAATGAGTACGTAATGCCCCAAGTGATTCAGATAGAGATCTTCCCCTGGTTATTTGGCACCTTTGGAGAGACTGCCCCAGGTGTGTTAGACATCATGTCATGCCCCTTGCTTATGGAATACCTGTTATGGGAAGTGTCTTTCCCGCTGAGGTGATTCTGTCAATTGAGAGGATGTTTGTTTATTGAATATCCATTGTGTGAATTTCTCTGTTGTCAAACAATTAGTCATATGCAAACAATGTTATTTAAACAATGTAAAACTCATGCCTGTCTTGAAATTAAAAAAAATTAAAAAAAAAATTGAAAATGTGTTTTGTGTAGTAAAACAAAATTTGCAAGAATGTGATATCAACTCGGGATTCGTAACAAGTCCTACAGGAGTCAGGATACCTTTGTAACAGTATGCTCTCAAACTAATCCATGCTTAAACTAGGAATTTTAAGGGTTATAACGTGGCCTGGTTCATGGTTTAAGAAACAAAGGATAAAGGCTCAAAATTTATTTGTACCCACCTATTCTTCGTGATGTCCTTTAGTCATATGCTCAGTTAATTGCGCGTTTAGAATCCTAGTTGAGTCTTGGAGTATTGTCCTTGATGTTCTGGTGATGGTTCGAATACTGGAAGTTTATTTTGAATAGGCAGTCATCTTTTTTGTCGAGGATTTGTAGGACTTCTTTCTTTTTGATTTTACTATCCCTTCTTTTTCCTGAATTATTTCTTGTTGTGATTATAGTCAGTCGAATGCCCCAATTTTTTCCTTAAGTCCCTTTCACGGGTTTTGACTTAACGGGCTTTTCTTTTGCAAAATAATGACTGCCTACTTTGATGATTATGCGGAACCATCACCATCTTCTGATTCGGAAGGACGTCTTCAAGGCCATTCATTATGTGCGAAGCGGAAGATTGTGACTGAATGCGCCTCTGAATTAACTGATAAAACTACCCTTCCCCAGGTTATGATTAAGGGTTTTAATTCGTGTGAAAGAAAAACTCCTACCTCTCTGGCTCAAATGGGGTTGTCTAGGGATTATCTTCCTTATAACTCCATTGTTTGAGATTTGAAATAATGCATGTACATTGTTAGTGGGGTCTATTCAAAAGCATATTGTAGGGATTGTGTTATCGTTTTCGTCATCCTCCCTCTAAAGACTTAGAGCTTTTGATCGAGAGTTGAATATCACGAAAAGGAAGTATAAAGGAGTTTATGCATAGTGAAAACAAATAAATTCAAGACAAACATTTGTAATGCATTAATGAAATAACAAAGTTTTGACATAATAATAATTGTTCGAATAAACAAAGAAAATATAACTTGAGAATTCAAATGAACAAAAATGCTTTCGAATCTAGCCATGCTTTGGCAAGGGATCAATGATCACGCTGGGAGTCTCAGGAGGGTCGAATTCAATTTCCTTGGCATCAATCATATTTTGAGTCTTGTATTTCAGCGCCCAACAATCGTTAGTATCGTGCGTCGGGCTTCCAGAATGATAAGCACACCTTGCATCCGGATTATAGTTAGGAGAGGAAGTTTTAGGGTTTGGATGAGGGTCTATCATCGTGATCAGATCCATCTTCAACATGTGTTGCAATTCTTGTGACAATGGCTTGTTGATTTGGGTGAACTGCCTTTGAGGTCTTTCTACCCTTGGCGGATTGTTCCATTGTTGTGGTCGTTGTGCGCGTGCCGAATTAGAGACCAGCACTGCCCCCACAAATTGGTGGTAGTCTTCCTTATTACGCCCCTTATGGTCGTGCACCATATTGGCTTCCCTCTTACCACCAAATGGCTTCTTCTCAGCACTAGAAGATGCAGCATCGGGATCTTCCCGCTCCTTATACCATTTTCGATCCTCTCTCCTGTCAGAACCATCTTTATGAACCCGGATGAAGAACTCCCAATTAGCAAATTGAAGAATGGTCCTGTCAGAGTGGCCATGAACATGTCTATCATTTCACGATCAGTCAGAGGAGGTTGTACTCTTCCATCTAGATCTCTCCACTTTTGTGCATATTCCTTGAACCTTTCTTTCGAGCCCATGGACATATTTTACAGTTGCACTCGAGTTGGTTCCAGGTCAGCATTGTATTGGTACTGTTTGTAGAAAGAAGTAGCCAAGTCTTCCCAGGTATGGATGTTGGGTCTTTCCAAATGATAAAACCAATCCAGTTGAGTGTCGGCCAAACTTTCTTGGAAGAAATGGACCCATAACTTCCGGTCAGCAGTGTAAGGCTTGATCTTTCTCACATAGGATCTTAAATTCAACTTAGGGCAGGAGACACCGTCGTACTTAGAAAATGTGGAGACCTTGAATTTTGGTGGGATGATCACGCAAGAAACCAACCCTAATTCTTCAAAGTCCACGCCATGTACTCTTTGGATCTCCATTGCACTCAGATGATCCTCTAATTTTTTGTATCTATCCTCAGTGGGAGGATATTATTCATCGTTGTAGTCAGATTCATTATCAGAAACCCTTGGGCTAGGGTCCTCGTCCCTTGTCTCTCCCCCTTGATTCTCCCCTTCTTTGGATGAGGAGGTCAGATCAACCGGTTGCTTCAACGGTCTCTTGAATCTTCTGCCCAGTTTCAGGACACCAGTGGTCTTCTTCTTCTTCTTCTTCTTCTTCTTCTCTTTTAGAATAAGGGCCTTCAGATCTTCCTTGCCTTTAGCCAAGGTTACGAACATTTTCTGAAGTTGGGCATTTTGTGCCTGGAGATCCTTGATACTTTGTTCAGAAGACATTATTGCTGAAATAAACGGCGCAGAAGATGAGAAACTTGTTATGAAACCTGCTTATGCAATGTCATGGATGATATGCGTATGCAATGATTTCAAGGATTCTTAAAGGCTCAAATTTGTTTAACCAAAAGAAACACACGTTAATTGTATTAATAAGTTAGAATTGTTACAAAGGGTGCCTTTTAGGCTTACAATCAAACAAAACAAAACTTAAAGCAAAAGGAAAATTATGTTTCCCATGAGCGCATCCTCTTTGGTGCAATGTAGGCATTTCTATTCCTCTCTTCATGAAGTAGCCTAGTGAGTTCAAGGACCTTCTTCTCACTGGCATAGAATTTAATTTCAAACGTATCCCGCTCCTCTTTAAGTTCAACCCATGATTTTTGTAACTCCTCATGATCAGTTGGCATGTCAGGATAAAGAACAAGATAAGAAGTGTCTCCTTCAGCAACCGGTTCCATAATCATAGGTAGGACGGCGGGGTAAGGCATCATAAGACTTTGAGCACGGGCTCGTACCCATTTGAGATAAGGCTCAAGAGGGATTGAGTTATTGTGCCCCAGTGTCTTGCTATCAACTTTATATACCATGTCCCAAGCTCGCATGAACCTTTTACGATAACCCTGGGCATCATTCTCATAGTCGAAGGTGATTCCTTGGATAAGTGTATCGTGAGGACCATCCCTTCTGGCGTATCCAAATTGTCGCAGTGCCAAACAAGGGTCGTAAGTGATTCTTCCCCTAATGCCTAAGAGAGGGACATTATGGAATTCTCCGCATCGATCAATGATGGTAACATTCTCCGAGGATCGAGGACACAATTGGATACCTGAATATGTAAGAGTCATTAGCCTATGAGACCATCTCAAACCCTGTTCATTCTTCAAGACAGATTAGGGTAGGTGCGAAATAAACCACCTAGCCAAAAGAGGAGTGCAACACAGAAGGGTCCCTCTTCTCTTTATAGTGCAAGTATGTAGAGAATGTAGGATATCTCCAAGCAGAGTAGGTACCAGATTCCGTGATAAGAAAACCTTAACCGAATTCACGTCTATGTATTGGTCCAGATTAGGGTACAATACCAACCCATAGATGAGAAGGGCTAATACCTATTCAAAAGCTTGTTAGTCCAGGGTATCCCAAAAATGACAAGCTTTCTCAAACAAGAACTTAGCCAAAAAACCCTTGACACCTCTCCTGGTTTCCCAATTTGTTATTACATCAGACCATTGTAAGGACAGAGCTTTAGCAATATCTTCAGGTTTAGGGTCTCTTTCCATGCCATTGAAAGGTACCTTGTTAAGGATAGGCATCCCCAGTAATTGAGAAAATTCCTCCATAGTAGACACTAACTGGTACTCTGGAAAAGTGAAGCAGTGAAATAGAGGGTCAAAGAACTGAAAGACCACTTTTAACATTTCTTCATCAGGATTTGAGGTGACCAAGCTGAGAAGTTGACCATGTCTTTCGGTGAAGGGAGAGCTTTCCAGAACCCTTGATACCAATTCCTTAAGCTGAGGAGGTACCTTTACCAGACTGACTTGGATAGTGAATCTGCGGGCGAGGGCCATGTCCTACAAAATAAGACAAAAATAAACCCTAATAATCATTGAAATGGTTAGTATGCTATGCTATATTATGATGTCATGATTATGCTCAGATATAGAAGATATAGCACGCACAAGAAAATCACATAGAAACCTTAGGTTTAAGGCTTGCATGGATTTTAAGGTATACCCTCTTAAAGTTGGGTTAGTTCAACCTGTCCTAAATATAGTAACCGGGTTCTAAGGGATCTCAAATCACCGATCTTTCCTCCAAATTTCATTCTGATAGACAATTGACTTGCCACCAAACAAAACTCGAGAGTCAAACCTCAATGAGTGTAGCATCGAGTATCAACCGACTTTGGGTTTACACCAAAGACGGTTATCTCACTACGTCCAAAAAGCCAAGTTGGTCAATTAAGGTGCTAAGGTCAGTTGACGCTTTATGATACCATGCAGAGGCCCCATATTCTCCTTGATTACTCAAGGGCTACCGGTACACACCAAAGTATCGCATCAACGTAGCTACTGTTTCAACCGTGTCGGTATACCCGCACAGCTCCCTCATAGTTTATTGCTACTTACCTAAAAGGAATTCCTCGATCCAGGTTTAGGATCCAAACAAACCCAAACAGATACCCTTTAAAAAAAATCAAGCAAGACAAGCCAAAGAAGAAATTAAGAATGACCTAGATCCTAAGGTAAACCCCACTTTTTATAATCCCCAGCAGAGTCGCTAGTTCTGTGATACAGTGGCAGAATCGACTGTTAATACTGGTTTGCATTTGTATTTGCAAATATGCGGTAAGCAAGAGTCACCACAGACTTTTATTTCATCCAACAAAGGAAAAGGGAAAAAGAACAGAAAAAACCTTTTTCGAGATGTTTCTGAGTAAGGGGGGTAGATTATAGAAAGGGAAGGTGTTAGCACCCTTTCTATCCATGGTTTTCCATGGGCTCTTAGGTACTTTCTCATTTTGAAATTGTTTGTGTGTGTTTTGAAAAGCTTTTGTTTAACTTCGTGGTAACCCTTGTATTTGTCCTCAAGAGTGTGACGAAGTTGTTTTTGAAAACTATTTTGAAAGTGTTTGTGTGAAAGAGTTTTTGTTATTTTGAGCTTAAGAGTTTCTACCTACTCGAAAAAGACTATTCATTTTCTCGTTTCTTTTAGACAGGGCTATCCTACTATTAAGGAGTAGGTATCCCCATCGTTATAGTTAAAGGGACATTTGAAGGGACAATTATGGTCGCTAAAGCAATGGTTAGGAAACCTTAGTAATTACACTAGAGTCTTAAATATCTTTCCGAGGCAACACTCGAATGGGTCATTTTTTATTTTTTGGGACTAGAGGGCGACCACTAAAATTCCCTATACTTTATGACCGTTTACCGAAGGCAACCAAAGTGGGGGGTAACCCTAGGAGTGAGCATGCAATCAGGGTGATCTACTGTTTTAATCATTTATCTTTGCACATTTAGGGTGATCTACTGTTTTAACCATTTGTCTTTTGCATACAATCCTATTAGTCTAAGCAGTTAATAATAGCGGAAAGTAAAGTACAGGAATTTAAACCTAGCTATTACATGGCCTCGGGGAGGGGATTACATAACCAAAATGGGCGTAAACAGTAAATAAAGGCATTAAATAAGATACTAGTTAAAACTATTACAATCTCAAAGCAATTACAATAATTAAGAAATAAGGGGGAAAAGACTACGCGCGACCGAATTAAATACGGGGAATAAAATTGAAATTCTAGAAGAAATCTAATTAGTTAAAGAAAAATATTTTTGTATTTTTATTTGAAAGAAAAGTGATTAAATTATGATTTAACCTAATTTCTAATTATTTTAATTATGAAAAAGATATTAAATTACCCTAATTAAATTATCCTAATTAATTAATGAAATTAAACATTTTATGAAAAAAAAACCTAATTCTAATATTTTTGTGTTTTTATGATTTAATTTAAAACAATGATTTTTTGTGAAATAATTAAAGTCAAATAACTAAATAGAAGAAATTAAAAGAATTAAAATGGGCCTGGTATGAAATAGCAAACAGGGGGTTTGTTGCTGAATTTGCCAAGCCCAATTTGTTGATGGCCCAATTGTCCAACGCGTAATTCAATGAAGCCTGCCTCTGAGGGTCCACCATGGGGGTGAATTGTTGGGCGCTGGATCTGGATCTGAGATGATCCCACGGTTGGATTTGAGGATGCATGATGGTCTTGTGATGGTGAGGCGCATGGGATCCTGCAAAGTATGTTAGGAAAATACAATAACAAGAAGCTTGGACCTGGGATCGAACCCAGGTCCCTTCTCTCACCAGCGTTGTCTTTTACCATCTGTGCTACATGACTCATTCGTTAACATAATAAACAAATAATAACATAAAGTAAACAAGGTGGCATACCCAAAAAAATGCGCCAACATTCAAACCGGCCAGTGAGAGTCAGCCACATCACTCATCTTCTCCCAAGAACTGTCGTTTTTACCACACTTTTACTTATGGACTGCATTCATTACTATAGCTTATAGCAACGGATCAAGCGTCACTAAAGCCCCTGCAAAAATCAAAAATCTCAAAATATGCAATTTAAATTAATGGTGAAGCTATGAATCACCTTGTTTTGGTCCCCTGAAAATGATGATGGCATTGGTTTGTCCCAATTATGTCTAAATCAGAAAGCCCAGATTTGAAGCTTAGAACCCTAGCAATGGTATCCTTTAATTCATGCACTTAAAACTCAATCAAACAAATTAGAAAGCATTGAAACCTTATGATAAACAAAAGTGCATGGTTAAATTTCATTGAAAACGCATGTATGCAAGTAATCGAAAATCAAAAAAGGATGGAGAACCGCGTTATGGATTTTACGATTCTGAATGTTATGGTCACTTGTGAAGGTCTGGAATTGATCAGAGGAACTAACTGAAGTTGTTTGTGATCTTGGAATAGATTGAATCATCCTGTGGAGGAATATGTGATCAATAATTTTCTTCCAAAATTTGCAACTTTGTTCTTCAGTTTTCACGACCTAATCCTTGTTTTTTTGCCCTGGGAATGTTGTGTACATATAATAGACTGATTTAGGTTAACAAAATAGGATTGTATCTTCACACATTATTGATATTTGATTTGATTTTTTTCCTTGCATTATTTGTTTCTAAACCAAACCAAATTATGATCTTTTCCAATCAATTAGCTCTTGCATGATTTGGATGATTTTCTAGCTGTTCATTGACTCATAATATGCTCATAAAATCAAATCTTGGATTTTATTTCGTTATTATACTATTTAAATTGATTTATTTTTATTTAAATGGATAAAAAATCAAAATAAATAATAAAAATAACAAAATAATAGGTGGATAAGCTCAGGGGTCAAGGGCCATCTTAGGAATAAGTTTTAAAAAAGAAAACATGGGCCCATTGAAAAAAAGTCATTTTGATCAATGTTGACTTCACGCACATTTCCAAAAATTGGTCAATTTTGACAATACATATCTCCCTCAATTTTAACCCTAAGAGGGTGTTCTTGGAATTTTTAGAAAGCTTAGGATGTCCTCTAAATAACCCTTTTTCTTTCGTTTCAATTGGATCTTTCATGTTCATGTAAGAAGCTTTTACCCAAAAAGTATTTTTGTTGACTTTTTGAAATGACCTATAATGTCTGAATTTATGTCTTTTCATGAGTGAATTTTTTGAACTTAAGGGCTCAAGATGAATTGTAGGGAATTGAGTCCTCTTCAAAATGAGCCTTGGATGGGAAATTTCTGATAAAGTATGAGAAAGTTATGCCTGGTCAAAGTTTGGTTGACTTTTCCTATAGAAACCCTAATTTAGCAACTTTTGAGTTTTGATGAATTTGGGGCATTCCTTGAGGAATAATTATCAAAACTTGATCAAGTTATGAATATTACTTCAAAATGTTGATGTTGACCAAAAATCTTGAAGTTTGACTGCATGAGGGTCACAGTTGACTTTTGACCTAGTACAGTTGATTTTTAGGCATTTGAGAAGTTAACTGAGCAAACTTCTTGTGCACGGCATGAAACTTGACATGGATGGTATTGAGAACATATTAGGACCATGGAAAATATTTGAGGTCTTTGGAGCTCACCCATCTTGATGAAAACGGAAACCCTAATTGGAGATTCATTGCTTTAGCAGAGAGTTTGTCTGGTCAACTCTTGGGCATCCTTGAGCATATTGAGGGCTTGAATGAGCATATGTTAAGTGATATGAGAGGGAAAATTTTGAGGTACAACAACCGGATTTGGTGCAGTTCAAGGTGTGTTGATATTTAACGCTACACTCATTGAGATTCGACTCGCGGGATGTTTTGGTGGCAAATCAGTTGTTGTACTAAAATAAAACCTTCGAGAAAGATATGTGATATAAGATTCCTAGAACCCGGATTCTATTTTAGGACATGTTGAGCTAACTTAACTTCAATAGAGAAGGGTACTTACCTATAGACCCCATGCAAGCCTTTAAACCTAAGGCTCTTGTGTTATTTATTTGTGTTTGCTATTTGTTTGAACAAAAACATAACATCATGACATCATAACATTTAACATGGAATTTTACTAACCATTTCAAGGATCTTAGGGACCTTTGTTGCTTGGTTATCTTAGAGATAGATTTCTAGCAAGGGGCAAGATGATTTATTTTCCTCTAACCGGATGTCGTTAAAAATCAAAGTACGTTCTCTTGAGTCAGAGGCTAGGGCCCACTCGATATGGTAAGTTTGATTATAATAGAAGGACATACAAAAATTAAGAATCAAAGTTATACCAGTCAAAGTTGCGATAAGATTCATTTTCAATCTATTTACCCCGTAAGATCCTTGAAAACATTGCATTTGCATCTACATATCATGCATCTCATTACATAACAAGTACTTTCAAGACATGTTTTCTCATCTTCTTGCTGATTATTGTAGACAAAAAAAATGGATCTTGAATAAACAGTCAGAGACCTCCAAGCTCAGAATGCCCAATTCCAACAGATATTCCTAAACTTAGCCAAGGGCAGGAAGAGATGAAGGTACTAGTCATTAGTGAAAAGAAAAAGAAGACAAGAAACTGATTGGTGTTCTTAACATGGGAAGAATGTTCGGAGGCCCTGTCAAGCAAGCTCGAGATCTTAACTTCCCATCTAATGAATGTAAGTGTTTAGGTATTGGCTTGCATTTTTGGTAAATCCCAAGTGTATGTGTGAATGTCATGACTGATGTCATAACATTCTAGTTCAGGTTGTACTAACTCATTAGGTACATTTGCAGAAAAATATTGTAATTCAAATACTGATGTTTATAAGTGTGTATCTGAGCATTTTTGCAAAATGATCACATTTTGCTAAATCAGTAGACAGGTTTTCTCAGATGTCATAACAGATGTTATGACATCCTGTTCTGAACTAACAGGTTTGCAGGATTGGATAAGTCTGAGTTTTTTCAGGAAATAACTCAGTCCTTTCTGAACAGAATCCTGCGTTTTCTGAGGAGTAACCTAGCTCAATCCTAACCTGATCAATAAAGTACTGTGACCTGGTCTTTAGGTCAAACGGAATCAACCCTAGGTTTTTGGAAACCCTAACTGAAGTTACAGCTGCTATATATTCAACAGAGCTGCGGTTTTTCAAGTGACCCCTGCTGATTGATTAGAAGATCAATTTTGTAATCTGTATAGATTTGTTTATTGTACTCCAAGCAATTATCATTGTGATAAGTGCCTTGGAATAAGTTTCAATTGTAAGGGTTGTGTAGCACTCAAAGCTTTGAAGGAAGAGTGTTTGAATGTTACTTGACCAAAGCTTTGAAGCAGAGTCAAGTTAGTTGTGTACATCACTCAAAGCTGTGAAGCACGAGTGATTGTGTTACTTGATTAAAAAGCTGTGAAGCTTAATCAAGTGTGTGTTTTGAAGAGTGTCTTCATCAAATCTTAAGTCAAATTGGTTTATGTATCACTGCTGTGATTGAGGGGGAGTGAGTAGGAACTCAGGTTTAAGTTGTACTTAAATTAGAATTGCATTGGGTAGGTCTTAAGTGAAGGAGATAAACTGGTTGGTTTATTCCTGAATTAACATCTCTTATAGTGGATTCTATCCCTGGCTTGGTAGCCCCCAGAGTAGGTGTTGTTGCACACTGAACTGGGTAAACAATTGACTGTGTTATTTACTGCTTTTGTATTTACTGTCATATAGTAAGTCAGATACGGTGTCATAACATTGGACGTGACATTGAGTATCTGCAGCCAGAATTTCAATTGGTATCAGAGCAGGCACCCTGCCTGTATTACTGGGTGAGATCTAGGGATATCACTTTCTGGCACTATGGACAAAGAAGGAGTTTTTGGAAATAGACCACCCATTCTGGATGGAACTAATTATGACTACTGGAAACCTCGTATGATTGCCTTCCTAAAATCTCTGGACAAAATGGCTTGGAGAGCTGCTGACAAAGGATGGATTCATCCCACCATAACTGAGGAAGATGGGACAATCAGTCTGAAGCCTGAGGAAGATTGGAGTAAAGAAGAAGATGAGCTAGCCCTGGGAAATTCCAAAGCTCTAAATGCCTTGTTCAATGGAATTGATAGAAACATTTTCAGATTAGTTCATCAATATGAACTGGCCAAGGAAGTTTGGGACACTCTCAAAACTACTCATGAGGGAACTTCCAAAGTAAAAATGTCAAGGCTTCAGATGTTGACCACTAAGTTTGAGAATCTAAAAATGATGGAAGATGAAACCATTCATGAGTTTCACATGAACATCTTGGAGATTGCCAACACCTCAGGAGCACTGGGAGAAAAAATGTCAGAAGAAAAACTGGTGAGGAAGATTCTCAGATCCTTGCCTAAAAGATTTGCAATGAAGGTGACTGCCATAGAGGAAGCCCAGGACATTAGCAAGTTGAAAGTGGATGAACTTATTGGGTCTCTTCAGACTTTTGAGATGGGAATCACTAATGATGATGTCAAAAAGAACAAGAGCATAGCACTTATGTCCAACACTGATGTTGAAGAAAACATTTCAGAAGCTATAGCCATGCTCGGAAGACAGTTCAACAAACTCATCAAAAGAATAGATCCAAAGTCAAGGTCTAATGTTCATAACATTTCCTCTAACATTGACAGTTCCAGCAGAAGACCAAGGTCAGATGAGAAGGGAGTTCAAGGCAGAGGAATTCAATGCCATGGTTGTGAAGGATATGGGCATATTCGAGCTGAATGTCCTACCTTTCTTAAGAAACAAAAAGGAATGACAGTTACTTGGTCTGACTGTGATTCAGAAAGTAATTCTGAAGAAGAGACTGCCAAACGAGTTACTGCTTTAACTGGTGTTTGTACCTCTGAAAGTGACATCAGTGATGAAGAGGTGACTTTTGAAGAACTGGCTGAAACGTACAAGGAATTGGGTATCAGAAGTACTGAAGTCTGTGTGCAGAATGAGAAACAATCAAAACTCATCATAAAGATGGAGGCTGAAAAACGGGAAAACCTTGAAACTATAAGTCATCTAGAAGGAGAAGTTCAATTGCTGAACTCACAACTGAATCAAATGACCAAATCTGTCAAGATGTTGACAAATGGAACTGACAAATTGGAAGAGATCCTACAGATTGGACAAAATGTGGGAAATAAATCTGGTCTAGGATTTATGAAAGCAACGAAATCTGGTTCTGGTAGGCAAATGTCAAAACAGATGTCTCAACACAACTCTCGACATCAGGAACAGAAACATATGAGGAAAAGGTACCAAAGATGGAAATGTCATCATTGTGGTAGATATGGCCACATAAAGCGCTTCTGCTTCAGATTACATGAATACCCTAATCAGAACTCAGGTGTCAAACCTAAGTCTAAAAAGGTACCACATGCTCCTCAATGGAAGAAAAAGGCTACTGCACTGATAGCTCACACTTCCCTGAGGGTCTCTGCAAAGGAAGACTGGTACTTTGACAGTGGATGTTCCAGACATATGACTGGAATCAAGAACCTCCTCAATAATGTTAAGCCTCACACCACCAGTTTTGTGACCTTTGGAGATGGGGCTAAAGGTGAAATCAAAGGAGTTGGTGATTTGGACTGCCCTGGAGTTCCAAGTCTAAATGAAGTACTGCTGGTGAAAGGACTGACCGCTAATCTCATTAGTATCAATCAACTGTGTGATCTAGGATTCAAGGTCAATTTCTCAAAATCTGAATGCCTTGTAATCAATGACAAACAAGAGATAGTAATGAAAGGAGTCAGATCCAAAGACAACTGTTACTTGTGGGAGGCTGAGAACACCAATTTCTCATCTGTGTGTTCCATTGCAAAAGAAGAAAAAGAAGTGAAACTGTGGCACCAAAAACTTGGCCATCTTCACCTAAGGGGTATGAAGAGGATTATCTCCTTGGAGGCAGTCAGAGGGATTCCAAAACTGCAAATTGATGAAGGAAGAGTTTGTGGTGAATGTCAGGTGGGTAAGCAGACTAGGATGTCACATCCAAAGTCAAGACATCTGACCACCTCTAAGGTTCTAGAACTCCTCCATATGGATCTGATGGGACCAATGCAAGTAGAGAGTCTTGGTGGTAAAAGATATGCCTATGTGGTTGTGGATGATTTTTCCAGATTCACCTGGATTAATTTCATTAGGGAAAAATCAGATGCATTTGAAGTTTTTAGAGAACTGTGCAAGAGAATTCAAAGAGAGAAGGAAGGATGTATTGTCAGAATCAGAAGTGATCATGGCAAGGAATTTGAAAACAGCAAGTTTGATGACTTCTGTGCTTCAGAAGGAATCAGTCATGAGTTTTCTTCTCCCATAACACCTCAGCAAAATGGAGTTGTGGAAAGAAAAAACAGGACCATACAAGAATCTGCCAGAGCAATGTTACATGCCAAAAGACTTCCTATGTATTTTTGGGCTGAAGCTATGAATACAGCTTGCTATGTTCATAACAGGGTCACCTTGAGAAAGGGAACCTCATCCACCATATATGAACTCTGGAAAGGAAGAAAACCAACTGTGAAGTACTTCCATGTGTTTGGCAGCAAATGCTATATCCTATCTGATCGTGAACAGAGAAGAAAACTGGACTCCAAAAGTGATGAAGGCATATTTCTAGGATACTCCTCAAACAGCAGAGCTTATAGAGTATTCAACTCCAGAACCAAAACCATGATGGAATCAATAAATGTTATAATAGATGACTATCATGAAGAAATAGATGTTCCTTGTACTGTTGAGACATTCTTTGAGACTTCAACCCAACAGGATGATCTACCCAACTCCACCACAACAGAATCTGAATCAAAGGAAGCTAGAAAGACTCCTTCCATCAGAATTCAGAAGGATCATCAAAAAGAGCTCATCATAGGAGATCCCAATAGTGGAGTCATCACAAGATCTAGAGAAATCATCTCAAATTCTTGTTTTGTGTCCAAAATGGAACCAAGAAATGTCAAGGAAGCCTTAACTGATGAATATTGGATTGGTGCAATGCAAGATGAACTGAACCAATTCAAGCAACATGAAGTTTGGGAACTGGTTCCTAGACCTGAAGGAACTAACATCATTGGGACAAAATGGATATTCAAGAACAAGTCAGATGCTGAAGGAGTTGTCACCAGAAATAAGGCAAGACTTGTTGCTCAAGGATACACCCAGGTTGAAGGGGTTGACTTTGATGAAACCTTTGCACCTGTAGCCAGGTTGGAATCAATCAGACTCTTGTTGTCAATTGCTTGTCTTCTGAAGTTCAAGTTATTTCAGATGGATGTGAAAAGTGCCTTTCTAAATGGGTACTTAAATGAGGAAGCTTATGTGGAACAACCTAAAGGTTTTGTGGATCCAACCCATCCTGATCATGTCTACAAATTGAGAAAAGCTCTATATGGGCTGAAACAAGCTCCTAGAGCATGGTATGACAGGTTAACAAAGTTTCTCTCAGACAAAGGCTACAGAAAAGGAGGCTTGGACAAAACTCTATTTGTCAAAACTGAAGGAGGGAAGTTGATGGTTGCCCAAATATATGTTGATGACATAGTGTTTGGCGGAATGTCAGAACATATGGTTAAACACTTTGCTGACCAGATGCAGGCTGAATTTGAAATGAGTCTCATGGGAGAACTAACTTATTTTCTTGGACTACAAGTCTCACAGATGGAGGACTCAATCTTCTTATCTCAAAGCAAGTATGCTAAGAATATTGTAAAGAAGTTTGGTATGGAGAATGCAAGTCACAAAAGGACTCCTGCTCCTACTCATCTAAAGCTCTCCAAAGATTCAAGTGGGGTTAAGGTGGATCAAAGTCTGTACAGAAGCATGATAGGAAGCTTGTTGTACTTAACTGCCAGCAGACCTGATATTGCCTTTGCAGTTGGAGTTTGTGCTAGATACCAAGCTGATCCCAAAGTCAGTCATATCAATCAAGTGAAGAGAATTTTGAAGTATGTAAGTGGTACTTACAACTATGGATTGTTGTATACTCATGGCTGTGAACCGACTCTGACTGGTTACTGTGATGCTGATTGGGCTGGTAGTGCTGATGATAGAAAAAGCACCTCTAGAGGATGTTTCTTTTTGGGAAGTAATCTGGTTTCCTGGTTCAGCAAGAAACAAAATTGTGTGTCTCTTTCCACTGCTGAAGTTGAATATATTGCAGCTGGTAGTAGCTGCTCTCAAATGATATGGATGAAACAGATGCTCACTGAGTATAATGTCACACAAGATGTTATGACATTGTACTGTGACAATCTGAGTACAATCAACATATCCAAGAATCCCATTCAGCATAGCAGGACCAAACATATTGACATACGACATCACTTTATTAGAGACCTTGTAGAAGAGAAGACAATCAAATTGGAACATGTTGCCACTGAGCTACAGCTGGCTGACATTTTTACCAAGGCTTTGGATGCAAACCAATTTGAAAACTTAAGGGGTAAGCTGGGTATTTGCCAACATGAGGAATTGTAGCAATTAATTTTGCTTAAAACAAAGACCAAAGGACTTATGCCTGTTCTGATTGGTTTAAAATTGTATTTTCTCATTTCCTACAATTCTTTTAAGAAGTTGAATAGGCACTCCTTTGCTTCCTTCCTCTCTCGTCTCCTCATCAAAACTCAGTCTCTCAATCAGAAATTTCTTCTCATTTGCTGTTGGTCCTTCAAAACTGACAAAATGTCTCAAACGCCATCATCATCCAAGACGACCATCTCAACCTCTTCCTCTGATCAAAATTCTGGGACAATCTCTTCCTGTCTGGACTCTGACGTTCTGGAGATCTGTTCTCATAAAACTAACCCCACCAAGGACAAAGAGTTGAGAACAAGACATGCAGGTAATCCATCTCATCCTTCCTCTTCAGTTCCCCCTAAAATTGCAAATAGGGAAGGGACAACCTATGTTAATCAAGCAATAGCAAAAATTGTTTCAAGAATTCTGAACGAAAACCACTCAGTTCCTGGAATTTCTGTTCCTCTGAACCAAGATAGATCAAATGCTGAAACAAATCCAGATGTCTCTAAGAATGTTGAGACATCAAACAAAGAGAAGAATGCTGACATTGCTCACAAGAAAAGAAAGAAGCCTGAATCCTCTGGATCTGATGACAGTGCTTGAAGGATGGTTGCTGATTTCTGGTGGAGTTTGGAAGTGTGTTCTGCTGTTGTCAGCTGCTGATCTCATTATTTTGTTTTGGATAACTGTATAACTTTATGAACATGTATCTTTGGCCCATTTGTGGCTAAAGAGGGGGAGAATATTTTGGTACTTGCTTAATTAGTACTTGACATTATATTTTTCTGCTGTCACTTATTTCTGCCGCTATCTATCTCTGATTGTTTAGGGTCTTTAGCCAAAAATCTGCCAAAGGGGGAGTTTGTAGGTGTTTAGGTATTGGCTTGCATTTTTGGTAAATCCCAAGTGTATGTGTGAATGTCATGACTGATGTTATAACATTCTAGTTCAGGTTGTACTAACTCATTAGGTACATTTGCAGAAAAATATTGTAATTCAAATACTGATGTTTATAAGTGTGTATCTGAGCATTTTTGCAAAATGATCACATTTTGCTAAATCAGTAGACAGGTTTTCTCAGATGTCATAACAGATGTTATGACATCCTGTTCTGAACTAACAGGTTTGCAGGATTGGATAAGTCTGAGTTTTTTCAGGAAATAACTCAGTCCTTTCTGAATAGAATCCTGCGTTTTCTGAGGAGTAACCTAGCTCAACCCTAACCTGATCAATAAAGTACTGTGACCTGGTCTTTAGGTCAAACGGAATCAACCCTAGGTTTTTGGAAACCCTAACTGAAGTTACAGCTGCTATATATTCAACAGAGCTGCGGTTTTTCAAGTGACCCCTGCTGATTGATTAGAAGATCAATTTTGTAATCTGTATAGATTTGTTTATTGTACTCCAAGCAATTATCATTGTGATAAGTGCCTTGGAATAGGTTTCAATTGTAAGGGTTGTGTAGCACTCAAAGCTTTGAAGCAAGAGTGTTTGAATGTTACTTGACCAAAGCTGTGAAGCAAAGTCAAGTTAGTTGTGTACATCACTCAAAGCTGTGAAGCACGAGTGATTGTGTTACTTGATTAAAAAGCTGTGAAGCTTAATCAAGTGTGTGTTTTGAAGAGTGTCTTCATCAAATCTTAAGTCAAATTGGTTTATGTATCACTGCTGTGATTGAGGGGGAGTGAGTAGGAACTCAGGTTTAAGTTGTACTTAGATTAGAATTGCATTGGGTAGGTCTCAAGTGAAGGAGATAAACTGGTTGGTTTATTCCTGAATTAACATCTCTTATAGTGGATTCTCTCCCTGGCTTGGTAGCCCCCAGAGTAGGTGTTGTTGCACACTGAACTGGGTAAACAATTGACTGTGTTATTTACTGCTTTTGTATTTACTGTCATATAGTAAGTCAGATACGGTGTCATAACATTGGACGTGACATTGAGTATCTGCAGCCAGAATTTCAATGAAGATGACAAACAGGATGAAGATAGTAAAAGTGTAAAGACTGAAATAAGCCATCCCATTCTAGCAAATGTCCTAACGAAGAAGATGATGATTACTTGGATGAGCAGTATCCCCCTGCTGATGAGAAGTATAAATTGTTGGAAGAGCGTCTGAGGGCTATGGAAGTCCAGAAGGTGCCTGGATTGAATTTTTAATATTTAGGTCTAGTTTCAGGAGTTATGATCCCTCCTAAAATCAAAACTCCTTTATTTGCTAAGTATGATGGAATTTCTTGTCCAAAGTTGCATCTTAGGTCTTATGTTTGAAAAATCCAACCGCACACTGCTGATAAGAAACCGTGGGTTCATTTCTTTCAAGAGAGCTTGTATGGATAATAGTTGGAGTGGTTCTATCAACTGGAAGGGACCAATATTCACACTTGGGAAGATTTGGCTGATGCTTTCTATAAGCAATACCAATATAATGTTGATCTTATGCCAACCCGTGTGCAATTGCAGAGTATGACTATGGATTCTGATAAATGTTTTAAAGAGTATGCCCAAAAATGGAGAGATCTTGCGGGAAGAGTTCAACCTCCTTTGGATGACAGAGAGTTGATTGTCATGTTTATGAGCACACTGATAGGTCCCTTTTTTACAATCATCTGCTAGGAAGTTCTTCGACTGGTTTCACCGAACTAATCTTGACAGGAGAACATGTGGAAAATGGAATCAGAAGCGGAAAAATCCAAGTGGCTACATCCTCAAATGTTTTGAAGAAGCCTTATAATGGTAAAAGGGAATACAATGTTGTGTACGACTAGAAGGGTTGTAGTAAAAGTGACTGCAACCAATCTGTGGGGGCAATGTTGATCTCCAATCATGTGCCAGTGCAACAACAACAAAATAATCAGCGTAGGCAGGACGCGCCTAGGAGACAATTTACAAAGATCAACATTCCGTTGGACCAAGCGTTGCAACACATGTTGAAAGAAGGATTGTGCATAACACTCTGGTAGCCCTGGGCTTGACACTAGCAATTGTTAGGCCTTGAATAATAAGATCCAAGACATGATTTACGCCAAGGAAATTGAGTTTGATCCTTCTGAGACCCCCCTAATGTGATTACGGAACCCATGCCTAACCATGACAAGGGTGTTAATCTTGTAGAAGATGTTTCTTAAGTTTCTACTGAGGAAAATTTAACTACTCCCCTGATGATTATTAAGGAGAAATTGTTGCAAGTTGATTTACTTTCGGGTTACGTTGAAGACTGTTACTATTGTGCATCCCAATCCAATGGTTGTGCATTATTGAAAGAAGGTATTTAATGCTTGATGGACCACCGTGAGATCCTATTTGAGAAAATTCCTTTTGAGAAGGGTCATGTGAAGACAACATCCCAAGACCTGAATCTTAAAGATGTGTCTACAATTTCCGATACCCTTGTAAGGATAATTTCTAAGGGTCATGTGAATATTACCGCCTAACCTAAAGTCACTCCCTTGATTATTACTGCCCCTTGGCCAATTCTGCATTCCTCTGATAACGCTATCCCTTGGAATTATAGAGTTGATGTCTACTATCATGGAGTCAAGCAGGAACCATTGACTGTTGAAGAGGAAAATGCTAAAGATGTTAATCCCGATGTTGGCAATATTGATGGGACTAGTAAGGTTACTATAAGTGGAAGGGTTTTCTCTACATAGATATCTCTGAATATTGTTACTGCACTAGTTCATATCACAACTACAAAATCTACTTATGAAAGTCGAGGAGAAGAACCTATGACCGAGCCTTCCTAGACAGAGGCACCAAAAGAAGTTATTGTCGAAGACCTCTCCGAGCAAGAGATGGAGGAAACTTTACTAATTATCCAAAAGAGTGACAACAAGATTGTTGAACAGCTGGGGCAGGCCCCCTCGAAAATATCTATGTTATCCCTGTTATTGTGCTCCAAAGCTCATGCTTAAGCTTTGGTGGAATTCCATAAATCTGCTCATGTGCCGCAAGAGATCTTTGTTGACCAGTTTGAAAATCACATTACTAGCCTAACAACTGATAATGGGCTAGGCTTTTCTAACATAGACCTGACTCCCGAAGGAAGGAATCATAATAAGGCCCTACATATCTCTATTGAGTGCAGGGCACTACTTTATCTCATGTGTTGGTTGGCACGGTGTGATCGGTGGATCTGGAACTGACTATATAACGCTGGTTCGCGAAATGTCGCGGAAGCAAGAGTCGCCACCGTCTTTTATTTTCTCCAAATGGAAAGGACAAAAGCACAGAAAAATTCCTTATAGAGATTGCTCTCGGTTCGGGAGGTAGATTATAGAAAGGGAAGGTATTAACACCCTTTCTATCCATGGTTATCCATGGGCTCTTAGATACTTGCTCACTTGTGTTTTTAAAAATGGTTTGTTTGCTTTTCAACTGTGGGTTTTAAAAAGTTTCTTTGAAAATTTTCAGTTCGACTCTTGTATCGGTCCTCAAGAGTGTTTGAAAAATTGCTTTCGAAAGCTTTTGAAAATGTGTTGGTGTGAAAAGTATTTTTGAATTTGTTTTGAAATTAGAGCAAGTATCTACGAGAACCTACCTACCCTAAGGAATTCGTCTGTGTAAATGTCCTTTAAAGTAGTGCCATCCCACCATTGAGAGGTAGGTAGCACCACCGTTGGAGGTGTTCGGGTCAATTCGAGGTTCAGGACATGGTGATCACAAGAGCAATGGGAAGACACCTTAGAAGCTACCCTCATGCCAGGTTCCCGGATCATGAGGACTTACTAAGACATCCTCTACTCGACGATCACCTTTCGAGGCAAGGCAACAGTGAGGCGTACCCTATGGGTGGTGTGTGATTTGTGTGTCAGATTCATTTATTTTTGTCTTGTCAGGTTATGGGTGATCTATGCGTTTGTTTTTATTTTTTTGTCATTCATTCTTGCATGCATTTATTTAACAGTTAAAAAAGATGCGGAAATTGAAAGTTCTAAACTATTACAAAGGCGCGGGTCCACATCGCCAAAATTAAAATCCAGGACCCGATTTGACGGAAAGTAAATAAGGAAATAAAATAAAGTGCGAGAAATTAAGTTTACAAGGCTTTGGGAGAGTTACATAAATATTTAAAAGAAGGAAATAAATAAAAATGCGCGAATAGGAATTAAAATTGGAAACGAGGGCGTTGGACCCTTTTTAATGAAATTAAATTAAATGATTAAACTAATGAAATTAAAGAGAAAAAAGAAATTATTATTTTATTTTTTTTTGAGTTTTTGGTATTTATGTTTTTTATGTATTTTTATGAGAAAGATTAAATGAAATTAAAATATTAACCCTAATTCTAATTTTTTTTATTTATTAAGAAAAACATGTTAAAATTAAACCTAAAATTAATCTAATTATTTAAATGCAATTTTGATTTATAAAAATAAATAATTAATTATTAGTGAAATTTATTTACAAAAAATATTAATTAAATAAATATATTTTGATTTTTATGACTTTTCTGTTTTTTACTATTTTTTATATTTTATGAAAGTAAGTTAAATTAATTGAATTAATTAAAAAAAAGAAATAATTGAAATAAATAAAATAAGGAAAAGAAAGAAAGTACAATACCTTGGGGGTTTCTGTCCCCTTTTTGGAGGTGAATTGGAGTGGTTTGGCCATTTGTGTTCTGGCCTCATCATGCATAAGTTATTCTACTTTGGCCATTTGGCTTTTGGCTTTTGGCCATTTGCATTTTGGCCTCAACGTTCCTTAATCTTCTCAGGATGTCTGTCTCGCCATGTATTGGTGTCATGCATAAGTTTTTCTACTTTGGCCATTTGGCTTTTGGCTTTTGGCCATTTGGCTTTTGGCCTCAACGTTCCTTAATGAACCTGGGATCCTGTCTAAATCTGCAGTTGAATCTCACGAACACATTAAATAAAATCATAAAATGCAAATAAAGCCAATATATGAAGAAATTTAATGTTTAGGCACAATATGGCATGTATGAATGATTATACCCTTTTGATCATGGAGATCAAATCAATCTTACCCTTACTGGAAAATTAGTGACCTGAATGCTTTTATGCCTTACTGGAAAATTAGGACCATGGAGATCAAGCCAGCCTTATCCTTACTGAAGAAGTAGTGAGGTGTTGGTTTGTAACTGTGATGGCTTGTTTGTAGTGAGAGAGGGATTTGTAATAAGGATTTCAAGGTTTTAGGGTTCTTGAAAGAGTTTGATATTCTAACAGTGTTGTGGCAAGGTTTTTTCTCTCTTTTTCTCCTCCCTGGTTTGTGTGAAAAGAAGGTGATTATATAATGAAAATTAGGGTAAAGCAAATGGGCTTTGAATGTGCAATTGGGCCTCCAATATTCACTTGAATTCGTCACTTTCCAGGCTAAATCGCAGAGACTTAAGTGCATTTTTTGAAGTTGAAATGTGAAAACAAAATGTAGCTGACATCAAGAACTAACTCCTGTCCGAAAATCGACCCAATCGGATAAACGGTGAATTAGTTACGAATTTTTGAAATTTCAACTCAGACAAACTTATTTTGGGCTTCAGTGTCGACTCTGACACGTTCTTCAATAAAAAACTGGTATTGATCGGTGCATAATTTGGTCTCGACTTTTGAAGCAAAGTTGTAGATCTATGAGTCAGTAACCTTGTGTGAAATTATGAGTCCAATCCGATAAAAATTGACCGAGTTATGAATTGTCGAAGTTTCGGCCCAGATGAAATAATATTCAGCATTCAGGATTTTCAGCGTATCACGCACTCTGAGCAAAAAACGAAGGCCTTTTGAATACCGTTTGAACTTAATACCTTGTGTGAAAATGTAGCCAACTCAATTTGTGAAATTTTGGCACCGGAACCAGCTCGATATGATGAAAATCGACCAAGTTATGATTTTCTGAACATGACGCAAATAAACTTCTGTCACAAATTTTCTGTATGAAAATACTTGATAAATCCAGCCGTGACAGAATGAAAACGTAGATAATGTCAAGACGGAATTTTGGCCACCGGAACGGGTTCAAAACGAGCCACGATCTTCAAGTTATGAATTTTTTAGCGCGTAAAAACTGCACTTTCAGCACACTTTTTCACCATATTTCTTCGAGAAAACTCACACATTCGGATACCTTCTTTAAAGAATTGACTCTTGAGCCGAACCTGAATTTGAGAATACGTTATCAGAGATATCTTGGCGAAAGAATACCTGAATATGACGCGCCAGGTTGGACTTGTGAATTTTTCTTGAAATGTTTTGAGAAATATGGGAGGGCAAATTTTGGGGTACAACAGTTGCCCCTGTTCAATCTTCTTAGACCTGAGGATGTAGATTGGATGATGTGCCTTTTGTAATCCGAAGGTGGAAGAGGATTGAACACTAGAGTGCCCAGAAATTTGCGCTCACATAGTAGTGTGATGGTGGGCATGGGCTTATAGATGCCATTTGGAGATTGATGGATAGGATGATGGGCTTATAGATGCCATGCTGAGAGGTGATGGATAGGTGGATGGGCTTACAGATGCCATTTGGATGTTGATCGCATAAGAGATTCCTTAGCGAGAGCTTGCGTACCTGCAAAAGAAAAAATGATTACCTGACTTGTTGCCGGAGCTGGTCTTCAAATTCTTTGTGTAGATGTGTCCTGACTGGTTACAGGAGCTGGATCTGGAGCTTCAAACGGTGATGAATGAACCAGGGATGGTTACTACCTCAACAGGAACGGTGAGAGAACCTTGGCTGACTTTAACCTCAACAGCAATCATTGAGAAAATCTTGGGATGATTACTACCTCCGCAGGATCGGGGAGAGAACCATAGGCGACTACAACCTCAATAGAAATCATTGAGAGAACCTTGGATAACTTCAACTTCAACAGCAATCGTTGAGCGAATCTGGGATTACCACCTTCGCAGTATCGGGGAGAGAACCATAGGTGACTACAACCTCAACAGCAATCATTGAGAGAATCTTGGATAACTTCAACTTCAACAGCAATCGTTGAGCGAAACCTGGGATTACCACCTCCGCAGTATCGGGGAGAGAACCATAGGCGACTACAACCTCAATAGCAATCATTTAGAGAATCTTGGATAACTTCAACTTCAACAGCAATCGTTGAGCGAAATCTGGGATTACCACCTCCGCAGTATCGGGGAGAGAACCATAGGTGACTACAACCTCAACAGTAATCATTGAGAGAATCTTGGATAACTTCAACTTCAACAGCAATCGTTGAGCGAAATCTGGGATTACCACCTCCGCAGTATCGGGGAGAGAACCATAGGCGACTACAACCTCAATAGCAATCATTGAGAGAATCTTGGATAACTTCAACTTCAACAGCAATCGTTGAGCAAAATCTGGGATTACCACCTCCGCAGTATCGGGGAGAGAACCATAGGTGACTACAACCTCAACAGCAAACATTGAGAGAATCTTGGATAACTTCAACTTCAACAGCAATCATTGAGCGAAGCCTGGGATTACCACCTCCGCAGTATCGGGGATAGAACCATAGGCGACTACAACCTCAATAGCAATCATTGAGAGAATCTTGGATAACTTCAACTTCAACAGCAATCGTTGAGCGAAATCTGGGATTACCACCTCCGCAGTATCGGGGAGAGAACCATAGGTGACTACAACCTCAACAGCAATCATTGAGAGAATCTTGGATAACTTCAACTTCAACAGCAATTGTTGAGCGAAACCTGGGATTACCACCTCCGCAGTATCGGGGAGAGAACCATAGGCGACTACAACCTCAATAGCAATCATTGAGAGAATCTTGGATAACTTCAACTTCAACAGCAATCGTTGAGCGAAATCTGGGATTACCACCTCCGCAGTATCGGGGAGAGAACCATAGGTGACTACAACCTCAACAGCAATCATTGAGAGAATCTTGGATAACTTCAACTTCAACAGCAATCGTTGAGCGAAATCTGGGATTACCACCTCCGCAGTATCGGCGAGAGAACCATAGGCGACTACAACCTCAATAGCAATCATTGAGAGAATCTTGGATAATTTCAACCTCAACAGCAATCATTGAGCAAAATCTGGGATTACCACCTCCGCAGGATCGGGGAGAGAACCATAGGCGACTACAACCTCAATAGCAATCATTGAGAGAATCTTGGATAACTTCTACTGAGTCTTTATCAGGAAAATCTGTTTGGGGTCGATTTAGCTGGACTAGAGAAGGCCTTGGACTGGATAAGAAACAGAAAATCTTTGGAGTCGATTTAACTGAACCGGTCAAGGTCTTGAATATAGCTAAGAACTTAACTGAATTCTTCCTGAAAAGTAAAGGTCAGTCATATGCAATGCATGATATGGATCAAGCAATGATGTTCTCAACATAAATGAGATTTGTAAGATATGATGCGTATATGCATGCTATAATGATGTATGTGATGTTTAGGAATGTATCTTTTCGTCTAGGAAAGTAAATCTTTGAAGGGTGCCGGGAAGTCACTCCTGGGCTGATGTTTGAAGAATAGATCTTTGCTTTCGCTGGGGATGATAGTTGCAAGAATACCGGTAGGAGAAGATGACTCCGTTGGGGGATAGACTTGGCGAATGGATTATTCTGCGGGGAGAAAAGTACTCTAGTGATCTTGCTGGGGAGCAATACTCTGTGAGGAGAGAGATACTTTGTGGAGTTGTTGATAATAACTGTCTGGGGATACCCTTGTTGTGCTGGAAGTGTTAATAGACTTCGCTGGGGATAAGAAGACTGTGTCGAGGACGCTCTTTCCGTGGCTTTTGGCTGAGGATAACCCAGTTATATCCTGGTAAGGAAATAACTCTTTGAATAAAGCCGGGGGACGCGTTCGTGCTCTGCGAGGATAAGCTTCCAGAATCTACTAGGGATAAGCTTAACTGCTTGGGAGATGATTCCAACTTTCCTGGGGGAGCTAGATTGGACTCTCTTGGGGAAGTTTTGAGATGCACTGGAAGTAACTCCACTGGATGTTTGATATGCCGCCGGGGAACAATCTTAGCTCAAGACTGCCGGGGATGCTTGTTAAGAATGCGTATATACTGCTGGAGACTGTTGAGATCTGCTGGAGGATACTCAACTTCCTTAAGGTTGACTGTAACTTTGCTTGGGGAGAGTGTACTGACTTGCTGGCTCACTCTCTGGGGAATTAAGATGTCTGGTTATGTTCTTTAGCTAAACCCAACTTGATACCTTGGAGGATAGAGCAATTAGATTGCGTAGACAACTCTTTATTGCCCCTGTTTCTGATGTGGGAGAGGAAGATACCTGTGGAGGTGCTTGGTAGTTGTTGATGGACCAACCTCCTTCTGGTAGGCAGGTGACAAGATGACAGGACATAGTCGTACGCTTTGATCCCTAACTTTTGCCTGGACCGCACTTTCGGGTTTTCAGTCCACCGGGATACCCATTTTTGCCCAAGCCGCCTTTTCAGGTTTTCGACTTGCTAGGTGTACAGATTTTTCATTTCATCCCTTATTTTTGCCCGAACCCTTTTGGTTCGCCGGGAAGCCCTTATTTTTGCCTAGGTATGTCAACCTAGCGGGTCTTTGATTTTGCGTAGTATTCTTTTCGACTATGTTCGTTCTCTCGGAACGTAGGGAGTTGCCCCTGTTAGAAGTGTTTTGTCATGCTACCAGAAGATGTTTGATTAGGCAAGATTCGTTGCTGGAGTGCCCCAAGTGACTCAGGCGGAGATTTGCCCCAGGCTGTCTGGCCTTTTGAGAGATTCTACGAATCTTGACTTAACTGCCCCAGATAATAGACCATGATCAGGTCTGCCCCTTGATTGGAAGTGCTTTTGTTCACTAGGTATTCATCGTGCGAATTTCCCTACTGTTCAAACAAATAGTCATATGCAAACAAAGTTATGTTAAAAATGCAAAGCTTATGTCTGTTTTGAAGATTTTGAAAATGCATTCTTTTTCATAAAACAAGTGATTGTTTGTAAAACGTGATGTCAACTCGTTATTTTATTGCGAGCCTTAAGGAGTCAGGATACCTTTCGTAACAGTATGCTTTCGAACTAACCCATGCTTCAGCTAGGACTTTTTAAGGGTTATAACGTGGCCTGGTTCATGGTTTAAGAAACAAAGGATAAAGGCTCAAATTATTTGTACCCACCCGCTCTTCGTGATGTTCTTCAAACCTAAACTCAGCTGATCGTGCGTTAGACCTTGTTTGAGTCTTTGCTCTGATTTTCAGGTGATGGTTCGGATGTTGATAACTTATTTTGAATAGGCAGTCATTTTTTGCTGAGGGTTTGTAGGACCTCTTTTTTTGTTTTTGGTTATCCCTTTCTTTTTTTTCTTTTTTTTGCCTAAACTGTTTCCTTTTTTGGAATTACAGTCAGCGGGATGCCCCAGTTGTGTAAGTCTCCTTCATGGGTTTTGACTTAATGGGCTTTTCATTTATGAATTTTTTTGATAATGACTGCCTGTCTTTACGATTGTTCGGAACCATCACTGTCTTTTTTTCGTAAGGATCTCTTTGGTGCCATTTGTTGCGCACTTTGATCAACCGAGAGAACTACCCTGCCCCGGGTTATGATTAAGGGTTTAAATTTTCGAAAAGAAAAACTCCTACTTCTTTGGCTCAAAGGGGTTGACGAGGGATTATCTTCCTTATAACTCCAGTGTTTAGGGATTGAAACAATGCCTGTACCTCATCAGCGGGGTCTGTTCAAAAGCATATTGTAGATTATGGTATCGTTTTCGTCATCCTCCCTCAAGAGGCTTCACATTATTATTTAAGAGTTGATCATCAGAAAAAATATGAAAATAATTTGCATTTAGTGAATACGAATATATTGTTTCAGAACAGACATATGCGATGCATTAATGAAATAACAATGTTTAACATGAGTAAATGTTTGAACAACAGAAAATTGCAACTTGAACATTCGAATGAACAAAAATTTCTCAATCCTAGCCATGTTTTGGCAAGGGAGCAGTGATCACGTTGGGAGTCTTGGGTACTTCAAACTGAATCTCTCCAGCGTCGATCATGTCTTGAATCTTGTTTTTGAGAGGCCAGCAGTTGTCCGTAGTATGCACCGGGCTATCAGAATGGTATGCGCACCTATCGTTGGGATGATAGTTAGGAGCAGAAGTGTTTGGATTCTGGAGAGGAGCCCTTAAGGTGATCAGCCCTGCCTCCAACATTTGTTGTAGTGCTTGATCCAGCGACATGTTAATCTTGGTGAACTGCCTTTTAGGCTTGTCTGGTTTGCTCTGATCAGCCCGTTGTTCTGGGCGAGGTCGTTGTTGGACCTGAGAAGTAGTAGCAACTCGGAGAGGTCTATTCATTAGACCCGACCTTTGCCTTCTTGGAAGCTGTTCTATGACCTGGTCCCTGATTTGGGCTGGTTGCTTCATGCCTTGAGGAAGTTGGCTGACCATGGCTCTCAGCTCTCCTTGCTCCTGAGCTAAACCTTGAATGAGGGCCCTTTGCCCCAGCATCTGGGTTTTCGATGTGTCTACCTCAGCTTGTAGACGTTTCAGCTGTTCGTCCTTGTCATCTTCAGGACTCTTTCTGATCAGGTTCCCCATGAGGAGTGTCCTCAACTCTTCCTGCCCCTTGGATAGGCCTAGGAAGATTTCCCTGAACTGAGTCTCTTGAGCGTGAAGGTCCTGGTTATCTTGTTGGGAAGCCATGGCTGAAATAAACAGCAAGGAGGGTAAGTGACCTGCAACAAGGGTACCTGTTATGCAATGATATGTATGATATGCATGCAATGTTTTCAAGGATCTCGCGGGGTAAACAAGAAATTTGTTAGAGCTGGATCCGGTATCTTGATTGAAAGAAACTTCATATTTGTTGAGAGTCCTTCTTCCAAGGGTCAAAGGCTCACCATATCAAGTGGGTCATAGCCCCTGACTACCTTAGCTAGGGGATCCTTCTTCAAGTGTCAAAGCTCACCATATCAAGTGGGTCATAGCCTCTGACAACTTTGGCTAGAGGAAAATAAATCCTCTTTGCCCCTTGCTAGATGTTTGATTTATCATGACCTGCATCACAAGCCTTTGAGATCCTTGAAATGGGTTAGGATGTATGCAACGGTATGATGTCATGATGCATGGGGTAATATGAATAAACCCTGTTATGAGCCCTTATTAAGGACTATAAACAGAAACCGGCAAGAGACTCAAGTAAAACCTGTTATGAGTCCTAATTGAGGACTGCAAACCAAAACCTGTAAGAAACCTAGTATACCCTGTTATGAGTCCCTATTAAGGACTATAAACAAAACCTGCAAGAAACTTAAGTGTCAGACAACAAGCATGCAAGTAGTCAAGTACAAAGACACACAAGTCACACAAGAGAAACCCTTAGAGTTTAGGCCAGCATGGGGTCTGGGTAGTACCCTCTTGAAGTTGGTGGGCTCAACCTGTCCTATTAGAAGTAACCAGGTTCTAAGGGTCCCAATATCACGAGATTGCTTTCATTGTTCATCGTTTCAATTTAGCCACTGAACTGGAGACCGAAATATTCAAGGAAAGCAACCCTCAATTGAGTGTAGTATCGAGTATCAACCAACCTCGGACTGCACCAAAGTCAGTTATCTCACTACCCTAAAGAGGCCAAGATAGTTCAATTAAGGTTCCTAAGGTCTGTTGATGCTTCACGACACCACGCAGAGGCCCCGTACTCTCCTTGACTGAACTCAAGGGTTACCAGTACACACCAAAGTGCCACATCAACGTAGCAGACTGTTTCAACCATGTCGGTATACCCCACACAGTTCCCTCACAGTCTTGTTGCTACTTTCTAAGAAGGTATCCCCCAGATCCGGGTTAGGATCTATAGAACTCCCAAGACAGACCCACAATTTAAAGCAAACAATTCAATACAATTGAAAACACAGTTATGAACTATCCTAAGGTACACCTCACTTTATAAAAGTCCCCAGCAGAGTCGCCAGTTCTGTGATCGGTGGATCTGGAACTGACTGTTTAACGCTGGTTCGCGAAATGTCGCGGAAGCAAGAGTCGCCACCGTCTTTTATTTTCTCCAAATGGAAAGGACAAAAGCACAGAAAAATTCCTTATAGAGATTGCTCTCGGTTCGGGAGGTAGATTATAGAAAGGGAAGGTATTAGCACCCTTTCTATCCATGGTTATCCATGGGCTCTTAGATACTTGCTCACTTGTGTTTTCAAAAATGGTTTGTTTGCTTTTCAACTGTGGGTTTTAAAAAGTTTCTTTGAAAATTTTCAGTTCGACTCTTGTATCGGTCCTCAAGAGTGCTTGAAAAATTGCTTTCGAAAGCTTTTGAAAATGTGTTGGTGTGAAAAGTATTTTTGAATTTGTTTTGAAATTAGAGCAAGTATCTACGAGAACCTACCTACCCTAAGGAATTCGTCTGTGTAAATGTCCTTTAAAGTAGTGCCATCCCACTATTGAGAGGTAGGTAGCACCACCGTTGGAGGTGTTCGGGTCAATTCGAGGTTCGGGACATGGTGATCACCAGAGCAATGGGAAGACACCTTAGAAGCTACCCTCATGCCAGGTTCCCGGATCATGAGGACTTACTAAGACATCCTCTACTCGACGATCACCTTTCGAGGCAAGGCAACAGTGAGGCGTACCCTAGGGGTGGTGTGTGATTTGTGTGTCAGATTCATTTATTTTTGTCTTGTCAGGTTATGGGTGATCTATGCGTTTGTTTTTATTTTTTTGTCATTCATTCTTGCATGCATTTATTTAACAGTTAAAAAAGATGCGGAAATTGAAAGTTCTAAACTATTACAAAGGCGCGGGTCCACATCGCCAAAATTAAAATCCAGGACCCGATTTGACGGAAAGTAAATAAAGAAATAAAATAAAGTGCGAGAAATTAAGTTTACAAGGCTTTGGGAGAGTTACATAAATATTTAAAAGAAGGAAATAAATAAAAATGCGCGAATAGGAATTAAAATTGGAAACGAGGGCGTTGGACCCTTTTTAATGAAATTAAATTAAATGATTAAACTAATGAAATTAACGAGAAAAAAGAAATTATTATTATTTTTTTTTTTTGAGTTTTTGGTATTTATGTTTTTTATGTATTTTTATGAGAAAGATTAAATGAAATTAAAATATTAACCCTAATTCTAATTTTTTTATTTATTAAGAAAAACATGTTAAAATTAAACCTAAAATTAATCTAATTATTTAAATGCAATTTTGATTTATAAAAATAAATAATTAATTATTAGTGAAATTTATTTACAAAAAATATTAATTAAATAAATATATTTTGATTTTTATGACTTTTCTGTTTTTTACTATTTTTTATATTTTATGAAAGTAATTTAAATTAAAGGAATTAATTAAAAAAAAGAAATAATTGAAATAAATAAAATAAGGAAAAGAAAGAAAGTACAATACCTTGGGGGTTTCTGTCCCCTTTTTGGAGGTGAATTGGAGTGGTTTGGCCATTTGTGTTCTGGCCTCATCATGCATAAGTTGTTCTACTTTGGCCATTTGGCTTTTGGCCATTTGCATTTTGGCCTCAACGTTCCTTAATCTTCTCAGGATGTCTGTCTCGCCATGTATTGGTGTCATGCATAAGTTTTTCTACTTTGGCCATTTGGCTTTTGGCTTTTGGCCATTTGGCTTTTGGCCTCAACGTTCCTTAATGAACCTGGGATCCTGTCTAAATCTGCAGTTGAATCTCACGAACACATTAAATAAAATTATAAAATGCAAATAAAGCAAATATATGAAGAAATTTAATGTTTAGGCACAATATGACATGTATGAATGATTATACCCTTTTGATCATGGAGATCAAATCAATCTTACCCTTACTGGAAAATTAGTGAGCTGAATGCTTTTATGCCTTACTGGAAAATTAGGATCATGGAGATCAAGCCAGCCTTATCCTTACTGAAGAAGTAGTGAGGTGTTGGTTTGTAACTGTGATGGCTTGTTTGTAGTGAGAGAGGGATTTGTAATAAGGATTTCAAGGTTTTAGGGTTCTTGAAAGAGTTTGATATTCTAACAGTGTTGTGGCAAGTTTTTTTCTCTCTTTTTCTCCTCCCTGGTTTGTGTGAAAAGAAGGTGATTATATAATGAAAATTAGGGTAAAGCAAATGTGCTTTGAATGTGCAATTGGGCCTCCAATATTCACTTGAATTCGTCAATTTCCAGGCTAAATCGCAGGGACTTAAGTGCATTTTTTGAAGTTGAAATGTGAAAACAAAATGTAGCTGACATCAAGAACTAACTCCTGTCCGAAAATACACTCAATCGGATAAACGGTGAATTAGTTATGAATTTTTGAAGTTTCAGCTCAGACAAACTTATTTTGGGCTTCAGTGTCGACTCTGACACGTTCTTCAATAAAAAACTGGTATTGATCGGTGCATAATTTGGTCTCGACTTTTGAAGCAAAGTTGTAGATCTATGAGTCAGTAACCTTGTGTAAAATTATGAGTCCAATCCGATAAAAATTGACCGAGTTATGAATTTTCGAAGTTTCGGCCCAGATGAAATAATGTTCAGCATTCAGGATTTTCAGCGTGTCACGCACTCTGAGCAAAAAACGAAGGCCTTTTGAATACCGTTTGAACTCAATACCTTCTGTGAAAATGTAGCCAACTCAATTTGTGAAATTTTGCCACCGGAACCAGCTCGATACGATGAAAATCGACCAAGTTATGATTTTCTGAACATGACGCAAATAAACTTCTGTCACAAAATTTCTGTATGAAAATACTTGATAAATCCACATTTTTGAAGACTTTATGATCGAAATTGGCTTCCAGCCGTGAGAGATGAAAACGTAGATAATGTCAAGACGGAATTTTGGCCACCGGAACGGGTTCAAAACGAGCCACGATCTTCAAGTTATGAATTTTTTAGCGCGTAAAAACTGCACTTTCAGCACACTTTTTCACCATATTTCTTCGAGAAAACTCACACATTCGGATACCTTCTTTAAAGAATTGACTCTTGAGTCGAACCTGAATTTGAGAATACGTTATCAGAGATATCTTGGCGAAAGAATACCTGAATATGACGCGCCAGGTTGGACTTGTGAATTTTTCTTGAAATGTTTTGAGAAATATGGGAGGGCAAATTTTGGGGTACAACACACGGGTTCCTCATTGAATGTGTTGCCGAAAGCTACTTTGGACAAACTTGGCTGTGAAGGGATTGTTCTAAAACCCAGTGAAATTGTAGTAAGGGCTTTTGATGCTTTAAAGAGAATGGTGCATGGCGAGGTGGATCATCCAATCAAAGTTGGTTCCCATGTTTTTGAATCTACTTTCTATGTGATGGATATTCGTCCGTCCTATTCTTGTTTGCTGGGACGCCCTTGGATTCATGGGGAAGGTGCTGTTACTTCTACCCTATACCAGAAATTAAAGTATCCTTTGAAAGGGAAGATCGTTACAGCTTACGACGAAGAAGAATATATGGTGAGCCATTTGAATTCTTTCAAGTATGTCGAGGTGGATGGTGAATTCGTTGCAACTCCTTGTCAAACATTTGAAGTTGTTTCTAAGACAAACTCGGTTGATAAAGCTACTTATGTTGTCCCTAAGACTCCATCAAAAATGGCTTCTCTGAAAGACGTCACAGTTGTGGTTGAAGAAGGTGGTTGCACTGTTTAAGGTTAGCTTCCTGACATTCCTTACAAATTCTACAAGTTTGGTTTTGGTTTTACTGCTCAGGATCAGAGGGATGTCCGTCGTGCTCATACAAATTCTGGGAGACCGCCATTTTGCATCAACAGTAATGTAGTTTACAACAATCATGTTAACATTGTGTAAGATGTTGATAGTGATTGCGACATAGAGAGTTGGATCTTCCCTACTACCGACAATGGGATAAACAATTGGAAGGGTGAAGACTTTGTACCAATCTCCTTTAGTCTGGAGTAAATGTTATTTTTTGTTTTCTTACTTTTAGGTTCTTTTGGTTATATAATTTAAACAATGAACTTTAAGCCTTGTGCCTTACCCGGGGCGCAACGGTCCATTTGTTAGGGTTGTCATTATTCATAAGCATATTTTCATTTAATAAATCATTGGACATTTGCACTCAAATTTTATGTTGTTTGCATTTCTTTTACTTTATTGTTTTCAAAATAACTATGTATTCTTACTCACACCCATGCAACCAATTGCAGATCCACATCTACCCTAGATCCCATTGATAACAGTTCTGTTATTGCAAATTATGACTTCGAAAATCCGATCTACCAAGCCAAGGATGGAGGTGAGGAAGATTGTGAAATACATGGAGAGCTTGTTAGGCTGTTAATGCAAGATGAAAGTGCCACACGACCACATGAAGATCCATTCGAGGTTATGAACTTTAGTACCAAAGAGGACAAGAGGGAAATCAAGATAGGTGCCAATCTATAAGACAATGTCAAAAAGAGATTAATTCAGATGTTGCATGATTATGTTGAGATCTTTGCTTGGTCATATGAAGACATACCAGGGCTTGATATTGATATTATGGTTCACCGTCTACCGATGGAGGAAGGCTGCCTCCCTATGAAATAGAAGGTTCATCATATGCGTCCTGAGATGTTAGAAAATATCAAGGATGAGGTTATGAAGCAATTCAATGTAGGGCTCTTAGCTGTTACGTCCTATCCTCAGTGGGTTGCAAATGTAGTGCCAGTACCCAATAAATATGGTAAGGTGCATATGTATGTAGACTACAGGGATTTGAATAGGGCGAGCCCCAAAGATGAATTTTCGCTTCCACATATTGATGATCTGGTCGGCAACACTGCTCACCATAAAGTATTTTCATTTATGGATGGTTTCTCCGATTATAATCAAATCAAGATGGCGCCTAAAGACATGGAGAAGACTTTGTCACACAGTGGGGAACTTTCGGTTTGAAGTACATCGGTCCAACGTATCAGCATGCTATGGTAGCTTTGTTCCATGCTATGATCCATCACGAGATAGAGGTTTATATGGATTACATGATAGCCAGATCACAACCTGAAGAAGAACACCTTAACCACCTACACAAGCTGTTTGAGAGATTGAAGAAATACAAGTTAAGATTGAATCCAAACAAGTGCACCTTTGGGGTAAGATCCGGTAAGCTCCTAGGTTTCGTTGTTAGTGGTAAAGGTATTGAAGTTGATCCTACCAAGGTTAAAGCTATTCAAGAAATTCCAACTCCATGTATTGAGAAGGAATTTAGAGGTTTCTTGGAACGATTGAACTATATTTCCAGATTTATTTCCCTTCTGACCGCTACTTGTGAGCCAATCTTCAAGTTACTAAAGAAAGATCAAGTAGTAAAGTGGAATGACGATTGTCAGATAGCCTTCGACAAAATCAAATAATATCTTCAGGAATCTCCGATTCTGATGTCACCGGTTGAAGGAAGACCCCTGATGATGTACTTTACAGTGTTAGAGAACTCAATGGGGGGTGTAATAGGGAAGCATAACGAGTCTGGTCGAAAAGTGCATGCAATATACTACCTTAGAAAAAAGTTTACCGACTGAGAAACAAGATACTCAGTGCTTGAGAAAACTTGTTGCGCTTTGGCATGGGCTGCTCGCTGAATAAGACAGTATATGTTGACTCATACTACTTTGTTGATCTCTAAGATGGATCCGATAAAATACATATTCGAGAAGCCTGCTCTATCTAGAAGAATAGCAAGATGTTAAATGGTCTTTACAAAATACGAAATTCAGTACACCACTCCGAAAGCAATCAAAGGAAGTGTACTGGCAGATCATTTGGCTCATTAGGCTATAGACGACTACCTGACTATGAATTTTGAGCTCTCGGATGAGAATATTATGCTGATTACTGACTTTGAAAAACCTGGACCGTATGAAGGACCTGAGCCAGGATCCTGATGGACTATGGTTTTCGATGGAGCATCTAACATGCTTTGTAATGGAATTGGTGTTGTGATTGTCTCTCCCAAGGGTTTCCATACGTCCTTCACTTCCAGATTATGTTTTGATTATACCAACAACATGGCAGAACACGAAGCGCGCATCATGGGTATCAAAGCTGCCATTGATATGAGAATCAAGTTCATAGATGTATATGGGGATTCAGCCCTAGTAATCAGTCAAATTAAGGGATAATGGGATATGAAGCACCCGAATCTCATCCCTTATCGAGAGCACGTGTTGACATTGATTCCATACTTTAAAGAAATCACTTTTGAACACATTCCACGAGAAGAGAATAAATTTGCGGACGCATTAGATACCATGTCATCCATGTTCAAAGTTAGATGGGATAATGAAGTTCCTTAAATTACCATAGAGACATTAGATGAACCTGCCATTGCTACGAAGTTGATACGGATGGAGTAGAGGAAAAGCCTTGGTACCATGAACTGAAAAGATACCTTGAGACTCAAGAATATCCTAAAGGGGCATCTATTAACGATAAGAAATTCCTACCCAAATTCTTTGAGTAACGGAATTTTGTACAAGCGCAATCATGATTCGACTCTGTTTCATTGTGTAGACAAGAAGGAAGCTAAGAATATTATGGAAGATATACATGAAGGGGTCTTTGGTACTCATTCCAGTGGGCATACTATGGCTATGAAAATTCTGAGAGCGGGTTACTATTTGTCAAACATGGAAGTTGATTACTATCATCATTCCAGAACTTGTCAAAAATGACATATTTATGCTAACAAGGTACACGTGCCTCTGGTTCCTCTGAACTTTTTGACTGCTACTTGGCCATTTGAAATGTGGGGCATCAATATGATTGGAGAATTAAGTCTAATGCATCTAATGGACATCAGTTCATCCTGGTCTCTATTGATTATTTTATGAAGTGGGTTGAAGAAGGCTCATTTGCCTCTGTTACCAAGAATATGGTGGCCCGATTTGTTAAGCATAATCTCATCTGTTGGTATGGCATACCTGAGAGGATCATCACAAATAATGACACCAATATCAACAACACTAAGATCACATAACTTTGCATGCATTTCAAGATTAAACACCGTAATTCTTCTCCGTGTCAGCCAAAGATGAATTGCCCCGTGGAAGCCTCCAACAAAAATATTAAGAATATTATGCAGAATATGACAATAACATACAAAGATTGGCATGAGATGTTACCATTTTCTCTTCATGGTTATCGCACTTCAGCGTGTACATCAACTGGGGAAACCTCGTTCTCTCTCGTCTACGGTATGAAGGTTGTCTTACTTGTCAAAAAAAAAGATTCCTTCCTTAAGGATTATGAAAGAAGCAGGTTTAGATAAAGACGATAGAATTCAGACTAGGCTGGACCAGATAAACATGATTGATGAAAAGAGGCTCGTGGATATTTGTCATGGTTAAATGTATCAGAAGCGCATGATCAAAGCCTTCAATAAGAAAGTCAGACATCAAGTGTAACCGACTGGTAATTTGGTTATAAAGTGCATCATCTTACCACAAGGTGATCCCAGGAGAAAAAGGACTCCCACATATGAAGGTCCATTTGTGATTAAGAAGATATTTTCTGGCGAAGTTATGATACTTACCACTGTGGACGCTGAAGATCTTCGACACCCCATGAACACGATCATAGTTAAAAAATACTATGCATAAAAGAGATCCGCTAGGTCGACTGCCCTAGGAAAAAATAAGGGCATCCCGGCGAACCAAAAGGGTTCGGGCCAAAATTAGGGCTATATAAACAAAATGTTCATCCGGCAATTCGAAAGGGCGGTCTAGGAAAAAGTTAGGGATTAAAGCGTACAACAATGTGTCATTCGATCACCTATCTACTTACAACTAGCATGATTACTGACATCAAGTTCAAATGGTATAGATCAATTCAAAAAACTTCTTCCGACAGTAAGGGATGAGATTCTTGAAGACATGTGGGAAATATCAGAGTTGAAACTCGATGGGATCATTTCCACATAGTTGTTTTCTTTGTTCCGCTTTGTACACCTTTTTCTTTTATGACGATATCCTCTTACTAGGATTTTCGTCTCTTTGTATAAAAGTGTCTGTTTATAGACAAACTTTCCAAATCAATATAATTAGTTTCAAAATTCAAAAAAAAGTATTTTTATTTTCTTCTCTTTTGTTTGCAAAAAACGTCCAATGATTATATTGAATAAAGATATGCATTTGAATATGATTACAGTTTACAAATATATGCATGAAAACATGATTAACATTTACGAAAGACTCTAGGAGCTGGGATAACATTCAAAGTTGACCATAAATTCCCACAGAGTAACTTCCTCAAATATTTCCCCACAAGTTAATCCTCGTCGAAGATTATTTCCTCAGTGAAGTCACCGTATCCTATAGGGTTTACTTCCCCAACGCATTTTATTCCTCCGATATTGCAATTCCCCGACAAGATTCTTTTCTCCGGCCAGATATCATTCAAAGTTGTCCTCCCTGAAAGAGTCAAAATTCATATCTATAACCTGGACAAACAATACATCAAGGAATTTCAGCTCTTTCATCCCCAGTCAGAACACCAAGAACAATGAATGACCGACTCTCTTTGAATGCTTTTATCCCCAAGTAGTAGTCGAAGATCCCCAACAGAGTATTCTCAAATGGAAAGCAGAAATCCATAGTAAAGAACTACCTTCTTCATCCCCAGCAGCGATCAAGGATTTATTTTTCCCAGTCAAATGTTATTATATGAGGCTACTGATACGCTCCAATAACACATTTCATCCATATATCATTTACAAAAAAAATCATAACATATGCATACGAAACGCATATACTATTCTCATTTATTTTGGGAGCATCATTACACAATGCATTACATACATCATGACATTGCATAGAACTAACTTTGTCTTTTTAGGTTATGTTCGCAAGCGGATATATATTACCAGTAATTTATAGACAGGTTATGGATCAATTCCAGAAACAAGACGGGGCGAATATCTACATGACCAAGTGATTTCCTTCAGAGGAGTTCTGAAACACATTTCCCCTTCAGCACTTCACTCTAAAAAGAATCTCCTTTAGAAGTTTTTATTCTGAAAAGCACTTCCTTCAACACTTCTTTCTGAAAAGCGTGTCCCCTTCAGATGAACCCTGAAAAGCATTTTCCCCAAAGACCGAGTTCTAGCGAGCATTTCCTTCAGAGTTATGAAATGCATTTCCCCTTCAGCACTACAATTTGAAAAGCATCTCCTTCTAAAGTTTTTATTCTGATAATCACTCCCTTCAGCACTTCATTTTGAAAAGCATGTCCCTTTCAGATGGAACACTGAAAAACATTTCCCCCAGAAGGAGTGCTGGCGAGAATTCCCTTCAGAGGAGTTCTAAAACGGATTTCCCCTTTAGCACTTTACTCTGAAAAGCATCTCCTTTAGAATTTTTTATTCTGAAAATCACTTCCTTCCGCGCTTCATTCTGAAAAGCATGTCCCCTTCAGAGATGGAACCCTAAAAAACATTCCCTCAAGACCGAGTTCTGGAAAGCATTTCCTTCAGAGGAGTTCTGAAATGCATTTCCCCTTCATCACTTCACTCTGAAAAGCATCTCCTTCAAAAGTTTTTATTCTGAAAAGAACTTCCTCCAGCGCTTCATTCTGAAAAGCATGTCCCCTTCAGAGATGGAAACCTAAAAAGCATTCCCCCATAGACCGAGTTCTAGCGAGCATTTCCTTCAGAGGAGTTCTGAAATGCATTTACCCTTTAGAACTTCAGTCTAAAAAGCAACCCATTCATAAATCTTATTCTGAAAAGCATATCCTTCAGCACTTCGTTTTGAAGAGCATTTCCCCTTCAAAAACGGAATCTTGAAAAGCATTCGTCTGATACTCCTATCAATGGTTACTTTAGATGGCATCCATAAGACCGTCTCCTACGACACTCTATAACTTCTCCAAATGGAATCTTTAAGCCTATTCCAGTAAAACAGACAACCAACAAGCGTTACTTCATGCACATGGGAGTGCAAATTCCTATGCACATGGGTGTTGAATCCTCTTCCACCTTCAGAACCCGAATGACGAGTACTCTAATCCAAATCTTCAGGTTTAAGAAGATTAAATAGGGGAAACTATTGTACCTGAAAATTTACCCTCTCATTTTCAAAAGAATCTCTCATGCTCCTAAGGCTATCAAGTGTTCAAGACTATTCAAGAATGATCAGATAAATTCTCCTCCTAAGTAGTGGCCTATAAATAGGCTTTTGGTTTTCTCATAGGAAGTTGGACTTCTAATGCCTCAAGTGGACTTCATGGTTTCTAATATGTACCAAAGTATCCCCATGTCAAATTTCAAGCCTTCCAGTACAAATTTGCTCATTCAATTGCTCAGATGATTGAAAATCAATTATATTGGGTAAAAAGTCAACTGTGGTCAACATATAGTCAAACTTCAATATTTTTGGTCAACATCAATATTTTGAAGTTAAATTCATAATTTTATCAAGGGTTGATCATTACTCATCAAGAAAACTCAAGATTCATCAAAAGTCAAAAGTTACTAAATTATGGTTTTCTTAAGGAGAAGTCAACTGAAATTTGACCATGCATAACATTCACATGCTTCATTAGATCTTTCTCAACCAAAGATCATTTCGGAGGAATTTCAATTCACTACAACTTTGACTCTCTAAGCTCAAGGTCAAAAATGCTTCATTTGAGAGATATGGGCCAAAACATTATAGGTCATTTCAAAAGTCAATAAAACGACACTTTTGTCAAACCAATTTACATCAGGATAAATTCTTCAAATGAAAAGATGACCAACATACAGAGTAGAGGACATCTTGAGCTTTCCAAAGAGTCCTAGAACACATCCATATGATTAAAATTGAGCAAGTTATGGATTTCACAAGCTTGGTAATTTTGAGAAAATGCATAAAATCCAATGTAAGCAAACTTGAAGTTTTGGACAAATAGGCTTATCTTTTAGAGTCCAAATGTGATCTTGACCTTATTATGGACCTCTAAACCCATTCATGCACCATGATAATTTTTTATTTTATTTATTTTTATTTTTATTTATTTAAATTTAAATTAAATCGAAAAAACATCAAATGGAGGTGCACGACTGAAAGGGCTTAAGATTTGATTTATTTTGGGGCCCCAAGATCATGCAAAAAATCGTATGAGTTTATTATTGCATCAAATATTCTTCTTTTGTCTTATTCAAGTTCTATTTTCAAACAAAAATCCAAAGGTTCCATACAAAGTCCAAGCCCATCTTTTAAACCTAATGCATGGCCTATAATTATACATGATATTCAGACATGAGCATCATAAAAAACCCTCACAAGAAATACATTCTCCTAATATCAAAATTTGTCCAAACTAGGGAAAACTTTAAATCATAGTCCCAACCTTTCTCAAAGCAAACCATCCTTTCAAATCATTTCTTGGGGTGTTACAGAGTAAGTCTTGATCCTTCTTGATGATCAAAAAGGCCTGAAACATACATCTCATGCATCACCTGTGTAATACGATTGGAGATTTGACTTTTGCGTTTTATTTCAAATGTGCGGATAGCTAGAGTTGCCACCAAATTTCCTTTTATCCAATAAGGAAACGGTGAAAGAAAATGGACTCCCACATATGAAGGGCCATTTGTGATTAAGAAGATATTTTCTGGCGAAGCTATGATACTTACCACCATGGATGCTGAAGATCTTCCACACCCTATGAACGCGGTCATAGTTAAAAAATACTACGCATAAAAGAGATCTGCTAGGACGACTGCCCTAGGCAAAAATAAGGGCATCCCGGCGAACCAAAAGGGTTCGGGCCAAAATTAGGGCTATATAAACAAAATGTTCATCTGGAAATTCGAAACCCTGAAAAGGCGGCTTGGAAAAAAAGGATATCTTGGTGTACTAAAAACACGAAAGGGCAGTCTAGGAAAAAGTTAGGGATTAAAGCGTACAACTATGTGTCGTTCGATCACCTATCTACTTACAACTAGCATGATTACTGACATCAAGTTCAAATGGTATAGATCAATTCAAAAAACTTCTTCCGACAGTAAGGGATGAGATTCTTGAAGACATAGGGGCAATAGCAGAGTTGAAACTCGATGGGATCATTTCCACATAGTTGTTTTCTTTGTTCCGCTTTGTACACCTTTTTCTTTTATGACGATGTCCTCTTACTAGGATTTTCGTCTCTTTGTATAAAAGTGTCTGTTTATAGACAAACTTTCCAAATCAATATAATTAGTTTCAAAATTAAAAAAAAAAAATTTATTTTCTTCTATTTTGTTTGCAAAAAACGTCCAATGATTATATTGAATGAAGATATGCATTTGAATATGATTACAATTTACAAATATATGCATGAAAACATGATTAACATTTACGAAAGACTCTAGGAGCTGGGATAACATTCAAAGTTGACCATAAATTCCCACATAGTAACTTCCTCAAATCTTTCCCCATAAGTTAATCCTCGTCGAAGATTATTTCCTCAGTGAAGTCGCCGTAGCCTATAGGGTTTATTTCCCCAACGCATTTTATTTCTCCAATATTGCAATTCCCCGACAAGATTCTTTTCTCCGGCCAGATATCATTCAAAGTTGTCCTCCCCGGAAGAGTCAAAATTCATATCTATAACCTGGACAAATAATACATCAAGGAATTTCAGCTCTTTCATCCCCAGTCAGAACACCAAGAACAATGAATGACCGACTCTCCTTGAATGCTTTTATCCCCAAGTAGAAGTCGAAGATCCCCAACAGAGTATTCTCAAATGGAAAGCATAAATCCCCAGTAAAGAACTACTTTCTTCATCCCCAGCAGCGATTAAGGATTTATTTTTCCCAGTCAAACGTTATTATATGAGGCTACTAATACACTCCAATAACACATTGCATCCATATATCATTTAGAAAAAAAAAATCATAACATATGCATATGAAACACATGTACTATTCTCATTTATTTTGGGAGCATCATTACACAATGCATTACATACATCATGACATTGCACATAACTAACTTTGTCTTTTTAGGTTATGTTTGCAAGCGGAGAAATATTACCAGTAATTTACAGACAGGTTATGGATCAATTCCATAAATAAGACGGGGAGACTATCTACATGACCAAGTTATTTCCTTAAAAGGTGTTCTGAAACAAATTTCCCCTTCAGCACTTCACTCTGAAAAGCATCTCTTTTAGAAGTTTTTATTCTGAAAAGCACTTCCTTCAGCACTTCATTCTGAAAAGCGTGTCCCCTTCAGATGAACCCTGAAAAGCATTTTCCCCAAAGACCGAGTTCTAGCGAGCATTTCCTTCAGAGTTATGAAACGCATTTCCCCTTCAGCACTTCACTTCGAAAAGCATCTCCTTCTAATGATTTTATTCTGATAATCACTTCCTTCAGCACTTCATTTTGAAAAGCATGTCCCTTTCAGATGGAACCCTGAAAAACATTTCCAGCAGAAGGAGTGTCGGCGAGAATTCCCTTCAGAGGAGTTCTAAAACGGATTTCCCCTTTAGCACTTTACTCTGAAAAGCATCTCTTTAGAATTTTTTATTCTGAAAATCACTTCCTTTCGCGCTTCATTCTGAAAAGCATGTCCCCTTCAGAGATGGAACCCTGAAAAGCATTCCCTCAAGACCGAGTTCTGGAAAGCATTTCCTTCAGAGGAGTTCTGAAACGCATTTCCCCTTCATCACTTCACTCTGAAAAGCATCTCCTTCAAAAGTTTTTGTTCTGAAAAGAACTTCCTTCAGCGCTTCATTCTGAAAAGCATGTCCCCTTCAGAGATGGAACCCTGAAAAGCATTCGCCCATAGACCGAGTTCTAGCGAGCATTTCCTTCAGAGGAGTTCTGAAATGCATTTACCCTTTAGCACTTCTGTCTAAAAAGAAACCCATTTAGAAATCTTATTCTGAAAAGCATCTCCTTTAGCACTTCGTTCTGAAAAGCATTTCCCCTTCAGAAACGGAATCCTAAAAAGCATTCTTCTGATACTCCTACCAATGGTTACTTTAGATGGAATCCATAAGCCCGTCTCCTACGACACTCTATAACTTCTCCAAATGGCATCTTTAAGCCTATTCCAGTAAAACAGACAACCAACAAGCATTACTTCATGCACATGCGAGTGCAAATTCTATGCACATGGGTGTTCAATCCTCTTCCACCTTCAGGACCCGAATGACAAGCACGCCAATCTGACTCTTCAGGTTTAAGAAGATTAAATAGGCCAAACTATTGTACCTGGAAATTTCCCCTCTCATTTTCAAAATAATCTCTCATGCTCCTAAGGCTATCAAGTGTTCAAGACTGTTCAAGAATGATCAGACAAATTCTTCTCCTAAGCAGTGGCCTATAATTAGGGTTTTGGTTTTCTCAGTGGAAGTTGGACTTCTAATGCCTCAAGTGGACTTCATTGTTTCTAATATGTACCAAAGTATTCCCATGTCAAATTCCAAGCCTTGCAGTACAAATTTGCTCATTCAATTGCTCAGATGATTGAAAATCAACTATATTGGGTAAAAAGTCAATTGTGGTCTACATACAGTCAAACTTCAAGATTTTTGGTCAACATCAATATTTTGAAGTTAAATTCATAATTTTATCAAGGATTGATCATTACACATAAAAAAAACTCAAGATTCATCAAAAGTCATAACTTACTAAATTATGGTTTTCTTAAGGAGTAGTCAACTGAAATTTGACCATGCATAACATTCACATGCTTCATCAGATCTTTCTCAACCAAAGCTCATTTCGAAGGAATTTCAATTCTCTACAACTTTGTCTCTCTAAGCTCAAGGCCAAAAATGCTTCATTTGAGAGATATGGGCCAAAACATTATAGGTCATTTCAAAAGTCAACAAAATGACACTTTTGTTAAACCAATTTACTTCAAGATAAATTATTCAAATTAAAAAATGACCACCATACAGATTGTAGAGGACATCTTGAGCTTTCCAAAGAGTCCTAGATCACATCCATATGATTAAAATTGAGCAAGTTATGGATTTCACAAGTTTGGCAATTTTGAGAAAATGCATAAAATCCAATTTAAGCAAATTTGAATTTTTGGACAAATAGGCTTATCTTTTAGAGCCCAAATGTGCTCTTGACCTGATTATGGATCTCTAAACCCATTCATGAACCATGATAATTTTTTATTTTATTTATTTTGATTTTTATTGATTTAAATTTAAATTAAATCGAAAAAACATCAAATGGAGGTGCAAGGCTCAAAGGGCTTAAGATTTGATTTATTTTGGGGCCCCAGGATCATGCAAAAAACTATATGAGTTTATTCTTGCATTAAATATTCTTATTTTTTCTTATTCAAGTTCTATTTTCAAACAAAAATCCAAAGGTTCCATACAAAGTCCAAGCCCATCTTTTAAACCTAATGCATGGCCTATAATTATACATGATATTCAGACATGACCATCATAAAAAACCCTCACAAGAAATACATTCTCCTAATATCAAAATTTGTCCAAACTAGGGAAAACATCAAATCATAGTTCCAGCCTTTCTCAAAGCAAACCATCCATTCAAATCATTTCTTGGGGTGTTACAGAGTAAGTCTTGATCATTCTTGATGATCAAAAAGGCCTGAAACATACATCTCATGCATCACCAGTGTAATAAGATTGGAGATTTGACTTTTTCATTTTATTTCAAATGTGCGGATAGCTAGAGTTGCCACCGAATTTTCTTTTATCCAATAAGGAAAGAGTGAAAAGAACAGGAAATACCTTGAAGATTTTGAGTTCGAGGGGTAAGATATGAAAAAGTAAAATGTTAGCACCCTTTTCATACGTAGTTATCTACGGGGCTCTTAATCGCTAGATCACTTTTGAAAATTTCTTTTTTGTGTAAGTGTTTAAAAAATATTTTCAAAAGCCAAACTTAATACGGTGGCAAAATCGACTGTTATACTGGTTTTGCATTTGTATTCGCAAATATTGCAGTAAGCAAGAGTCGCAACCGAATTTTCTTTTATCCAACAAAGGAAAGGGTGAAAAGAACAGAAAAATACCTTTCGAGATTAGTTCAGAGTAAGGGGGTAGATTATGGAAAGGGAAGGTGTTAGCACCCTTTCCATCCATAGTTATCTACGGGCTCTTAGATGCTTAGCTCTTTTTTTTTTAAATACCTTGTGCTTTTGTGTGTTTTTTGAAAGGTATTTTGAAATGCCAATAGTGAGGCAGTTTGATTTATGATAACTCTTGTATCAGTCCTCAAGAGTGTTGATAAAGCGTTTTTTTGAAAATGTTTTTTTTTAAAGAATTTTATGTATGTGTAAAAGTTTGTTTTTGAGCAAGTATCTAACAACTATCTACTTTTACTTAAAAGGTTCGTTCTTTTCCTCTTTTCCTTTAGACAGTGCTATCCTACTATTAGTGAGTAGGTAGCCCTATCGTTGGATATTTGAGGGACATTCAAAGGGACGTTTATAGTCATAAAGGCAACTGGGCAATAAATCTTAGTGACTACCCTAGGGTTTTAAGATCATTTTACCGAGGCAACACCGAGAGGGTCATCGAGGGACTTATGATCTTTTTAAGCCGGAGGGTAGCCACTAAAATCTCTCATGTTTCGAGAGTTGTGACTATTTTTTCCGAAAGTAACCAAAGTGGGATACCCTAGAGGTGTATGTGTGCAAGTGCGTTTGTTTCAGTTATTTATCTTTCTGTTAGGTTTTCTAACATCTTGTTTTAAATTCTTGTCACACAATCCTATTACCATACATATTAATAATTAATATATGTGCAGGAATTTAAAGTGCGAAAATTAAATCTAACTATTACATGGCTTCAGAGAGGGGAAATTATTTACATGTCCAAAAAGGGGGATAAAAACAGTAAATGTCCTAATTTAAACTATTACAACCCAGTAGGCAATTATAATAATATGAAAAATAATAATACCAAAATAAAATCGCGCACGAATTCGAAATACGTCTAAACCATAAGTAGAAGAGTCCTTTTGTTTGTTTTTTCATTTAATAAAATAATAATAAAAATATAAGTCTACTTAATTTTAATTTTAAGAAAAATGTTAAAGTGATTAAATTATTAATTAACAAAATTAATTTTAATAAAAGAAAAAACTAAAACCTAATTTTGTGATTTTTATAGTTAAACAAAAGCAACTAAAAAAAAGAACAATAATAAACATATGAAAAGGGGCAGGCAGCAAAAGTAAGCAAGGGGGTGATGTTAAAAAATGTAGGCCCAAAGTGAGAGGAGCCCAAATCTGTAGTTGGATCCAGTGAGGGGATCTTTTGAGGGTGCATGGTGAGCTACGCATCTGGGGACGTTGGACCTGATCAAATGGGATCTCTTGGTTATGATTTGAAGGTGCGTAATGTGCACGTTAGATTTCCAAGTCTGGAATCTGGAATACAATTGTGATAACAAAGAAAACAAAATGCATGACCTGGGTGTCTGTGATACGGTGGCAGAACCAACTTTATACTGGTTTGCGTTTTATATTCACAAATGGGCGTTAAGAAAGAGTCGCCACCGAATCTTCTTTTATCCAACAAAGGAAAGGGTGAAAAGAATAGAAAAAGACCTTTTTCGAGAGTTTCTGAGTAAGGGGGTAGATTATGGAAACAAAAGGTGTTAGCACCCTTTCCATCCGTGGTTTTCCACGGGCTCTTAGGTACTTGCTCATTTTTGAAAATTGCTTTGTGTTTGTGTGTTTTGAAGAAAAATTGTTTGCTTTATGCTAACTCTTGTATCAGTCCTCAACAGTATTGATAAAGCATTTTTGAAAATGGTTTTGAAAGTAGTGTGAAAAAATGGTTTTTTGAGCAAGTACCTAACAATCATCTACCTACTCGAAAAATGAGTTCTTTTCCTCCTTTCCTTTAGATAGTGCTATCCTACTATTAGTGAGTAGGTAGCCCTATTGTTGGATGTTGAGGAACTATCGAAGGGACATACAGTCATAAAGGCAACATGTGGAGATGCTTTAGCAATTTTGTTTTAGGGACTAGATCATTTACCAAAAGGAAACACTGTAGGGTCATCGAGGGACTTATGATCTTTTGATTTACAGGTCTTTGCTAAAGCGTCCCCGTTTCGAGGCGCATGACTGTTTTTCCGAAGGCAACCGAAGTGGGAGATACCCTAGAGGTGCGCACGTGCAAGTGATTCAATTCAGTTATTTATCTTTTGCATTAAGGTTTCCTAATGTTTATTTTCAATCTTTCCATGCAATCCTAGTTACTAACAATAATATTGTATAGGAAACGTAAAGTGCGAGTATTATAAAACCTACGCTATTACAATGCTTTGGGACAGTTACATAAAAAAGAGTGCAAGAAATAAAGTGCGTAATTTTAAATCTAGACTATTACATCCCATAATCAGCTACATTATTTATATAAAATGCGAGAAAATAATAACGCACAAAAGGTTAGAAAATACTTCTAAGAACCTAAGGCAATAAGAAATCTTCTTTTTTTTTTTTAATTTTTGATTTAAGAGAAAAATATATATTAGTTTTGCTAAAGTCTATTTAGAAAATAAACTAAAATTTTTGTGGGTTTTTTATGTTTATGAAAAGAAATATTAAAATTAAAGTAAGTCCTAAATTCTAGTTTACTTTTAATTTTGAAAGAAAAAGGTTTAAATTAATTAATTAATTAATTTTACAAACTAATTATTTAATAAAAAAAACTAAATCCTGATTCTTTTGTGATTTTTTTACTGATTTTATGATTAAACTAATAAAAGAAATGAATTTAATAAAATAATTAAAATAAAATGAAATAATAAAATTAAACAAAAAAAATGGGCCTGGCGTTGATCATCAATTAGGGGGTGCTGATGATCTGGAAAATGTTAGGACCAAAAGATGGCAAGCCCAGAGTCAGTGTGGGATTCAGCATTGCTGACCTCTAGAAGATGCACCATAGATTTGCATATTGAAGCGCTTAGATCTGTATCAACTATGATCTGAAGGTGATAATCTGATGGTGTATGAGGAGCGCCTGGCCATTGTATATATCAGATCTGCATAGAACATGTTAGAAAGAAAATGAAAATGCCTAACCTGGGATTCGAATCCCGGGTACTCCATCCAGCGCATGCCTTCTAATTGTTCCATCTGAATAAAGGAAAACTAACATTTTGAATCCTGTAAATTTGTTAGTTTCAGAGCCAAACGAAAAGTGAAACTCTGGGCTGATTCGATTTGGAAATTGTCTATGCCATGAGTTTCGATTTGCTAAACCATTTACAAATAACAAGAATAATATGAAAATTCAGTCCACATGAGTTTATATTATAGATTGAATAAGATTAAATTCTTTTACCCACTGAAGATACTTCGATTTGGAATCTTGAACGTGGGATGGCTGGTGCAACTTTCTGGGATTTCTTGGAGGCAAGTTGTGTAGAGGTCCTTCAATAGACAAGCCGTCCTTGGTGAAATATGTGTGTGTATTCGTTTTGTGTTACTCCTGTGTAGTTTTCTCGTGTGTACCCCCTTCGATTTGTGCATAACATCTTGTATTTATAAATGGTGGAGGAGACAAAGAAACATAGCATTAAAGACCAGCTATTAATAGGGCTTTGAAAACATAATCAAACACATTAAAATATTTCCATTTTGAGATATTTCATGCCATTCTGGGATTCTGAATGAACTTGGACATGTCGACTTGGCACTTTGTTCGAATTTTAAAATATTCAGAGTTTCCCTCTTTATAGCCCCTTCGATCAGCCCTTGTTCTTGTGAGGATTCTAAGTCCTGGTTCGAATTATTTAGAACTTCCCTTATCAGAACTTCTTCGATCAACCCTTGTTCTTATGAGGATTCTAAGTCCTGATTCGAATGGTTCATAACTTCCCTTATCATAACTTCTTCAATCAACCCTTGTTCTTGTGAGGTTTCTAAGTCCTGATTCGAATTGTTTAGAACTTCCCTTATCAGAACTTCTTCGACCAACCCTTGTTCTTGTGATGATTCTAAGTCCTGATTTGAATTGTTCTGAATTTCCTTTATCAGAAAATCTTAGATTAATACACCTCTGCACTGATATGCCAATCGAAGGATACTTCGCTCTGATGTCCTAATATAAGGAAATCTGTTGTTATAATCGAAGGACACTCTTATGTTCCAATAGAAGGAAGCTCCGATGTTCCAATCAAAAGACCCTTTGATATTCCAATAGAAGGAAGCTCTGATGCTCCAATCGAAAGACCCTCTGATATTCCAATCGAAGAAAGCTCTGATGCTCCAATCGAAGGAAGCTCTGATGCTCCAATCGAAGGAAGCTCTGATGCTCCAATCGAAGGAAGCTCTGATGCTCCAATCAAAGGAAGATTTGATGCTCCAATCGAAGGAAGCTCTGATGCTCCAATCGAAGGATATTTCGTTAATCTTCAAATTTTACATTCCTCAAGCAGATGTTTGCAACCACCCATGTAAAAGAAAATTTTGAAAGAAAATGAGAGGGCAAATTTTGGGGTACAACAGTGTCGAACCCAAGCCTTTCCCTCAATTCTAACCCCCCCTAATTCAAACTCCCTGAGTTCAAATCTGGGTTTGTTTTGGCCTGAAATGGCCTACATCATGAGTTTCGAAGGAAATCAGCTTCGAAGGCCCTAACAATGATCCCCTGGCATTTGGACACTGAACTTACGTGCATTACGTTAAATCATTCACAAAAAAAAACAATAATAACCCTAATATGCAATCAAAAATGAGTTTAAATCATATATTTAATGAGTTTGAGATTGGAAATTATCTTTACCAAATGGAGGTGCTTTAATCTGCAGTTCTAGGCGTGGGATGGCAAGAAGCCTCAGGAGAACGAAACTGGTATTCGCTTGGACAGAGGGAGTTTGCAAAGCTTTTCGAATTTGGCAACTTTGATGTATTTGTATGATTTTTTTGGCTCTTTGAAGTGGTCTCTTTCCTGTGTGGGTGCAACGCGTGTCTGTCTAGGCAAAATGTTTTCATATTTATTTTTTCGTCCCTGTCAATATGTATTTAACCCTATATTTATAGATGGTAGTGGTGAATGGAAATGGCAAGAAACAACCATTAATCAGGTTTTGAAGGCAGAATCGAAAGCATTAAAAAGGGTTTCTTTTTTTGAGGATTTCATGCCGTTTTGAGCTTTGAATGAACCTGGACAAGTTATGGTTGGCGCCTTGCATGAATTTGAATTGCTTAGAGCTTTCATAATCACAGCTGCTTCGATTAAGTCAACATTTGGATCAATTAGAATTACTCAGAGTTTTCCTTATCAGAGCATTGTTCTCTTCGATGGCTCTGAATTCCAATTCGAATTGTTCAGAGCTTTCTTTATCAGAGCATCTTCAATTTAGTCACCATCTGCATGGACTCTTTCTTTCGACCAGCTCCCAAGTACTGTTCTTTGATTGACCCTGAAATCCAATTCGAATGGCTCCAGGCCTCATTGTTGTGGCCTCTTCAATTGAGCCATTATCTGCCTTAGTTACTTGATCTAAAACTATCCAACAAGCCCAATCAAACACTTCATTCTGGCCATTCGAAGCTTCTTTTGTTATTTCCTTCGAATGTAATTGTGCAGGAGGCTTGGGCTTGGGAGCACGTAGGACTTTGGCCAGCAAGCATCTTGAACCAAGACTTATCAAAATACAAAACAAACTTGTTTCCAACAATTATGTGTCCTTCGAATGGACCAATTGTATGTCCTTCGAAGGCACCACTTGTGTGTTCTTCGAATGGGCCACACATGTATGTCCTTCGAAGGCATCACTTGTGTGTTCTTTGAATGGACCAATTGTATGTTCTTCGAAGGCACCACTCGTGTGTTCTTCGAATGGACCACATGCACCACTTGTGCATTCTTCAAATGAACCAAATGTATGTCCTTCGAAGGCACCACTTGTGTGTTTCTTCTAATAGCCCACATGCACCCCTTGTGCGTTCTTTGAATGGGCCACCGATGTGTGTAGAAACTGTGCGTTGAAAGGTTCATAGGTGGAATCGAAGATAGCATGAGGGAAGTCACTTCTTTGTGAATTAAAACACGCATGAAAGAAGTTCTTTCCTTGTGAATCAAAGGCAAACCTGAAAGAAGTATTTGCCTAGTGAATCGAAGGCAAGCATGAAGAAGCCTTTTCCTTGTGGATCGAAGGCAAGTTGAAGGAGCCTTTGCCTTGTGGATTGAAAGCAAGTCCATAGGAAGTCTTTTCCTTGTGGATCAAAAGCAATTCCAGAGGAAGTCTTTTCCTTGTGGATCGAAGGCAAGTTGAAAGAGGCCAAAGTCCAATCGAAGCTTGGGAAATTGAAGCAAACTTGAAGGAGGACAAAGTCCAGTCGAATCTTGGGAAATTTAAGGAAGCTTGATTTTTCTTTGATTTGATGCCTGATGGCCCAATGTGATCCATGGAAACTATATGGAGCATCAAAAATACAATTGTATTTTTGCAAACTTGTACTTTTGAAAATCCTTGTGATAAAATGTCTTGAGAAAAGCGAGGGCAAATTTTAGGGTACAACAGTTGCCCCTGTTCAACATTCTTTAACCTACAGTTTAGATTGGCTTGTTTTCCTTTCGTGATCTGAAGGTGGAAGATGATTGAACACTAGAGTGTCCAAAAATTTTCACTCGATGATGTGATAGTTGATTGTGTAGGGAATGGGCTTAAAGATGCTATTTGGAGAAGATAACTAAGAGTTGTCGGAGATGGGCTTACAGATGCCATCCAAAGTAGATGTTGACTTCATAAGAGGTATCTTTATGGGGATTCTTGTTCCTGTTGTCTGAGGAGGACTCCGCTGGGGAAAATTGATTTATGTTGTTCTCCTGCTTGAGGAAAAACCTGTGGGGAATAGAGTCTAGGAGCTTTGGTTGTCCATGGATTTATTGAGGAGTTTCTATGGACTAGAGAGATGAAAGTTTTTCGTTTTATGGTTAAGATCCAGGCTTCACAGTAACTTGTTGGGGAGAGTGAAATTAACTGTTATCTGAAATGTATTTGAAAGAGCCTGTGTAAGGGCTGCTTCAGGATGAGTCCGTGTGAGACTTCATCTGGAGATATATGAGAAGGTTCCTGTGTAGGGCCACTTCCGGATGAGTTCGTGTAAAGCTGCATCTAGAGAGAAGAAACCCGTGTAAGATTGCTTCATCTGGAATTGATCTACAATTAACTGTTCACATATAGTTGTCCTGTCTTGTTTCAGGTATTAATGCGGAACTTGTTTTTGTCAGTCGTTGAGATAGTTGTCCTGTCTGGTTTCAGGTATTAATCTCTGACCTAAGAGAAAGGAAGATAGTTTTCCTATCTTGTTTCGGGTATTAATCTTCAATCTGCTCATGTAGATAGTTGCCCTGTCTTGTTTCAAGTATTAATCTACAATCAATTGTTCACAGATAGTTGTCATGTCTTGTTTCAGGTATTAATCTGGAACTTGTTTTTGTCGGTTGTTGAGATAGTTGTCCTGTCTGGTTTCAGGTATTAATCTTTGACCTTAGAGAAAGTAAGATAGTTTCCCCGTCTTGTTTTGGGAGTTAATCTTCAATCTGCTCATGTAGATAGTTTTCCTATCTGGTTTCAGGTATTAATCTACAATTAGTCGTCCACATATAGTTATCCTCTCTTGTTTCAGGTGTTAATCTGGAACTTGTTGAAAACTGGTGATGATGTTTGTCTTCCTACTAAATTTTCTGAAAAGGTAAAGAATTAGATGCATGCAACATCATGATGCATGAAGTGCAAATGATGCTCTAAAAGTAAATGAGATTGTGATATATGCATTCGTGCTGCATATGCTATGACACTTTTAAAATGGTGTATGAATGCAATGTATGAACGTGTCAGTCATTCTATTGCTGTGTTATTGAACTTGGGAAAATAAATCCATGATTATTGCTGGGGATGAAGAGTGTAAGTCTTCAAATTTTGTTAAAGTTGAAATGCTGGGAGATGGATTTAGAGAAATAAACTCTGTTGAGGAAGGGAAAATCAATGAACTACTTGGGGATTTTCATTAAATCCTGCTGGGGAATCCTGAAAAGCTTGTGAACCAGTTAGGGAATTCTTTAAGATATCGGGGCAGTAATTGGAGATTCTTGTTCTGTCAGGGATATAAGAACACGTGGCATCATTAGGCTGTATGCTGAGGATATGGCAGTGAATTTATAGTAGGATGCCCCTGCCTCTGTATCTGTTGGAGAAAGTATCTGCGGGGATTTTATGGATGGCCTTTAGACATTGTCCCATTTATTAAAGCCATTAGTAAATGCATTTCTGTTTTTTATACGTGTATTTGTAAACGGTAATCACATTCAAATGCATATGTTCAAAAATAATCATTGGAAGTTTTTGCAAACAAAACAGGAGAATAAAAAGCAAATAGTTTTGCACTTTCAAAAGGATGGTTTTGTATTAATTTGAATAAGAGTTTTTTATACAAGGAGACTAACATCCTAGTAAGAGAATGTCGTCGTAAGAATGAAAACTATACAAAATAGTATACAAAGGAAAACAACTATGTGAAATAATCCCATTGATTTCCAATTCTGCTATTGCTTTTATGTCTTTGAGCGTCTCATCTCTTTGTTGCTTGTCTGAAGCTGACTGGATTGATTAGTACCATTTTGAGCATGATAGTTGTTACCGAAGATTGTCTGTAAGGTGATCCAACAGGACATAGTTATATTCTTTCAATCCCTAACTTTTTCCTAGACCGCCCTTTCGGGTTTTCAGTCCACCGGGATACCCTTTTGCCCAAGCCTCCTTTTCAGGTTTTCGACTTGCCGGGTGTACAGATTTTTTTCATATGTATATCCCTAATTTTTGCCCGAACCCTTTTGGCTCGCCAGGATGCCCTTATTTTTGCCTAGGCCAGTCAAACTAGCGGGTCTTTGTTCATGTGTAGTATATTTTAACTATGTCCGCGTTTACAGGGTGCGGAAGGTCGTCACCGTCCATAGTGGTTAAGATCTTGACTCCACCATAAACCATATTCTTGATCACAAATGGCCCTTCGTATGTGGGAGTCCATTTTCCCCACCTTGCAGCAGTATGATGCACTTGATTACTAGGTCACCTGCCTGATATACCTGACATGTGACCTTCTTGTTAAAAGCTCTAATCATACGTTTTTGGTACATCTGACCATGGCAGACAGCCGCGAGCCTCTTCTCGTTAATTAGGTTCAATTGGTCAAGTCGAGTCTGAACCCATTCGTCTTCATTCAAACCTGCATCCTTCATGATTCTCAAGGAATGGATCTGGACTTCGATGGGCAGGATAGCTTTCATATCGTATACCAAAGAGAAAGGAGTTGCCCCTGTTGATGTGTGCACTATGGTACAATAACCATGAAGAGCAAATGGTAACATCTCATGCTAGTCTTTATATGTCATTGTCATCTTCTGTATGATCGTTTTGATATTTTTATTAGCAGCTTCTACAATGCCATTCATCTTCTGTCGGTAAGGAGAAGAGTTATGATGCTGGATCTTGAATTGCGTGTAGAGCTCAGTGATCATAGTATTATTGATATCGGTACCATTTTCTATGATGATTATTTTTGGAATACCATACCGACAGATAAGGTTATGTCTGATGAATCGGGCCACAGCGTTCTTGGTAACAAAAGCAAATGAAGTTTCCTCAACCCACTTTGTGAAGTAATCAATGGCGACGAGGATGAAGTGGTTCCCATTAGAAGTTGTAGGTCTAATATCCCTAATCATATCGATGCCCCACATTGCGAATATCCAGGGAGCAGTCAAAATGTTCAAGGGAACTGGAGGCACATGTACTTTATTAGCATAGATTTGGCATTTGTGACAAGTTCGTGAATGCTGATAACAGTCTTCTTCCAGAGTGGACTAATAGTATCATGCCTGTAGGATCTTTTTAGCGATTGTGTGCCCACTAGAATGGGTGCTAATGGTACCTTCGTGCAAATATGCCATAATCTTCTGAGCTTCACTTTTATCCACACACCGGAGCAAAGTAGAACCATGGTTGCGCTTGTAGAGGATTCCATTACTGAGGAAGAACTTGGCAGAGAACTTTCTTAAGAACTTCTTATCATTGACTGAATCTCCTTCAGGATACTCTTGGGCTTCGAGATATCTTTTGACTTCATGGAACCAAGGTTTGTCCACTACTTCTTCAGTATCAATCTCATGACAGTATGCTGATTCGTCCATTCTCTCAATAGTGATTTGAGGAGCTTCATTATCCCACCTGACCATGAACATGGATGACATTGTAGCTAGCGCGTCTTCTATTTGATTTTCCTCTCGTGGAAAATGCTCTAAGGTAACTTCTTCAAAGTATGGAATCAGTGTTAACACATACTCTCTGTAAGGGATGAGATTAGGATTCTTCGTGTCCCACTCTCCTTTGATTTGACTGATTACTAAGGCCGAATCTCCAAATACACTCAAGAATTTGATCCTCAAGTCGATAGCAGCCTTGGGACCCATAATGCATGCTTCATATTCAGCCATATTGTTGGTACAATTGAAACATAGTCTAGAAGTGAAAGGAGTATGACAACCTTTAGGAGATATAATCACAGCAGTGATGCCGTTCCCGAGTGCGTTAGAAGCTCCGCCAAAAACTATAGCCCATCGGGATCCTCTTTCAAGTCCTTCATCTGATCCAGGTTCTTCATAATCAGTTACTAACATGATGCTCTCATCTGGAAACTCAAAATTCATGGATTGGTAGTCGTCCACAGCCTGATGAGCCAAATGATCAGCTAATACACTTCCCTTAATTTCTTTCTGGGTTGTATATTAAATATCATATTTTGTCAGGATCATTTTCCATCTTGCTATTCTTCCGGAGAGAGCGGGCTTCTCAAAGATGTATTTGATAGGATCCATTTTAGATATTAATAAGGTAGTGTGGGTCAACTTATTCTGTCTTAATCGGCGAGAAGCCCATGCCAAAGCACATCAAGTTTTCTTGAACAATGAATATCTTTTTTCACAGTCGGTAAACTTTTTTCTAAGGTAGTATATTGCATGCTCTTTTCGACCAGACTCATCATGATGCCCCAGCACACACCCCATTGAGTTCTCTAACACTGTTAAGTACATGATCAGAGGTTTTCCCTCAACCGGCGGCATCAGAATTGGAGGCTCTTGAAGATATTATTTGATCTTGTCGAAGGCAATCTGGTAATCATCATTCCACTTCGCTGCTTGATCTTTCTTCAGTAATTTGAAGATTGGTTCATAAGTAGCTGTTATATGGGAAATGAATATGGTAATGTAGTTTAGACGTCCCAAGAATCCCCTAACCTCCTTCTCAGTGCGAGGAGTTGGCATTCTTGTATAGCTTTAACCTTTGCAGGGTCTACTTCAATATCTTTTCCGCCGACAACGAAGCCTAAGAGCTTACAAGATCTTATCCCAAAAGTGCACTTATTTGGGTTCAACCTCAGTTTATACTTTTTTCAGTCTTTCAAACAGCTTTTGCAGGTGATCAAGGTGCTCCCTTTCAGTCTGAGACCTGGCTATCATATCATCAACATAGACCTCTATCTCGTGATGGATCCTGTCATGAAACAAAGCTACCATGGAACGTTGATAGGTTGCCCTGGTGTTCTTCAACCCAAATGGCATAATTTGTAGCAGAAAGTGACCCACTGTGTGAGAAGGTTGTTTTATCCATATCTTCAGGTGTCATCTTGACTTGATTGTACCCGTAGAAACCATCCATGAAGGAGAATACCTTATGTTATATGGTGTTGTCAACCAGAACATCAATATGGGGAAGGGGAAAGTCATCCTTGGGGCTTGCCCTATTCAGGTCTTTGTAATCCACACACATACGTATTTTATCTTCCTTCTTAGGTACCGTAACAACATTAGCAACCCATTATGGATTAGAGGTAACAGCTAAGAAACCTGCGTTGAACTATTTCATGACTTCAGCCTTGATCTTTTCTGACATCTTAGGACGCATACGATGAACCTTCTGTTTCACTGGAGGGTAGTCTTCTTTTTCCGGTAGGCGGTGAACCACAATATCAGTGTCAAGTCCCGGCATGTCTTCGTATGTCCATGCAAAGATCTCAACATAGTCATGTAACATTTGTATTAACCTCTCCTTGACACTATGCTCTAGATCGGCACCTATCTTGACTTCCTTATTATCCTTTTCAGTACCCAAGTTTATTGTCTCAACCGACTCTTCATGAGGCTGTATTGCCCTTTCCTCTTGTTGTAACAGTCTGGCAAGTTCTCCTTGTACTTCATAATCTTCCTCACCTTCGTCCTCGACTTGGTAGATCGGATTTTCAAAGTTATAATTAGTAATATAAGAACTGTTATCAATGGGATCCAGAGTGGATGTGGATCTGCATTTTTGATATGTGGGTGTTTGTAAGAGAGCATAGCTATTTTTGATAAAGTAAAGAGTAGAAAAGAAAAACAAGGAGCGGAAAATTTGCATGCAAAACGTCCAATGATTTATTAATGACATATGAAGATGAAGTAATAACCCTTACAAATAGACCATTGTGCCTCGGGTAAGACACAAGGCTTTAGAGTTTCAATTGTTCAAATATTACATATCCCAAAAAACTAAAAGACAATTACTCTTGAATAAAAGTAATAGGAGAAAATCTCTGGCCTCCCAATTGTTGAGTCCACCGCTGATGGTTGGGAAGATCCACTTGTCCATGTCGCAATCACTATCACTGTCTTCCAAAGCATTGACTCCATGGTTGCTAATGAATAGTGGTGGTCCCCCGGCGCGAGCACGACGAACAGCTCTTTGGGCCGCTAAAGTAAAACCCAAACCAAATTTGTCAGATTTGTAGGGAATATTCAGAAGTTGGCCCCAAATGGTACACCCACCTTCCTCGACTGCTGCTTTGGCATCCTTCAGAGAAGCCATCTTCAACGAAGGTCTGGTAATCTTCGGGACACTAGTAGCAGTCTTGGTTGCAGCAACTCTTTGTGGAACCTCCTCAAAGTTCTGACAGGGAGTCTCAATGAACTCGCCGTGCATCTCAACATACCTGAAAGAGTTCAGGTGGCTCACCATGTATTTCTCCTTGCCATAGACTGTGATAATCTTTCCATTAACTGGGTACTTCAACATTTGATATAGAGTAGAAGTAACAACATAGGCCCCGTGGATCCAAGGGAGACCCAATAAGCAGGAGTAAGATGGGCGTATATCCATCACGTAGAAAGTGGAGTCAAAAGTTTGAGTACCAACTTTGATAGGGATGTCCACCTACCCGTGCACCATTCTTTTGGAACCATCGAAGTCCATAACCACAATATTACTGGGCTTTAGTGTGAGTCCTTCACAATCCAACCTGTCCAAAGAATTCTTGGGTAAGACGTTCAATGATGAACCTGTATCTACCAGAACATGATCTAGGGTAGTTCCCCTGCACTCAATGGAGACATGTAGGGCATCATTATGCTTTCTTCCCTTGGATGTCAAATCTGCATCAGAGAAACCCAGTCCATTGTCAGTTGTCGAACTAGAAACGCAGTTCTTGAATTTATCGGCGGAGGTCTCTTGAGGCACATGGGAAGACTTCAGGAATTTTACCAAGGCCTTTGCATGGGCTTCAGAGCATAAAAGTAAGGCCAGTATTGAGATTTTTGAAGGGGTCTTCCCCAACTTCTCCACAATGTTGTAATAACTTTTCTTTATTATATTCAGTATCTCTTCCATTTCTTTCTTAGAAGCCTCAGGAATGACTTCTTTGTGCTCCTTCGTCCGGACAGGCTCAACCATTACCTCTTTGCCTCGAGTCTCAGCTGACTTAGTAACAGGGATAGCAGCAGGGATAACAGTAGGAGTAGCAACGAGAGTAATAACAGGAGTAGCATTAAGAGTGGAAACATGAATAACCAAAGGAGTAACAACAGTCTTCGAAGAGATTTCAGGAGAGAAAACCCTTATGCTTCTCGTAATTTTACTGGTCCTGACGATATTGTAGATGTCGGGATCAGTATCTTCAGCAACTTTATATTTAATAGCCAACGGGTCTTGCTTGATGCCATGGTAGCAGAAGTCAGCCCCATAATTCCAAGGAACGACTTTATCAGTGGAATATGGTATCGGCCCAGGAAGGGTGATAATCAAGGGAGAAAACTTAGGAATGAATGTAATCTTGACGAGTCTTTTGTTGGTGACCCTGGGAGGATTGTCAGGAATGGTGATTATTGATATATCTTCACACGAACTTGTTATAGGGGGAACTTTCTCAAATAAGATTTCTTTATTAATCATCAGGTACTGACACTCATATTTAACAACAAACAACCATATGGTAGAGATATACATAAGTGGCAACCCTCACCATAGCCAAGAAATAAACTGGCTCCTAATAGAATCTCTTTAACAATCAGAAGAGGAGTAGCTAATTCATCCACAGAAGAGACAAACAGGTCGTCATAAATGGTATTGACACCTTGGCCATGTTTGGGCATTGGTGAAGTTATTACATAAGGTATCTCCGGAGGTTCAAACTCAATCTCCTTCACCTCGATAAGATCCTGCACCTTATTTTTCAGAGCCCAACAATCTTTTGTATCATGCCCCAGACATTCAGAATGGTAGGCACATCGAGCAATTGGGTTGTAGCAGGGAGATTCAATATTGGGATTCTTAGGAGCTTCCTTTAGAGTCACCATATTGGACTTTAACAGGTGTGGCAAAACCTGGGATATGGTCATGTTGATCTGGGTGAACTGTCTTCTGGGCACATCCGGCAAGCACTGATTGTTTCGTTGTTGGTTTGATGCAGGATTGGAGATCATAACAGCCCCTATCGTCGGACGACGTTCAGTTTTGCTTTGATTTATCTGGACATAAGGAGCACTGACCTCCTTATTTCCAGTGAAGGGTTTCTTCATTTTACTTGAGGATGCATCCCTCTGAATCTTACCACTTTTAATACCGACTTATACTCGCTTACCAGTCAAAATCAGCTCAGTAAACCCAACTGAAGAGCTTCCAATCAGATCGTTGAAAAATGGACCAGATAAAGTACCTAAGAACATGTCTAACAACTCTCTATCAGACAGAGGTGGATGGACTCTTCCCGCAAGGGCTCTCCACTTTTGGGCATAATCTTTGAAACCCTCGTCGGAACCCATATGCATACTTTTCAATTGTGTATGGGTTGGAGCGAGGTTAGCGTTATATTGGTACTTCTTGTAAAAATCAGCAACCAGATCTTCCAAAATATGAATGTTGGTTCTTTCCAGTTGATAGAACCATTCCAACTGCGTCCTTGACAAACTTTCTTGGAAGAAATGTACTCACATATTTCTATCATTAATGTGGGGTTGAATCTTCCTGACATATGACCTTAAGTGCAGCTTAGGACATGAGCCACCGTCATACTTGGAAAACATGGGGACCTTGAATTTCTGCGGGATGACCACCCCTAAGACCAGTCCTAGCTCTTCAAAATCCAGCCCGAGTACCCTCTAAATATCCATAGCATTGAGACGATCTGCCAGCTGTTTGTATTTATCATCAGTAGAAGGATATTGTTCCTCAAAATAGGCAGCCTCTTCCTCATCAGTCCCGAGGTTGTTGTTTTATTCTGTTGGCTTATATTCTTTATTGTCCCCCTCATTTGACGGGGTTGTGAAATCTAGAGCTCGCTTAGCTGGTCCTCTGAACCTTCTTCCCAAATTCAATACACCAACTGGTTTCTTTGCCTTCCTGGTCTCTTTGCCTTCCTGGTCTTCTCCTTGATGATAAGAGCTTTCTGATCTTCTTGCCCCTTAGCCAGAGCCAGGAAAATTTGTTGGAACTGAGCGTTTGGAGCTTGAAGATCCTTAACTGTTTATTCAAGATTCATTTCTTTTTGCTGAAATAAACAGAGAAAAGAATAAGAAACCTGTCTCAAAATACCTGCTTATGTAATGATATGCATGTTAATGTTTATGCAATGTTTTCAAGGAATTTTAAGATTTTAAATTTGCTTAGACAAAGAGAGAACAAACATTAATTGCATTTATAAGTTTAAATAGTTACAACGATGCATCTTGGGCTTACAATGGAAGAAACAAAGATAAAACAAAACTCCTAAATCAAACAGGACTCAGGCTTCCCATGAGCGCATCCTCTTTGGTGCAATGTAGGCATTCAAACTCTATTCTTCATGCATTTATCTTGTAAGCTCCAAAACCTTCTTCTCGCTTACGAAGAACTGGGTTTCAAAGGTGTCTCGTTCCTCTTTGAGTTGAATCCAAGATCTTTGAAATTCCTCGAGAGTGGTTCGCATGTCAGGATGGATAATAGTATGAGGTACATTTGTCTCAGCAATAGGTTCCATGATGATAGGTAGGATGGCGGGGTAAGGCATCATGATATTTTGAGCGTGTGCTCGCACCCACTTAAGATAAGGCTCCAAAGGGATGGAGGTCTTATGCCCCAATGTCTTGCGATCCACTTTGTTCACCATGCCGCAAGCTCGAATGAACCTCTAACAGTACCCTTGGACACCGTTCTCATAGTCGAATGCAATTCTCTGAACCAGTGCATCATGAGGATCGTCCCTCCTAGCATACCCAAACTGTCACAATGCCAAACAAGGGTTATAAGTGATTCCTCCCATAATGCCTAGGAGAGGGACATTATGGAATTCCCTACAGCGATCAATAATGGTAACGTCTTCCATAGATCGAGGGAACCAGTGAATATCCGAATGCGTGAGAGACATCAACCTATTAGACCATCTCATGCCTTGCTCATTATTCAACGCAGATCGAGGTAGGTGTGAAATAAACCACCTGGCCAAAAGAGGAGTGCAACACATAAGGGTTCCTCTTCTCTTTACGGTGCGAGTGTGAAAAGAGTGCAAAATGTCTCCAAGTAAGGTAGGCACCAGGTTACAAGACATGAAAACCTTGACCGCAATCACGTCTATAAGTTGGTCTGGATTAGGGAACAGTACCATTCCATATATGAGAAGGGCCAACACCTCTTCAAAGGCTTGTAAGTACAAAGTATCCCAAAAATGGTGAGATTTCTCAAACAAAAACTTGGCTAGAAACCCTTTGACACCGCTTCTTGTTTCCCAATTTGTCACAACGTCAGACCGATGTAAATATAGGGGTTGAGCGATCTCCTCAGTCTTTGGGTCTCTTTCTATACCATTGAAAGGTAATTGATTGAGAATAGGAACTCTCAATAACTGAGAAAACTCTTCCATGATAGGAACCAACTGGTAATCGGGAAATGTAAAGCAATGATGTAAAGGGTCAAAGAAATGAAAGAGAACTTTCACCATATCTTCATCAGGACTTGAGGTGACCAAAATGAGGAGTCTACCATGTCTTTTAGTGAATGGGGAATTCTCAGTAACCCTTGATGCCAACTCTTTGAGTTGAGGAGGCACCCTTACAAGATTGACTTGGATAGTATTTCTGCAAATGGGAGCCATGTCCTACAAAACAGACACAAAGATAAGTCCTAAAAGTCCTTGAAATGGTTAGTGTGACATGCCATGTTATGATGTTATAATGTTATGATGTTATGTACAAAAACATATATACAAGCACACAAACAGATCCTTAGGTTTAGAATTGCATGGATTCCATTGGTAAGTACCCTCTTGAAGTATAGTTGGTTCAACTTGTCCTAGAAAGTAACCAGGTTTTAGGGAATCTCAATATCACTGATCTTTCTTCATAGGGAATTGTTTCAGCGCAAGCCTTTTTATTGGCGACTGAAATATCCCAGAAGTCAGATCTTAATGAGTGTAGTATCGAGTATCAACCAACTTCGGACTGCACAAATCTGGCTATATCACTACTTCCTAATGTCCAAGTTGTTCAATTAAAGGTTCTAAGGTCAGTTGGTGCTTCATGACACCACACAGCGGCCCCGTATTCTCCTTGACCACTCAAGGGCTACCGGTACCAAAAAATGTGTCACACCAACGGAGCTATCGTTTCAACCGTGTCGGTATACCCCACACAGTCCCTCATGATCTATTGCTATTTACCTAAAAGGTGCCCCAAATCTGGGTGTAGGATCTTTACAAGTGAACCCAAATAAAACCCTTTAAAGTAAAGCAAGCAAAGCAAACAAGGGAAGCAATTTAAAATGAACTAAACTCTAAGGTAACCCCACTTTATAAGTATATCCCCAACTGAGTCACCAATTATGTAATACGGTGGTAGAACCGACTGCTATATTGGTTTTGTGTTTGTATTCACAAATGTTGTGGTAAGCAAGAGTCGCCACTGTGTTGTCACCCTTTCCATCTGTAGTTATCTACGGGATCTTAGATGCTTATCTCTTTTTTTTTAAAATACCTTGTGCTTTTGTGTTTTTTGAAAAGTATTTTTAAATGCCAATAGTGAGGTAGTTTGCTTTATGATAACTCTTGTATCAGTCCTCAAGAGTGTTAATAAAGCATTTTTTTTGAAAATGTTTTTTTGAAAGAATTTTGTGTATGTGTAAAAGTTTATTTTTGAGCAAGCATCTAACAACTATCTACTTTTACTCGAAAGGTTCGTTCTTTTCCTCTTTTCCTTTAGACAATGATATCCTACTATTAGTGAGTAGGTAGCCCTATCGTTGGATATTTGAGGGACATTCGAAGGGACGTTTATAGTCACAAAGGCAACTGGGCAAGAAATCTTATTAATTACCCTAGGGTTTTAAAATCATTTTTACCGAGGCAACATCGAGAGGGTCATCGAGGGACTTACAATCTTTTTAAACTGGAGGGTAGCCACTAAAATCTCACATTTTGAGAGTTGTGACTATTTTTTACGAAGGCAACCAAAGTGGGATACCCTAGAGGTCTATGTGTGCAAGTGAGTTTGTTTCAGTTATTTATCTATGTGTTAGGTTTTCTAACATCTTGTTTTAAATTCTTGTCATACAATCCTATTACCATACATTTAAACAGTTAATATATGTGCAGGAATTTAAAGTGCGGAAATTAAATCTAACTATTACATGGCTTCGGGGAGGGGGAATTATTTAATGTCAAAAAATGGGGATAAAAACAGTAAATGTCCTAATTTAAATTATTACATCCCAGTAGGCAGTTACAATATTACGAAAAATAGTAATACTAAAATAAAATTGTGCGTGAATTGTTATTACGTCTAAATCCTAAGAAGAAGAGTCCTTTTGTTTGTTTTTCCATTTAATAAAAGAATAATAAAAATCTAAGTCTACTTAATTTTAATTTTAAAAAAAATGTTAAAGTGATTAAATTATTAATTAACAAAATTAATTTTAATAAAAGAAAAAACTAAAACCTAATTTTTTGATTTTTTATCTGATTTTTATAGTTAAATAAAAAGTAACTAAAAAAAAAGAACAAAAATAAACATATGTTAAGGGGCAAGCAGCAAAACTAAGCAAGGGGTGATGTTTAAAAATGTAGGCCCAAAGTGAGAGGAGCCCAAATCTGCAGTTAGATCCAGTGAGGGGATCTTTTGAGGATGCATGGTGAGCTACGCGTCTGGGGGCGCTGGACCTGATCAAATGGGATCTCCTGATTATGATCTGAAGGTGCATAATGTCCATGTTAGATCTGCAAGTTTGGAATCTGGAATACAATTGTTAGAACAAAGAAAACAAAATTCATGACCTGGGTGTTGAACCCATGCCTTTCCCCTCAATCCGATCCCCCCTAATTCGAACTCCCTGAGTTCGAATATGGGTTTTTTTTTTTGCATGAAATGGCCTACGTCATGAGTTTCGAAGGTAATCAGCTTTGAATGCCCTAACAATGGTCCCCTAGCATTTGGACACTACAACTTACGTGTATTACGTTAAATCATTCACACAAAAAACAATAATAACCCTAATATGCAATCAAAAATGAGTTTAAATCAGAGATTGAATGAGTTTGAGATTGGAAATTTTTTTTACCAAGCGGAGGTGCTTCGGTCTGCAGTTCTAGGCGTGGGATGGCTGGAAGCCTCAGGAGAATGAATCTAGTATTCGTTTGCCCTGAGGGAGTTTGCAAAGCTTTTCGAATTTGGTAACTTTGATGTATTTGTGTGATTTTTGTGGCTCTTTGAGGTGGTCTCTTTCCTATGTGGGTGCAATGTGTGTGTGTCTAGGCAAAATGTTTTCATTTTTTTCCGTCCCAGGCAATGTGTCTTTAACCCTGTATTTATAGATGGCAGTGGTGAATGGAAATGGCAAGAAACATCCATTAATCAGGTTTTGAAGGCAGAATCGAAAGTCTTAAAAAGGGTTGCCTTTTTTGAGGATTTCATATCGTTTTGAGCTTTGAATGAACCTGGACAAGTTATGGATGGCGCCTTGCATGAATTTGAATTTCTCAGAGCTTTCATCATCAGAGCTGCTTCGATTAAATCAACATTTGCATCAATTCGAATTGCTCAGAGTTTCCCTTATCAAAACATTGTTCTCTTCGATGGCTCTGAATTCCAATTCGAATTGTTCAGAGCTTTCTTTATCAGAGCATCTTCAATTTAGTAACCATCTGCATTGAATCTTTCTTTCGATCAGCTCCCAAGCATTGTTCTTCGATCGGCCCTAAATTCTAATTCGAATGGCTCCAGGCCTCATCGTCGTGGCCTCTTTGATTGAGCCACTATCTTCCTTAGTTACTTTATTTGAAATTATCCAACAAGCCCAATCGAACACTTCATTCTGGCCAGTCGAAGCTTTTTTTGTTATTTCCTTTGAATGTAATTGTGCAGGAGGCTTAGCTTTAGTAGCATGTAGGACATTGGCCAGCAAGCATCTTGAACCAAGACTCATCAAAACACAAAACAAACTTGTTTCAACAATTATGTGTCCGTCGAATGGACCAATTGTATGTTCTTCGAAGGCACCACTTGTGTGTTCTTCGAATCGGCCACTAATGTATGTCCTTCGAAGGCACCACTTGTGTGTTCTTCGAATGACCAATTGTATGTCCTTCGAAGGCACCACTCGTGTGTTCTTCGAATGGACCACATGCATCACTTGTGCGTTTTTCGAATGGGTCAAATGTATGTCCTTCGAAGGCACCACTTGTGTATTTCTTCGAATAGCCCACTTGCACCCCTTGTGCATTCTTCGAATGGGCCACCAATGTGTGTAGAAACTGTGTGTTGAAAGGTTCATAGGTGGAATTGAAGCTAGCATGAGGGAAGTCATTGCTTTGTGAATTGAAACACGCATGAAAGAAGTTCTTGCCTTGTGAATTAGGCCAGCCTGAAGGAAGTATTTTCATAGTGAATCGAAGGCAAGCATGAAGAAGCCTTGGCCTTGTGGATCAAAGGAAATTTGAAGGAGCCTTTGCCTTGTGGATCAAAAGCAAGTCCAGAAGAAGTCTTTTCCTTGTGGTTAGAAAGCAAGTCCAGAGGAAGTCTTTTCCTTGTGGATTGAAGGCAAGTTAAAAGAGGCCAAATTCCATTCAAAGCTTGGGAAATTGAAGCAAACTTGAAGGAGGCCAAAGTCCATTCGAATCTTGGGAAATCAAAGCAAGCTTGATTTTTCTTCAATTTGATGCCTGAAGACCCAATGTGATCCATGGAAACTATATGTGGCATCAAAAATCCAATTGTATTTGTGCAAACTTGGACTTTTGAAAATCCTTGTGAGAAAATATCTTGAGAAAAGTGAGGGCAAATTTTAGGGTACAACACCAAAGTACGACTACCTTTATAGTGGTTCTTGTATCAAGCCTCAAGAACGCATACAAAGTATTTTATAAAATATTTTTGAAAGTGATGTGTGAAAATGACTTATTCTTTTACTTCTCCTTTAGAGGTAGTATTATCCATACCATTAGTTGGTAGGTATCCCTATCTATTGGATGTGAAGGGACAGTCAAGGGTAATCATATGGTCATTGAAGGCAACTGATAAGGATACTTTAGCAATTTATCAGAGGGACTATATCATTTGTTCATAGGTAACATCGAAGGGTCATTGAGGGACTATGATCTTTTTATTTGGAGGGGCTTTGCTAAAGTATCCCTATTTTTGAGGGACATGACCAAGTTCCGAAGGCAACAAAGGGAGGTTACCTTATAGGTGCGAGTGTGGGTAGTTATGATACGGTGGCAGAACCAACTATTAATACTGGTTTGCGTTTTTTGTTTGCAAATGTCGCGGTAAGCAAGAGTCGCCACCGACTTTTCTTTTATCCAAAAAGGAAAGGCTGAAAAGAACAGAAAAATACCTTTTTTTCGAGATTTCTGAGTAAGGGGGGTAGATTATGGAAAGGGAAGGTGTTAGCATCCTTTCCATCCATAGTTTTCTACGGGCTCTTAGGTACTTGCTCACTTTCTAAAATTACTTGTGTTTGTGTGTTTGAAAAGCTTTGAAAAATGCCTTAGTGAGGCGATTCACTTTATGGTAACTCTTGTATCATTCCTCAAGAGTGTGATAAAGCGTTTTGAAAAATTTTGTTTGAAAAGTGTTTGAAAGTGTGTGAAAAAAGGATTGTTTGAGAAAGTACCTAACAATTATCTGCCTACTCGAAAAAGGGTGTTCTTTTCCTCTTACCCTTTAGACCGTGTTATCCTACTATTAGTGAGTAGGTAACCCTAGTCGTTGGAAGTTGAGGGACTATCGAAAGGGACATAATGGTCATTAAAGGCAACATGTAAGGATACCTTAGCAGTTCAAAGGGACTGTCATCATATAGGCAACATCGAGGGACAAGATCATTTCTCGTAGGCAACTCGAGGGACATTGAGGGACTATGATCTTTATGATGACTTTAACCGAGGGTCTTTGCTAAGGGTATCCCTATGTTCGAGGGACATGACCATTGTTTTTCTTAAGGCAACAAGTGAGGTTATCCTAGAGGTGCGAGTGTGCAAATGATTCAGTTTGATTATTTATCTTGAAATCAGGATTTTTTATCGTTCATTTTTATCTTTCCATACAATCCTATCATTGCATAAAATATAGTAGCTGAAGGTAAAGGCGGAAATGTAAACCTAGGCTATTACAGAGCTTTGGGGCAATTACATAATAGTGAAGAATGCGGAAAAGAAATCCTAAAATTATTACATCCCGGAAGCAATTACATGATAATGATGAAAAAAGCGAGAAAAATAAAGCTACGCTATTACAGTTGAACCAATACACTTTTTCTAGGAAAATAAAAATAAGATGAAAATATCAAAGAAAATGTTTTGGTGATTTTTTATGAAAAAAATGATTTATAATAATTAATTAAATAAACTTAAAAAACCTAATTAATTTTAATTTATAAAAAAAAGTTAATTTTGAAAAAAATTAATTAAAATACCTAAATCCTAATTAGTTCGAATTAAAAAAGGGTTAATTTTGAAAAAAAAGGTTAATTAAAAATAACTTTAAAACCTAATTAATTTTAATTAAAAAAAAGGTTAATTTTGAAAAAAGTTAAAAAAAACCTAAAAACCTAATTAATTTTAATTAAAAAAGGTTAATTTTGAAAAAAAAAAGGTTAATTAAAAAAACCTAAAACGTAATTAATTTTAATTAAAAAAAGGTTTTAAAATTTTTTTATATTTAATGATTAACAAAAAAGAATTAAGTTTGCCAAAAAATAGATAGGGGAAGAAACATCAATGATAAATAGGGTTAGAAAATACAAATAATGCAAATCTCAGGGGTGAGTGTTGAACCAAAAATTAATTTAAAATATAAAGTTAAATTAAAAAAACCTAAAATTAATTATTTGATTTTATTATGAAAAATCAAAGGTTTGTGAAAATGTTAAGTTTTATGAAAAAGGTTTTAAACAGAAAGAATGAAAATAGGCAAAAAGATAAATATAATGGAAGAAAACCAAAACCAATAGGGGTGGGTGTTGAACCCACGCCCTTAACCTCCTCAGGATGTCTATCTTGCCATGCATTGGTGGTTGTTATGATTCGGCCTTAGTGTTTTGTAATAACCCTGCACGGGACCCTGTCTAAATCTGCAGTGTTGAATCTCATGAACACATTAAATAAATTACTATATCATGAAATACAAATAAAACAAAAATATGAAATTTTGTAATGTTAAAATCGATATGGCATGTATGAATGCTTCTATACCCTATTGATCATGGAGATCAAACCAGCCTTACCCTTACTGGAAAAGGAGTGAGATGGGGGTTTGTAACAAAGATGACTTGTTTGTAGTGAAATGGAGGTTTGTAACAAGGATTTTAAGGTTTTTAGGATTCTTGAAGGAATTTGATATTTTGACAGGATTATGGCAAAGGGTTTTTTTCCGTGTCATGTTTGTGTGAAAAGAATGAGATTATATAATAGAAATTAGAGCAAAGATATGAGCTTTGAATGTGCAATTGGGCCTCCAATAACCACAAGCAATAGTGGAAATTTTTATTCACTTGAGTCTGACACGTTCCAGGTTAAACCGAAGTTGAAATGTGAAAAAAAATGTATCTGACATCGGTAAATAACTCCTATCCGAAAATGAGCTCAATATGATAAACGGTGAATAAGTTATGAATTTTTGAAGTTTCGCCTCAGACACACTTTTTTTGGGTTCCAGTGTCAGCTCTGGCACGTTCTTCAATAAAAAATAGGTATTGATCGTAGCAGAATCCGATCTCGACTTTAGAATAAAAGTTGTAGATATCTGAGTCAGTGACCTTGTGTAAAGATATGGGCCTGATCCGATAAAAATTGACCGAGTTGTGAATTTTCAAAGTTTCGACCCAGATGAAATAATACTCAGCATTCAGGATTTTCGGCGTGTCACGTGTACTCTGAGTAAAAAAAGAAGGCCTTTTGTATACTGTTCGAACTTGATACCTCCTGTGAAAACGTATCCAACTCAATTTTTGAAGTTTTGGCGCCAAAACCAGCTCGATACGATGAAAATCGACCAAGTTATGATTTTCTGAGCATGACGCAAATAAACTTCTGTCACAAATTTTCTGTATAAAAATACTTGATAAATCCGCATTTTTGAAGACCTTCTGATCGAAATTGTTTTCCAACTGTGAGAGATGAAAATGTAGATGACGTTAATACGGATTTTTGGCCACTGGAACGGGTTTAAAACGAGCCATGATCTTCAAGTTATGAGTTTTTTAGTGCGTAAAAACTGCACTTTCATAAACGCCACCTATAACCTGACGAAGCTTGCTAAATATACCTTTATTCCATAACCATAAAATTAATGATATGCGTGTATGAAAATAAAGAGGGTAAATTTTGGGGTACAACAGCTGCTCCTGTTCAATCTTCTTAAAACTGAGGATTTAGATTGGCTTGTCTGCCTTTCGTGATCTGAAGGTGGAAGAGGATTGAACACTAGAGTGCCCATAAATTTGCACTCGTATGAAGAAACACTGTTGCTTGATGATGTCATAAATGGGCTTACAGATGCCATTTGGAGAAGATGACTGAGAGTTGTCAGAGATGGGCTTAATGATGCCATCCAAAGTAGATGCCGATTTCCTAAGAGGTCTCTTCATGGGGATTCCTTTTCCTGTTTTCTAAGGAGGACTCCGTTGAGGAATGTTGGTATTTGTCTTAGGAAATAGAGTTTATGAGCTTCAGTTGTCCATTACTCTATTTGAGAATCATCTCTTGATTGAGGAGACGGAAGTGAACTGCTTATCTGGTCAGGATCCAGGCTTCACAGTGACTGGTTGAGGATGATAAGGCTGACTGCTATCTGGTCGTATTCCAGGCTTCACAGCGACTTACTGGGGAAATATGAAATCGATCGTATCTGGTCAGGTCCAGGTTTTACAGTGTTATAAACTGTTGTCCGGAGATAAAAGAGAAGAAACTGGATAGGGCTTTCTCGGGATAAGTCCATGCAAAACTACGTCCAGTAATTCATGAAAAAGAGCCTGGATAGTAGGGATATGAGAAGGAACCTGGATAGTAGCGTTACTTCGAAATGAGAGCCTGGATAGTAGGGCTATGAGAAATAATCTGGATAGTAGGGTTACTTTGAAATAAAAGCCTGGATAGTAGGGCTATGAGAAGGAACCTGGATAGTATGGTTACTTCGAAATAAAAGCATGGATAGTAGGGCTATGAGAAGGAACCTAGATAGTAGGGTTATTTCGAAATAAAAGCTTGGATATTAGGGCTATGAGAAGGAACCTGGGTAGTAGGGTTACTTCGAAATGAAAGCCTAGGTAGTAGGGATATGAGAAGGAACCTGGGTATTAGGGTTACTTCGAAATGAAAGCATGGATATTAGGGCTATAAGAAGGAACCTAGATAGTAGGGTTACATCGAAATAAAAGTCTAGATAGTATGGCTATGAGAAGAAACCTGGATAGTATGGTTACTTCGAAATGAAAGCCTGGATAGTAGGGCTATGAGAAGGAACCTGGATAGTAGGGTTACTTCAAAATGAAAGTCTGAGTAGTAGGGCTATAAGAAGGAACCTGGGTAGTAGGGTTATTTCAAAATAAAATTCTGGGTGGTAGGGCTGCGAGAAGGAACCTGGGTAGTAGGGTTACTTCGCAGTAAATCCTAGGTAGTAGGGCTGCCTCATTTGATCACGTAGATTAGTTGACCCATTTGGTTTCGAGAACTAATTATCCATTAGTTGTATGCAGATATGACATGTATAGCTTCATGGATTTAATCTTGAACTGTTGGAAATGTTGATGATAACCATCTTTCCTGAAAGGTACATGATTAATCATATGCGATGCATGAAATGCATTGTGTGATGATGTTCTCAAAATAAATGAGATTATGTTATATGCAATATGTATGCGCACGTCATGATGTATGAACATCAAATTCTATTATGACATATCCGAGTCTGGGATATAAATCCCTGACTGCTGCTAGAGAGTATTGGAAATTGAATTCCTGACCGTTGTAGAAAAAGTGGTTCTTCTACTTCCGCTGGGGATGGTGAATGGAGATGACTATGCCGTGGATTTACTCCTTTCTATTCGTGAATATTCAGCTGGGGAGAGACTCTACTTGAGAATAACTCTGCGGGGGAATAACTCTCTTTGAGAGAGGAGATGCTTTGCTGGAATATTTTGACGATTCATAGAAATAAACTCCATTGGGGGATGAACTTCTGTAGATGGAGGAATAAACTCTGTTGGGGATTGAGCTTCTGTATTCAGAGAAATAAACTCTGCTCGGGAGACAACTTTATGAACCGCTTACGATTATGAAATTCGGCTGGGGAATATAGATGTCAGCTCTCTGAGGGAACTTTGCCGGGGAAAGTAACTCCTGTTTGGGGAAGAAGAGATCAAAACATTGGTTGCCTCTACTCTGTGGGGGACATAGACGTCACTGGGACGTATGCTGAGGACGTAGCAGTGACTTCGCATCAAGACGTTTTTGCCCCTGTACTTGTTGGAGAAACTACCTGCGGAGGCTTTGTAGATGGATCTATATGTTGAAATAAGTGTCAGAATGACATCCGTCTCTGGATCGTATTGGAATTGTACTTGGAAATTATATTGAATGAGTGTCAGAATGACACCCGTCTCTGGATTGTATCTGAACTAAACCGTTTCTAGAAGATGATATGAATAAGTATCAGGATGATATCAATCTCTGGATCGTACTTGAACTATTTCTAGAAGATAGTATGGACTAAGTATCAGGATGACACCCATTTTGGATCGTACCTGAACTGTTGCTAGAAGATGATCTGAATAAGTACCAGGATGATATTTGTCTCTGGATCGTATCTGAACTGTTTCTATATGAGAATTTGGAGTAAGTGTCAGGATGACATCTGTCTCTGGATCGTACCTGAACTGTTTCTAGATGAGAATCTTGAGTAAGTTTCAGGATGACATCCGTCCTTGGATTGTACCTGAACTATTTCTAGATGAGAATCTTGAGTAAGTTCTAGGATGACATCCGTCCTTGGATTGTACCTGAACCGTTTCTAGATGAGAATCTGAAGCAAGTGTCAGGATGACATTTGTCTTTGGATCTTACCTGAACCGTTTGTAGATGAGAATTTGAATATGCATAATGTTCCCATTGGGGAATCTCGAGAAGCTTGGCGACTTGATTGGGGAATTTTGTTTGGAGCAGTAATTTGGAGATTTTGCTCTGCCGAGGGTACGAGAACACTGACATCCATAGGTTGTAAGCTGAGAATATAATGGTGACCTTGTAATAGAATGCCCCTGTCTCGATACCTGTTGTAGAAAATATCAACCGGGGATTTTGTAGATGGTTTGACTATTATCCTGACTCTTGGAGTCCTTGCTGAATGCAGATCAGGGTAATAAGCCTTCTACCGATTAGACAAGTGACGAGATAACGGGACGTAGTTGTACGCTTTAATCCCTAACTTTTTCCTGGACAATCTTTTCAGATTTTCAGTCCACCGGGATACCCTTTTTTTCTCAAGCCGCCTTTTCAGGTTTTCGACTTGCCGGGTGTACAGATTTTTCGTTTTTGTCCCTAATTTTTGCCCGAACCTTTTTGGTTTGTCGAGATGCCCTTATTTTTGCCTAGGCCAGTCAACCTAGCGGATTTTTTCATGCGTAGTCTTTTCTGACCAAGTCCACGTTCACCGGGTGTGGAGAATGGTCACTGTCCTTAGTAGTAAGTGTTGTCGCATTGCCGAAAGGTGTTTGTTTGATCGTACAGGACTCGTTGTTGGAATTCATTTCGAATGCCCCAAGTGATTCAGATGGGGATTTGCCCCTGGCCATTTGGCATTTTTGAGAGATTCCTTGAATCTTGACTTGACTACCCCAGATGATGGACGATGGTCATGCCGTGCCCCTTGGTTGGAAGTGTTTTTCCACTTGAGGTGATCCTTTTCATTGAGAAGGTTTTTGTTCACTAGATATTCGTCATGCGGATTTCTCTACTGTTGAACAAATAGTCATATGCAAACAATGGTATTTTAAGAATGCAAAGCTTATGTCAGTCTTAAAAAAATTTTTGAAAATGCAATTTTTTAGTAAAACAAATTTTGCAAGAGAGTGATATCAACTCGTGATTTATAACAAACCTTACAGGAGTCAGGATACCTTTTGTAATAGTATGCTTTCGAACTAACCCGTGCTTCATCTAGGACTTTTAAGGGTTATAACACGGCCTGGTTCACGGTTCAAGAAACAAAGGATAAAGGATCAAAATTTATTTGTACCCACCCGCTCTTCATGATCTTCTTCAGTCTTATGCTCAGTTAATTGCGCGTTTAGAATCCTAGTTGAGTTCTGGAATATTGTCCTTGATGTTCCAGTGATGGTTCAGATACTGACAGTTTATTTTGAATAGGCAGTCATCTTTTTTGTCGAGGATTTATAGGACCTCTTTCTTTTTTATTTTACTACCCCTGTATTTTGCCCGAACTGTTTCTTTTTGTGATTACAGTCAGCGAGATGCCCTAATTTTTTTCTTAAGTCTCCCTCATAGGTTTTGACTTAGTGGGCTTTTATTTTGAGAGGTAATGACTGTCTGTCTTGACGATTATGCGGAACCATCACAGTATTTTGATTTGGAAGGACATCTTCGATGCCATTCATTGTGTACGAAGCGGAAGATTGCGACTGAATGCACATCATAATTGACTGAGAAAACTACCCTGCCCCAGGTTATGATTAAGGGTTTTAATTAGTGTGAAAATAAAAACTCCTACTTATTTGGCTCAAAGGGGTTGACTAGGGATTATCTTCCTTATAAATCCACTATTTGGTATTTGAAACAACGCTTGTACATCGTCAGCGGGGTTTGTTCAAAACTTACTGTAGAGATTGTGGTATCATTTTCGTTATCCTCCCTCTAAAGGCTTACATCTTTTTAATCGAGAGTTGAATATCACAAAAGGAAAGAAGTTTAAATATAGTGAATACGAATGAATTGATTCAAAATAGACATATGCAAGGCATTGATAAAGTAATAAAGTTTGACAAGAATAAATGTTTGAACAATCAAAAGAAAATTACAAATTGAAAATTCTAATGAACGAAAAGCCCTCTTGTCAGAACTTGTCACTTCAAATGGTGGGCCTTGGAGGATTGACAGAAACATTCCAGTTGACCATCTTGTGTGGATTCCAATGCTCCTTCATCAATTAGGTCTTGAATTTTGTATTTCAACCTCCAACAGTCGTCAGTATCATGTCCCGGGATTTTGGAGTGGTATGCACATCATGCATCCGGATTATAGTTGGGGGAAGAAGTCTTGGGATTCGAATGAGGTCCTATCAATGTAATCAGATTCATCCTTAACAAGTGTTGCAAATCTTGAGACAACAACATGTTAAGTTAGGTAAACTGCCTTTTGGGTATATCTGGCTTACTCTGATTAACCTGTTGTTTTTGGTGAGGTTGTTGTTGAACCCGTGATGTGGTAGCAATTTAGAAAAGTCCACTCTTCACCAAACCAGCCTCTTGTCTTCTCGGAAGTTGATCAATGACCTGGTCCCCAACCTCGACTGTTTGTTTCATACGGCTGCAGCCGTCTTGATGATGTTTCTTGATAATGGCTCTCAACTCTTCTTGTCCCCGGGCTAGGCCTTGGATAAGAGCCCACTGCCCCAGCATCTGGGTTCTCATTGTTTCAACTTCAACTTGCAGTTGTTCCAACCGTTCGTCCTTATCGTCTTCATGATTTTTCTTGGCCAGGTTCCCAGCGAGGAGTGTTTTCAACTCTTCCTGCCCCTTGGATAGGTTCAGGAACATTTCCATGAACTGAGCTTCTTGAGTTTAGAGATCTCTGTTGTCTTGTTTGAGAGCCATTTCTCAAATAAACAGCGAGAACATGAGATACCTACTTTGAATTTTGCTTATGCAATGATATGTATGATATATGTATGCAATGTTTTCAAGGATCCGCGGGGTAAACAAGAAGATGTCAGTAGTTGAAGTTTATAGATTTGATTGAAGAACTTCGTATCATTGAGTGTCCTTCTACGAGAGTCAAGCTCACCATATCGAGTGGGTCATAGCCCCTGACTCAATTTATCACTTTGGTCTTTTGACAACGTTAGTTAGAGGAAAGTAAATCCCCTTTGCCCCTTGCTAGATGTCTGATTTATCATAACCTACATCACAAACCCTTGAGATCCTTGAAATGGTTAAGGAAATGTTGTGGAATGATGTTATGATGTGTATGCTATGCGTTAAGCAAAAATGTAAGGTGATGAAAACAAGTGAATCCTGCAAGAAATCCAAGTTATTGGATAATGACTGTAAACAAATCCTGCAAGGAAATCATGTTGTCAGATAATAAAACCCTGCAAGTAGTTCAAGTTGAAAGCAAACAAGTAACACAAACAGCCTTAGGTTTAGGCTTACATGGGTTTTAAGGTAGTACCCTCTTGAAGTTGGATCGGCTCACCTGTCTTATAATAGTAATCGGGTTCTAAGGAATCTCAATATCACCGATCTTTCCCCCAAATTTCGTTCCAATAGACAATTGACTTGCCACCAAACCAAACTTAAGAGTCAAACCTCAATGAGTGTAGCATCGAGTATCAACCGACTTTAGGTTTACACCAAAGATGGCTATCTCACTACGTCCTAAAAAGCCAAGTTGGTCAATTAAGGTGCTAAGGTCAGTTGGCGCTTTATGATACCATGCAGCGGCCCTGTATCCTCCTTGATTACTTAAGGGCTACAGGTACACACCAAAGTATCGCATCAACGTAGCTATTGTTTCAACCGTGTCGGTATACCCCGCACAACTCCCTCACAGTTTATTTCTACTTACCTAAAAGGAATTCTCTGATCCAGGTTTAGGATCCAAACAAGCCAAATAGATACCCTTAAAAGTAAATCAAACAAGACAAGCCAAAGAAGCAATTAAAATGACCTAGTTCCTAAGGTAAACCCCACTTTATAAATCATAAGTCCCCAGCAGAGTCACCAGTTCTGTGATACGGTGGCAGAAATAAATGTTAATACTGGTTTGTGTTTTTTGTTCGCAAATGTCGCGGTAAGCAAGAGTCGCCACCGACTTTTCTTTTATCCAAAAAGAAAAGGCTGAAAAGAATAGAAAAATACCTTCTTTCGAGATTTCTGAGTAAGGGGGTAGATTATGGAAAGGGAAGGTGTTAGCACCCTTTCCATCCGTAGTTTTCTACGGGCTCTTAGGTACTTGCTCACTTTCTAAAATTGGTTGTGTTTGTGTGTTTGAAAAGCTTTGAAAAATGCCTTAGTGCGGCGATTCACTTTATGGTAACTCTTGTATCAGTCCTAAAGAGTGTGATAAAGTGTTTTGAAAACTTTTGTTTGAAAAGTGTTTGAAAGTGTGTGAAAAAAGGATTGTTTGAGAAAATACCTAACAGTTATCTACCTACTCAAAAAAAGAGTGTTTTTTTCCTCTTACCCTTTAGACCTTGTTATCCTACTATTAGTGAGTAGGTAACCCTAGTCGTTGGATGTTGAGGGACTATCGAAAGGGACGTAATGGTCATTGAAGGCAACATGTAAGGATACCTTAGCAGTTCGAATGGACTGTCATCATATAGGCAACATCGATGGACAAGATCATTTCTCGTAAGCAACTCGAGGGACGTTAAGGGACTATGATCTTTATTATGACTTTAACTGAGGGTCTTTGTTAAGGGTATCCCTATGTTCGAGGGACATGACCATTGTTTTTCCGAAGGGAACAAGTGAGGTTACCCTAGAAGTGCGAGTGTGCAAATGATTCAGTTCAATTATTTATCTTGAATTTAGGGTTTCCTATCATTCATTTTTATATTTACATACAATCCTGTTAATCTAAGCATTGCATAAAATATAGTAGCTGAAGGTAAAGGCGGAAATGTAAACCTAGGCTATTACAGAGCTTTGGGGCAGTTACATAATAGTGAAGAGTGCGGAAATGAAATCCTAAAACTATTACATCCCGGAAGCAATTACATGATAATGATAAAAAAAGCGGGAAAAATAAAGCTACGCTATTACACTTGAACGCGCCCTATACACTTTATCTATGGAAAAAAAAGATGAAAATAACAAAGAAAATGTTTTGGAGATTTTTTATGAAAAAAATGATTTATGATAATTAATTAAATAAACCTAAAAAACCTAATTAATTTTAATTAATAAAAAAAATGTTAACTTTGAAAAAAGTTAATTAAAATACCTAAATCCTAATTAGTTCGAATTAAAAAAGGTTAATTTTGAAAAAAAAAAGGTTAATTAAAAAAAACCTAAAAACCAAATTATTTTTAATTAAAAAAAAGGTTAATTTTGAAAAAAGTTATAAAAAAACCTAAAAATCTAATTAATTTTAATTAAAAAAAGGTTAATTTTGAAAAAAAAGGGTTAATTAAAAAAACCTAAAACATAATTAATTTTAATTAAAAAAAGGTTCTAAAAAAAGTCTATGTTTAATGATTTACAAAAAAGAATTAATTTTGCTAAAAAATAGATAGGGGAAGAAACATCAATGAAAAATAGGGTTAGAAAATATAAATAATGCAAGTGTCAAGGGTGAGTGTTGAACCAAAAATTAATTTAAAACCTAAAATTAAATTAAAAAAACCTAAAATTAATTATTCTAGTTTATTATGAAAAATCAAAGGTTTGTGAAAAATGTTAAGTTTTACGAAAAATGTTTTAAACAAAAAGAACTAAAATAGGTAAAAAGATAAATAGAATGGAAGAAAATCAAAACCAATAGGGGTGGGTGTTGAACCCTCGCCCTTAACCTCCTCAGGATGTCTGCCTTGCCATGCATTGGTGGTTGTTATGATCCGGCCTCAATGTTTTGTAATAACCTTGCATGGGACCCTGTCTAAATCTGCAGTGTTGAATCTCATGAACACATTAAATAAATTACTATTTCATGAAATACAAATAAAGCAAATATATGAAATTTTATAATGTTAAAACTGATATAACATGTAGGAATGCTTCTACACCCTTTTGATCATGGAGATCAAATCAGTCTTACCATTACTGGAGAAGTAGTGAGATGAGGGTTTGTAACAAGGATGGATTGTTTGTAGTGAGATGGGGGTTTGTAACAAGGATTTTAAGGTTTTTAGGGTTCTTGAAGGAATTTGATATTTTGACAGGGTTGTCGCAAAGGTTTTTTTTTTCTTATCCTGTTTGTGTGAAAAGAATGAGATTATATAATGGAAATTAGAGCAAATATATGGGCTTTGAATATGCAATTGGGCGTCCAATAACCACAAGCAATAGTAAAGATTTTTATTCACTTGAGTCTGACACGTTCCAGGCTAAATCACAAGGACTTAAGTGAAATTTTTAAAGTTGAAATGTGAAAACAAAATGTATCCGACATCATGAACTAACTCCTGTCCGAAAATGGGCTCAATTAGATAAATGGTGAATTAGTTATGAAGTTTTGAAGTTTCGTCTCAAACACACTTATTTTGGGCTTCAATGTCAGCTCTGACACGTTCTTCAATAAAAAACTAGTATTGATCGGAGCAGAACCCGGTCTAGACTTTTATAGCAAAGTTGTAAATATCTGAGTCAGTGACCTTGTGTAAAAATATGGGCCCGATCCGATAAAATTTGACCGAGTTATGAATTTTCGAAGTTTCGACCCAAATGAAATAATACTCAGCATTAAGGATTTTCGGCGCTTCACGTGCACTCTGAGCAAAAAACGAAGGCCTTTTGCATACCGTTCGAACTTAATACCTCTTATGAAAATGTAGCCAACTCAATTTGTGAAGTTTTGGCGCCGGAACTAGATCGATACGATGAAAATCGACCAAGTTATAATTTTTTGAACATGACGCAAATAAACTTGTCACAAATTTTCTATATAAAAATACTTGATAAATCCACATTTTTGAAGACCTTCTTATCTAAATTGGCATCTAGCTGTGAGATATGGAAACATAGATGACATCAAGACGAAATTTTGGCCACTGGTACAGCTTTAAAACAAGCCACGATCTTCAAGTTATGAATTTTTTAGTGCGTAAAAAATGCACTTTCAACACACTTTTTCACCACTTTTCTTCGAGAAAACTCACACATTCGGAGACCTTCTTTAAAGAATTGTCTCTCGAGCCAAACCTGAATTTGAGAATATGTTATCAAAGATATCTTGGCGAAAGAACACCTGAATATAACGCGTCGGGTTGGACTTGTGAATCTTTGAACCCTGAATAGTTGCAAAACAGCGAACCAATCTTCAGCATGGAAAATACTCTGAGAGCATCCATTGGCGAAATAAACGTCACTTGTAACCTGACGAAGCTTGCTAAATATACCCATATTTCATAACCATAAAACCAATGATATGCGTGTATGAACATAAAGAGGGTAAATTTTAGGGTACAACAGTAGTGATTCAATTCAGTTATTTTATCTTGTATTTAGTGTTAAGCTATCGGATAATTATTATCTTGCCATACACGCCTAATTACTAACATCATACAATACAAAAAAATATAAATGTGCCGAAGATAAAAGTCCTATGCTATTACATGGATTCGGGACAATTACATAAAAGATGCGGAAAATAAAATGTGGAAATTAAAACCCAAGACTATTACGTCCTGTAGGTAGTTACATAATAGAAAAATGCGGAAAAATAAACCAAGCTATTACAAGATAAAATCGCGCGGCCTATACAATTTCTCTTAGAATTTAAATGCGAAAAAAAATGTTTTTTTAAAAAATGTTTGAATGTTTATTTGATGTTTTATTAAAAAACCTTAATCTGATTAACTTTAAGTAAAACCTAAACTCTAATTAATTTCATTAATTAAGAGAAATAATAATTAACCTAATTAATTTATAAACAAAAAAAGAGTCAAAAATTAATTTACTGATTAAAATTAACCTAATTTGTTTAATGTTTTAAAAAAATAATTAAGTTAGGTTAATCATTGATTAGGGAATATAATTAGGGTTATTAAGAAAAATTAGGGTTAGTAATTGAAAAAAAGAAAATAGGTTTAAAAAACTAAAAATAAGAAAAAAAACTGCACGGGGTGGGTGTTGAACCCACACCCTGGCTTCACCACGCCTTGCTTGCCATAATGCCAGGCTACTTGTTGGGTTAGAAATACAAGCGTGTTGCATAATATATGAAACCTGCTTGAATTGGAAAAATATGAAAAAAGATTGCAAAAGGCAGGGATCAAATCCACGCCCTTCAACGCCCTTGTATAGTAATGCGTTAACGCATGCGATCCTGTCACTGGGGTGGCTGTACATCCGTTAATAAAATAAAACAAGATGAATATAATGTAAACAAAATCAGAGGGACCGGAGAAGCGCCAGAGCCCTAGCTCCGGTCATCTTCTCTAGTGAGTATGTTTTTATATCCTGCAAAACAAAGATTGTTAATGATCAAAGAGGACTCTACTCCTCTAAATTGAGGGATGAAAATTCAATGGTTGCCTTAGAACTGGCTGAAACGTCCTTCATGATGAGATGTGAAGCAAATAATGCAAATCGGTATAACAATAGCAATTCATGATTCAGGCCTCATGGGGATCATGTAATGGCCCAATCCTGTATAGTTACATCTAAGAGACACATTAGAAACATTAGTATGAATCAAAGAAGGATAAAATCTAAAATACGAAATTCAAGAAGTTATGTAAATTGGTGATGCATGGATGCTCGTTTCAGGCTCTTTTGATCATCTAGGATGATCCCAACTTACTCTGTAATATCTCTGGAATCGATTTGGATGGCTATATTTCTTGGAGAAAGGTTGAAAACAACGTTTCAAGTTTGCTCTATTTTGAGAAATTTTGAGATTTGTTGTGGGAGTATTCTTGCAAGGTTTACGTGTCTTTAATGTATGAATGTCTTGGGTATTTATAGGGCAAGGTATTAGGTCAACAAAACTGAATTGAATCCAAGTCTTTCATGGTGAAATATTTGATTGACAATCTTGCATGTAATTTTCCTTTTTTGAGTCGGTCATGTGCCAATCAATCCCACATGTTTTGCTAATTGATTATCTGATTTTCAGCTTTGTAATTTAATTCTAAATAACAACCATGCGTCTCATATCTTTTGATTTTGTATTTATTTGATTTATTTTCTTTTAATTAAATAAAATAAAAATAAAAGAAATAAAAAAACACAAAAAATAAACAGGTGGACTTAGAGGTTCTTGATGAGTTATGGAACACGTTTGGACCTCAAAAGATAACCCATTAGTCCAAAGCTTCAAGTTTGATCAATTTGGGTTTCATGTATATTCTCCAAATTGCCCAACTTGCTCCAATCATAACTCTCTCAATTTGTCATATGAAGGTGATCTTAGACTTTTTGGAAAGTTCAAGATGTCCTCTACAATATCTATGTTGGTCATTTTTCCACTTGAAGATTTTAACTTAATGTAAATTGCTTTGACAAAAAGTGTATTTTGTTGACTTTTAAAATGACCTATAATGTCTTTGCTCATATCTCTAAAATGAAGTATTTTTGGGCCTTGAGCTTAGAGAGACAAAGTTATAGAGAATTGAATTTGATTGAATTGGTGATGCATGGATGCTCGTTTTTGGGCCTTATGCTTGGTTAAAGTTCAGTTGACTTCTCCTAAAGAAAACCCTAATTTAGCAACTTTTGACTTTTTATGAATCTTTAGTTTTCTAGATGAGTTATGATCAACCCTTGATCAAATGGTGAATTTAATATTAAAACATTGATGTTGACCAAATTTTTTGAAGTTTGACTGTAAATTGGTCAAAGTTTATCCAATACAGTTAATTTTCAATCATCTAACTAGTTGACTGAGCAAACTTGTGTTGCAAGGCTTGAAATTTAATTAATTAATTATCATAAATCATTTTCTTTCATAAAAAGTCACCTACACATTTTCTTTTCTATTTTCATCTTATTTTTATTTTCCTAGATAAAGTGTGTAGGACGCGCGTTCAACTGTAATATCATAGCTTTATTTTTTCCGCATTTTTCTATTATGTAAATGCTCCTCGTATGTAATAGTTATAGGTTTTTATTTTCCACACATCACTATTATGTAATTACCAAAGCTCTGTAATAGCCTACTATATTATATGCAATTGTTAGTAATTAGGATTTGTATGGCAAGATAAAAATGAACAATAAAAAACCCTAATTGCAAGACTAAATAACTGAAATGAACACACTTGCACACTCACACCTTTAGGGTAACCTCTCTTTGTTTCATTACGATAAACGGTCATATCCCTCGAACGTAGGGATGCTTTAACAAAAGACCCTCGAATAAAAGATCATAGTCCCTTGACGACCTTTCGATGTTGCCTATGAAAAATGATCTAGTCCCTTAAGAAAGTGCTAAAGAATCCTTATAAGTTGCTTTCGATGACCATACAATGACCATTCAATTGTCCCTTCACATCCAATAGATGGGGCTACCTACCAACTAATGGTAAAAATAACACTATCTCTAAAGGAGGAGGAAAATAACAAGAACGACCTTGAATGGGTAGGATACTTTTAATCGCTTGCTCACAAATTTTTATCACAAAAATCTCTCACATCACACTTTCAAAACAACGAATATTTTCAAAAGACTTTATACGCATTCTTGAGGACCGATACAAGAATCATTAAAAAGTTCGCCTTACATTGGCATTTTCAAAATATTTTTCAAAACACTTACACAAAAAGCAAATTTTCAAAAGTGAGCTAGCGATTAAGAGCCCGTAAATAACTACGGATGAAAAAGGTGGTGATTAAGAGCCCGTAGATAACATATTCCCTTATCAAAAGTGAGCTAGAAATTAAGAGCCCGTAGATAACACCTTCCCTTTTCATAATCTATCCCCTGACTCAAAATCTATTAAGGTATTTCCTGTTATTTTTACCCTTTCCTTATTGGATAAAAGAAAAGTCGGTGGTGACTCTTGCTATCTGCAACATTTGCGATAAAATGCAAAACAAGTCAGTTCTCCCACCGTATTATAGAATTGGAGACTCTGTTGGGAAAACTTAAAAAGAGGGTTTACCTTAGAGTCTTATATCACTTTATTTGCTTTATTTAATTGCATTTTTTTCTTTAAATTTGAGGGTTACTTGGGTTTAAATTCTTGCAAAGATCCTACACCCGAATCTGGGGATGCCTTAGGTAAGTAGCAATAGATCATGGAAACTGTACAACATAGACTGATATGGTTGAAGTGATGGCTATGTTAGTGTGACACTTTGGTTTGTACTGATGTTCCTTGAGTCAGTCAAGGATAATATTGGGCTGCCATGTGGTGTCATAAGCATTAATTGACTTTTAGAACCTTAATTGACCCATCATGGCCATTAGAAAGTAGTGAGATGGCTGGCTTTGGTGAAGTCCAAGGTTGGTTGATACTCGACGCTACACTCATTGAGATTCGACTTTCGGGATGTTTTGGTGGCAAATTAGTTGTTGTACTAAAATAAAACCTTCGAGAAAGATCTGTGATATGAGATCCCTAGAACCCGGTTACTATTTTAGGACAGGTTGAGCCAACTTAACTTCAATTGAGAAGGGTACTTACCTATGGACCCCATGCAAGCCTTTAAAACTAAGGATCTTGTGTGATTTGTTTGTGTTTGCTAACTGTTTAAACATAAACATAGCATCATGACATCATATCATCCAACATGGCATTTTCACTAACCATTTCAAGGATCTTAGGGTTCTTTGTTGCCGAATTTCAAGTCGGACTGCTAGCAAGGGGGAAAGAGGATTTATTTTACTCTAACTAGACGCCATCAATGATCAAAATAAGTTCTTTGAGTCAAAGGCTAGGACCCACTTGCTATGGTGAGCTTGATTCTTATAGAAGGACGTCCAAAATTGAAGACTCGGAGTTCCACAAGTCAAAGCTACAACCAAGATTCATTATCTCTTTTACTCTGCAAGATCCTTGAAAACATTGCATTTGCATCTACATATCATGCATCTCATTACATAACAGGTACTTTCTAGACAGGTTTTCTCATCTTCTTGCTGTTTATTTTAGTAAAAGATGGCTCTCGAACAAACAGTCAAAGATCTTCAGGCTCAGAACAGTTAGTTCCAACAAATGTTCCTGAACATAGCCAAGGGGAAGGAAGAGCTGAAGATCGTCATCACCAAAGAGAGAAAGAAAAAGACAAGGAAATAATCGGTATTCTCAACATAGGAAGAAGGTTCAGAGGTCCCCCCCAAGCAAGCTCAAGACTGTGATATTCCATCAAATGAAGATGACAACCAGGGCAAAGATGGTAAGAGTGTGAAGGTTGAGAAAGGAAGCAACCTTGGTTTTAATCAATATTCTGATGAAGAAGAAGAAGACTATTTGGATGAACAGTATCCTCCTGCCGATGAAAAATACAAACAGCTAGAAGATCGTTTAAATTCTATGGAGGTCCAGAGAGTACCTGGGTTGGATTTTGAAGAGTTAGGTTTAGTCTCAGGAGTTGTCATTCCTCATAAATTCAAGGTCCATACTTTTGCAAAGTATGACGGTGTTTCTTTCCCTAAGCTTCAATTGAGGTCTTATGTCTGGAAGATTCAACCACACACTGCCGATAGGAAGTTATGGGTGCATTTCTTTCAAGAGATCCTATCGAGGAAAAATTTGGAATGGTTCTATCAACTGCAAGGAACTAATATCCGTACTTGGGAAGATTTGGCTTCCGCTTTATACAAACAATATCAATACAATGCTGGTCTTGCACCAACCCGTTTGCAATTACAGTATATGACCATGGGCTCTAACGAAGGCTTTAAAGAATATGCCCATAAATGGAGAGATCTAGCAGGAAGAGTTCAATCTCCTTTGTCTGATGGGGAGCAGGTTGACATGTTTATGGGAACTTTGACAGTTTCTTTATTCAATCATCTGATTGGATGCTCTTTAGCCAGATTCACCGAGCTTATATTAACAACGGAACATATTAAAGGTGGAATCAGAAGTGGAAAAATTCAGGTGGCTGAGTCTTTAAGTAATATGAAGAAGACATTTAATGGAAATAAAGAAGCTAATGTTGTGAATGGCCATTAGGGTCATGGTAGAGGTGACCGCAACCCTTTTGTGGGGTTTGTACTAATCTTTAATCCCATACTAACGCAACATTAATAAGGAAATCAACGTAGGTCGTACGCACCCAGGATATAATTTACCAAGATCAACATGCCATAGTATCAAGAATTGCAACATCTATTGAAATCAGAGCTGATTATGTTGAGAGATCCTCCACAAAATCCCAACACTTCCTCTCCTTGGTACAATCCTAACGTAAGATGTTCCTATCACTCCAATATACCCTGACATGATACTAATAACTGTTAGGCTTTAAAAATAAGGTTCAATACATGATCGACGCTAAGGAGATTGCATTTGATCCTCCTGAGACCCCCAATGTGATTATTGTACCTATGCCTAAGTACGACAAAGGTGTTAATGCTATTGATAGAGTCAATGCGGTAGAAGATGCTGATAGTGACTATGACCTAGACAGTTGGATTTTTCCTACCACCGGTAACGGGCTTAGCAATTGGAAGACGTTATACTAATCTATTATAATTATGAGTAAATAATAGTTTCTATTTTCTTGTTTTCAAGTTTTGGTTATGTAATTTTAAACAACAACTTTAAGCCTTGTGCCTTACCCAGGGCACAACGATCCATTTTTAAGGGTTGTCATTTTTCATTTACATATTTTCATTCAATAAATCATTGGACGTTTGCATTCAAATTTTGTTCTCTTTATCTTTATTTTACTTTATTGCTTTCAAAATATCTATGTGTTCTTACACACACCCATACAACAAATTACAGATACATATCCATCCTGGATCCCATAAATAACAATTCTGCTATTGTCAATTATGACTTCAAAAATACGATCAACCGAGCCGAGGACGAAGGTGAAGAAGATCATAAAGTACCTGGAGAACTTGCTAGACTGTTATAACAAGAAGAAAGATCCATGAAATCGCATGAAGAGCCAGACGAGGTTGTGAACTTGGGTACTGAAAAAGACAAGAAAGAAGTCAAGATAGGTGCTAGCCTAAAAGGCATTGTCAAAAAGAGGCGAATTCAGATGTTCATGGATTATGTTCAGATCTTTGCTTGGTTGTACAAAGACATGCCAGGGCTTGATACTGATATTGTGGTTCACCGTCTACCGATGAAGGAAGGTTGCCTCCCTATAAAGCAAAAGTTTCGTTGTATGCGTCCTGAGATGTCAAAAAAGATCAAGGTTGAGGTTCTGAAGCAATTTAATGCATGGTTCTTAGTTGTTGCATCCTATCCTCAGTGGGTTGAAAATAAAGTGCCAGTACCCAAGAAAGATGGTAAGGTGTGTATGTGTGTAGACTACAGGGATCTGAATAAGGAAAGCCCCAAAGATGACTTTCCGCTTCCACATATTGATTTTATAGTTGACAACACCGCTCAGCATAAAGTATTTTCCTTCATGGATGGTTTCTATGGTTATAATCAAATCAAGATTGCACCTGAAGACATGGAGAAGACTACCTTTGTCACACAGTGGGGCATATTATATTACAAAGTTATGCCTTTTGGTGTGAAGAACATCAACGCCACATATCAGCGTGCTATGGTAGCTTTATTCCATGACATGATCCATCATGAGATAAAGGTTTACGTTGATGATGTGATAGCCAGGTCACAGACTGAAGAAGAACATCTTGACCACCTACACAAGCTGTTTGAGAGATTGAAGAAGTATAAGTTGAGGTTGAATCCAAACAAGTGCACCTTTGGAGTGAGATCCGGTGAGCTCCTAGGTTTTGTCATCAGCGAAAAAGGTATTAAAGTGTAGCATGCCAAGGTTAAAGCCATCCAAGAAATGCCGGCTCCCCGTACTGATAAGGAAGTCATAGGTTTCCAGGTACGATTGAACTACATTGCGAGATTCATTTCCCATTTGAATGCTACTTGTGAGCCAATCCTCAAGTTACTGAAGAAAGATCAAGTAGTGAAGTGGAACGATGACTGTCAGACAACTTTTGATAAAATTAAGGAGTACCTCCAAGAACCTCTGACTCTAATGCTGCCAGTTGAAGGAAGACCTCTTATGTACTTAACAGTGTTAGAGAATTCAATGGGGTATGTATTGGGGCAGCATGATGAGTCTGGTAAAAAAGAGCATACGATATACTACCTTATAAAAAAGATTACCGATTGTGAAACAAGATACTCACTGCTCGAGAAAACTGGATCTGCTTTGGCATGGGATGCTCGCCGACTAAGACAGTATATGTTGACTCATATCACATTGTTAATCTCTAAGATGGATTCAATAAAATACATATTCGAGAAACCCGCTCTACCCAGAAGAATAGAAAGATTGCAAATGGTCTTAACAGAATATGACATTCACTACACCACTCAGGAAGCAATCAAAGGAACTGTACTGGCAGATCATTTGGCTCATCAGGCTGTAGACAACTACCAGACTCTGAATTTTGAGTTCCCATATGAGAATATTATGCTGATTACTGACTATGAAAAACTTGGACCGTATAAAGGACCTGAGTTAGGATCCCGATGGACTATGGTTTTTGATAGAGCTTGTAACGTGCTTGGTAATGGAATTGGTGTTGTGATTGTCTCTCCCAAGGTTTTCCATACGCCGTTCACTGCCAGATTATATTTTGAATGTACCAACAACATGGCAGAATGAAGCGTGCATCATGGGTATCAAGGTTGCTATTGATATGAGAATTAAATTCTTGAATGTATATGGGGACTCAGCCCTATTAATCAGTCAGATTAAAGGAGAATGGGATACGAAGCACTCAAATCTCATTCCTTATTGATAGTATGTATTAACATTAATTTTGTACTACGAAGAAATCACTTTTGAACATATTCCATGATAAGAGAATCAATTGGCAGACGCATTAGCTACCATGTCATCTAATTATAAAGTCATATGGGATAATGAAGCTCCTCGAATTACTATTGAGAGACTAGATGAACCGGCACATTGCTACAAATTTGATACTGATGGACTAGAGGAAAAGCCTTGGTACCATGAAGTGAAAATATACCTCGAGACTCAAGAGTATCCTGAAGGGGAGTCTATCAATGATAAGAAATTTTTACGGAGGTTCTCTACCAAGTTCTTTTTGAATAATGGAATTTTGTACAAACGGAATCATGATTCGACCCTGCTTTCTTGTTTAGACAAGAAGGAAGTTGAGAATATTATGGAAGATATGCATGAAGGGGTCTTCGGTAGTCACTCCAACGGACATACGATGGCTAAGAAAAATCTGAGAGCGAGTTATTATTGGTCGACCATGGAAACTGATTGACATCGCCATTCCAGAACTTGTCACAAATGCCAGATTTATGCTAACAAGATACATGTGTCGCCGATTCCTCTGAATGTCTTGACTGCTCATAGGTCGTTTGCGATATGGGGCAATGATATGATTTGAGATATTAAGCTTAATGCGTCTAATAGGAATCATTTCATCCTGGTCGCTATTGATTATTTCACAAAGTGGGTTGAAGCAACCTCGTTTTCTTCCGTAACAAGAATGTTGTGGCCTGATTCATTAAGAATAACCTCATTTGTCGGTATGGCATACCCGAGAGGATCATCACTAATAATGGTACCAATCTTAAAAACACTATAATCACGAAACTCTTTACACAGTTCAAGATTAAACATCATAATTCCTCACTGTATCGACCGAAGATCAATGGTGCAATGGAAGCCGCCAAAAAGAACATCAAGAAGATCTTGTAGAAGATGACGGTGACTTACAAAGATTGGCATGAGATGTTACCGTTTGCTCTTCATGGTTATCGCACTTTAGCACGTACATCAACTAGGGCAACCCTGTTCTCTCTAGTATACTGTATGGAGGTTGTTCTGCCTATCGAAGTCCAGATTCATTCGCTAAGGATTATGAAAGATGCAGGTTTAGATGAAGATGAATGGATTCAAACCAGATAAATTTGATTGGTGAGAAGAAGCTCATGGATGTTTGTCATGGTCAAATGTATTATAAGCGCATGATCAAGGCCTTTAACAAGAAGATCAAACCTCGGGTGTATTAGGTTGGCGGTTTGGTAATAAAGCGCATCATCTTACCAAAAGGTGATTCTAGGGGAAAATAGACTCTCACGTACGAACGACCATTTGTGATTAAGAAAATATTTTCTGGTAGTACTATCATATTTACCACCATGGACAGTGAAGATCTTCCATACCCAGTAAACATGGACATAGTTAAAAAATACTATGCATAAAAGAGACCTTCTAAGTCGAATGGCCTAGGAAAAAATAAGGGCATCCCGGCGAACCAAAAGGGTTCGAGAAAATATTAGGGATATATGTAAAAAATTATACACCCGACAAGTCGAAAACCTGAAAAGGCTGTTTGAGCAAAAAAGAGTATCCCAGTGGCTTGGAAACCCGAAAGGGAGCTCCAAGAAAAAGTTAGGGATTAAAGCGTACGACTATGTCCCGTTTGATCACTTGTTTACTAACAGCCAGCATGATTACCGACGTCAAGTTGAAATGGTACAAATCAATCCAGTCAACTTCTTTCAACAACAAGGGATAAGATGCTTGAAGACATAGGGGCAATAGCAGAGTTGAAACTTGATGGGATCATTTCCAAATAGTTGTTTTCTTTGTTTCTCTTTGTACACCTTTTTCTTTTTATGACAATTTCCTCTTACTAGGACTTCTATCTCTTTGTATAAAACTGCCTGCTTATAAGCAAACCTTCTAAATCAATATAAATATCAAATTCGAAATTCAAATTTGTTTTACTTTCTCTGTTTTGTTTGCAAAAATGTCCAATTACGAAATTGAATGAACACATGCATTTGAATGTGATTACTGTTAACAAATATGTGCATACAAACAAGATTAGCATTTATCGAAGATTCTAGGAGTTGGGATAATAATTAAGTCATTCATAAATCCCCACAGAGCAATCTCCATGAAATCATCTCTACAGAGCTATCTTCACAAGAACATCCCCAACAGAGATATATTCCTCAACAAGTCTAAATATGCCCACAGCCAAAAACTCGGGCATCTTCTTACAGTTCACCTCTATATCCCTAATGGATAGTTTGACCTGATCATCATCCCCAATAGGCCCCCTAGAGGATAAGGAAGTTTGATCATTTCCCCGACATACCGTAGAGACTTCCTCAGCATAGCCTATAAAATTCCAACCCCCATCAGAGTTTATTTCCTCGACACAATTTACAGAAACTTAATTCCCAGTGTAGTTTATTACTCCAATGCCATAAATCCCTTACAAAATTCTTTTCTCCAGCTGAGTTTAATCAAAGTTATTATCCCCAGAAGAGTTGCTACAATATATGGAACCTGGACAGATGGCACACCAGTGTAATATCCATCACTTTTATCCTCAGTTAGGGTACGTAAGAATCAGATCCTTCAACAGAAAGAATGGCGAACGACCAACTCTTCTTGAATACCTCTATCCTAAAGCAGAAGTCGAAGATCCCCAGCGGGGTATCCTCAAACAGAAAGCAGGAATCCCCAGCAAAATTATTCCCAACAGGAAATGAAGCATCACTTTCTACATTCCCAACAATAATTCGGGATTTATTTTTCCCAGCTAGACATTGATATAAGGAGATATCGATACGCTTCAACAACATATTGCATCCATACATCATTTCACAATACATCCTTACATATGCACACCGAAATGCATATAACATTCTCATTTATCTTGAGAGCATCATTAATGCATTACATGAATCACGACATTACGTAAAGCTAATTTTATCTTTTCAGGTAAAGTTTGCAAACAGACGAATATCATCAACAATTTTCAAACAGGTCAGAGATTAATTCTCGAAAAAAGAAGTGGAAACTATCTATACGACCGGGCGGTATATATTCCTGAAACAGGACGAGTTTGCCAGCAAAAAATAGGTCAGAGATTAATTCCAAAAATAGGACGGGGAAACTATCTAGATGACCAAGTGGTATAAATTCCAGAAATAGGACGGGTTTACCAACAAAAAACAGGTCGCAGATTAATTCCAGAAACAAGACGGGGAAACTATCTATATGACCAGGCGGTATGAATTCTCGAAACATGACGAGTTTACATAACAGGTCGCAAATTAATTCCTGAAACAAGACGGGGTAACTATCCATATGACCGGGCACGATATGAATTCCTGAAATAGGACAGGTTTACCAAACAGGTCTGTGATTAAAACCCCAAACAAGACATGGCAACTATCTATATGACCAAGCCGTACGAATCCCTGAAACAGGATGGGTTTACCAACAAAAAATAGATTGTAGATCAACTCCTGAAATAGGATAGGGTAACTATCTGTATGACCAAATGATTTCCTTTAGAGACTGAATTTTGACAAGCATTCCCCTTCAGAATTTTTTCTTCTGAAAAGCATTCCCCCAGAGACTTAATTTTGGCGAGCATTTTACTTCTGAAAAAAAAACATTCTTCACAATCAGGCGTATACTTATTCTGATACTCCTATCAACAGTTACTTTGGATGGCATCTGTAAGCCCATCCCCGTGAACATTCTATCATCTCTCTAAATGGAATCTTCAAGCCCATTCAAGCAATACTATCAACCAATAACATTACTTCATGCCCCGAAGAGTGCAAATTTTCGGGCACTTAAGTGCTCAATCCTCTTCCACCTTCAGATCACGAATGGCGGACATGCCAATCTAACTCTTCAAGTTTAAGAAGATTAAACAGGGGCATTTGTTTTACCCTAAAATTTGACCTCCCATTTTATTCAAGACACCTCCTCATTCTCCTAGGGTTTTCAATTGCTCAAGGCTACTCAATGTTTGATCAGACAAATTCTCCTCCTAAGCAGTTGACCTACAACTAAGGTTTCAATTTTCACAAGGAAAATTGATCTTATAATTCCTTAAGTGGATTTCATGGTTCCTCACATGTCTCAAGGAATCCTCATACCAAATTTCCATCCTTGCATCACAAGTTTGCTCATTCAATCGCTCATATGACTAAAAATCAACTATATTGGGTAAAAAGTCAATTGTGGTCAACATACAGTCAAACTTCAAATTTTTGGTCAAGATCCAGATTTTGAAGTCACATTCAACATTTGATCAATGGTTGATCAATATTCATCAAGAAAACTCTCAATTAATCAAAATTCAAAGTTGCCAAATTAGGGTTTTCTTAAAGAGAAGTTAACTAAACTTTCACCAAGCATAACTTTCACATGTTTCATCATATTCTCAACCAAATCTCATTTTAAATGAAATTCAATTCTCTACAACTTTGACTCTCTAAGCTCAAATCCAAAAAATGCTTCATTTGAGAGATATGGGCCAAAATATATAGGTCATTTCAAAAGTTAATAAAAAGAAACTTTTTGTCAAGGCAACTTACATTAAGATAAAGTCTTCAAAATAAAAAATGATCAACATAGAGATTGTAGGAGACATCTGAAGCATTCCAAAAAGTCCAAGAGCGCCTTCATATGATACAAATTTAGAGAGTTATGATTGGCATAAGTTGGGAAATTTCGAGAAAATGCATGAAACCCAAATTGATCAAATATGAATTTTTTGGCTATTGGGCTTGTGTTTCAAGGTCCAAACGTGTATTGGGCCTCATAGTGAACCTCTGAACCTATTCACACACCCCTTTAATTTTTATTTTATTTATTTAAATTCAAAATAAATTAAATAAAATCAACGCTTTCATACAAATGTCCAAGCCCACTTCTTTTGACCTAATTTTCCTCTATATATATCCCATATTCAGACAACAACAAGACCACAAAAAACTTGGCAAGAGATCACTTTTCCAAAAATACTCTAAAACTATCCAAAAAAGGGCAAACCATTCCATTCAATTCCAAGAGTGCTATAGAGTAAGTGAGGATCAATTGTGATGATCCAAGAGGCCTGAAACTCATGAGCATGCATCATCAGTTTTCTATATTTGCATGAATTCATATTATTCATTTTATCGTGCTTTGATTTAAACTAACATTACTAACACGTTTTTGAGATGTATTAGTGAAAAATATAACCATTGCATGAGCCCCATGGTGCCTGAGTGAGGTGTTGCCATGTTTACACCGATCAGCCAAAACCAAGGGCACCATTGAATTCACAAGGAAAAGAGTGTGGGTTTAACACCCACCCCTGGCATTTGCACTATTTTTGTTTTCTAACCCTATTTTCCATTGACTCTTCTTCCCCTATCTTTTTTTTTTGGCAAGTCATGCAGTTTTAAAGGCAAAGGGCGTGGGTTCAACATCCACCCTGACATTTGTACTATTTTTTTTTCTAACCCTATTTTCCATTGAGCTTCTTCCCCTATCTATTTTTTAGCAAACTTAATTCTTTTTTATTAATCATTAAACATAACCCTTTTTTAAAATTAAAATTAATTAGGTTTTAGGTTTTTTAATTAACCCTTTTCTTATTAATTAAAAATAATTAGGTTTTAGGTTTTTTAATTAACATTTTTTCAAAATTAACCTTTTTTTTATTAATTAAAATTACTTAGGTTTTAGGTTTTTTAATTAACTTTTTTCAAAATTAACGTTTTTTTATTAATTCAAATTAATTAGGTTTTAGGTTTTTAAATTAACCTTTTTTTATTAATTAAAATTAATTAGATTTTTAGGTTTATTTAATTAATTATCATAAATCATTTTTCTCATCAAAAATCACCAAAACATTTTATTTTATATTTTCATCTTATTTTTATTTTCCTAGATAAAGTGTATAGCTTAGGTTTATTTTCTATGTTCAACTGTAATAGCGTAACTTTATTTTTTTTCCGCATTTTTCTATTATGTAATTGCTCCTAGTATGTAATAGTTGTAGGTTTTTATTTTCTGCACTTCACTATTATGTAACATCCCTAAAGCTTTGTAATAGCCTAGGTTTACATTTCCGACTTTACCTTCTGCTACAATTTTTTATGCAATTGTTAGTAATTAGGGTTTGTATGAAAAGATAAAAGTGAACGATAGAAAACCCTAATTGCAAGACTAAATAACTGAAATGAATACACTTACACACTCAAACCTTTAGGGTAACCTCTCTTTTTTGCCTTATGATAAACGGTCACGTCCCTCGAACGTAGGGATGCTTTAGGAAAAGACCCTCGAATAAAAGATTATAGTCCCTCGACGACCCTTCGATGTTGCCTACAAAAAATGATATAGTCCCTTAAGAAAGTGCTAAAGCATCCTCACAAGTTTCCTTCGATGACCGTACGATGACCCTTTGATTGTCTCTTAACATCCAATAGATAGGGCTACCTACCAATAAATGGTACGGAGAGCACTATCTCTAAAGAAGAAGGAAAATAACAAGAACGACCTTGAGTGGGTAGGATACTTTTAATCGCTTGCTCACAAATTTTTCCCACAAACATTTCTCAATCACACTTTCAAAACAACGAATATTTCTAAAACACTTTATACGCATTCTTGAGGTCCGATACAAGAATCATTACAAAGTTCTCCTTACATTGGAATTTTCAAAATATTTTTCAAAGCACTTACACAAAAAGAAAATTTTCAAAAATGAGCTAGCGATTAAGAGCCCGTAGATAACTCCGGATGAAAAGGGTGCTAGCACCTTTCATTTTTATAACCTAGCCCCCAAACTCAAAATCTATCAAGGTCTTTCATGTTCTTTTCACCCTTTCCTTATTTGATAAAAGAAAAGTCGGTGGCGACTTTTGCTATCTGCAACATTTGCGATAAAATGCAAAACAAGTCACTTTTCCCACTGTATTAAACACCTCTTCAAGATTCAGGTCTTGGGATATAATTTCCACAGGAGGAGTCTCCTCAATAAGAATTTTCTCAAATGGAATCTCACGGTCATCCATCAGACACTGAATACCTTTGGATTGGGATGCACAATAGTAATAGTCTTCAAGGCAACCTGGCAATAAACTGGCTTGCAGTAATTTCTCCTTAATAATCATCATGGGAGTACTTAAATTTTCCATAGTAAAAACATAAGAAACATCTTCAACACCATTAACACCCTTGTCATGGTTAGTCATGGGTGTCGTAATCACATTAGGAGTCTTAGGAGGGTCAAATTCAATTTCCTTGGTGTCAATCATGTCTTGGATCTTATTCTTCAGGGCCCAATAATTGCTAGTGTCGTGCCCAGGGCTGTTAGTGTGATACGCACACCTCGCGTTAGGATTGTAGCAGGGAGAGGAAGTGTTAGGATTCATATGAGGCTCTCTCAATGTAACCAGCCATGTCTTCAGCATGTGTTGCAATGCTTAGGCCACCGGCATGTTGATCTTTATAAACTATCTTCTGGGTGCGTCCTGCCTACGCTGGTTATTTTGTTGTTGTTGCACTGGCGCAGGATTAGAGATCAGCACTGCCCCCACAAATTGGTTACGATCACTCTTATTATGACCCTTCTAGTTGTACACAGCATTGGATTCCTGCTTACCATTATAAGGCTTCTTCACAACATTTGAGGATGTGGCTACCTGGATTTTTCCACTTATAATTCCATTTTCCACATGTTTCCCTGCCAAAATCAACTCAGTGAAACCACCCGAAGAAATACCTAGCAGATGATGATAAAAGGGACATGTCAGTGTGCTTATAAACATGTCAACCAAGTCTCTGTCAGCCAAAGGAGGTTGAACTCTGCCTGCAAGATCTCTCCATTTTTAGGCATACTCTTTAAAGCCTTCACCAGAACCCATGGTCATACTCTGTAATTGCATACACGTTGGTGCAAGATGAGCATTATATTGGTATTGCTTATAGAAAGCAGCAGCCAAATCTTCCCAAGTGTGAATATTGGTCCCTTCTAGTTGATAGAACCATTCCAGTTGTGTTCCAAACAAGCTCTCTTGAAAGAAATTAACCCATAGTTTCTTATGAGTAGTGTGCGGTTGGATTTTTTGAACATAAGACCTCATATGCAGCTTAGGATAATAAATTTCATCATACTTATAAAAGAAAGGATTTTTGAATTTAGGAGGGATGATAACTCTTGAAACCAGACCCAAATCATCAAAATTTAATCCAAGCACCTTTTGGATTTCCATAGCCCTCAGATGCTCTTCCAACAGTTTATACTTCTCATCAGCAGGGGGGTACTGCTCATCCTAGTAATCATCATCTTCTTCATCAGGAAATATATTAGAATGGGGATGGCTTCTATCAGTCTTCACACTTTTACTGTCTTCATCCTATTTGTATTCTTCATTAGATGGGAGGTTAAGATCTAGAGCTTGCTTAATAGGGCCTCTGAACCTTCTGCCCATGTTAAGAATGCCGATTGGTTTCTTTTTTTTCTTCGTCTTTTCACTGGTGGCCAGTACTTTCAGCTCTTCCTTCCCCTTAGCTAAGTTGAGGAACATCTGTTAGAATTGGGCATTATGCGCTTGGAGATCTCTGACGGTTTGTTCAAGATCTATTTTTTTTGTTGAAATAAATAGAAAGGAGATGAGAAAACCTAGGTTGAAAGTACCTGTTATGTAATGAGATGCATGATATGTAGATGCAAATGCAATGTTTTCAAGGATCTTGCAGGGTAAAAAAGATTAAACGGGAATCTGGCCGCAACTTTGACTTGTGGAAATTTGAGTATTCATTTTTGGACATCCTTCTATAAGTATCAAGCTCATCATATTTAGTGGGTCCAAGCCTTTGACTGAAGGAACATATTTTGATCTTTGATGGTGGCTGGTTAGAGTAAAATAAATCCTCTTGCCCCTTGCTAGAAATTCGGCTTAAAGTCCTGCAACAAAGATCTCTAACATCCTTGAAATGGTTAGTAAATGCCATGTCGGATGTTATGATGTCATGGTGTTATGTTTATGTTTAAATAGATAGAAAATACAAACAAATCACACAAGAGCCTTAGGTTTAAAGGCTTGCATGGGGTCCATAAGTAAGTACCCTTCTCTATTGAACTCAAGTCGGCTCAACCTGTTCTAAAATAATAACCAAGTTCTAGGGATCTCATATCACGGATCTTTCTCGAGAGTTTTATTTTAGTACAGCAATTTGTTTTCCACCAAAGCATCTCGCGAGTTGTATCTCAATGAGTGTAGCATCGAGTATCAACCAACATTGAACTGAACTAAAGTCGGCCATCTCACTACCTTCTAATGGCCAAGATGGGTCAATTAAGGTTCTAAAAGACTAGTTAGTGCTAATGGCTCCTAGAGGAAGCCTAATATTATTCTCGACTGACTCAAGGAACATTAGTACATCCAAAGTGTCGCACTAACCATAGCCATCATTTCAACCATATCGGTCTACACCGTACAATTTCCATTATCTATTGCTAATTACCTAAGGTGCCCTAGATCCGGGTGTAGGATCTTGCAAGAAAGTAAATCCAAGCAACCCTTTAAAGTAAAGCAAACAATTCAGACAATTTAAAGCAATTAAAAGTGATCTAGACTCTAGGGTAACCCCTCTTTTTTAAGTATTTCCCCAGCAAAGTCGACAGTTTCATAATACGGTGGGAGAATTGAATTTTGCATTTTATTGAAAATGTACGGATAGCTAGATTCACCACCAAATTTTCTTTTATAAAATAAGGAAAGGGTGAATGGAACAAGAAATACCTTGATGATTTTGAGTTCGGGGGGTAAGATATGGAAAGGGAAGGTGTTAGCCCCCTTTTCATCTGTAGTTATCTACAGGCTCTTAATCGCTAGCTCATTTTTGAAAATTGCTTTTTGTTGTAAGTGTTTGAAAAATATTTTGAAAAGCCAAAGTACGGCTATCATTATAATGGTTCTTGTATCAGTCCTCAAGAACATGTACAAAGTGTTTTAGAAAATATTTTTGAAAGTGATGTGTGAAAATGTTTTTTAGAAAATATTGTGAGCAAGCCATTAACAGTTCTTACCCACTAAAGGTAGTTCTTATTCTTTTCCTTCTCCTTTTATTGATAGTATTATCCATACCATTAGTTGGTAGGTAGACCTATCTAATGGATGCGAAGGTACAATGGAGGCTTGTCTTATGGTCATCGAAGGCAACTGATAAGGATACTTTAGCAATTTATCGGAGGGACTAAATCATCTGTTTGTAGGCAACATCGAAGGGTCATCAAAGTATCCTTATTTTTTAGGGACATGACCAAGTTCCGAAGGCAACAAAGGGAGGTTACCCTATAAGTGTGAGTGTGGATAGTGATTCAATTCAATTATTTTATCTTGTATTAAGGGTCATGCTATCGGTTGACTATTATCTTGCCACACACGCCTAATTAATAACATCACACAATATAGAAAAAATATAAATGTACGGAACATAAAAGTCTTACGCTATTACATGGCTTCTAGGAAATTACATAAAAGATGCGGAAAATAAAATGCGGAAATTAAAACCCTAGACTATTACATCCTGTAGGCATTTACGTAATAGAAAAATGGGGGAAAATAAACCAAGCTATTACAAGAGAAAATCGCGTGGCCTATACAATTCCTCTAAGAATTTAAATGCGAAATAATAAAAATGTTTTTAAAAAAATATTTGAATGTTAACTTGATGTTTAATTAAAAAACCTAAATCTGATTAATTTTAAGTAAAACCTAAAGTCTAATTAATTTTATTAATTAAGAGAAATAATAATTAACATAATTAATTTTTAAATAAAAAAGAGTCAAAAATTAATTTATTGATTAAAACTAAACCTAATTTGTTTAAGATTTTTAAAAAAGAATTAAGTTAGGTTAAATGTTGATTAAGGAAAATAATTGGGGTTATTAAGAAAAAATAGGGTTAGTAATTGAAAAGAAAGAAAATAGGTTAAAAAACTAAAAATTAGAAAATAAAATTATATGGGATGGGTGTTGAACCCACGCCATTGGCTTCACCACACCTTGCTTGCCACTGCACCAGGCTGCTTCTCCTGTTAGAAATACAAGCGCGCTGCATAATATATCAAACTTGCATGAATTGAAAAAATATGAAAAATGATTGTAAAAGGCAGGGATCGAACCCACGCCCTTGTATAGTAATGCCTTAACGCGCGCGCTCCTGCCACTTCGGTCGTCTTCTCCAATGAGTATTTTTTTTATCCTACAAAACAAAGAGTGTTAATGATCAAGGAGGACCCTACCCCCTAATTTAAGGGCTATGAATTCAATGGTGGCCTTAGAATTGGTTGAATCGTCCTGCATGATGAGATACGAAGCGAATAATGCAAATCGGTGTAACAATCGCAATGCATGATTGAGGCCTCATGGGGCTCATGCGATGGCCCAATGTTGTATAGTTACATCTCATAGACACATTAGAAATATTAGTATGAATCAAAGAACGATAAAATCTAAAATACGAAATTCAAGAAGTTATGTAAATTGGTGATGCATGGATGCTCGTTTCAGGATCTTTTGATCATTAAGGATGATCCCAACTTACACTGTAATGTCCCTAGAATCGATTTGGATGGATATCTTGCTTGGAGAAATGCTGAAAACAAAGTTTCAAGTTTTCTCTATTTTGAGAATTTTTGAGGTTTTTTGTGGGAGTATTCTTGCAAGGCTTTCGTGTCTTTAGTGTATGAATATATTGGATATTTATAGGGAAATATTAGGTCAACAAAACTGAATTGAATCCAAGTCTTTCATGGTGAAATATTTGATTGATAATCTTGCATGTAATTTTCTTTTTCTGAGCCAATCATGTGCCAATCAATCCCACATGTTTTGCTAGTTGATTATCTGATTTTCAGCTTTGTAATTTGATTTTAAACAACAACCATGCGCCTCATATCTTTTGATTTTGTATTTATTCGATTTATTTTTCTTTTAATTAAATATAATCAAAATAGAAGAAATTAAAAAAACACAAAAAATAAATAGATGGACTTAGAGGTTCATGATGAGTTATGGAACACATTTGGACCTCAAAAGATAAGCCCATTAGCCCAAAACATCATGTTTGATCAATTTGGGTTTCATGCATTTTCTCAAAATTTCCAACTTGCTCCAATCATCACTCTCGCAATTTTTATCATATGAAGGTGATCTTTGAGTTTTTGGAAAGCTATAGATGTCCTCTATAATTCTATGTTGGTAATTTTTAAATTTGAAGATTTTAACTTGATGTGAATTTCTTTGACAAAAATTGTCTTTTTGTTGACTTTTAAAATGACCTATAATGTCTTGGCTCATATCCCTCAAATGAATTAATTTTGGGCCTTGAGCTTAGAGAGAAAAAGTTGTAGAGAATTGAGTTTGCTTCAAAATGAGCTTTGGTTGAGAATTATCTGTTGAAGCATGTGAAAGTTATGCTTGGTCAAAGTTCAGTTAACTTTTGAATTTTGATGAATCTTGAGTTTTCTTGATGAGTTATGATCAACCTTTGATAAAATGGTGAATATAATTTCAAAAAATTGATGTTGACCAAAAATTATGAAGTTTGACTGTAAATTGGTCAAAGTTGACTTTTTACCCAATATAGTTAATTTTCAATCATCTTACTAGTTGATTGAGCAAATGAGAAACCATGAGGATACCTTGAAACATATGAGAAACCATGAAGTCTACTTGAGGCATTAGAAATCCAATTTCCTTTGATAAAAGCAAAACCCTAGTTATAGGCAACTACTTAGGAGGAGTGACATCTGATCATTCTTGAGTAGTCTTGAATACTCGATAAGCTTAAGGGCATGAGAAATTCTTTTGAAAATGAGAGGGAAAATATTTGGGTACAAGAGTTAGATTCATGTTTTGCTCAAAATCTTATTTTGATTTTCATGGGGTTTTAATTAAAACTAATTGTTCTAATGTGTTCATGAGACAAAATAATGCAGGTCTGATCACTTACATGAAGCCCATGCTTCAAGGATAGCCTAGCATCATTGATGAAACAATTTACATTATCTTGAATATATCTCTTTATATAGGACGATTTAGGAAAAACTAAGGGCACCATTGAATTAGCAGCCTTCAAATTAGGAGATTAGGGTCCCTTTGGCTCACTAACAATTGCTATTTTGCAGGTTTAAATAGCCCCTAGACGAAGAAGACGACCGGAGCTAGGGCTCTGGCGCTTCTCTGCTCACTTTGATCAAGTTTATATCATATATATTTTTGTTTAGTTAAATTAATGGATTTATAGCCACCCTAGTGGCAAAAACGCGTGCGTTAAGGCATTATTGTACTAAGGCGTGGGTTCGATCCCTGCCTTTTGCAAAATTTCTTTGTTATTTTCATAATTTTGCAGGTTTCACATATTATGAAGCGTGCTTGTTTTTTAACACGACAAACAGCTTGGCACGGTGGATGGAAGGCGTGCCTGTGACTTCCAGGGTGTGGGTTCAACACCCACCCCATTCATGACTTTTCTGCCTTTTTACACTAACCCTATTTTCTTTTTTTTTTCCACTTATTTTCTCTTATATTCTAATCAAACCCTAATTAAACCTATTTATTTAACCTAATAATTTTCTAAAACTAATTACACCAGGTTTAGTTTTTTTTTCAACAATTTAAATTTTTATTTTTTTATTAATTAAATTAATTAAACCTATTTTTTTTAAATATTACAATCAATTAGAAATTTTAAGTTTATTAATTATATTTTATCATTAAAAGTTATTTTTCTAAAAACATTGAAACATTTTCTCCTTTTCTTTTAAAACCTTTTTCTCTCTTCTATTTATTTTCTTAGATAAGTGTATAGGTCGCTTTATTTAAATGTAATAATTTAGATTTACTTTTCTCACACTGTTTTCCCTATTATGTAATTGCTCTGAGTATGTAATAGTTTTAGGATTTTCTTTTTGCATTTCATTCTTATGTAACTGCCCCGAAGCCGTGTAATAGTGTAGGACCTTTATTTTTCCGCACTATATTTTTTTTGTATTTGTATGCTATTAGTAATTAGGCGTGTATAGAAAGATAAAAACGATCGATAGAAAAACCCTAAATACAAGATAAAATAAGTAAATTACATCACTATTCACACTCGAACCTCTAGGGTAACCTTCCTTTGTTGCCTTCAGAACTTGGTCATGTCCCTCGAAAATAGGGATGCTTCAGCAAAGTCCCTCCGAATAAAAGATCATAGTCCCTCGATGACCCTTTGACGTTGCCTATGAAAATGATCTAGTCTCTCCGATAAATTTCTAATGTATCCTTATCTGTTTCCTTCGATGACCATTTGATGACCCTTATGTTGTCTTGTCACATCCAATATATGAGGCTATCTACCAACTAATAGTACGCATAACACTATCTCTAAAGGAGAAGGAGAATAACAAGAATGACCTTGAGTGGGTAAAAATGTTAATCACTCGCTCATAACCTTTCAAAAAAACATTTTCGCACATCACTTTCAAAAAAAATTTCTAAAACACTTTGTACGTGTTCTTGAGGACTAATACAAGAACCATTACAAAGATAGCCTCACTTTGGCTTTTCGAAATATTTTTCAAAACAGATACACAAAAAAAAGTAAATTTTCAAAAGTGAGCTAGCGATTAAGAGCCAGTAGATAACTACAGAATAAAAGGGTGCTAACACCTTCCTTTGTCATATCTTACCCCCCGAACCCAAAATCTTCAAGGTCTTTCATGTTATTTTCACCCTTTCCTTATTGGATAAAAGAAAAGTCGGTGGTGACTCTAGCTATCTGCACATTTGCGATAAAATGCAAAAGTCAGTTCTCCCACCGTATTACAGCTGGTGAGCTAGATAGTCAGCTAGTACACTACCCTTGATGGCCTTTTGAATAACATATTCGATGTCGTACTCTGATAGTAATATCTACCATCGAGCATTCCTTCCTGTAAGAGATGGTTTTTCAAACACATACTTTAAAGGATCCATTCTTGCTATTAACCGCGTGGTGTGAGTTAACATGTATTGCCTCAATCTTTTACTAGCCCAAGCCAATGCATAACAAGTCTTCTCAAGAAGCAAGTACCAGGTCTCGCAGTCGGTGAATTTCTTGTTGAGGTAGTAGATTGCATTCTCCTTTCTACCCATTTCATCATGTTATCCCAATACACATCCCATTGATCCTTCAAGCAATGTCAGATTCATGATGAGAAATCTTTCGGGAACTGGTGGCATTAAGATTGGTGGCTCTTGTAAATATTGCTTTATTGTCTCGAAGTATGTTTGGCAATCATTATTCCATACCACCATCTAATCTTTTCATAATAATTTGAATATAGGTTCGCACATAGCAGTTAGGCACGATATGAACCTTGAAATGTAATTCAATCTTACTAAGAAACAACAAACCTCTTTTTCAGTCCTTGGAGCTGGCATTTCTTGTATGACTTTCACTTTGTCAGGGTATACCTTAATACCACACTAACTCACAATAAAACCCAGCAAATTTCATGACCTGACTTCAAATGTACACTTATTTTGATTCAACCTTAGTTTGAATTTTTGCAGACGCTCGAATAGCTTTTTTAAATGTATGATGTGATCCTCCTTTGTATGAGATTTATCAATCATATCATCTACGTATACCTCAACCTCTTTGTGAATCATATCATGGAAACATGTGATCGTAGCATGTTGATAAGTTTCCCCTGCATTCTTCATACCAAATGGCATTACCTTGTAACAGAACATGCCCCAAGGAGTCATGAACATAGTCTTTTACATGTCTCTGTGTGCCATTTTGATTTGATTATAGCCTGAGAAACCATCCATGAATGAGAATATCAAAGCTTTATTTGTATTATCCACCAAAACATATATGTGAGGTAACGAGAAACCGTCTTTAGGATTTGCTTTGTTTAGATCTCGATAATCTACACACATTCTTACTTTGATGTCCTTCTTGGGTACTGGTACGATGTTAGATATCAAAGGTGGATAATCTACCACCTCTAAGAACCCTGCGTCAAATTTTTTAAGGACCTCTTCTCGAATCTTGCTAGACATGTTTAGACGAGTCCTTCTGAGCTTCTGACTAACTGGGGAACAACCTTCCTAGAGAGGTAGTCTGTGTACCACAATATATGTATCTAATCTTGGCATATCCCTGTAAGACCAGGCAAATAAATCCACATACTCATGTAACAACTTGATTAGTCTTTCTTTGACGGTTATCTCCAATGTTTCCCCTAGCTTGGTCTATTTCGGATCTTCTTTTGTGCCAAGGTTGATGGTCTAAATATATTCATGGTATGGTTGTATATTGTCAGCTTTTTTCTCTACCTCCCTCGACAATTTTTCAAAGAGTTCAAGATCTTCATCATCTTCCTCTTCCGCTTGGTTGATGGGTGCATCAATATTATATCAGATAGCAGCAGTATCATTATAAGTGATTTTAGTCGTGGATCTGCACATTTATCATGTTTTGGTGCAGTTTCAGTATGTAAATTTGGAAAATGCATATGAAAAAAAGTTTTGGCATTCAAATGTAAGAGATAAATGCAAGAGAAAGACATGGATCTTAATTGAATGTGAAATATAAATTTTATTAATTATGAACATTTGTAATATGGTGGGAGAACTGACTTGTTTTTGCGTTTTATCGCAAATGTTGCGGATAGAAAGAGTCGCCACTGACTTTTATTTTATCCAATAAGGAAAGGGTGAAAAGAACAATAAAGACCTTGAATATTTTGAGTTTGCGGGGTTGGTTATGAAAAGGGAAGGTGTTAGCATCCTTTTCATCCATAGTTATCTACGGGCTCTTAATCGATAGCTCACTTTGTTTTAAAAATGCTTTGTGAATGTGTGTTTGAAAATATTTTGAAAATGCCAATAGTAAGGCAAACTTTGTAATGATTCTTGTATCGGTCTTTAATAATCCGTAAAAAGTGTTTGTTTAAAAATATTTTTGAAGTGTTTGTGAAAAGATGTTTTTGTTTTGAAACGTTTGTGAGCAAGTGATTACTAGCGTTCTACTTACTCAAAGTCTTTCGTGTTATTTTACTCCTTTCCTTTAGATAGTTCTACCCTACCCTTAGTTAGTAGGAAGTCCTATCATTGGATGTGTAAGGACATGTGAGGGTCGTCGTACAGTCATAGAAGGAAACTCGTAGGGATCTTAGTTATTATCATTTAAGGGACTAGATCATTTATCGAAGGCAACATCGAAAGGGTCGTCGAGGGACTATGATCTTTTGTATCAGTGAAACTTTGCTAAAGCGCCCCCACGTTCGAGGGACATGACTATTTTCTGAAAGGCAACAATGGAGGTTACCCTAGAGGTGTGAGTATGTGAGGTGTGTTGTTTTCAGTTACTTTATCTTTGAGAATGGGGTTTTCTATCGTCAGGTTTTATCTTGCCATACACCCTAATTACTAACAACTATATAGTAAAATAATAGCAGGAAAAGTAAAGTGAATAAAATAAAATTCCTACACCATTACATGGCCTTGGGGTAGTTACATAATAGAAAAGCGGAAAATAGAAATCTTAAGCTATTACCTACTAGAGCAGTTACATAATAATGGAAAAGCGGAAGATAAGGTTATTTACAAATTGCGAACCTCATACACTTTATATATGAAAATAAAATAAAATTAAAATAGAGAAAACAAGAAATGTTTTTGATGATTTTTTTATGGAAAAGTTTTTTTTAATGATGATTAAAATAAACCTAAAAACTAATTAATTTTAATTAACAAAAATAGTTGATTAATTGAATTAATGAAAAAAAAGGTTAATGATGAATAAAACTAAAAATTAATTACTTTTAATTAACAAAATAATTGAATAATTAAATTAATAAAAAAGGTTAATGATGAAAAACCTTAAAATTAATTAATTTTAATTAATAAAAATAATCGATTAATTAAATTAATTAAAAAAAGAGGTTAATAATAAAAAAAGCTAAAACCTAATTATTTTTAGGGTTTACAAAAAAAACAATTATTTTAGGTTGTAAAAAAAAAGGTTTGTGGTTTTATGGTTAGATGAATTTAGGGTTAAGTTTCCCAAAAGAATTAGGGTTTATGGGAAGAAAATTATGGGAAAAACCACAAGTTGAAAGCAAAACCAAACAAATTTCAGGGGTGGGTGTTGAATCCACGCCCTTAGCCTTCCACACTGCATTAAAGGAAAAAATAGGGAAAAAGAACAAGTTAGAAGCAAAACAAAGCAAAAATGCCAGGGGTGGTGTGGAACCCACGCCCTTAGCCTTTATCACTATCTGCCTTGCCACTGCATCAGAGCTCACATATTATGCATCAAACTTGCTCTAATGATGTATATGAACACATGTAAACGTATAAAATTAGTTAACAATGCATAAATTAAAGCTTTGAATTTAAAATAAAAAATACCAAAACCGGTGAGGGTGAATGTGATGTTCTGGGAACGATCTTGACTGTTTGAGGATTGGGATGGATTCCTAGGCACTTCAAGATAATAATGCAATGCTTGTTTTGATTGAGAAGGGCTTGAAACAAGGGTTTTGTGTTGCCCTAGTTTCTTGAATTTTTGGAAGTTTTGAAATAGTTTTCTCTGCAAGGGTTTTCGTGTGATTTTATGTCTAAATGAAAAGCAATATATAGAGAAGAATTAGATTAAACCATTGTGGGCTTGGACCTTGTAAGAAAAGCCTTGACTTTATCTTATTTAATTTTGAATTTAAATAAATAAAATAAAAAATAAATGGAATAAAAATCAAAGGGGTGTATAAATAGGTTCACTATGATTCCTAATACACGTTCAGACCTTGAAATACAAGCCCATTAGCCAAAAAATTCGTGTTTGGTCAATTTGAGTTTCATGCATTTTCTCGAAATATCCCAACTTCTGCCAATCATCACTCTCTCAATTTTTATCATTTGAAATTGATATTTTATTTTTTTGGAAAGCTCAAGATGTCCTATACAATCTGTAATTTGATCATTTTTGCATTTGAATACTTTATCTTGATGTAATTTGCCTTGTGAAAAGTGTATTTTTGTTGACTTTTGAGATGACATATAATGTATTGGCCCATATCTCTTAAATGAAACATTTTTTGGACTTGAGCTTAGCGATTCAAAGTTTTAAAGAATTGAATTTCCTTCAAAATGAGCTTTTGTTGGGGAAGATCTGATGAAGTATGTGAAAGTTATGCTTGGTCAAAGTTTAGTTGACTTCTCCTAAATAAAACCCTAATTTGACAAGTTTTGTCTTTTGATTGTTTGAGAGTTTTCCTTGATGATTCATGATCAACCCTTGATCAAATGGTGAATATGACTTCAAAATATTGATTTTGACCAAAAAAATTGAAGTTTGAATGTGTGTTAACCACAATTGACTTGTTGTTCAATAAACTTGATTTTCAATAATCTGAGTCATTGAATAAGAAAACTTGTGATGCAAGGCATTAAACTTAGAATGAGAATTCTTAGAGACATATAAGGAACCATGGAAACCACTTGAGGCCATAGAAACCCAAACTTCCTTGAGAAAAATGAAACCCTAGTTGTAAGTCCATTGCTTAGTAGGAGAATTTGTCTGATCAATTCTTGAGCAACCTTGAGCATTTGAGAACCCTATAAGAATGTCTTGAAGAAAAAGGGAGGGAAAATTATGGGGCACAATAACTTCCCCTGTTCAATATTCTTAAACCTGAGGATTTAGGTTGGCATGTCCGTCATTCGTGATCTGAAGGTGGAAGAGGATTGAACACTTACGTGCCCAAAAATTTGCACTCGCATGTGCAGGAGATAACGCTGTTGGTTGATAATATTGCTTGAATGGGATTAAAGATGCCATTTGGAGAGGTCACAAAGTTTCGTTGAAGATGGTATCATAGATGCCATCCAAGGTAACTGTTGACAGAAGTATCAGACGAGTCCACGCTTTTACTGTATTTGAAGAATGCTTTCCAAAATGAATCTCTGGGGAAGGTGCTTCAAGTAGCTTCTTGTCAGATTTAGTCTCTGTGGAAAACGCTTGTCAGATTTCATCCTCTGAGGTAAATGCTTGTCATATAGATAGATTCCCCATCCTGTTTCCGGAATGGATCCATAATATGTTTTTATTATTGGTAAACTCGTTCTATTTCGGGAATTCATACCAACTGGTCATGTTGATAGTTTCTCTGTCCTGTTTCGGGAGTTAATCCATGTCTGGTTATAAAGATAGTTTCCCTGTCCTATTTCGTGAGTTAATCTTTGCATAGTGTAATAAAGAGAATTTCCCCATCCTATTTCAGGAGTTAATCTTCGCTCGGTCATACAGATAGTTGCCCCGTCTTGTTTGGGAATTTAATCTCTGACCTATTTATACAGATAGTTGCCCTGTCTTGTTTCGAGAATTAATATGTGCCTGGTCATCCAAATAGTTGCCCCTTCCTATTTCGGGAATTAATCTAGGACCCTCTTTTTATTGACCGTATAGATAGTTGCCTCGTCTTGTTTCGAGAATTAATCTCTAACCTGTTTGAAAATTGCTGATGATATTCGCCTGTTTGAGAACTAAACTGAAAGAAACAAAGTTAGTTTAATGCAATGTCATGATGTGTGTAATGAATTGTGTAATTATGTTCACAAAGTAAATGGGAGTGTGCTATATTCGTTTGGTATGCATATGCTATGATATTTGTAAATGATGTATGGATGTAAGATGTTGTTGAAGCGTATTGGTAGCTTTGACTGGAAAAATAAATCCCTGACTGTTGCTAGGGATGAAGTATATGGATCTTTAATATTTTTTAGAATGTCTTCGCTGAGGACTCTTGCTTTCTGTTTTTTTAGGATAATCTGCTGGGAATGTTTGACTTCTGTTTTGGGAATATAGTTCACGAACATTGGTTGTTCGTCACTCTATTGGGGATTTAATTCTTATATACCCTGATTGGAGAAATAAGAGATGGATAAACTTCTGAGGTGATGTCTGACCAAGTTTCTAGTATGGATGCTAACTCTTCTGGGGAGGACGAAGTTAAATGATATTTGTCCTGGTTTCGGATTTTGTAGTGTTCCTCTGGGGATAACAACTTGGACTACCCTTTGTTGGAGAAGGAAATTTTTCCGGGGATTTGCAGTAGTCGGAGAAAGGAACTCAGCTGGGGAAATTGAGTTTCTTTGGGGAAATAAACCCTAGAGGATAAACAAACCCTGCTAGCTAAATAAACCCTACCAGAGAAGAGAATTCTATAGGGAATTTTGTAGTGTTGGAGAAAGAAACTCAGCTGGAGAATTAAATTCATGTGAAATGTGTTAAGGACCTAATCTCTGATGAGAATTAGATTTCTGTAGGCTATACGAAGGAAGTTCCCGTTATATGTTGGAGAAATGATCAAACTCCTTTATCCGCTAGGGGGTCTGCTGGGGAGTATGGTCATATTAACTGTTGGAAGATGCCCCAATTACTGTCTTGAATGCATATTGGACTTGCGGGAGAATGTATCTTCGTCGGGGATGAGCTTGTAAAGATAGCTCTGTGGGGATTTCTCTATGGATATTGCTCTATGGGAATTTGTGGATAACTTGAACATTCTCCCAACTATTTAGTGAATGCTAACCAGAGTGATAAACAAGTGATGAGATAACGGGACATAGTCTTACGCCTTAATCCCTAACTTTTTCCTGGAGTGTCTTTTCAGATTTTCAGTCCATCGCGATACCCTTTTTTGCAAAAGTTGCCTTCTCAGGTTTTCGACTTATCGGGTGTATAATTATATATATATATATATATATATATATATATATATATATATATATATATATATATATATATATATATATATATATATATATATATATATATATATATATATATATATATATATATATATATATATATATATATATATATATATATATATATATATATATATATATATATATATCCCTAATTTTTTTCCCGAACCCTTTTGGTTTGCCGGGATGCCATTACTTTTGGCTAAGCCTGTCAACCTATCGGGTCTCTTTTACGCGTAGTAATTTTGACTATGTCTGCATTCACATCGCGCGGGGAATTTTTATTGTCCATGGTAGTAAGTGTTATAGCACTTCCAGAAAACATTTTCTTGATCATATGTGGCCCTTCGTATGCAAGAGTCCATTTTTCCCCTAGGATTCATCTGGTGCACCCGATGTTTCAAGTAATTGATCAACCATATACGAGCAATTTGGTGATACTGAAGATTCAATATTCATAGTGGATTTTTCTGAAACTCATGATCAATGTAATATGCCCCAAGTGATTTAGATGGAGATCTGCCCATGGTTATTCAACACTTTTGAGAGATTCTTTGAATCTTTACTTGACTGCCACAAATGAGTTGGAAAATAACATGTTGTTGTACCCAAAAATTTACCCTCTTCATTTCGACCCTTTTAGCTTATATTTCATTATTACATGCATTCATATCATTGGTTCTATAGTTATAGGATCAAGGTATCTCTATCAAGCCTCGTCATATTACACGTGACGTTTATTTTGTCAATGGATGTTCTCAGTATTTTCCGTGCTGAAGATCGGCTTGCCGTTTCGCAATGATTCAGGGTTCAAAGATTCACAAGTCAAACCATGAACGTCATATTCAAGTGTTCTTTCACCAAGATATCCCTGGTGACATATTCTAAAATTCAGGTTTGGCTCGAGAGCCAATTCTTTAAAGAAGGTCTGTGAATGTGCGAGTTTTCTCGAAGAAATGTGGTGAAAAAATGTGCTGAAAGTGTAGTTTTTACGCACTGAAAAATTCATAACTTAAAGCCCGTGGCTTGTTTTGAACCTGTTCTGGTGGCCAAAATTATGTCTTGATGTCATCTATGTTTTCATCTCTCACAGACGGAAGCCTATTTCATTCAGAAAGTCTCCGAAAATATGGATTTATCAAGTGTTTTGGCACAGGAAAATGGAGACACATGTTTATCTGCTATGTATTCAAAAAACCATGACTCGGTCGATTTTTATCGTATCAAGCTGGTTCTCGTGGAATTGTCTCACAAATTAAGTTAGTTAAATTTTGGTATTTAATTTCAAGAGCAAACAGTACGCCAAAGGCTTCCGTTTTTAAACTGAATCGCGTGCAACTCACTGAAAATTCTTAAGCTGGAAATTAAGTTTTCTGAGACGAAACTTAAAAAATTGATAACTAATTCACCGTTTATCCAATTGAGCCCATTTTCGGACAGAAGTTTGTTCTCGATGTCGTCTACATTCTATTTTCACACTTCAACTTTAAAAATCTCACTAAGGTCATTGCGAATTTGCATGGAACATGTCAAACTCAAGTGAGTAAAAATCTGCACTATTGCTTGTGGTTATTGGAGGCCCAATTGCACATTCAAAACTCATATCTTTGCCTTAATTTCCATTATATAATCTCATTCTTTTCATACAAACAAGGACACAAAAAAAAAAACCTTTCCACAACCTTGTCAAAATATCAAGTTCTTTCAAGAACCCTAGAAATCTTGAGATCCTTGTTGCAAACCCCCATCTCACTACAAACAAGTCATCTCATTCACTTCCAGGAACTCAGTAGGGTTTGGACCATTGTAATGCTCTCCTACAGGTTTATTACAAAATGCACTAAGGCCAGATCATAACACCAACCAATGCATGACAAAGGCTAGAAGGGTGTGGGTTCAACACCCACCCCTGACATTTTTATATTTTTTGGTTTGTTACCATATTTTCCATTGATGCTTCTTCCCCTATCTATTTTTTGGTAAACTTAATTCTTTTTTTTATTTATCATTAAACATAAATCTTTTTTTTATTAATTAAAATTAATTAGGTTTTAGATTTTTTTAATTAACTTTTTTTTTCTTCAAAATTAACCTTTTCTTTAAAAGTTAAAATTAATTAGGTTTTAAGTTTTTTAACCTTTTATTTTTCAAAATTAACCTTTTTTTTAATTCAAATTAAGTAGGTTTTAAGTTTTTAATTAATTTTTTTTTCAAAATTAATCTTTTTTTTATGGGTTAATACCTATTTTCACCCCTGACATATGGGGTGTATTTGAAAAATCCCCCTGCCAAAAAAAAAGTTCCAATTGTTATCTTGACAAATTTTAAAAGTTTCAGTTTTTACCTTGAGGATGCCATATCACCTAAAAAGTTCCAATTGTTACCTTTACAAATTTTAAAAGTTTCAGTCTTTACCTTGACAAATTTTAAAAGTTTCAGTTTTTACCTTGAGGATGCCACAAAAATATAAGCCACATCAGTCTTTTAGGTGATGTGGCATCCTCAAGGTAAAAATAGAAACTTTTAAAATTTGTCAAGGTAACAATTGGAACTTTTTTTTTGGCAGGGGGGTTTTTCAAATACACCCCATATGTCAGGGGTGAAAATAGGTATTAACCCTTTTTTTATTAATTAAAATTAATTAGGTTTTTTTTAGGTTTATTTAATTAATTATCATAAATCACTTTTTTTTTCATAAAAAATCACAAAAAATATTTTCTTTGCTATTTTCATCTTATTTTTATTTTTCTAGATAAACTGTATAGGGCGTGTTCAACTGTAATAGCGTAGCTTTATTTTTTCGTATTTTTCTATTATGTAACTGCTCCTAGTATGTAATAGTTGTAGGTTTCTATTTTCCGCACTTCACTATTATGTAACTGCCCCAAAGCTCTGTAATAGCCTAGGTTTACATTCCGCCTTTACCTTCAGCTACTATATTTCATGCAATTAATAGTAATTAGGGTTTGTATGGAAAGATAAAAATGAATGATAGAAAACCCTAATTTCAAGATAAATGAATTGAATCCAGCATACTTTGCACACTTCACCTCTAGGGTAACCTCTCTCGTTGCCTCGAAAAAACAATGGTCATGTCCCTCGAACATAGGGAAACCATTAGCAAAAACCCTCAATTACAAATCATCATAAAGATCATAGTCCCTTGATGTCACTCGAAGTTGCCTATGATATATGATCTTGTCCCTCAATGTTGCCTACAAATATATACGATGGTAATCCCTTCAAATTGCTAAAGGTATCCCTACATGTTGACTTCAAAGACCATAACAATGACCCTACGCTTGTCCCTCAAACATCCAAAGATAGGGCTTCCTACTAACTAATGGTATGGATACACTATCCAAAGGAGGAGGAAAAATACAAGAAAGACCTTGAGTGGGTAGTTACTGTTAATTGCTTGCTCACAACATAAAACACTTTTTCACACCTCACACTTTCAAAAAAAATTTAAAAACTCTTTATCAACACTCTATAGGACTGATACAAGAGTTATCATAAAGAAAATTGCCTTGCTATTTGGCATTTCAAAACTTTTTCAAAAGCACACACACAAAACAAATAAAGTGAGCCAACGATTAAGAGCCCGTAGATAACTACGGATGAAAAGTGTGCTAACACCTTCCCTTTTCATAACTTACCCCCCGAACTAAAAATCTATCAAAGGCCTTTCCTATTCTTTTCACCTTTCCTTATTGGATAAAATAAAAGTCGGTGGAGACTCTTGCTATCCACAATAATTGCGATAAAACGCAAAACAAACCAAGTCAGTTCTCCCACCGTATTACAGAACTGGCGACTCTGCTAGGGAGATTGTACCCAAAAAGAGGGGTTACCTTAAGAGTTCAGGTCACATTTACTTGCTTTAAACTATTTTCTTTTATTTCTTTACATTTGAGGGTTTTGTTTGGGTATTTTCTTGCAAACATCCTACACCCAGATCGGGAACACCATTAGGTAAGTAGCAATATATCATGAAGGTTGTACGGTGTAGACTGATATGGATGGTATGATAGCTATGTTAGTGTGATACTCTGACTTGTACTAATGTTCCTTGAGTCAGTAAAGGATAACATTAGGCTTCCACATAGTGTCATTAAGCACTAACTGACATTTAGAACCTTAAATTGACTCATCTTGGCCATTAGAAAGTAGTTAGATGGCCGACTTTAGTGCAGACTGAAGTTGGTTGATACTCGATGCTACACTGCTTGAGATTAGACTTTCGGGATATTTTGGTCGTAATTCAGATGCTTGAGCTGAAATAATTCCTGATAGAAAGATCAATGATATGAGATCCCTAGAACCCGATTACTATTGCTAGGACAGGTTGAGCCAACTAAACTTCAAAAGGGTACTTACCTATGGACCTCATGCATGCCTTTAAACCGAAGGTCTTTGTGTGACTTGTTTGTGTTTGCTATTTTGTTTTAAGCATGAACTTAACATCATAACATAGCATTTACACTAACCATTTTAAGGACCTAGGGATTTATCTCTTCTCTATTTTGTAGATTATGGCTTCTGCTCGCAAAAATACAATCTGGATCTACTTTGTAGGAATACCTTCCAAGCTTAAAGAATTGGTCTCAATGGTTCCTGAAAGTTCCCAATTCAATAGAAGGCATGGTCACTTGTTCAGTTTGGTTATTTCCAGTTTTTAAGAAGGTATGATGAGCTTCCTATTCTAGTTCTTCGATCCTAAACATTATTGCTTCACTTTCCCCGATTATCAGTTGGTGCCCACGTTGGAATAATTCTCTAAGCTACTTGGAATGCCTATATTGGAGCAGATACCCTTCACAGGTTTAGAACAAGATCCAAAGTCTTAAGATGTTTCTGCAGCCTTGCACTTGAAGCCATCCAACATTGAATATAAGTGGGAAAAGTGAAGTAGGATTCAAGGTCTTCTTGCAAAGTTTCTGATAGAGAAAGCTTAGTTGTTCCTAGACACCATGAGTTTCCATGCTTTTGAGGATGTCTTGGCCCTTCTGATCTATGGGTTGTATTGTTCCCTAATCCAAACCAACTTATAGATGTGAGCACCATCAAGATTTTCCTTACTCGTAATCCAGCTCCTACATTGCTCGGGGATATTCTGCATTCTCTCCACACCCGTACTATGAAGAAACGAGGGACTATTATGTCTTGCATACCTTTTCTCTATAGGTGGTTTATTTCACACCTTCCTCAATCAGTAATGAAAAATGAGCTAGGCTTGACATGGTATCAAAGGTTAAGTTCTCTCTCGTACTCTGATATTTATTGGTGTTCTCGCTCTCAAGAAGACGTCTCTATTATTGATCGATATGGAGAATTTCTTAATGTTCCACTCCTTGGAATTAGAGGAGGCATCACTTACAACCCTTCTCTAGCTTTACGTCAGTTTGGTTACGCACGAAGAGACGGTCCTCATGACATGCTAATCCAGGGTATTGTGTTTGACTATGATAACGATCTGCAAGGTTATCGTCAAAGGTTCATACGTGCTTAGGGCATGGTAAAAAAGATTGGTGGTAAGACTTTGGGGCACAGGAATTCCATCCCTTAGGAACCTTACCTCAAATGGGTGAGAACTTGTGCTCAAAATCTTATAATTCCATATCCTGCCATCCTACCGGTGATCTTAGAGCCTATTTGTCAAGTGGACGAGTCTTGCGTTATTCTTCATCCTTATATGCTAAGAAATTTTGAAGAGTTTCAAAGGTCTTGGACTCAACTCAATGAAGAACGAGACATCTTTGAGACTCAATTCTATGCAAGTGAGAAGAAAGTGTTGGAACTGACAAGGCAGCTTCACGAGGAGAAAAACTTTAATGGTTATGTCAACACAAAGAGGAAACATCCATGGGAAACCTAGAAGTTTTAAAAAAATTTAATTTATTTCCTTGTAAACCTTTGTTTCACTTGAACTTACTAATAAAAAATCTTTGTTTCTGTTTTGATTAAAAGAGTTTAAATCCCACGAGGTCCTTGAAAACATCGCATAAACATGTCATGCATATCACTACATAAGCAGGTACTTCAAGACAAGTTTCTTATCTTTTCGCTGTTTATTTCTGCAAAAATAAATGGCTCTTGAACAAAATGTTAAGGATCTTCAAGCATAGAACGCTCAATTCCAACAGATGTTCCTGACTTTGGCTAAAGGACAGGAAGATCTGAAAGCTCTCCTCATTAAGGAAAATAATAAGAAGAAGAAGGTAAAGAAATAAATTGGCACCCTGAACATGGGGAGAAGATTTAGAGGACCAGCCAAGCGATCTCTAGAATTCAAAACCCCATCAAATGAAGGGGATAATCAAGAAGAGGATAACAAGATTATGAAAGAAGAAGGTAACAACCAGGGGGCTGATGAAAAGGAAGTAGAATGTTCTGAGGAACAATATCCTCCTGATGATGACAAGTATAAACAGTTGGAGGATCGTCTCAATGCTATGAAGATTCAGAGGATACATGGTTTGGACTTTGAAGAGCTAGAGTTGGTCTCAGGAGTTGTCATCCCACATAAAGTCAAAGTTCCCACTTTCGTAAAATATGACGGTTTTTCGTGTCCCAAGCTTCATCTGAGGTCTTATGTTAGGAAGATTCAACCCCATACAGCTAATAGGAAGTTATGGGTTCACTTCTTTCAAGAGAGTTTGTCGGAAACACAGATGGAATAGTTCTATCAACTGGAAGGAACCAATATTCATAATTCGAAAGACTTGGTTGCTTCTTTTTACAAGTAGTATCAATACAATGCTGACCTCGCTCCAACCCACATGCAACTCCAAAGCATGTCTATGGGTTCCAGTGAGGGTTTCAAAGATTACGCCTAAAAGTTGAGGGATCTTGCCAGTAGAATCCAGCCTCCGCTGTCTGATATGAAGTTGGTAGACATGTTCATGGGTACTCTGACAGGCCCATTTTTCAACCATTTGATTGGAAGCTTTTCATTCGGATTCACTGAGCTGATATTGATAGGAGAAATAGTTGAAGCTGGTATCAAGAGTGGTAAATTCCAAGGGGGTGCATCCTAAAGTTCTTTGAAGAAACCATTCAGTGGAAACAGGAAGGTCAATGTTGCCTATGGTCAGAGAAGTCATGGTAAAGTTGAACTTCGTCCAACAGTAGGAGCTATAATGATCTCTAACCTTGCACCAACTCAACGTAAAAATAATCAGCATAGGCAGGATGCACCTAGAAGACAATTCACCAGAATCAACATTTTAATTTCTCAGGTATTGCACCATTTGGTGAAAGCTGACTTGGTCACTTTGAGGGATCCTCCTCATAACCCAAACACTTTCTCTCCCCGCTACAATCTAACTGTATGGTGTGCTTACCACTCCAACAGTCCGAGGCATGACACAAATGATTGTTAGGCTCTGAAGAACAAGGTTATAGACCTTATTAATGCAAAGGAGATTGAGTTTGACCCTCCTGAGACCCCCAACGTGATTACCGCATCGATGCCGAAGCATGACAATGGTATCAATGTTGTTGACGATGTTCTTTTTGTTTCTTCTGTGGGTAAATTGAATACTCCTCTTCCACTTGTTAAGAAGAATCTATTATGAGCCGGTTTATTTTCGGATTGTAGTAAAGCTTGCTACCATTGCGACACTCTGCCCAATGGTTGTTTGTTGCTGAAGATGGGTGTTCAGCGTTTGATAGACAAACGGGAAATTCTCTTTGAGAAGGTTCCCTCTACAAAAAGCTTGTGTAAAGATGTGTCAACTATTACCATTTCTAATAATCCTACAAGGATCACCTTTGAAGGTACTGTAAGGATTATCACCAATCCTAAAGTTACTCCCCTAATCATTACCTCTCCAGGGACAATACCATATTCCTCTGACAAGGTTGTTCCTTGGAATTATAGAGCTGACGTCTACTATAATGGAATCAAGCAAGACCTATTGGCTATCAAGAATGAAGTTGCTGAAGATACTGATCCTAACATTAACAATATTTTTGGGACCAGTAAGGTTACCAGAAGCAGAAGGATTTTCTCTTCAGAAATCTCTCCAAAGACTGTTGCTACTCTTGTTTCTATCCCTATTGCTGATTCAACTAAGGCTCGGGGAAAAGAAGTATTGAGTGAGCTTGTCCGTACGAAGGCACCAAAAGAAACCATTCCTGAGGTCTCCAAGAAAGAAATGGAGGAAATTTTGAAGATCATACGGAAAAGTGACTACAATGTTGTGGAACAGTTGGGGAAAAACCCCTCCAAAATTTCAATGCTAGCTTTGTTGTTGTGCTCTGAGGCCCATGCTAAAGCTTTGGTGAAATTTCTAAAGTCTGCTCATGTGCCACGAGAGACTTTTGCCAACCAATTTGAGAATTGTGTTGCTAGTCTGGCTGTTGATAATGGACTAGGCTTCTCCGATGCTGATCTAACTCTTGAAAGAAGAAAACAAAACAAGGCCTTGCATGTCTGCATTGAATGTAAGGGCACTACTTTGGCTCACTTGTTGGTTGATACAGGTTCGTCTTTGAATCTCTTACTAAAGGGTGCCCTAGACAGGTTGGATTGTGACGGGCTTACGCTGAAATTCATTAACATTGTGGTGAGGGCTTTTGAAGGTTCTAAAAGAATGGTACATGGGGAGGTGGACATCCTAATTAAAGTTGGTTCCCAAATATTTGACTCCACTTTCTATGTGATGGACATTCTCCCGACTTACTCTTGCTTACTTGGGCGCCCTTGGATTCAGGGGGAAGGTGTTGTCACCTCCATATTGCATCATGTGATAATGTGGCAGAACCAGACTGGTTTTAGAAAAATGCTGGTTTGCGTTTTGTGTTTGTGTTTGCAAAATGTCGCGGTAAGCAAGAGTCATCACCGACTTTTATTTTATCCAACTGGAAAGGACAAAAGCACAGAAAAATTCCTTTTTCAAGATTTTGAGTACGGGGGGTAGATTATAGAAAGGGAAGGTTTAGCACCCTTTATATCCGTGGTTTTCCACGGGCTCTTAGGTACTTTCTCATCATTTTAAAAATAGCTTCTGTGTTTGTGTGTTTTGAAATTTTTTGTTCTACTTCAATTTAACCCTTGCTTCTGTCTTCAAGAGTGTTACAAAGTTGTTTTGAAAACTTTATTTGAAAAGAGTGTGTTGTACCCCAAAATTTGCCCTCCCATATTCTTCAAAATTTGCCAAGATCAAGGTTCAAAATCTCTCAAGGGGTTGCACAGTCCAAAGGCCTCCTAACACAGTCAAAATTAGGGTTTGTATTCTGAGCAAGTAAATGAAGTTCCCAAAGGTCCAATAAAGTCCCATGGGCCTACAAATATGGTCAAGCATCCTCATATCAAGTTTCAAGGCTTTCAGCACAAAATTGCACAGTCAAAAACCCTAATTGCACTACAATCAACTATAGGGGCAAAATGGTCATTTGACAGTCAGAAGTTCAAATTTTTGGTCAACATATCATTTTGAAGCCACAAACATCATTTGATCAATGCTTGATCATGATTCTCAAAGTTTGGCTCAAAAATCATTAAAATGCAAAAGTTTCCTTATTTGGACAGCTGAAAAAGTCAACTGAAATTGACCAGGGCATAACTTTCACATGGATTATCAGAAAAATTCCATCCAAAGCTCATTTTGAAGAGAAAGACATTTCCTACAACTCATCTTCATACTTCAAGTCCATGAAATGCTCTCACAAAAAGTTATCAATTTCAACATTATAGGTCATTTTCAAAAGTCAACAAAAAGGGACTTTAAGTCAAAGGCCATAACTTGAGATTGGTAAATCAAAATGACATGGGACCAAAGGCATTGGTTAGAGGACTCAAAGACCTTTCCAAAATGGCAAGGAACATGAGAAAAGCTTAAAAATTGAGCAAGTTATGCCTTGTAGAAGTTGGGAAATTTTTGGATATTTTGAAAAGTCAACATTGATTCAAATGACCTAAAATTGCTAATGGGCCCATTTTTCTTCCACAAATCATCATCCATGACATGTGCACGACCCCTTGGCCCAAAAGGGGAGTATTTTCTCATTTTTTATTTATTTATTTGAATTTTTATTTATAATTATTCATTTAAATCAAATTAAATATATGAAAAATATGTAATCTAGGTTTTATAATCTCTTTGTGCACAAAATCCACTCAATAATTCGTGTGAAATCAAATAAGGAAAGATTTGGAGTAAATTGATCATAATTGATACAAGAACACATGGAAAAGATTGAAAAAGATCCTTAAAAATCAAATTTCCAAAAACCATGAATGCATTGGATTTGCTCTACTTTTCTTGACCTAATTGATTCATACATAAGCCAGGAACACAACCCTAATGATCATACACACGCAGCTGCCCAAAAACCAGAAAATCAAACTTGGAATTTTGTCTAAAAAACTCAAAACTGCAAACTCACTTCCAGGGCGATTCAGGGCATAATACATATCCCATTAGCTTCCTTGAGCAATATAGGACGTATTCCAATCAAAAACATCAATCCAAACGCTGTGAAACGGTATCCAGAAGTCACACTTTTTCCATTTTTTTTCATTATCGTGTTTTAACATTTACGCACATTCATGGCATTTTGATTATATATTCATGATCAGTGAAGTGTTTGCAAGCTAACCATATGCCTTAATTTGATTATCATGCGCTATAGGCAAATATACCATGTTCGTTTTTAGGGTTGCAGGAGTTATAATTTGGGGCTTTCCACCCAAAGAAAAATTAGCCTTCAAGACCCATCCCATTAGATTCAGCAGGTTTGGACGATTAGGAATCCATTATCGCGCTCAATTTATGAGCGACCTAGGCTTATTTGTTATCTTCTGGAAAGTGGCCTAAAGGAACATTCAGAAAACCGTGGCCTATCTGTTTGTATTTCATGAACGAAGAAGAAGATGACCTCGTGGCGAGAGGTGATAGGGCCGTTTGAATTTCGCGCGCAGTATCCACTAACTCTTTTGTTTTCTCTTATATTATTTGTTCGTTATTAATATATCAAACGCGTAAACTGGCACGGTTGGTGAGCATAAGGATTGGCAAGGTATGTGACCTGGGTTCGAGCCCCAGGTCTTCAATATTCTCAATATTATTTTTCCATTGATCTTCACATGCAGTGCCAACGTTCAAGTCCACCATGCACTCCCAAATCCAGCCTGCCACGCGTACGTTTGGAGCAATCCAAGGGTGCAGATTGGAGGAACACCATGAGGATGAGTCAACGCACATGCACGTGTCTAGCCAAAGTCAAGCAGGCCAAGGTTATTGGGCCAGAATTTCCATAATTTCACCTCCTATTTGGGGACTACAACCCCCCTAGGTTTGCATAATTTTTGCTTTCTTTATTTTTTTAATTTTATTTTTATTTTAATTATTACTTGTTTAATTAATTTATTATTTTCACAAAATACAATAAAAATCAGAAAAAGGAAAACACAATAAATATTTTTGTTTTAATATTTTCCATAATTAAATTTGCATGTAATTAAATTTAGTTTTAAATTAGGTTAATTTTAATTCTTTTAATAAAAATCTAAAAAATGTAGAACTAGGGTTTAATTAATAATTTTTCATCCTTTTATTTTTCTTTCAAATAATTAAATATTTATTTTATTTATTTTATAATTAAATTTGCATATAAAAATTAGGATTAATTTTAGGTTAAAAAACAAACTTCAATATTTTCTTAATAAATTAAAAATAATTAGGATTAGGGTTTGCATCTTATTTTAATTAATTCTCCTTCTTGCTATTAAATCCTAAAATACTAAAAATACCAAAAAATTAATTCCTTTTCATTTTTATTAGTTAATGCCATGTAATTTTAATTTCGCAAAAAGGGTCCAACGCCCTCGTTCCGTTTAATTCTTATTAATTCGCGTATTTATTTTATTTCATTATAATACTTATGTATCTCTCCCGAAGCCATGTAAATTACTTCTCGCACTTTTAATTCTTCATTTTATGTCAAATCGGGTCCTGGTTAATTTTGGCGATGTGGACCCGCGCCTTTTTTAATAGCTTAGAATTTACCTTTCTCGCAAATATTTTAACTGTTAATCAAAAGCATGAAAGAATGTATGGACAAAATAAAAACAAGCGTAGAACACCAATAACATGACAAGAAAAATGCAAATGAAAACGACACACAAATCGCACACACCACCCCTAGGGTACGCCTCACTGTTGCCTTGCCTTTCGAAAGGTGATCGTCGAGTAGAGGATGTCTTAGTAAGTCCTCATGATCCGGGAACCTGGCATGAGGGTAGCTTCTAAGGTGTCTTCCCATTGCTCTGGTGATCACCATGTCCCGAACCTCGAATTGACCCGAACACCTCCAACAGTGGTGCTACCTACCTCTCAATGGTGGGATGGCACTACTTTAAAGGACATTTACACAGACGAATTCCTTAGGGTAGGTAGGTTCTCGTAGATACTTGCTCTAATCTCAAAACAAATTCAAAAATACTTTTCACACCAACACATTTTCAAAAAGCTTTCGAAAGCAATTTTTCAAACACTCTTGAGGACCGATACAAGAGTCGAACTGAAATTTTCAAAGAAACTTTTTTTTAAAACCCACAATTGAAAAGCAAACAAACCATTTTGAAAACACAAATGAGCAAGTATCTAAGAGCCCATGGATAACCATGGATAGAAAGGGTGCTAACACCTTCCCTTTCTATAATCTACCTCCCGAACCGAGAGCAATCTCTATAAGGAATTTTTCTGTGCTTTTGTCCTTTCCATTTGGAGAAAATAAAAGATGGTGGCGACTCTTACTTCCGCGACATTTTCGCGAACCAGCGTTAAATAGTCAGTTCCAGATCCACCGATCACAGAACTGGCGACTCTGCTGGAGACAAACTATAAAGTGAGGTGTACCTTAGGGCTAGTTCATAACTGTGTTTTCAACTGCTTTCCTTGTGTGCTTTATTATTGTGGGTTGCATGGGAGTTACATAGATCCTAACCCGGATATGGGGATACCCTGTTTAGGTAGCATAAGCTGTGAGGGACCTGTTTGGCGTAGACCGACATGGGTGAAACAGTGGCTACGTTGGTGTGGCACCTTGGTCTGTACCGATATCCCTTGTGTTGCAACGAGGAGAATATGGGTCTTCTGAGGAGTCATTAAGCACCAACAACCTTAGAACCTTAAATGACACAACTTGGCCATTAGAACAGTAGCAATATGCTACGCCCATTGAGGCTAAACTCTCGTGATGGTTCTGGCCGCAAGAAAAGATTGCGATGCTGGAGTTATGACCGATTGAGGGTAGTCAATGATATTGGGATCCTCTAAGAACCCGGTTACTTTGATAGGACAGGTTGAGCCCACCAACTGAAAGAGGGTAACACCTAGACCCCATGCTGGCCTAAACTCTAAGGGCTTCTCTTGTGTGACTTGTGTGCCTTCGTACTTGACTACTTGCATGCTTGTTATCTGACACATGAACTACTTGCAGGTTCTGTTCATAGTCCTTAATTGGGACTCATAACAGAGTGTACTACGTTTCTTACAGGTTTTGTTTATAGTCCTTGATTGGGACTCATAACAGGGTTTACTGAGTTTTCTTGCAGGTTTTGTTTATAGTCCTTAATAAGGGCTCATAACAGGGTTTATTCATATTACCCCATGCATCATGACATCATACCATTGCATACATCCTAACCCATTTCAAGGATCTCAAGGGCTTGTGATGCAGGTCATGATGAATCAAACATCTAGCAAGGGGCAAAGAGGATTTATTTTCCTCTAGCCAAAGTTGTCAGGGGCTATGACCCACTGGATATGGTGAGCCTTTGACCCTTGGAAGAAAGACTCTCAATAAATATGAAGTTCTTTCAATCAAACTGCCGGATCCAAGTGCTGACCAATTTTCTTGTTTACCCCGCGAGGTCCTTGAAAACATTGCATGCATACATACATATCATTGCATTACAGGTATCCCTTTTGCAGGTCACTTACCCTTCTCGCTGTTTATTTCAGCAATGGCTTCCCAACAAGATAACCAGGACCTTCTCGCTCGAGAGGCTCAGTTCAAGGAGATCTTTCTAAGCCTATCCAATGGGCAGGAAGAGTTGAGGACACTCCTCACGGGGAATCTGATCAGAAAGAGTCCTGAAGATGACAAGGACGAACAGCTGAAACGTCTACAAGCTGAGGTAGACACATTGAAAACCCAGATGCTGGGGCAAAGGGCCCTCATTCAAGGTTTAGCTCGGGAGCAGGAAGAGTTGAGGACCATGATCAGTCAACTCCACCAAGACAGATCCAACATGAAGCAACCAGCCCAAGTCAGGGACCAAGTCATTAATCAGCCTCCAAGAAGTCAAAGTTTCGGTTTAATGAATGGGCCTCTCCGAGCTGCTACTACTTCACAGGTCCAACAACGACCTCGCCATGAACAACGGGCTGATCAGAGAAAGCCGGACAACCCTAAAAGGCAGTTCACCAAGCTTAATGTGTCACGGTCTCAAGCTTTACAACAATTGTTGAGGTTAAATCTGGTGACGTTAAGGGACCCTCCTAGGCGTCTCAATACAACCTCCCTAAATTAAAATCCTGAGGAAAGATGTGCATACCATTCTAACAGTCCAGGACATGACACCGACGACTGCTGGGCTTTGAAGAATAAGATTCAAGATCTGATTAATGAAAGAGCTGTGGATTTCGCCCAGATGGGCCAGGCTGAATGCTCCTGCCATCCCTACAAGATGCACCAGTCGAAGTAATAAGCCCTGAGATTGGAAGACTTGTGTTTATTAAAATTTTCAAGTTGCAACTTTCTTTTAACTGTTCAAACATTTATTCATGATTAAACGTTGTTAGTTCATTAATGCATCGCTTATGTCTATTTTGAAACAATATATTCGTATTCACTAAATGCAAATTATTTTCATATTTTTTCTGATGTCAACTCTTGATCTAAAATTCTAAGCCTCTTGAGGGAGGATGACGAAAATGATACCACGACATCTACAGTATGCTTTTGAACAGACCCCGCTGATGAGGTACAGGCATTGTTTCAATTCCTAAACACTGGAGTTATAAGGAAGATAATCCCTTGTTAACCCCTCTGAGCCAAAGAAGTAGGAGTTTTTCTTTTCGAAATTTAAAACCCTTAATCATAACCTGGGGCAGGGTAGTCTCTCGGTTGATCCAAGTGCATAACGAATGGCACCAAAGAGATCCTTACGAAAAAAGAAAGACAGTGATGGTTCAGAACAATTAAAAGGACAGGCAGTCATTATCAAAAAAAAAATCATAAACGAAAAGCCCAAGAAGTCAAAACCTATAAAAAGGGACTTATGAAACTGGGGCATCCCGCTGACTGTAATTCCAAAAAGGAAACAGTTCAGGCAAAAAAATAGGGATAACGAAATCAAAAAGAAAGAGGTCCTACAAACCCTCAACAAAAAAGGAAGGACTGCCTATTCAAAATAAGTTATCAACATCCGAACCATCACCGGGATATCAGGATAAAGACTCAAACAAGGTCTAACGCACGATCAACTGAGTTTAGGTTTGAAGAACATCACGAAGAGCGGGTGGGTACAAATAATTTGAGCCTTTATCCTTTGTTTCTTAAACCGTGAACCAGGCCACGTTATAACCCTTAAAAGTCCTAGCTGAAGCATGGGTTAGTTCGAAAGCATACTGTTACGAAAGGTATCCTGACTCCTGAAGGCCTACGGTAAATATGGAGTTGACATCACGTTTTACAAACATTCACTTGTTTTATGAAAAAGAATGCATTTTCAAAATCTTCAAGACAGACATAGGCTTTGCATTTTTAATATAACTTTGTTTGCATATGACTTTTTGTTTGAACAACATAGAAATTCGCACGACGAATGCCTAATGAACAGAAGTACTTCCAATCAAGGGGGCAGACATGACCATGGTCCATTATCTGGGGCAATCCAATCAAGATTCGGAGAATCTCTCAAAGGCCAAATAGCCTGGGGCAAATCTCCTACTGAGTCACTTGGGGCATTTCAACAACGAATCTGGCCTGATCAAACACCTTCTGATGGCACGACAAAACACTTCTAACAGGGGCAACTCCCTACATTCTGAGAACGGACATAGTCGGAAAAATACTACGCACAATCAAAGACCCGCTAGGTTGACATACCTAGGCAAAAATTAGGGCTTCCCGGCGAACCAAAAGGGTTCGGGCAAAATGAAGGGATGAAATGAAAAATCTGTACACCCGGCAAGTCGAAAACCTGAAAAGGCGGCTTGGGCAAAAATGGGTATCCCGGTGGACTGAAAACCCGAAAGGGCGGTCTAGGCAAAAGTTAGGGATCAAAGCGTACGACTATGTCCTGTCATCTTATCACCTGCCTACCAGAAGAAGGTTTGTCCATCAACCACTATCAGCACCCCACAAATGCCTTCTCCCATAGAAACAGGGGCAATAATAAGTGGTCTAAGCGATCTAATTGTGCTGTCCATCAGAGTATCAAGGTAGGTTCAGCTGAAGAAGATAACCAGATATCTCAACTCCCCAGAGAGTGAGCTAGCAAGTCCGTACACTCTCCTCAAGCAAAGCTATTATCAAACTTAAGGAAGTTGGGTATCCTCCAGTAGATCTCAACCTTCCCCAGCAGCAATATACATGTTCTTAACAAGCGTCCCCGGCAGTCTTGGTCTAAAGATTGTTCTCGGGCGGCATATCAACATTCAAAGGAACCACTTCCCCCATATATCAAAGCTTCCCAGGAGAGTCCAATCCAGTTCCTCAGGAAGATGGAATTCATCTCCCCCAAGCAGTTAAGCTTATCCCCAGTAAATTCTGGAAGCTTATCCTTCGCAGAGCACGAACGCGTCTCCCGGCTTTATTCAAAGAGTTATTTCCTTAACAGGATATAACTGGGTTATCCTCAGCCAAAAGCCACGGAAAGAGCGTCCTCGATGAAGTCTTCTTACCCCAGCGAAGTCCATCAACACTTCCAACAACAAGGGTATCCCCAGCAAATTATTATCAACACTCAGCAAGGCATCCCTCTTCCCACAGAGTATTGCTTCCCAGCATGGTCGCTAGAGTATCTTTTCTCCCCGCAGAATCTTCCATTTGCCAAGTTTATTCCGCAACGGAGTCATCTTCTCCTACCGGTATTCTTGCAGTTATCATCCCCAGCGGAAGCAAAATCTATTCTTCAACATCAGCCCAGGATATGACTTCCCGGCACCCGTCAAGGATTTACTTTCCTAGACGAAAACATACATTCATAAAACATCACATACATCATTATAGCATGCATAGACGCATCATATCATACAAATCTCACTTATGTTGAGAACATCATTGCTTGAACCATATCATGCATTACATATGGCTGACCTTTACCTTTCAGGAAAGATTCAGCTAAATTCCGAGTCATATTTCAAGACTTAGACCGGTTCAGTTAATCGACTCCAAAGATTTCTTATCCAGTCCCAGGCCTTCTCTAGTCCAGCTAAATCGACTCCCAACAGATTTTTCTGATAAAGACTCAGTAGAAGTTATCCCAGGTTATAATTTCCTATTGGTTCTCTCTCCGACGGTGCATGAGATTTCCATTTTAGGGTTTTCTTTAAGATTATAATTCCCTATGGTTCCCTCTCCGACGGTGAGTGAGGTGATAATTCCTTTTCAGATGGTTCCCTCTCCGACGGTGAGTGAGGTGATAATTCCTTTCCTTATGGTTCCCTCTCCGACGGTGAGTGAGGTGGTAATTCCTTTCCTTATGGTTCCCTCTCCGACGGTGAGTGAGGTGGTAATTCCTTTCCTTATGGTTCCCTCTCCGACGGTGAGTGAGGTGTTAATTCCTTTTCAGATGGTTCCCTCTCCGACGGTGAGTGAGGTGATAATTCCTTTCCTTATGGTTCCCTCTCCGACAGTGAGTGAGGTGGTAATTCCTTTCCTTATGGTTCCCTCTCCGACGGTGAGTGAGGTGGTAATTCCTTTCCTTATGGTTCCCTCTCCGACGGTAAGTGAGGTGTTAATTCCTTTTCAGATGGTTCCCTCTCCGACGGTGAGTGAGGTGATAATTCCTTTTCAGATGGTTCCCTCTCTGACGGTGAGTGAGGTGATAATTCCTTTTCAGATGGTTCCCTCTCCGACGGTGAGTGAGGTGATAATTCCTTTCAGATTATAATTTCCTATGGTTCCCTCTCCGACGGTGAGTGAGGTGATAATTCCTTTCAGATTATAATTTCCTATGGTTCCCTCTCCGACGGTGAGTGAGGTGATAATTCCTTTCAGATTATAATTTCCTATGGTTCCCTCTCCGACGGTGAGTGAGGTGATAATTCCTTTCGAGATTATATTTTCCTATTGGTTCTCTCTCCGACGGTGCATGAGATTTCCATTTTAGGTTTTTCTTCGAGATTATAATGTCCTATTGGTTCTCTCTCCGACGGTGCATGAGATTTCCATTTTAGGTTTTTCTTTGAGATTATAATTTCCTATTGGTTCTCTCTCCGACGGTGCATGAGATTTCCATTTTTAGGTTTTTCTTTGAGATTATAATGTCCTATTGGTTCTCTCTCCGACGGTGCATGAGATTTCCATTTTAGGTTTTTCTTTGAGATTATAATGTCCTATTGGATCTCTCTCCGACGGTGCATGAGATTTCCATTTTAGGTTTTTCTTTAAGATTATAATGTCCTATTGGATCTCTCTCCGACGGTGCATGAGATTTCCATTTTAGGTTTCTCTTTAAGATTATATTTTCCTATTGGTTCTCTCTCCGACGGTGCATGAGATTTCCATTTTAGGTTTTTCTTTGAGATTATAATGTCCTATTGGTTCTCTCTCCGACGGTGCATGAGAGTTCCATTTTAGGTTTCCCTTTGAGATTATATTTTCCTATTGGTTCTCTCTCCGACAGTTAATGAGATTTCCATTTTAGGTTCTTCTTTGAGATTATAATTTCCTATTGGTTCTCTTCCCGATACTGCGAAGATGGTAATTCCCACCAAGATTTTCTCAACGAGCGTTGTTGAAGTTAAAGTCACCCAAGGTTCTCTTACCGTTCATGCTAAGGTGGTAACCATCCCTGGTTCATTCATCATCTTGTGAAGCTCCAGACTCAGCTCCTGTAACTAGTCAGGACACCTCTATACCAAGCATCTAAAAAACCAGCTCCTGCAACGTGTCAGGTACTCATTTTTCTTTTGCAGGTACGCAGGTTCTCGCTAAGGAATCTCTTACGCGATCAACATCTGGATGGCATCTATAAGCCCATCATCCTATCCATCAATCTCTAAATGGCATCTATAAGCCCATTCCCATCACCACACTGCTACTATGTGAGCGCAAATTTCTGGGCACTCTAGTGTTCAATCATCTTCTACCCTCGGATTACAAAAGGCACGTCAGCCAATCTGCATCCTCAGGTCTAAGAAGATTGAACAGGGGCAACTGTTGTACCCCAAAATTTGCCCTCCCATATTCTTCAAAATTTGCCAAGATCAAGGTTCAAAATCTCTCAAGGGGTTGCACAGTCCAAAGGCCTCCTAACACAGTCAAAATTAGGGTTTGTGTTCTGAGCAAGTAAATGAAGTTCCCAAAGGTCCAATAAAGTCCCATGGGCCTACAAATATGGTCAAGCATCCTCATATCAAGTTTCAAGGCTTTCAGCACAAAATTGCACAATCAAAAACCCTAATTGCACTACACTCAACTGTAGGGGCAAAATGGTCATTTGACAGTCAGAAGTTCAAATTTTTGGTCAACATATCATTTTGAAGCCACAAACATCATTTGATCAATGCTTGATCATGATTCTCAAAGTTTGGCTCAAAAATAATTAAAATGCAAAAGTTTCCTTATTTGGACAGCTGTAAAAGTCAACTGAAATTGACTAGGGCATAACTTTCACATGGATTATCAGAAAAATTCCATCCAAAGGTCATTTTGAAGAGAAAGACATTTCCTACAACTCATATTCATACTTAAAGTCCAAGAAATGCTCTCACAAAAAGTTATCAATTTCAACATTATAGGTCATTTTCAAAAGTCAACAAAAAGGGACTTTAAGTCAAAGGCCATAACTTGAGATTGGTAAATAAAAATGACATGGGACCAAAGGCATTGGTTAGAGGACTCAAAGACCTTTCCAAAATGTCCAAGAACATGAGACAAGCTTAAGAATTGAGCAAGTTATGCCTTGTAGAAGTTGGGAAATTTTTGGATATTTTGAAAAGTCAACATTGATTCAAATGACCTAAAATTGCTAATGGGCCCATTTTTCTTCCACAAATCATCATCAATGACATGTGCACGACCCCTTGGCCCAAAAGGGAAGTATTTTCTCATTTTTTATTTATTTATTTGAATTTTTATTTATAATAATTCATTTAAATCAAATTAAATATATGAAAAATATGTAATCTAGGTTTTATAATCTCTTTGTGCACAAAATCCACTCAATAATTCGTGTGAAATCAAATAAGGAAATATTTGGAGTAAATTGATCATAATTGATACAAGAACACATGGAAAAGATTGAAAAAGATCCTTAAAAATCAAATTTCCAAAAACCATGAATGCATTGGATTTGCTCTACTTTTCTTGACCTAATTGATTCATACATAAGCCAGGAACACAACCCTAATGATCATACACACGCAGCTGCCCAAAAACCAGAAAATCAAACTTGGAATTTTGTCTAAAAAACTCAAAACTGCAAACTCACTTCCAGGGCGATTCAGGGCATAATACCTATCCCATTAGCTTCCTTGAGCAATATAGGACGTATTCCAATCAAAAACATCAATCCAAACGCTGTGAAACGGTATCCAGAAGTCACACTTTTTCCATTTTTTTTCATTATTGTGTTTTAACATTTACGCACATTCATGGCATTTTGATTATATATTCATGATCAGTGAAGTGTTTGCAAGCTAACCATATGCCTTAATTTGATTATCATGCGCTATAGGCAAATATACCATGTTCGTTTTTAGGGTTGCAGGAGTTATAATTTGGGGCTTTCCACCCAAAGAAAAATTAGCCTTCAAGACCCATCCCATTAGATTCAGCAGGTTTGGACGATTAGGAATCCATCATCGCGCTCAATTTATGAGCGACCTAGGCTTATTCGCTATTTTCTGGAAAGTGGCCTAAAGGAACATTCAGAAAACCGTGGCCTATCTGTTTGTATTTCATGAACGAAGAAGAAGATGACCTCGTGGCGAGAGGTGATAGGGCCGTTTGAATTTCGCGCGCAGTATCCACTAACTCTTTTGTTTTCTCTTATATTATTTGTTCGTTATTAATATATCAAACGCGTAAACTGGCACGGTTGGTGAGCATAAGGATTGGCAAGGTATGTGACCTGGGTTCGAGCCCCAGGTCTTCAATATTCTCAATATTATTTTTCCATTGATCTTCACATGCAGCGCCAACGTTCAAGTCCACCATGCACTCCCAAATCCAGCCTGCCACGCGTACGTTTGGAGCAATCCAAGGGTGCAGATTGGAGGAACACCATGAGGATGAGTCAACGCACATGCACGTGTCTGGCCAAAGTCAAGCAGGCCAAGGTTATTGGGCCAGAATTTCCATAATTTCACCTCCTATTTGGGGACTACAACCCCCCTAGGTTTGCATAATTTTTGCTTTCTTTATTTTTTTAATTTTATTTTTATTTTAATTATTACTTGTTTAATTAATTTATTATTTTCACAAAATACAATAAAAATCAGAAAAAGGAAAACACAATAAATATTTTTGTTTTAATATTTTCCATAATTAAATTTGCATGTAATTAAATTTAGTTTTAAATTAGGTTAATTTTAATTCTTTTAATAAAAATCTAAAAAATGTAGAACTAGGGTTTAATTAATAATTTTTCATCCTTTTATTTTTCTTTCAAATAATTAAATATTTATTTTATTTATTTTATAATTAAATTTGCATATAAAAATTAGGATTAATTTTAGGTTAAAAAAAAAACTTCAATATTTTCTTAATAAATTAAAAATAATTAGGATTAGGGTTTGCATCTTATTTTAATTAATTCTCCTTCTTGCTATTAAATCCTAAAATACTAAAAATACCAAAAAATTAATTCCTTTTCATTTTTATTAGTTAATGCCATGTAATTTTAATTTCGCAAAAAGGGTCCAACGCCCTCGTTCCGTTTAATTCTCATTAATTCGCGTATTTATTTTATTTCATTATAATACTTATGTATCTCTCCCGAAGCCATGTAAATTACTTCTCGCACTTTTAATTCTTCATTTTATGTCAAATCGGGTCCTGGTTAATTTTGGCGATGTGGACCCGCGCCTTTTGTAATAGCTTAGAATTTACCTTTCCCGCAAATATTTTAACTGTTAATCAAAAGCATGAAAGAATGTATGGACAAAATAAAAACAAGCGTAGAACACCAATAACATGACAAGAAAAATGCAAATGAAAACGACACACAAATCGCACACACCACCCCTAGGGTACGCCTCACTGTTGCCTTGCCTTTCGAAAGGTAATCGTCGAGTAGAGGATGTCTTAGTAAGTCCTCATGATCCGGGAACCTGGCATGAGGGTAGCTTCTAAGGTGTCTTCCCATTGCTCTGGTGATCACCATGTCCCGAACCTCGAATTGACCCGAACACCTCCAACGGTGGTGCTACCTACCTCTCAATGGTGGGATGGCACTACTTTAAAGGACATTTACACAGACGAATTCCTTAGGGTAGGTAGGTTCTCGTAGATACTTGCTCTAATCTCAAAACAAATTCAAAAATACTTTTCACACCAACACATTTTCAAAAAGCTTTCGAAAGCAATTTTTCAAACGCTCTTGAGGACCGATACAAGAGTCGAACTGAAATTTTCAAAGAAACTTTTTTTTAAAACCCACAGTTGAAAAGCAAACAAACCATTTTGAAAACACAAATGAGCAAGTATCTAAGAGCCCATGGATAACCATGGATAGAAAGGGTGCTAACACCTTCCCTTTCTATAATCTACCTCCCGAACCGAGAGCAATCTCTATAAGGAATTTTTCTGTGCTTTTGTCCTTTCCATTTGGAGAAAATAAAAGACGGTGGCGACTCTTGCTTCCGCGACATTTTCGCGAACCAGCGTTAAACAGTCAGTTCCAGATCCACCGATCACAGAGTGTATGTGTGGAAAAAGTTTGATTTTGAGCAATTACCTACTAGCATCTACCTACTCGAAAAGAGAATGCTTTTGTTCTTGTTTCCTTTAGACAGCATTATCCCACTATTAGTGAGTAGGTAGCACCGTCGTTGGAATTGTAAGGGTCAATTCGAAAGGGACGTACGATCACTAAACCAATGTTAGGACGTCTTAGTAATAACCCTAGTGTCTTCAGATCATATTCGAGGCAACATTTCCGAGGCAAACTTTCCGAGGAAACATTTCCGAACGGGACATTTAATCTTTGCTTAGACAAGAGGGCAACCACTAAGACACCCTATACTTAATGATCGTTTACCGAACGTAACCGAAGTAAGAGTATACCCTAGGAGTGCGCATGTGCGAGTGATTTGATTTCAGTTATTATCTTTGCACATTTAGAGTTTGCTAGCCGTTTTAAAATTAGCATACAGTCTTGTCATGCAATCCTATTATCATACATCTAACAGTTAATATTTGTGAAAATTAAAATGCGGAAAATAAAACTACGCTATTACAAGGCTTTGGGGAGGGGGATTAATTACATAGCCAAAAACCCGTAAAAACGATAAATAAATGAAAAAAAATCCTAATTAAGCTATTACATCCCATGAGCAGTTACATCAATATAGTTTAAACAAATAAACACGCACGATGAATTAAAAACGAGAAAAATTAGGATTTTGACCCCGTCTAAACCTAATTAAAAGAGAAATCATTTTTTGTTATTTTTTTGATTATTTTAAGAAAATAAGGTTTTAAATTAAATAAATACAAACCTAATTACTAATTAAATTAAATTAAGAAAATTAATTAACTTTAACCTATTTTTGTATTTTTGTTATTTTAAGAAAAGAAAATAAAAATTAAATCAAATAAAACCCTAATTTTCTAATTGATTTTAATTTATTTACAAGAAAGAGAGAATTGGGCCTGGTATGCTAGCAATTGAAGGGGTATCCATAGCAAATTCTGAGCCCAAAAGCCTTGGTCCACATTGACCTTTCTGCTTCCATGTTGCACACTTGACTAGGCCTTGGGTAGACCCTCACATGCCAAGCTTTGGATTTGGTTAGCTTTAGATCCAGTGGTTGCAAGCTGATGGCATATGGTGGATGTCCTGGAAACCTGCACATGGAATTATGCATAGAAAAATAATATTGAAGAACAAGGGGGCCTGGGGATCGAACCCAAGCCCTTTGGCTTTTTCTCTCTCCCACTGACCAACCCTGCTAGCGTGCCTTGTTGTATATCAAATAACAAATAAACATTATATTAAAAAGCGCAAATAAACATATGCCATTGCGCGAACTTTTGAATGGACAAATGGTGTGTTGCCACGCCACCTTCTTCTTCCTTCTTCAGTTGGCAAAAGTCCAAGACTTTTACCTACAGACAAAGTTCGTAGCTATAGCCCCTGTGATTTCCCAAAATCTCATACGCGCACCATAAATGAAACCCAATTCTACAGGCCAGTTCGTCTTGGCCTTGTGAACATCATGGTACCTCTCTTTTAGGCCAATTTCACCTGCACAAGAAAACCCTAAAAATGAAACCTAAACCCTAACAATGGTGGATCTCTGTATGGTTAGCAAAAATGCAATTAATCATTACCAATAGCTTGTAAATGTTTCACTGAACAAGAATATATAAAGAATTCATGCTACAAATGCAAAAATAATGATATTGGATTTCAAGAAAATGCCAAAGTCGTGAGACGCTTACAGTGAGTTTTTGTGCACAGAAATGCTTGTTGGTGATTGAGATAGACTCCTTGAACACCCAAGAAGCGAACGAGATAGCTTGGAAGGCTTGAGATAGCCTGGAACTATGAAATCAGATTTCACTTTTTCTTGATTTTTTTGAAAGTTCTTCTTCACTCTTCACGCCTCTAACCCTTGTGCATTTGGTCTGGATTTGTTCTATATGTAGCCTTTAGTGAATTAGGTTTACAAACTTGTCCAAATCTTTGCAATTATGAAGATTTGATCCATGATTTGATTCTTATTCAAATCTTTCTAAATCAAGCAAAAATCAATCTTTTTGTGTACAAACAAGCCTTGCACGATTTGATCTCCTTGCCAGTTATTCATGGACCTGAAATATGCACAAAATCTCAAGGTTTAAATGATTTTGATATTTTCATGATTTTATTTTGATTTAATTTGATTTAAATGAAATAAAAATCAAAATAAATGACAAAAATAAAATAAAGGAAAGTGGGAAGGATCATGGGTTGTGGACCATATTACAAACTCAATACAAGCACAAAAAGTTGGGCCCATTTGACAAAAATTGTAATTTGAGGCATATTTGACTTTTGGCAATTTTGCAAAAAAGGTCAACTTCACCAATGCATAACTCCTTCAATTTTGACCCTAGAGATGTGTTCTTTGACTTTTTAGAAAAATCAAGATGTCCTTTAAGCAACCATTTTGGTATCATCTCAATTGAGTCTTCCATGTTCATGTATGAAGCTTTGACAAAAAAGGTGTTTTTGTTGACTTTTCAAAATGACCTATAATGTCCAAATTTGTAACTTCTTATGAGTGCACATTTTGAACTTGGGATATGAAGATGAATTGTATGGTATTGCATCCTTTTCAAAATGAGCTTTGGATGGGTCATTTATAATAAAGTATGAGAAAGTTATGCTTGGTCAAAGTTGGGTTGACTTTTCCTACAAAACCCTAATTTAGAAACTTTTGGGTTTTGATGAATTGTGATCAATCCTTGATGAATCATGATCAACCCTTGATCAAATGATGAATAATACTTCAAAATGAGGATGTTAACCAAAAATATTGAAGTTTGACTTTATGTAGGGCACAATTGACTTTTGCCCTAGCATAGTCGGTTTTCAGGCCTTTGAGCAATTGACTAAGCAAACTTTCTCTGCAAGGCTTGAAACTTGACATGGATGATCTTGAGAACATATTAGGACAATTGTGAGAATTTGGGATCCCTTGGACTCAAGTATCTTGATGCAACATGAAACCCTAATTTGAGGTAAACTGCCTTAGAAGAGAGTTTATCTGGTCAACGTTTGGACTTCCTTGAGCAATTTGAGGATCTTTCTTGAAATGTTTTGAGAAATATGGGAGGGAAAATTTTGGGGTACAACAACTGCCCCTGTTCAATCTTCTTAAACCTGAGGATGTAGATTGGCTTGCCTGCCTTTTGTGATCCAAAGGTGGAAGATGATTGAACACTAGAGTGCCTAGAAATTTACACTCGCATGAGGTGGTACTTGTCTTGTGATGTCGGGAATGGGCTTATAGATGCCATTTGGAGATTTATGACAGAGGATGGGCTTAAAGATGCCATCCGAAGAAGTGTCAATCGCATAAGAGTTTCCTTAGCGAGAGTCCGTATACCTGTTGTTGAGGAAAATTTCGTTGGGGAATGCTGATCTCCATTTTGAGGGGCATATAATTTTAGGAGCTTCAATCATCCGTTATTCTACTGGGGAATTGTCTCTTGGTTGAAGAGGTGAGAATGAACTACTATCTGGTCGTGATCCAGGCTTCGTAGTGATAAGATCGACTATTATCTGGTCGTGCTCCAGACTTTACAGTGACTTACTGGGGAGATGAGATTAAACTTGCTATCCGGTCGTAATCCAGGCTTCGCAATTTTCTCAATTATTATCTGGTCGTACTCCAGGCTTCAGAAGGAATTAAGTTGTTATTTGGTCGCATCCGGGCTTCAACTTGAATTTAGGGTACACTAATATTCGGTCGACTCCAGGCTTCTTAGTAATTGTCCAGGAAAACTGCTATTTGGTCGAAATCCAAACTTCATAGTGTCCATCACTGTTATCTGGTCGTAATCCAGGCTTCACTGTCTTTTACCGCTATATGGTCGTAATCCAGGCTTCACGATGTCTCATACCATTATCTGGTCGAATCCAGGCTTCATGGTGTTCTTGTACTGCTATCTGGTCGATTTCCGGGCTTCATAGTAATTGGCTGGGTAGACTGATATTTGGTCAAAATCCAAGCTTCACGGTGTCCCTCACTGTTATCTGGTCATAATCCAGGCTTCAGTGTCTTTTACCGTTATCTGGTCGTAATCCAGGCTTCACGATGTCTCATACCATTATCTGGTCGAATCCAGGCTTCATGGTGTTTGGAGAAATCAAGATATTATTCGGTCGAATCCGGGCTTCATAACTTGCATTAAAGATATACCACTATCTGGTCGACTCTAGGCTTCGTAGTATTCTTAGCTTCTATCTGGTCGTAATCTAGGCTTCGCAATGTCTTATACCATTATCTGGTTGATTCCAGGCTTCATAGTATCTCGCTGGGGGTTAAACTATTATCCGGTTGAATCCGGGCTTCATATCTTAAATTTAAGAAAAACCACCATCTGGTCGATTTCAAGCTTCACGGTGTTTGATACTGTTATCCGGTCGTTCCTCGGGCTTCACAATATGAGGTAGAAATCAAGATACTATCCGGTCGAATACGGGCTTCATAGCTTGAACTGGAATAGAAATCTTCAGCATTGATTTGACTGAACCGGAGAAAACCTGTGAGAATTTGATTGTATATTTCCCTGAAAAGTAAAGAGTTAGTCGTATGTAATGTCATATGTATGAAATGTATTGAGCAAATGATGTTCTCAAAATAAATGAGATTGTGTTGTGTGATGCGTATGCACATATCATGATGTATAGATATGCAATGTTTTTATGATATTCTCCAACTGGGGCAATAAATCCCAGACTGCTGCTGGAGAATATAAAGAGTTGAGTTCTTCTTTCTCGCTGGGGATAATGATCGAAGATGATTTGAGAATAAATTGGCGGGAGAATAACTTTGTTGGAGAATAAACCGGCGAGAAAATGACTCTGTGGGGAAGAGATACTCTGTCAGAAGATCTGCTGATTTGGAGAAATAACCTTGGTTGGGGATGAATTACTGCTGCTGGCAATAATGAACCTTTGTTGGCGATTGAGTCTCTGCTTGTGGAAGAAATAAACTCTACTGGGGATAGTCTTCCATTGTTGGTGATAGATGAATTCTGCTTGGGGAGAATTAACACCACCATCTTTGGGTATTTCCTGCTCTGCGGGGAGTAAATATACCTTTAGTCATATTCTCCAGTTGGGCCTACCCTTGTACCTGGTGGATAGACAACTTTAAGGTTTGGACATTTCTCGTTTGCCCCTGTTCCTGAAATTACCAGTAATCGACTTTTTGTTTCGCATGTAAATATTTATGAGCAGCAATTATTGTCAAATTCATATATCAAAATGAAACATTGGACGTTCTTGCAAAACAAAACAGAAAAAGAAAAACACTTTTGAAATTTCTTTGTGAAAATGAATTGTATTGATTTTGAAGTTGGCCTGCAATAGGCGTTTTGTATAAGAGGCTGATGTCCTAATAATAGAACGTCACCGAAAGAACATAGTTTATACAATTTGCGTAAAAGAAAGAAAAACGGCTATATGAACAATCCCACTGGGTTCCAATTCTGCTATTGCCTTTATATCTTCGAGTGTCTCATCACTTTGCTACTTGGTTGAAGGTAGATCAGATTGATTAGTGTCGTCTGAGCTTGATAGTCGATACCTAAGTCTGGTTGTAAGATGATCCAATGAGACATAGTGTTATGCTTTAATCCCTAATTTTTGCTTGAATCGCCCTTTCGAGTTTTCGGTCGACCGGGATACCCTTTTTTGCCCAAGCCACCCTTTCAGGTTTTCGACTTGCCGGGTGTACAGTTTTTTTTCATTTTCATCCCTTACTTTTGCCCGAACCCTTTTGGTTTGTCGGGAAGCCTTTATTTTTGCCTAGGCCAGTCGACCTAGCAGGTCTTTGATTATGCGTAGTATTTTTTCACTATGTCTGCATTGATGGGGTGAGGAAGGTCGTCATCGTCCATGGTGGTTAGAATCATAGCTCCTCCTGAGAAAATGTTCTTAACCACAAATGGCCCTTCGTACGTGGGGGTTCATTTGCCCCTGGGATCACCTTGGGTAATATGATGCGTTTGATCACCAGATCCCCGACATGATACTCTTTTCGTTTGACTTTCTTGTTAAATGCCTTGATCATCCGCTTTTGATACGTCTGACCATGACAAATAACAGTAAGTCTCTTTTCATCGATTAAGTTCAGCTGATCAAGCCGGGTCTGGATCGAGTCATCCTCGCTTAAACCTGCATCCTTCATAATCCGAAGAGAGGGTATCCGGACCTCAATGGGTAAGACTGCTTCCATACCATACACCAAAGAGTAGGGGGTTTCCCCTGTCGAAGTCCGCGCTGAGGTGTGGTACCCATGGAGAGCGAATGGTAACATCTCGTTCCAGTCTTTGTTCGTCACCGTCATCTTCTGCACAATCTTCTTGATGTTCTTATTAGCTGCTTCAACAACCCCATTCATCTTCGGCCGGTAAGGAGAAGAATTGTGATGCTGTATCTTAAACTATTTCCAGAGCTCGGTGATCATTGTATTGTTTAGATTTGTACCATTATCCGTAATGATCCTCTCTGGTACACCGTATCGACAGATCAAGTTGTGTCGGATAAACCGTGCCACGACGTTCTTGGTTACTGTAGCAAAAGAAGATGCCTCAACCCACTTTGTAAAATAATCAATCGCTACCAGAATGAAACAATGCTCGTTGGACGCAGTAGGTCTGATTTCACCAATCATATCGATGCCCCACATTGCAAAAGGACAAGGTGCTGTTAAAACATTCAGAGGAACTAGAGGTACATGCACCTTATCAGCATAGACTTGGCACCTGTGATAGGTTCGAGAATGCTGATAGCAGTCGGCTTCCATGGTGGATCAATAATATCCTGCCCTTAGGATCCTCTTTGCCATGGTATGTCCACTGGAATGAGTTCCTAAAGTACCTTCATGTAACTCCGCCATGATCCTTTTTGCCTCGTTCTTGTCCATACATCGCAGTAAGGTTGAGTCATAATTATGCTTGTAAAGGATCCTGTTGCTAATGAAGAACTTCGCAGCAAACCTTCTCAGAAAATTCTTATCATTAACAGACACACCCTCGGGGTATTCTTGAGCCTCAAGATACTTCTTTACCTCATGAAACCAGGGTTTATCTTCTAGCTCTTTCGTCTCAATGTCACAGCAATGTGCGGGTTCGTCCAACCTCTCAATGTTAATTTGGGGAGCTTCATTGTCCCACCTGACCTTGAACATAGAAGACATGGTAGCTAGTGCGTCTGCTAGCTGATTCTCCTCTCTTGGGAAGTGTTCAAAGGTTATCTCCTCGAAGTGTGGAAGCAACGTCAATACATACTCTTTGTAAGGAATAAGATTTGGGTGTTTCGTATCCCACTCGCCTTTGATCTTACTGATCACTAGAGCGGAATCTCCGAATACACTCAAGAACTTAATCCTTAGGTCAATAGCTTCTCGAAGACCCAGGATACACGCTTCATACTCCACCATATTCTTGGTGCAGTTAAAACATAATCAGGCGGTGAATGGAGTATGACAGCCCTCGGGAGATATGATCACGACACCAATGCCATTACCCAACGCGTTTGAGGCTCCATCAAAATACATAGACCATCAGGATCCTTCCTCAGGTCCTTCATCCGGTCCAGGTTCTTCACAATCAGTCACCAACATGATGTTCTCATCCGGGAACTCGAAATTCATGGATTGGTAATCATCCATGGCCTGATGCGCCAAATGATCTACCAACACATTCCCCTTGATTGCTTTTTGGGTTGTGTATTGGATGTCATACTCAGTTAAGATCATCTTCCATCTTGCTATTCTTTCAGACAAGGCAGGATTTTTGAAGATATACTTGATTGGGTCCATCTTTGATATCAATAGGGTAGTGTGAGTCAGCATATACTGTCTCAGCCGGCGAGCAGCCCATGCCAAAATGCAGCAAGTTTTCTCAAGTAGTGAGTATCGGGTCTCACATTCGGTAAACTTTTTGCTAAGTTAGTAAATAGCATGCTCTTTTCAGCCAAACTCGTCATGCTGCCCCAACACGCACCCCATTGAATTGTCGAGTACTGTCAAGGATAAGATCAAAGGTCTCCCTTCAACTGGAGGCATCAGAATAGGTGGCTTTTGGAGATATTCTTTGATCCTTTCGAAAGCGGCCTGACATTCATCATTCCATTTTACCACTTGATCTTTCTTCAGCAGCTTGAAGATTGGTTCACAAGTAGCAGTCAGATGTGAAATGAATCGGACAATGTATTTCAGACATCCCAAAAAGCCTCTGATTTCCTTTTCCGTTCGGGGAGCTGGCATCTCCTGTATAGCCTTCACCTTTGCAGGATCCACTTGAATACCTTTATCACTAACAACGAATCCCAGCAGCTTATCAGACCTTACCCCGAAGGTGCATTTGTTCGGGTTCAACCTTAGCTTATACATCTTCAACCTGTCGAACAGTTTCTGGAGATGGCCAAGGTGTTCTTCCTCAGTATGGGACCTGTCGATCATGTCGTCGACGTACACCTCAATATCATGGTGAATCATGTCGTGGAACAAAGCGACCATGGCGCGCTGATACGTTGCCCCAACATTCTTCAATCCGAACGAGATGACTTTGTAGAAAAAGGTGCCCCACTGCGTAACGAAAGTTGTCTTCTCCATGTCCTCGGGAGCCATCTTAATCTGATTGTAACCAGAAAAACCATCCATAAAGGAGAAGATTTTATGCTGCACGGTGTTGTTGACCAGGACATGGATGTGAGGGAGTGGGAAATCATCCTTGGGGCTTTCCCTGTTCAGATCTCTATAGTCCACACACATCCGCACCTTACCATCCTTCTTGGGCACTTGAACGATGTTGGTGACCCACTGTGGGTAAGAAATGATAGCTAGAAAACTGGCATCAAAATGTTTCATGACCTCAGCTTTGATTTTCTCAGACATCTCAGGGCGCATACAGCGAACCTTCTGTTTTACCGGAGGACAGTCTTCTTTGGTTGGCAGGCGGTGTACCACAATATCAGTATCCAAACCAGGCATATCTTCATAGGACCAGGCGAAGATCTCAACATAGTTCCATAGCATTTGTATCAACCGTTTCCTAACACTAGGCTCCAGATTTTCACATATCTTGACTTCTTTCCTGTCTTCTTCTGTACCCAAATTCACTGATTCCACTGGCTCTTCATGAGGCTGTATGGCCCTTTCTTTCTGTAGTAACAGTCTAGCAAGTTCCCCAGGAACTTCATAATCATCCTCACCTTCTTCCCCGGCTTGGTTGATCGGATTTTCAAAGTCATAACCGGCAGTACCAGAGTCGTTATCAATGGGATCCAGAGTGGATGTAGATATGCATTATGATATGTTAGTGTGTGTAAGACAATAGTTGTTTTGATAAAGTGAAAGATAGAAAAGAAAAACAAGGAGCGCAAAATTTGTAATGCAAGAAAATGTCCAATGCTTTATTGATGATATATGAAAATGACAAATAATAAGCCCTCACAAACAAAACCAAGGTTCCTCGGGCAAGGCACCGGGCCGTAAAGTTTCAAATTGTCTGTTACAAATCTCAAAACAAAAGTCTATTACTGTGTAATAAAAGAAACGGGCGCGAAGTCCTTCGTTGTCTAGTTGTTTAATCCACCATTGGTAGTCGGGTAAATCCAGCTGTCGATATCTGACTCTTCATCATCATCCTCGATTGCATTCACTCCCTGATTGCTGATGTGCAGAGGAGGTCTTCCAATCCGCACGCGCCGAACAGCCCTTTGAGCCTCTGCAGTAAAGCCCAGACCAAACTTGTCTGTTTTGTGTGTGAAATCAGGGAGCTGACCCCAATTCGCACACCCACCTTTTTCAATTACGGCCCTGACATCCTTGAGGGAATCCATCTTTATCGGAGGTTTGTCAGCAGCAAATTTAGTCGACGCCAAAGTCTGGGCAACCTCTTCAAAGTTCTGACACGGTGTTTCTATGAATTCTCCATCCATCTCCACATAACAAAAGGAATTAAGACGACTCACCATGTACTCCTCTTCTCCTTGCACCGTAACAATCTTTCCTTTTACTGGATATTTCAACCTCTGATGGAGCGTAGAAGTTACTGCCCCAGCCTTATGAATCCACGGGTGACCCAGCAAGAAAGAATAAGATGGTCGGATATCCATCACATAGAAAGTAGATGCAAAATTCTGAGAGCCAACTTTAACAGGGACGTCCACCTCCCCGTGTACCATTCTTTTTGACCCATCGAAAGCTCTAACCACAATATTACTCGGCTTTAGAACCAAACCTTCATAGTCCAGACGGTCTAATGCTTTCTTTGGTAAAACATTTAATGAGGACCTAGTATCCACCAGTACGTGGGCCAGAGTGGTGCCCCTGCACTCGATCGAGACGTGCAGAGCATCATTATGATTTCTTCCTTTAGCAGTCATATTTGCGTTTGAGAAACCCAAACCGTTGTCGGCAGTCAAACTAGCTACACATTATTTGAATTGATCGGCAGAAGTCTCCTGCGGCACATGCGCAGTTTTGAGGAAAGCAATTAAAGCCTTTGCATGGGCTTCAAAAGATAATAACAAGGACAACATGGAGATTTTCGACGGGGTATGCCCCAGATATTCGACTATGTTGTAGTCACTTTTCTTGATAATTTTTAGAATTTCCTCTATCTCTTGCTTAGAGGTCTCTACAATGATCTTCTTAGGTGCCTCCATCCGGGCAGGCTCACCTGTGATTTCTTTTCCCCGAGTGCTAGATGGCTCGGCGACAGGGGTGATAACTAGAATATGTACTCGGACAATAGCAGATGTACAAGCAAATGGAATGACAACAGGTTTGTGAACAGTCGGAGGGGAAATCTAAGGAGAGAAGAGTCTTCCACTTCTGGCGACCTTGCTAGCCCTGACAATATTGCTGATATCAGCATCAACTTCTTCAGTCTTTAAGTCTTGCTTAACTCAATGGTAATACACATCGGCCCCATAGTGCCAAGGGACGGCCTTATCCGAAGTGTATGGGATAGGACCAGGGACAGTAATTATTAACAGAGTAATTCTTGGAACAGATGTAATCCTAACAGGATTTCTCGAGGAAGCCTTGGAAGGATTGGTGGAAATGGTTATAATGGCAACATCTTCAACTGGAATTGACGGAATCAAAGTCTTCTCGAACAGGATCTCTTTGTTATCCATCAGGCGCTGAACACCTGATTTCAAAAAATGACAACCAGCAGGCAGGATTGAACATAAGTGGCAACCTTCTCCACAGCCCGGAAATAAACCGACCAATAATAGATTCTTCTTAACTGTCATCAAAGGAGTAGAAATTTCTTCCACGGAGGTCACAAATAAATCATCGTCCACAGTATTTACTCCATGGCCATGTTTAGGCATAAGAGCAGTCATGACATTAGGTTTCTCCGGAGCATCAAACTCAATCTCTTTAGCTTCGATCAAATCTTGAACCTTATTCTTCAAGGCCCAACAGTTGTTTGTATCATAACCTGAGCTATCAGAGTGATAGGCACAATGGGCGTTCGGATTATATAGCCGAGATGTGGTGCTGGGATTCTTCGGGGCTTCCCTCAGAGTTACCAGGTTGGTCTTCAATAATTGTGGTAGAATTTGAGACAAGGTCATATTAAGCCGAGTGTATTGTCTCTGTGGTCTCTCCATTCTTTCTTGATTGTTGCGTTGTGGGGCAACTGTGGGTTTTGATATTACTACCGCATTTACTGCTTGACGGCGTTCAGGTCGGTTTTGGCTCCTCGAGCCGTAGACTGCACTAGCTTCTTTCCTACCGGTGAAAGGCTTATTTTCTGCACTTGATGAAGTACCTTTCTGTATATTACCACTTCGGATTCCAGCTTCTACTCTCTCCCTAGTCAAAATTAATTCAGTAAACCCAGATGACGAACTGCCGATCAGATGATTGAAAAATAGACTAGACAACGTGCCTAGAAACATATCCACCAAATCTCTATCAGACAGAGGGGGTTGGACTCTTCCAGCCAAATCTCTCCACTTCTGAGCATAGTCCTTAAAACCTTCACTTGCACCCATGGACATACCCTGAATCTGAGTACGAGTGGGAGCAAGGTCGGCATTATACTGATATTGCTTGTAAAAAGCAGCAGCAAGGTCCTCCCAATTTCGGAAATTAGCTCCTTCCAATTGATAAAACCATTCAAGTTGAGTCCCTGACGGAATATCTTGAAAGAAATGTACCCACAGGTTTCTATCAGTAGTATAAGATTGGATTTTTCTGACGTACGAGCGGAGGTGGAGTTTTGGGCAGGATGCCCCATCGTACTTGGCGAAAACCAGAGCTTTTAATTTATGAGGGATCACCACCTCAGATGCTAGTCCCAGATCTCCGAAGTCCAAACCATGTATCTTCTAGATCTCCATAGCGCTCAGACGGTCTTCAAGTTGTTTGTACCTATCCTCAGCAGGAGGATATTGCTCATCATCAAAATCAATATCATTATCAGAGACCACAGGACTGGGACCCTTTTCTTCCGCTCGGTCCTCCTCTCCTTTGGATGAAAGAGACAAATCAACTTCCTGTCACAACCTATTCCCAAATATGTTACCCATATTAAGAAGAACCACCTTCTTCTTCTTCTTCTTCTTCTTCTTCTCCTTTAGGATGAGAGTCTTCAAATCCTCTTACCCTTTAGCCAAGTTCAAGAACATCTCTTGGAATTGGGCATTCTGTGCCTGAAGAGCTTTGATGGCTTGATCGGTAGGTATTTCAGAAGACATTTCATGCTGAAATAAACAGCGAAGAAGATGAGAAACCTGTAATGGTACTTGTAATGATGTGCATGATAATTGGATGCGTATGTAATGATTTCAAAGACCTTGGGAGATTTAAATTTGTAAAACAAAAATAAAACAAACTTTATTAGATTAACTTGTAAAAATGTTTAACAATGCCTTTGAGGCGTTACAAAAGAAATAAATGCAAAACAAATCTAAACTAGAAAAAGCAAAATCAGAAATCCCATGGATGCTTCCCCTTCGTGCTCACGTAGTCATTGGTCGTCCTTTCATTCTCAAGTTTCCTGGTGAGCTTCAAGATCTTCCTCTCTTGCTCGTGATACTTCTCCCGGTAGGTATCCCTTTCCTCCTTCAACTAAATCCAAGATCTCTTTCATGCCCCAAGATCAGTGGGCATGTAGGGATAAAGGACTGTATAAGGCACACCCTCTTCATTGGTAGGCTCCACAATCACTGGTAACACAGTTTCATAAGGCATCCCAAGCTTTTGAGCACGGGCTCGGATCCACTGGAGATAAGGTTGCATAGGGAGAGAAGTCTTTGGTCCTAGTTCTTGAGGGTTAGACCTGTTCACCATGCCCCAGGCTCGTATAAACCTTCGGTGATGCTCGTCAACGTCCCCTTATAGTCAAAGGCAATATCTGTAAGAAGTAGCTCATGAGGACCCTCTCTCCGGGCACGACCAAACTGTCGTAAAGCCAAGCAAGGACTGTAGGTTATTCCCTCTCTGATTCTAAGAAACAGGACATTAGCGTATCCCCCACATCGATCAATGACATCAATGCTTTCCATAGCTTTAGAACTCTAAAGAATGTTTGTATGGGCAAGGGACATTATCCTGTAAGACCATCCTAAAACTTCCTCATTCTTCAACACTGACTTGGGGAGGTGCGAAATAAACCACCTCGCCGGTAGCAGAAGGCAACACATGAGGGTTCCTCTTCTTCGCACAGTACGAGTATAGAGAGCATGTAAGATATCACCAAGAAGAGTAGGTACAAGATTGCAAGACAGGAAGATCTTAACTGCATTCACATCTATGAAGGAATCTGGATTCGAGAAAAGAACCAAACCGTAGATAAGGAGAGCCAAGATGTCTTCGAAATCCTGGAAATCCAAGTTATCCTAGAATAACTGAGCTTGATCCATCAAAAACTTGGCTAAGAAACCTTCAACCCTGCTTTGTGTCTCCCAATTAGATACTACATCAGCCCGTTTCAAATGTAGAGCTGAAGTAATGTCTTTTGGTCTATGAGTCTCTTCAAAACCTGTGAAGGGCATCTGCTCAAGGATGGATATGGCCAATAAGTGAGAAAACTATTCCAAAGTAGGAACTAGCTGATAATTCGGGAAAGTGAAGCAATGATGCATCGGATCGAAGAACTGGAAGAGCACACTCATCATCTGCTCATCAAACTTTAAGGTAACCAAGCTAAGAAGCTGACCATGTCTTCTAATGAATGAAGAAGTATCGGAAACTCTCGAGGCTAAATCTTTGAGTTGAGCAGGTATTTGCACAAAGTTAACTCGGATGGTGTTTCTGCGCATGGAAGCCATAATCTGCAAAACAGAACAAAGATAAATCCCACCGGTCTTTGTAATGGTTAGTATAATGAAGTATGCATGCTATGTTATGATGCATGATGTCATGGTAAAACACACAACAGGTATAGCAAATAACAGACATGGTAAAGGCAAACAAGTCACACAAAAGCCCTTAAGTTTAAGGCTTGCATGGGGTCTAGGTATTACACTCTTGAAGTTCAGTTGGTTTCAACCTGTCCTAATAATATTAACCGGGTTCTAGAGGTTCTCAATATCACTGACCATCCTCAATCGGTCATGGTTTCAGCTCACTCAATCTTTTCTTGCAGCCGGAACTATCTCGAGAGTATGGTCTCAATGAGTGTAGCATCGAGTATCAACTAGTTCCCAGCTTTATACCGAGACCGGCTATCTCACTACTTCCTATGGCCAAGTTGGTCAGTTATAGGTTCTAAGGTCAGTTGATTCTTAACGACCCATATAGCAGCCCCGTATTCTCCTGGTTTCTCCACGAGGGATACCGGTACCAACCAATGTGCCACATCAACATAGCTACTGCTTCAACCGTACTGGTCTACGTTGTACAGTTCCCTCACAGTTTATTGCTACTTACCTAAAAGGTGTCCCTCAGATCCGAGTTAGGATCTATAGTAACTCCCAATACAAGACCCTCAAAATTAAAGCAATCAAATCAAACAATAGAAGCAATTTATAATGAACTAATCCTAAGGTATACCCCACTTAGATACCCAACAGAGTCGCCAGTTCTGTGATACGGTGGCAGAAACGGACTGGTTTTAGGAAAATGCTGGTTTGTGTTTTGCGTTTGTGTTTGCAAAATGTCGCGGTAAGCAAGAGTCGCCACCGACTTTTATTTTATCCAACTGGAAAGGACAAAAGCACAGAAAAATTCCTTTTTCGAGATTTTGAGTACGGGGGGTAGATTATAGAAAGGGAAGGTATCAGCACCCTTTCTATCAGTGGTTTTCCACGGGCTCTTAGGTACTTTCTCATCATTTTAAAAATTCCTTATGTGTTTGTGTGTTTTGAAAGTTTTTGTTTTACTTCGATTTAACACTTGCTTCTATCTTCAAGAGTGTTACGAAGTTGTTTTGAAAATTTTGTTTGAAAAGACTGTAAATGTGGAAAAAGTTTGATTTTGAGCAAGTACCTACTAGCATCTACCTACTCGAAAAGAGAATGCTTTTGTTCTTGTTTCCTTTAGACAGTGTTATCCCACTATTAGTGAGTAGGTAGCACCGTCGTTGGAGTTGTAAGGTCAATTCGAAAGGGACGTACGATCACTAAAGCAATGCTAGGACGTCTTAGTAATAACCCTAGTGTCTTAAGATCATATTCGAGGCAACATTTCCGAGGCAACCTTTCTGAGGCAACAATTCTGAACGGGACATTTGATCTTTGCTTAGACGAGAGGGCAACCACTAAGACACCCTATACTTAATGATCATTTACCGAAGGCAACCGAAGTAAGAGTATACCCTAGGAGTGCGCATGTGCGAGTGATTTGATTTCAGTTATTATCTTTGCACATTTAGGGTTTGCTAACCGTTTTAAAATTAGCATATAGTCTTGTCATGCAATCCTATTATCATATATCTAACAGTTAATATTTGAGAAAATCAAAATGCAGAAAATAAAACTACGCTATTACAAGGCTTCGGGAGGGGGATTAATTACATAGCCAAAAACCCGTAAAAACGATAAATAAATGAAAAAAAAACCTAATTAAGCTATTACATCCCATGAGCAGTTACATCAATATAGTAAAAATAAATAAATGCGCACGATGAATTAAGAACGAGAAAAATTAGGGTTTTGACCCCGTCTAAACCTAATTAAAAGAAAAATCATTTTTTGTTGTTTTTTGATTATTTTAAAAAAATAAAGCTTTAAATTAAATAAATACAAACCTAATTACTAATTAAATTAAATTAAGAAAATTAATTAACTTTAACCTATTTTTGTATTTTTGTTATTTTAAGGAAAGAAAATAAAAATTAAATCAAATAAAACCCTAATTTTCTAATTGATTTTAATTTATTTACAAAAGGTTAAAATTGCCCTAAAATTAAATTAAAACTAATTAAATTAATTTTAATAAAAATAAAAATAAAAAGCCTAAATTCTAATTTGGTGAAAATTGATTTTTATGAGTTTTTGTAAAAAATAATTAAATTTGTGAGAAAATAATTTAAACAAAATAAATTTTATAAATAAAATATATAAAAGAAAAGAGAGAATTGGGCCTGGTATGCTAGCAATTGAGGGGGTATCCATAGCAAATTCTGAGCTCAAAAGCCTTGGTCCACATTGACCTTCCTGCTTCTATGTTGCACACTTGACCAGGCCTTGGGTAGACCCTCACATGCCCAGTGTTGGATTTGGTTAACTTTAGATCCAGTGGTTGCAAGCTGATGGCATATGGTGGATGTCCTGGAAACCTGCGCATGGAATTATGCATAGAAAAATAATATTGAAGAATAAGGGGGCCTGGGGATCGAACCCAGGCCCTTTGGCTTTTTCTCTCTCCCACTGACCAACCCTGCTAGCGTGCCATGTTGTATATCAAATAACAAATAAACATTATTTTAAAAAACCACAAATTAACATATGTCAGCACGTGAACTTTTGAATGGACGAATGGTGTGTTGCCACGCCACCTTCTTCTTCCTTCTTCCGTTGGCAAAAGTCCAAGACTTTTACCTACGGACAAAGTTCGTAGCTATAGCCCCTGTGATTTCCCAAAATCTCATACACGCACCATAAATGAAACCCAATGCTACAGGCCAGTTCGTCTTGTCCTTGTGAATATCATGGTACCTCTCTTTTGGGCCAATTTCACCTGCACAAGAAAACCCTAAAAACGAAACCTAAACCCTAACAATGGTGGATCTCTGTATGGTTAGAAAAAATGCAATTAATCATTACCAATAGCTTGCAAATGTTTCACTGAACAAGAATATATAAAGAATTCATGCTACAAATGCCAAAATAATGATATTGGATTTCAAGAAAATGCCAAAGTCATGAGACGCTTACAGTGAGTTTTTGTGCACGAAAATGCTTGTTGGTGATTGGGATAGACTCCTTGAACACCCAGGAAGCGAACGAGATAACTTGGAAGGCTTGAGATAGCCTAGAACTATGAAATCAGATTGCCCTTTTTCTTGATTTTTTTGAAAGTTGTTTTTCACTCTTCACGCCTCTAACCCTTGTGCATTTGGTCTGGATTTGTTCTATATGTATCCTTGAGTGAATTAGGTTTACAAACTTGCTCCAAATGTTTGCAATTATGAAGATTTGATCCATGATTTGATTCTTATTCAAATCTTTCTAAATCAAGCAAAAATCAATCTTTTTGTGTACAAACAAGCCTTGCACGATTTGATCTCCTTGCCAGCTATTAATGGACCAGAAATATGCACAAAATCTCAAGGTTTAAATGATTTTGATATTTTCATGATTTTATTTTGATTTAATTTGATTTAAATGAAATAAAAATCAAAATAAATGACAAAAATAAAATAAAGGAAAGTGGGAAGGATCATGGGTCGTGGACCATATTACAAACTCAATACAAGCACAAAAAGTTGGGCCCATTTGACAAAAATTCCAATTTGAGGCATATTTGACTTTTGGCAATTTTGCAAAAAAGGTCAACTTCACCAATGCATAACTCCTTCAATTTTGACCCTAGATATATGTTATTGGACTTTTAGAAAACTAAAGATGTCCTCTAAGCAACCCTTTTGGTATCATCTCAATTGAGTCTTCCATGTTCATGTATGAAGCTTTGACAAAAAAGGTGTTTTTGTTGACTTTTCAAAATGACCTATAATGTCCAAATTTGTAACTTCTTGTGAGTGCACATTTTGAACTTGGGAGATGAATATGAATTGTATGGTATTTCATCCTCTTCAAAATGAGCTTTGTATGGGTCATTTCTAATAAAGTATGAGAAAGTTATGCTTGGTGAATGTTGGGTTGACTTTTCCTACAAAACCCTAATTTAGCAACATTTGGGTTTTGATGAATTGTGAGCAATCCTTGATGAATCATGATCAACCCTTGATAAAATGATGAATAATACTTCAAAATTAGGATTTTGACCAAAAATCTTGAAGTTTGACTGTATGTAGGGCATAGTTGACTTTTGCCCTAGCACAGTCGATTTTCAGGCCTTTGAGCAATTGACTGAGCAAACTTTCTATGCATGGCTTGAAACTTGACATGGATGATCTTGAGAACATATTAGGATAATGGTGAGCATTTGGGATCCCTTGAACTCAAGTATCTTGATGCTACATGAAACCCTAATTTGAGGTAAACTGCCTTAGGAGAGAGTTTGTCTGGTCAACCTTTGGACTTCCTTGAGCAATTTGAGGATCTTTCTTGAAATGTTTTGAGAAATATGGGAGGGCAACTTTTGGGGTACAACACATCAGATGTTTAAATATCCTGTAAACAGGAAGATTGTTACAGTCTATAGTGAAGAGGAGTATATGGTGAGCAACCTGAATTCTTTTAGGTATATCGAGATGGACGGCGAATTCATTGAAACTCCCTGTCAGAATTTTGAAGACGTTCCTCAGACGATTGTTGTTACCAAATATGTTAATATTGTTCCAAATATTACCAAGCCCCCACCAAATATGGCATCTCTAAAGGACTCCAAGGCTGTGATTAGGGCCAACTCCCTGACATTCCCTATAAGTCTGACAAGTTTGGTTTGGGTTTCATTTCAGGAGTTCAAAGGGTTGCTCATCGTGCTTGCACCGGAAGACCACCATTAAGCATCAACAAGCATGGAGTCAATGGTGTTGAGGATGTTGACAGTGACAGTGACTTGGATAGTTGGATCTTTCCTACTACCAACGGTGGACTCAATAATTGGACGGCTAGAGAATTTGTGCCAATCTCTTTTATCTAGGAGTAATTGTTCTTTTCTGTTTTTGGGATATGTAATTTTTGAACAAATTAAACCCTAAGCCTTGTGTCTTAACCGAGGCACAATGATCTATTTGTGAGGGTTATCATACTTCATTTTCATATGACATTTTAATTAATCATTGGACATTTTGCATTCAAATTTTGCGCTCTTTGTCTTTATTTTTGCATTATTTTCAAAATAGTTATGTGCTCTTACAAACACCCACATATCAAATTGCAAATCCACATCCACCCTGGATGCTATTGATAACAGTTCTACTATTGCCAGTTATGAGTTTCAAAATCCAATCTACCAAGTCGAGGACGAAGGTGAGGAAGATTGTGAAGTACCAGGAGAGCTTGCTAGACTATTATAGCAAGAGGAAAGAGAAATATAGCCTCATGAAGATTCGATCGAGGCGGTAAACTTAGGTACTGAGGAGAATAAAAAGGAAGTCAAGATAGGTGCCAATTTGGATAAAGGTGTTAAAGAACGGTTAATTAAGATGTTACGTGACTATGTTGAGATCTTTGCTTGGTCATACGAAGACATGGCGGGGCTTAATATTGATATTATGGTTCATCGTCTACCAAAAAAAGAAGATTGCCCTCCAGTGAAGCAAAAGGTTCTTCGTATGTGCCCTGAAATGTCAGAAAAAATAAAGTCTGAAGTCATGAAACAGTTTAATCTCGGGTTTTTAGCTCTTACTTCCTACCCACAATGGGTTGCAAACATGGTGCCAGTACCTAAGAAGTACGATAAGGTACGCATGTGTGTGGGCTACATGGATTTGAATAGGGCGAGCCCCAAAGATGACTTTCCACTTCCTCATATTGATGTTCTGGTTGACAACACCGCTCAGAATAAGATATTCTCCTTCATGGATGGCTTCTCCAATTATAATCAGATCAAAATAGCACCTGAGGACATGGAAAAGACCAACTTCGTTACACAGTGAGGCACCTTCTGTTACAAAGTTGTTCCATTTGGGTTGAATAACGTCGGGGCAACCTATCAGCGTGCTATGGTAGCATTGTTCCATGATATGATCCATCACGAGATAGAGGTCTATGTTGACAACATGATAGCCAGGTCCCAGACTGAAGAAGAGCACCTTGATCACTTGAAAAAACAGTTTGAAAGGCTAAAGAAGTACAAGTTAAGACTGAACCCGAACAAGTGCACCTTTGGAGTAAGATCTGGTAAACTCCTAGGTTTCGTTGTCAGTGGCGAAGGTATTCAGGTAGATCCTTCAAAAGTTAAAGCTATTCTAGAGATGCCAACTCCCTGCACTGAGAAGGAAGTTAAAGGTTTCTTGGGACGTTTAAACTACATTGTCAGATTCATTTCCCACCTAACCGCTATTTGTGAACCAATTTTTAAGCTACTGAAGAAATAACAAGTAGTGAAATGGAACAACGATTATCAGATAGCCTTTGACAGAATCAAGGAATATCTTCAATAACCTCCAATTCTGATGCTACCAATTGAAGGAAGACATCTGATCATGTACTTAACAGTGTTACAGAATTCAATAGGGTGTGTGTTGGGGCAACATGACGAGTCTGGTCGAAAAGAGCATGCAAGATAATACCATAGCAAAATGTTTACTGACTGTGAAATAAGATACTCACTGCTCGAGAAAACTTGCTGCGCTTTGGCATGGGCTGCTCGCCGACTAAGACAGTATATGTTGACTCATACTACCTTATTGATCTCTAAAATGGATCCCATCAAATACATATTTGAGAAGCCCACTGTATCCGGAAGAATAGCCAGATGGAAAATGGTCCTTACAGAATACGACATTTAGTACACCACTCAAAAGGAAATCAAATGAAGTGTACTTGCAGATCATTTGGCTCATCAGGCTGTAGACCACTACCATTCTATGAATTTTGAATTCCCAGACGAGAATATCATGCTACTAACTGACTGTGAAGAACCTGGACCGGATAAAGGACCTGGAAAAGGATCTCGATGGACTATGATTTTTGACGGAGCTTCCAACGCGCTTGGCAATGGCACTGGTGCTATGATTATATCTCCTAAAGGTTTCCATACACCCTTTATTTCCAGACTATGTTTTGATTGTACCAACAATATGGCCAAGTACTAAGCATGCATTATGGGTATCAAGGTTGTTGTTGACATGAGAATCAAGTTCTTGCAAGTATACAGAGACTCCGCCTTGGTGATCAACCTTATTAACGGAGATTGGGACACAAAGCATCCTAATCTCATTCCTTACCGAGATCATGTGTTGACATTTATCCCGTACTTTTAAGAGATTACCTTTGAACATGTTCCACGAGAAGAAAATCAGTTAGCGCACGCGCTAGCTACCATGTCATCCATGTTCAAGTTTAGATGGGATAACAAATTCCCCTCAGATAACTATTTAAAGATTAGATGAACTAGCATACTGTTATGAGGTTGACACTGACGGAGTAGAGGAAAGTCCTTGGCTCCATGAGGTGAAAAGGCACCTTGAAGCCCAAGAATACCCTAAGGGAGCATCCATCAATGACAAAAAGTTTCTAAGAAGATTATCCGCCAAGTTCTTCCTTAGTAACAGAATTCTCTACAAGCGCAACCATGATTCAACTTTGCTTCGTTGTGTGGACAAGAAAGAAGCTGAGATGATCATGAAGGATATGCACGAGGGTATCTTTGGTACTCATTCTATTGGGAACACAATAGCTAAGAAGATTCTGAGGGTAGATTACTATTGGTCCACTATGCGAACAGATTTCCATCACCACTCCTGGACTTGTCACAAATGCCAAATATATGCTGACAAAGTACATGTGCCTCCTGTTCCTTTAAATGTCTTGACTTATCCTTGGCCGCTCACAATGTGGGGCATTGACATGATTAGAGAGATTAGACCTATCACTTCCAATGGATATCGCTTCATCCTTGTCGCCATTGATTGGGTAGAGGCAACCTCGTTCGCTTCTGTTACCAAGAACGTTGTGGCTCGGTTCATCAGGCATAATCTTATCTGTCGGTATGGTATCCCAGAAAGAGTTATCACGGATAATGGTACCAACATCAATAATACTATAATCACCGAGCTTTGTACGCAATTTAAGATCCAACATCATAACTATTCTCCTTACCGGCCGAAGATGAATGGCATTGTGGAGGCCGCCAATAAGAATATAAAGAAGATTACATAGAAGATGACAATAACATATAAATACTGGCACGAGATGTCACCATTTTCTATTCATGGTTACCGTATCTCAGTGCGCACGTCAACAGGGGAAACCCCATTTTCTCTCGTCTACAATATGGAAGTTGTTTTACTTGTCGAGGTCCGGATTCCTTCCTTGAGAATTATGAAGGATGCGGGTTTAAACGAAGACGAATGGATTCAGACTCGACTTGACCAATTGAACCTGATTGACAAGAAGAGGCTCACGGTTGTTTGTCATGGTCAGGTGTATTAAAACGCATGATTAAAGATTTTAATAAGAAGGTCAGACGTCAGGTATATCGGGCCGGTGACTTGGTAATTAAATGCATCATCCTGTCACAACGTGATCCCATGGGCAAATGGACTCCTACATATGAGGGGCCATTTGTGATCAAGAACATATTTTATGGTGAAGCTATGTTATTGACCACCATGGACGGTGACGACCTTCCGCACCCTATAAACGTGGACATAGTTAAAAGATACTACGCATGAAAAAAAGACCCTCTAGGTTGACTGACCTAGGAAAAAATAAGTGCATCCCGGCGAACCAAAAGGGTTCGGGCAAAAATTAGGGATATATATTGTACACCCGACAATTCGAAAACCTAAAAATGTGCCTTGGGCAAAAAAAGGTATCCTGGTGGACTGATAACCCGAAAAGGAGGTCCAAGCAGAAATTAGGAATTAAAAGCGTATGACTATGTCCCGTTGGATCACCTTACATCCAGACTTCATTATCAAGTTCGAACGGTACGGGTCAATCCAGTTAACTTCTTTTAAACGGTAAAATGATGAGACGCTCAAAGATATAAAGGCGATAGAAGAATTGAAACTCAATGGGATTATTTCACATAACTGTTTTTCTTTGTGTATCACTTTGTATATTTCTCATTTTATGATGACATTCTCTTACTAGGATGTCCATCTCTTTGTACAAAAGCGCCTGTTTATAGGCAAAACTTCCTCAAATTAATACAAAACTTCTCTCTTAAAGTTCAAAACTATTTGTTTTTATTTTTCTATTTTGTTTGCAAAAATGTCCAGTGATTATTTTAAATGAACATATTCATTTGAATGTGATTACTGTTTACAAATGTATGCATTAAAAAATAGGAAAGACAATTACTAAGGGCTCTAAGAGGTGGTACAATGTTAAAAGTCGTCCATAAATCCCCACGGAGCAACCACCTCTAGAGGACTATCTTTACAAATTCATCCTCAGCAAAGATACATTCCCCAGTATGTACAGAAACAGGGGCATCTTCCCGCAGTTCACCATCATATCTTCAACATATAGCCTAATGATTTCAGCTGCTCCAATAGTTCCTAACAGATAAAGAGGTTCAATCATTTCCCTAGCATCTTGGAGAATTCCACAGCATGGTCTATGGATTTCTTGGGTTCCCCAACAGAGTTTCATAAAATCCCAAAGCAGTTTATGAAGCTTCGTTCCCCAGTAGAGTTTATTTCTCTAGCTACGGAAGTCCATCCCCCAGCGAAGTTTATTTCTCCAAATTGGTAAATTCTTCCAACGGAACTCTTTTCCTCCAGCAAGGTTTACCCAGGATAGCCATCTCCAGAAGAGTAGCTACTCGCATCAAAGGAATATTTGTTCCTTCATCCCAAGTTAGAGTGCATGTAATCCATTTATTTCAGAAACCATGACAGGTTATCAACTCTCCTTAAAGGCTGCTATCCTCAAGCAGAAGTCAAAATTCTCCAGTAGAATATCCTCGAACAGAAAGCATGAATCCCCAACAAAATTAACTTCAACAAAAAGTGAGGAATTACATTCTTCATCTCGAGTAGCAGTCGGGGATTTATTTTCCCCAGTTCAATGACATCACAAAGAGCAACTAATACACTCATATATTACAGTCATACAACATTTACAATACATCATAACATATGCATAACTGAAACACATATAACATTATCATTTATTTTTACAGCATCATGAAATTCATACATCATGACATCACATGAAACTGACTTTACCTTTTCAGGTTGAATTCACAGATAGACGAATACTATCTACTTATACATAGCAGGTCAAAGATTAATGCCCGAAACCAAACGGGGAAACTATCTATACCACCAAGTGGTATGAACTCCTGGAGCAGGACGGGTTTACCAACAAACACAACAGGCTGCGGATTAACTCCTGAAACCAGAAGGGGAAACTATCTATGTGACTAGCCGAATACAGGCCATGGATTAACTCCCGAAACCAGACGAGGAAACTATCTATGTGGCTAGCCAAAGAACAGGCCATAGATTAACTCCCTAAACCAGACGGGGAAACTATCTATGTGACTAGCATGTAATAAATCCCAAAAATGGATTTACCAACAAGCAAGACCAGGCCACAAATTAACGCCCAAAACCAGACAGGGAAATTATTTATGTGACTAGCCGGTATCCATCGCCAAGACGGGTTTACCAACAAAAATAGATTGTGGATCAATTCCTGACACCAGACAGGGTGACTATCTACACGACAAAGCATCTTTCCATCGGAGACTGATTTCTGACAAGCATCTCCATCAAAGTCTGAATTCCGACAAGTATATCCCTCAGATAAAACCAGACAAAGGTTCATTATGATACCCCTTTAATATAGTCAGGCGAAGACTCATTTTGATCCTCTTTCAGATACAATCAAGATGAAGATTCATTCTGATGCTCCCCAACATGTCTGCTAGATACAGCCGTACACAGACTCATCCTAGCATACTTCTTAAAGACATTCAAGCAAAGACTTATTCTACTATTCCTACCAATGGACACTATAGATGGAATCTATAAGCCCATCTCCATTGAATCTCCATCACTTCTCCAAATGGCATCTTTAAGCCCATTCCCGTTATAATCAACCAACAAGTGTTTACTTGAGCACAAGAGAATGCAAATTTCTGGGCACTTAAGTGTTCAATCATCTTCTACCTTCAAGTCATGAATGGCAAATATGTCAATCTAACTCTTCAGATTTAAGAAGATTGAACAGGGGCAGTTGTTGTACCCCAAAATTTACCCTCTTCATTTCGAACCTTTTGGCTTATATTTCATCATTACATGCATGTATATCATTAGGTCTATGGTTATGGGATCAAGGTATCTCTAGAAAGTCTCGTCAGATTACAGGTGACGTTTATTTCATCAATGGATGTTCTCAGAGTATTTTCTGTGCTGAAGATCGATTCGCCGTTTCGCAATGATTCAGGGTTGAAAAATTCACAAGTCCATCCCGGTGCATCATATTCAGGTGTTCTTTCGCCAAAATATCCCTAGTGGTGTATTCTTAAATTCAGGTTTGGCTCGAGAATAAATTCTTTAAAGAAGGTCTCTGAATGTGCGAGTTTTCTTAAAGCAATGTGGTGAAAAAGTTTGCTGAAATTGCAGTTTTTACGCACTAAAAAATTCATAACTTGAAGCCCTTGGCTCGTTTTGATCCTGTTCCAGTGGCTAAAATTCCTTCTTGGCGTTATCTACGTTTTCATCTATCACGGTCGGAAGCCAATTTTATTCAGAAAGTCTCCAAAAATATGTATTTATCAAGTGTTTTCGCACAGGAAAATGGTGGCATATATTTATCTGCTCTGTATTTAAAAAATCATAACTCGGTCGATTTTTATCATATCAAGCTGGTTTTGGTGGCATTGTCTCACAAATTGAGTTAGTTAAATTTTGGTTTTTATTTTCAAGAGCAAACGGTACCCCGAAGACTTCCGTTTTTGACCCGAATCACGTGCAACTCACTGAAAATTCTGAAGCTGGAAATTAAGTTGTTTGAGACGAAACTTCAAAAATTCATAAGTAATTCACCGTTTATCCGATTGAGCCTATTTTCGGACAGGAGTTTGTTCTCGATGTTGACTACATTCTGTTTTCACACTTCAACTTTAAAAATCACACTTAGGTCTCTGCGAATTTTCCTGGAACGTGTCAAACTCAAGTGAATAAAAATCTGCACTATTGCTTGTGGTTATTGGAGGCCCAATTGCACATCCAAAACCCTTATCTTTTTCCTAATTTCCATTATATAATCTCAATTTTTCATACAAACAAGGACATAAGAAAACCTTGCTAGAACCTTGTCAAAATATCAAGTTCTTTCAAAAATCCTAGAAATCTTGAGATCCTTGTTACAAACCCCCATCTCACTACAAACAAGACATCTCGTTCACTTCCAAGAACTCAATAGGGTTTGAACCATTGTAATGGTCCCGTGTAGGTTTATTACAAAATGTGCTGACGTCAGATCATAACACCAACCAATGCATGTCAAAGTCTAGAATGGTGTGGGTTCAAAACCCACCCCTGACATTTTTATATTTTCTGCTTTGTAACCTTATTTTCTATAAATGCTTCTTCCCCTATCTATTTTTTGGCAAACTTAATTCTTTTTTTATTTATCATTAAACATAAACCTTTTTTTATTAATTAAAATTAATTAAGTTTTAGGGTTTTTTAATTAACCTTTTTTTTCTTTTCAAAATTAACCTTTTTTTATTAATTAAAATTAATTAGGTTTTAAGTTTTTTAACTTTTTTTTTCAAAATTAACCTTTTTTTAATTCAAATTAATTAGGTTTTAGGTTTTTAATTAACTTTTTTTTTCAAAATTATACTTTTTTTATTAATTAAAATTAATTAGGGTTTTTTTAGGTTTATTTAATTAATTATCATAAATAACTTTTTTTTCATAAAAAATCACCAAAATATTTTCTTTGCTATTTTCGTCTTATTTTTATTTTCCTAGATAAAGTGTAATAGTGTAGCTTTATTTTTCCGCATTTTTCTATTATGTAGGTTTTTATTTTCCGCACTTCACTATTATGTAAATGTCCCAAAGCTTCGTAAGAGCCTAAGTTTACATTTCTTCCTTTACCTCCAGCTACTATATTTTATGCAATTGTTAGTAATTAGGGTTTGTATGGAAAGATAAAAATGAACGATAGAAAACCCTTATTGCAAGATGAATGAATTGAATCAAGCACACTTTGCAAACTTCACCTCTAGGGTAACCTCTCTCGTTGTCTTGGAAAAACAATGGTCATGTCCCTCGAACGTAGGGATACCATTAGCAAAAACCCTTAATTACAAATCATTATAAAGATCATAGTCCTTCTATGTCCCTCTAAGTTTCCTATGGTATATGATCTTGTCCCTCGATGTTGCCTACGAATATATATGATGACAATCCATTCAAATTACTAAAGGTATCCCAACATGTTGCCTTCAATGACCATAACGATGACCCTACGCTTGTCCCTCAAACATCCAAAGATAGGGCTTCCTTCTAACTAATGATATGGATAGCACTATCCAAAGGAGGAGGAAAAATACAAGAAAGACCTTGAGTGGGTAGTTACTGTTAATTGCTTGCTCACAACTTAAAACACTTTTTCACACCTCACACTTTCAAAAACATTTTCCAAACACTTTATCAACACTCTTGAGGACTGATACAAGAGTTATCATAAAGCAAACTTCCTTGCTATTTGGCATTTCAAAACTTTTCAAAAGAACATACATAATACAAATAAAGTGAGAGAGCGATTAAGAGCCCGTAGATAACTATGGATGAAAAGGGTGCTAACATATTCCCTTTTCATAACTTACCCCTCAAACTCAAAATCTATCAAAGGTCTTTTCTATTCTTTCACCTTTCCTTATTGGATAAAAGAAAAGTTGGTGACGACTCTTTCTATCTGCAACAATTGCGATAAAATGTAAAACAAACCATGTCAGTTCTCCCACCGTATTACACATGTCATGCCCCTTAATTTATAACTAATTGTGTCCACTAAAGGCATGTTACTGGAAGTGTCTTTCTCTTTGACTCATCCTCTGAAGTAATTATGTCCATTGGGAGGATTTTCGTTCATTTAATATTCGTCATGCAAATTTCTTGGTCGTAAAACAATTAGTCATATGCAAACAGTGGTATTAAAATGCAAAGCTTATGTCTGTCTTAAAGTTTTAAAATTGTATTTTTTTGTAAAATAAAATTTGTAAGGATGTGATATCAACTCAGGATTTATAGTAAACCATACACGAGTTAGGATAACTTTTTATAACAGTATTCTTTCGAACTAACACATGCTTCAGTTAGGACTTTTAAGAGTTGTAACGTGGCCTGGTTCACGGTTTAAGAAAAAAAGGATAAAGGCTCAAAGTTTATTTGTACCCAACCTATTCTTTGTAATGTCCTTCAGTCCTATACTCAGTTATTGATGCATTTGGGTTCCAATAGAGTTTGGAAATATAGCACTGATACTTGGTGATGGTTCAGAAACCGAAAGTTTATTTGAGAAGACAATCATTTTTTCTTGTAACATCTTTCTTTTGTTGAGGATTTGTAGCGACCTATTTTTGACTTTATTATCCCTGATTTTTTCCTGAACTGTTTTGTTTGGGATTACAGTCAGCGGGATGCCCCAGTTTTTCCTATGTCTCCTTCATAGGTTTTGACTTAGAGGGCTTTTCTTTTGAAATATAATGACTACCCGATTTAATAATTAAGCCGAACCCTCACCGACTTTTGATTTGGAAGGATGTTTTCGATACCACCTGTTATGTACGAAGGAAAAGCTTTTGATTGAATGCATAACAGAATTAATTGAGAAACTACCCTTCCCCAGGTTATGATCAAGGGTTTCAATTTGCGTGAAAAAGAAAACTCCTACTTCTTAGGCTCAAAGGGTGTTGACTAGGGATTAACTTCCTTATATCACCACTGTTTGGGAATTGATGCAACTCATGTACATCGTCAGCAAGGTCTGTTCAAAAGCATACTATATGTGGTTACAATATCATTTTTGTCATCCTCCCTCTAAAGGCTTATAGCTTTTATCGAGAGTTGAATATCACAAAAAGGAAGTAAAAATCATAGTTTTAATATAGCGAAAACGAATGGATTAATTCAAGACAAACATATGCAATGCATTAATGGGAAGAACCAAAGTTTGACATGACAATAATTTTTTGAATCAACCAAAAGAAATTACAGATAAAAATTCAAACAATCTTAAAGCTCCTCCGCCTGAACTTGTCACTTTAGATGGTGTGTCTTGCAGTTTCGATATTTGGGGGATGATAGAAAAACTCAATCTGACCATATTGTGTGAACTCGAAAACTCCTTTGTCAATGAAGTCCTGAATCTTATATTTTCAAAGCCTAATAGTTGTTAGTGTCATGTCCAAGACTGTTGGAGTGGTACACGCACCATACATTAGGATTGTGACGGGGAGAGGAAGTATTGGGGTTTTCAGGAGGATCCTTCAACGTAACAAGCTTTCCCTTCAACATGTGTTGCAATGCTTGATCCAGTGACATGTAGATTATGGTAAATCATCTTTTGGGTGTATCCTGCTTATGCTGATTACCCTATTATTTTTGTTGCACTGGTGCAGGATTAGGGATCAGCACTTCCTCCACAGGTTGGTTGAGGTCACTCTTATTACGACCCTTCTGGCCGTACACAGTACTGGACTCCTTGTACCCATTGTATGACCTCTTCTGAGTAATTGAAGAAGCAATCACCTAAATTTTACCGCTTATGATTCCATTTTCAACATATTCCCTCACGAACATGTCAACCAATTCCCTGTCAGCCAAGAGAGGTTGATTATTGATTAGACCCCTAACTCAATAATTTGTCCCGTACGGTCGTATCTGTCCTAATGAAGATTGTTGATGAGGATTCTTGACTCTTCTTTCCCCTGAGATAATTTTTGGATAAGAGTTATATGACTAATCATCTGGATTCTCATCTTTACTATCTCATCTTGCAGTTGTTCCAACTGGTCATCCTTGTTGTCTTCAGTATTCTTCCTGGTCATGTTCTCAGTGAGGAGTGATTTCAATTCCTCTTGCCCCTTGGATAGGTTTAGGAATATGTCCTGGAGCTGAGCATCCTGAGCTTGAAGATCTTTCATTGTTTGTTCGAGAGCCATGTTTTACTAAAATAAACAGTGAGAAGATGAGAAAACATGTCTTGAAAACACATGTTATGTAATGATATGTATGATATGAAGATACACATGCAATGTTTTCATGGACCTCAAGGGAATTAGTTTGACATATTAGAAATTGAATCTGGTTGTATCTTTATCTGAAGAACTTTAAGTTTTCATCTTTGAACGTCCTTCTATATGAATTAAGCTCACCATATCAAGTGGGTCGTAGCCTTTGATTCAAGATAACATACTTCGGTCTTTGATGGCATTGGTTAGAGGAAAATAAATTCCCTTGCCTCTTGCTAGACGCCTGGTTCATAATACTTTGACTGCATTATGTTAGAGAAAAATAAATCCTCTTTCCCCTTGCTAGACGTCTGGTTCATGATAACCTGCATCACAGACCCTCGAGATCCTTGAAATGGTCAATGACAATGATATGGTATGATGTCATGATGTTATGATTTCATGTTTGAACAGATAATAAACACAAACAAAGCAAACAAGAGCCTTAGCTTTAAGGCTTGCATGGGGTTCGTAGGTAAGTACCCTCTTGAACTTCAGTTGGCTCAACCTGTCCTAAGAATAGTAACCAGGTTCTAGGAGTTTCATATCACTGATCTTTCTCTAAGGCATTGTTTAAGCAGTGCAATTGACTTGCCGCTGAAATATCCTGAGATTCAAATCTCAGTGAGTGTAGCATCGAGTATCAATCAACTTCAGACTGCACCAAAGCCAATTATCTCACTACCTTCTAATGGCTAAGTTGGGTCAATTAAGGTTCTAAAAGTCAGTTAGTGCTTATGACACCACGTGGAAAGCTAGTATTCTCCCCGACTAACTCGAGGGACACCATTACCAACCAATGTGTCGCACTAATGTAGCCATCACTTCAACCATATCGATATACGTCTTATAGTTTCCATGATCTATTGCTACTTACCTAAGAGTACCCCCAGATCTGGGTATATGATCTTTGCAAGAATGTAAACCCAAGTAAGCCCCAAATGTAAATCATACAAAGAAAACAAGGACATCATTTAAAAATGATCTAACTATAAGGTAACCCCAATTTTTATTTTCCCCATCCGAGTCGCCAGTTCTGTAATACGGTGGGAGATCTGACTTGTTGTTGTGTTTTATCGTAAATTTTGCAGATAGAAAGAGTTGCCACCGACTTTTCTCTTATCCAATAAGGAAAGGGTGAAAAGAACAGGAAAGACCTTGAAGATTTTGAGTTCGGAGGGTAGGTTATGAAAAGGGAAGGTGTTAGCACCCTTTTCATCTGTAGTTATCTACGGGCTCTTAATTGCTTGCTCACTTTGTTTTAAAAATGCTTTGTGAATGTGTGTTTTAAAATATTTTGAGAATACCAATAGTAAGGAAAACTTTATAATGTTTCTCGTATCGGTCCTCACGAATAAGTACAAAGTGTTTGTTTGAAAATATTTTTGAAGAGTGTTTGTGAAAAGATGTTTTTATTTTTGAAATGTTTGTGAGCAAGCGATTACGAGCGTTCTACCTACTCAAAGTCTTTCGTGTTATTTTCCTCATTTCCTTTAGACAGTGCTACTCTACCATTAATTAGTAGGAAGCCCTATCGTTGGATGTGTAGGGACAAGCAAGGGTTATCGTACAGTCATAGAAGGAAACTCGTTGGGATTCTTTAGCAATTATCATTTAAGGGACTAAATTATTTACCGAAGGCAACATCGAAAGGATCATTGAGGGACTATGATCTTTTGTATCGGAGGTACTTTGCTAAAGTGCTCCCACGTTCGAGGTACATGACTATTTTACAAAAGGCAACAAGGGAGGTTAACCTAGAGGTGTGAGTGTGTGAGGTGTGTTTCTTTCAGTTACTTTATCTTTAAGAATAGGGTTTTCTATCGACAGGTTTTATCTTTCCATACACTCTAATTCCTAATAACAATATAGTAAAATAATAGCAGGAAAAGTAAAATGCGGAAAATAAAATGTCTACACTATTATACGGCCTTGGGGTAGTGACATAATAGAAAAGCGGAAAATAGAAATCATAAGCTATTACATACTAGAGCAGTTACATAATAATGGAAAAGTGGAAGGTAAAGCTATTTACAAATTGTGAATCCCATACACTTTATCTATGAAAATAAAATAAAATTAAAATAGAGAAAAAAAGAAATGTTTTTGATGATTTGTTTTATGGAAAAGGTTTTTTTAATGATGATTAAAATAAACCTAAAAACTAATTAATTTTAATTAACAAAAGTAGTTGATTAATTAAATCAATAAAAAAGGTTAATGATGAATAATCCTAAAAATTAATTAATTTTAATTAGCAAAATAATTGATTAATTTAATTAATAAAAAAGGTTAATGATGAAAAACCTAAAAATTAATTAATTTTAATTAACAAAATAATTGATTAATTAAGTTAATTAAAAAAAGAAGTTAATGGTAAAAAACCTAAAACCTAACTACTTTTAGGGTTTACTAAAAAAAAATTATTTTAGGTTCGGAAAAAAAAGGTTTGTGATTTTATGGTTGGTGAATTTAGGGTTAAGTTTGCCAAAAGAATTAAGGTTTATGGGAAGAGAATTAAGGAAAAATTTACAAGTTGAAAGCAAAACTAAACAATGTCAAGGGTGGGTGTTGAACCCACGCCCTTATCCTTCCACACTAAATTAAAGGAAAAAAAATTAGGGAAAAAGAACAAGTTAGAAGCAAAATAAAGCAAAAATGGCAGGGGTGGGTGTTGAACCCACGCCCTTAGCCTTTAACACTGCCTGCCTTGCCATTGCGCCAGAGCTCATATATTATGCATCAAACCTGCTCTAATGATGTATATGAACACATCTAAACATATCAAATTAGTTAAAATGAATAAATCAAAGATTTTAATTTAAAAAAAATACTACCAAGATGATGAACGTGATGTTATGGGCATGATCTTGACTGCTTGGGGATTGGGATGGATTCCTGGGCACTTCAAGATGATAATGAAATGCTTGGTTTCGATTGAGAAAGGCTGGAAACAAGGGTTTTGTATTGCCCTAGTTTCTTGAATTTTTGGAAGTTTGGAATAGTTTTCTCTTCAAGGGTTTTCATGTGATGCTATGTTTGAATGAAAAGCAGTATATAGAGAAGAATTATGTTAAACCATTGTAGGCTTGGACCTTGTAAGAAGAGACTTGACTTTATCTTATTTAATTTTGAATTTAAATAAATAAAAAAAATGGAATAAAAATCAAAGGGGTGTACGAATAGGTTCACTATAAGGCCTAAAACACGTTTGGACCTTGAAACACAAGCCCATTAGCCCAAAAATTCATGTTTGATCAATTTGGGTTTCATGCATTTTCTCGAAATTTCCCAACTTGTGCCAATCATAACTCTCTCAATTTTTATCATTTGAAGGTAATCTTCGACTTTTTGGAAAGCTCAATATGTCCTTTACAATCCTCATTTTGATCATTTTTCATTTGAGAACTTTATCTTGATGTAATTTACCTTCATGAAAAGTGTCTTTTGTTGACTTTTAAAATGACCTATAATGTATTTGCCCATATCTCTCTAATGAAACTTTTTTGGACTTGAGGTTAGATATACAAAGTTATAGAGGATTGAATTTCCCTCAAAATGAGCTTTGGTTAGGGATGATCTGATGAAGTATGTGAAAGTTATGCTTGGTCAAAGTTTAGTTGACTTCTCCTAAAGAAAACCCTAATTTGACAACTTTTGACTTTTGATGATTTGAGAGTTTTCCTTGATGAGTCATGATCAACCCTTGATAAAATGATGAATATGACTTCAAAATATTTATTTTGACCAAAAATTTTGAAGTTTGACTGTATGTTGACCATAATTGACTCTTTGTTCAACACAGTTTATTTTCAGTCATCTGAGCCATTGGCTGAGCAATCTTGTGATGCAAGGCATGAAACTTAGTATAAGCATTCTTAGATACAAATAAGGAACCATAGAAACCACTTGAGGCCTTAGAAACCCAAACTTCATTGAGAAAAATGAAACCCTAGTTGTAAGTCCATTGCTTAGGAGGAGAATTTGTCTGATCAATTCTTGAGCAACCTTGAGCATTTGAGAATCCTAGGAGAATGTCTTGATGAAAAGGGAGGGAAAATTTTGGGGTACAACATTATTTTCTGAAAAAAATTGGGGGACCCTTATAAGTAACCCCTATTCCTCGGTCTTGACATAGGTTCTTTCAAAAATAAGAAAAATTACTTTGGAAAGAAAAGATCTCCAGAATCTCCACAATTGTCCAATACTTGAGTTCTTCACCTGGGGAACATTATTGGATGAAGTTGGATGCCTTCTTGATGTTGCTCTTGTGATATGTCATTTCCATGTGTGCGCTATTGTCTACTCCTTTATTGACGAAGTTCTTATGGATTGGAGGAAATCGTGCTTTGCCTTTCAGAGTAGCCTTGATAATTCATAGCCCAAACCAATATGATTTTTCTTCTCAGGTATTTCTGGAAGTTTACCCCCAACCTTTTGAGGTACCACTTTCCACATCTATTTTCAAATCTCTCCACGAAGTCACGGTAGGTTTCTTGAGTCTTTCCACCGGTAGGGTTACCATGGAAGCCACCTTTAAGACTTGAAATGGTGTCGCTATACAGTCTTCATCAACACTTATATACCTGTAGGACTCTATGTGACTTACAAATATGTCCTCTTCGCCATCGATTATAACCAATCTTCCTTCAACGAAGAACTTCAAATTATGATGTAAGGTTGAAGTGACTTCCCCTATTGCATGGATCCATGGTCGTCTGAGTAAAGATGTATACGCTGGTTCTATATCCATGACTGGAAAAGTGATATAAAACATATGTGGTCCGATCTTGACTGGGAGGTCCACTTCTCCTAATACTGAACTTTGAGAACTATCAAAAGCTTTTATTATCATAGAACTGGGCCTTATCATAACACCATCTAGTGTTAACTTCATCAAGCTAGATTTTGGTAACACATTGAGGGCATAACCAATATCGGTGAGCACCCAGCACATGCTTGTAGAACCTATCTGAAAAGAGATGTGCAATGATTTTTTATGAGCTTAACCTTGTGGGGGAAACTCACTGTCATTAAAACCCAGATATGATCCTGATGTGAGATTTGCTACAACATTGTCAAATTTGTTACAGTAATCTCCTCTACGACATGAGCAGAACTCAAAACCTTCATTAGAGATTCTCGGTGCGCTTCCAAGTTTAGGAGCAAAGAGAGTATTGAATTCTTGGGTGGGGTTTGGTGAAGTTGATCTACCACCCTATAATTATTCCTCTTGATATTTTAAAAAATTCTCCCGGCTCTTGATTAGTAGAGTTCTTGCTCAGAGACTATTGTTCTTGACTTGCCTCCAACACTGATTTTCCTTTATCCTTCCTAAAAGCTTCAATCTTATCTTTTACCATAACATCGCTCTTATTTTTTATCACATAATTATTCTTCTTTTGTGATTCGGAGCCAAAGATTTGGCTACTGCGAATCACGCCCTTGTTCCTACTATATTTGAGATATTAGGTCATTGACTTGTCGATGGCTCACATTCTTGTTTTAAACCATTGACGTATACAGTAGAATCATAACTCCATGGAACTGCTTTATCACTTTCGTAAGGGGTAGGAGATTGTCCCCTAATTACCATTGTAGTCTTGGGAACTACTGGTATCCTCAGAGTTTGTCTTGGTATCAATTTTGGGGCTTCTGTTGATTCTCCCCATGGAATCACAAGAGTATTCTTATTAAGGTTTGGCCTTTGGCAAGGAATTACCAATGGCTTCTTTGTACTTCCCTCGATTGCAACTACATATTCTTCTTTAAGGTATAGTCCAAATTGGACTATCCTCTGATCCACCAATTTTTGTAATGTCTTCTCAAAAGCTTCAATATGTTCCAAGAAGAACCCACACTCTAACAAATATTCTTTCAAAAGATTTATTGGGTATTTCACTCCTCTAACTTCTCCTAAGTCATTAACAACTTCAATTTCATTTTGTCGGTGGTCCACCATGTGGAGGCATGAAGTTTGTCTTGATATTCGGTTTATCAAAAGTGATATCTTGAGAGTCCAACAAATCTTGTACCTTGTGTTTAAAGGACCAACATTTTTCTATAGTATGCCCAGGAGAATTGGCATGATACTCGCATCTGGCGTTGGCATCATACCTTAGTGGGGGTGCACCGATTGGAGGAGCTAGAGGTTTTAGCTCTACCAAAGATGCCTTGACTAAGTGTTGCAACAATTAACTATGTGACATAGGGAGCGGATCAAATTTTCTCGGTGGTCTTTCAAACCTGTTCTGTTGTTGTTCCCGTAAAATTATTAAGGGTTGTTTCACCCTTGGATGCGAGGCTACAACATGAATTTCTCCTTCCTTCTTTTTTGAAAAGTTAGGAACATGTCTTTTCACATTATAAGGGGTACTAGATGATGCCCATTGTATCTTCCCACTCTTTATTTTAGCTTCGATCATTTCACCAATAGTTACTAAATCAGAAATGACACTTCCTACCATATTTTCAAAATATAACCCTTGCAAAGTTCCCATGAACATATCGACTAATTCTTTCTCCAGAAGTGGTGGTTGTACTCGGGCTGCCATTTCTCTCCACCTTTTAGCATACGCCTTGAAAGACTCCTCCTTTTTCCGAGATAAGTTTTGGAGTTGCATGCGGTTAGGCGCCAAGTCCAAGTTATATTCGTTTTATCTCAGGAAACCATTAGCAATATCTTCCTATGTCTGGATATGAACCCGTTCCAACTGCATGTACCAATCTAGGGATGCCCCACTCAAACTCTCTTGGAAACAATGGATCATCAGCTTTTGACCTTGAGCATACATATGCATTTTTCTACAATACATGCGTAGATGGTTTCTTAGGCACATTAGTCCCTTATGTTTTCCAAAGTTAGATACTTTGAATTTCGGCGGGATCACCATATCAGGAACTAAACTTATCTCGAGAGCGTCGACATCGAAAGCATCTTAACCCTCCACAACCTGTAACCTTTCTTCAAGGGTGTAATATGGTGTCATAACCGACTGTTAATGCTAGTTTGCGTTTTTTGTTCGCAAATGTCTCGGTAAGCAAGAGTCGCCACCGACTTTTCTTTTATCCAACAAAGGAAAGGGTGAAAAGAACAAAAAATACCTTTTTCTAGATTTTCTAAGTAAGGGGGTAGGTTATGGAAAGGGAAGGTATTAGCACCCTTTCCATCTGTGGTTTTCCACGGGCTCTTAGGTACTTGCTCATTTTTGAAAACTGTTTGTGTTTGTGTGTTTTGAAAGTTTTTGTTTGCTTTACGGTAACTCTTGTATCGGTCCTCAAGAGTGTGATAAAGCATTTTGAAAACTTTGTTGGAGAAATGTTTCAAAGTGTGGTGTAAAAATGAATTGTTTTGAGCCAGTACTTAACAGCTATCTACCTACTCGAAAAAAATTTGTTCTTTTCCTCCTGTCCTTTAGACAGTCCTATCCTACTATTAGTGAGTAGGTAGCCCTAGTCGTCAGATGTTGAGGGACTATCGAAATGGACGTACAATCACTAAAGCAAACTGGGAAAAAACTCTTAGTAATTTCCCTAAAGCCCTAAGATCACTTTTTTAACCGAGGCAGTAGTCGAGAGGGTCATCGAGGGGCTAGTGATCTCTTAGACTTAAGGACAGCCACTAAGAATTCTCATGTTTCGAGAATTGTGACCGTTATTTTCCGAGAAAACCAAGTGAGGTATACCCTAAGGGTGTAAGGGTGTGTGATTGGTGGATCTGGAACTGACTGTTTTAAAGCTGGTTCGCGAAATGTCGCGGAAGCAAGAGTCGCCACCGTCTTTTATTTTCTCCAAATGGAAAGGACAAAAGCACAGAAAAATTCCTTAAAGAGATTGCTCTCGGTTCGGGAGGTAGGTTATAGAAAGGGAAGGTGTTAGCACCCTTTCTATCCATGGTTATCCATGGGCTCTTAGGTACTTGCTCAATGTGTTTTCAAAAATGTTTGTTTGCTTTTCAATTGTGGGTTTTAAAAAAGTTTCTTTGAAAAATTTCAGTTCGACTCGTACGTCAGAGTGTTTGAAAAGTTTGTTTTGAAAGCTTTTGAAAATGTGTTGGTGTGAAAAGTATTTTTGTTTGAAATTAGAGCAAGTATCCTTGAGAACCTACCTACCCTAAGGAATTCGTCTGTGTAAGAGTCCTTTAAAGTGGTGCCATCCCACCATTGAGAGGTAGGTAGCACCACCGTTGGAGGTGTTCGGGTCAATTCGAGTTTTAGGGACGTGGTGGTCACCAGAGCAACAGTAGGACACCTTAGAAGCTACCCTTATGCCATTGATCCTTTATTTTCCGAGGCAACCGTTTCGAGGCAACTGGATCATGTCATGGACATAAGGACTTACTAAAACGTCCTATACTCGACGACCACCTTTCGAAAGGCAACAGTGAGGCGTACCCTAGGGGTGGTGTGTGCGAATTGTGTGTCATTTTCAGTTTATTGTTTGTCTTGTCATGCATTGGTGATCTAACGATTCGATTTTATTTTTGGGCATTCATTCTTTCATGTTATTGTTTAACAGTTAAATGTGCGGGAATTTAAAGTGCGGAAAAGATAAAAGTCCTACGCTATTACAAAGGCGAGGGTCTACAACGCCAAATTAATCCAGACCCGTTTTAAAATAAATTGCAGAAAAGAAATGTCTAATAGCTATTACACGGCTTTGGTACATATACATAATTATTTACAAAAGAAATAAATGAAACGCGCGAAAAAAAGAAAATAATCAAATGCGAGGGCGTTGAACCCTTTAAAAGAATTAAAATAATTAAGTTATCTAAAATTAAAATTAAATGAAAAATGGTATTTTTGTGTTTTTTAGATTTAAAAGAAAAAAAAAGAAAAGTTAATTAAAATTAAAATCCTAGTTCTAATGTCTTTTAAGTTTATTATGAAAATATTGACTTTTAACCTAATTTAATTCTAAATTAATTTATGTGCATTAAATAAATAAATAATATTATTATTTAAAAAACAGAAAATAAAAAGTTATTAAACCTAAACTCTATTTTTTTGGATTTTAGTTATTAAAAGAATTAAAATCTAACCTAAAATGCAACCCTAGTTTAATTATGAAAAATACTAATACTATGGCAAAAAACAAGGAAAGTTAAAAGGAAAAAGTCATTAACCTAATTCTATGTTTTTGTTTTGATTTTTATTAAAAGGAATTAAAGTTGAAAACCTAATTAAAACTAAATATTTACATGTTATTATTTATGAAAATAATTATAATATAAATTATATATTTTGGCATTTTTTGATTTTTATGATGTTTTTATTATATTTATGTAAAAAATAATTAATTAAATAAATAGAAAATAAAAGAAATAAAAAAAGAAAAGTTAAAGAAAGAATAAAAATTAATAAGGCAAACCAGGGGGGTAGACCCCAAAATTGTGAGGTGCAGGCCTAGCAAATCAGGCCCATTTGCATTGAATTGGTTGACTTTTCCAATCTTGTGTGATGCTTTGACTGGGATTCATGGTGTTCCTTGATCTTATGCCCTTGATCTGAGTGGGATGGACGCGTGGATGGTGGGAGGATGAAGGAGCATGGTGCGCCTTAATGAGAAACCTGCACAGGAACTTGAATAGAAAAATAATGTGGAAATTGGCCAGACCTGGGACTTGAACCCAGGTCATTGAGGTTAACGCGCTGATACTTGTCCACTGAGCCACTTTGAATTCAATTAATATATAATAACCAATAAATATTAAAAAAGGAAAAGGTTAGTGCTTTTTAAAACGCGCGCAAATTCAAACTCCTCCAATCCACTTGTGCCACGCCATCATCCCTTCCATTTTCCTGAAACACAAAGAAAGAAGGCAACGGTTTTGAAACGTAGCATTAGGCAGCCTTCCAAGAAATAGCGAATAGGCCTGAGTATCTCATAAATTTGTCGCGACCAATGCTTCATCTTCGTCTAGATTTGCTGAGTTCAACCATGGTGGTCATGGGCCCTAATTTTTCCTTTGTGCCAAAGCCCCAATTCAAGAAAACTGTAACCCTAGCTTTTGGTCATGGTGAAATCCCATACGTGATGCAAAAATCAAATTGAATATAAGGGTTAGCTTGGAAACTTTGTAAGGAACATAAATATGTAATTAAAATGCAATGATCATGCTTAGAATTGAAAACACGATTTCAAAATATTTTCTGTACAGTTTGAGTTGTTGTGACTGCTTCTTCGCGCTTTGATTGAAGTTAGGGGTTGGGATCTGTTCAGGAGTGCCTCAGGAAGCTATTGGTATATGAATCAAGCCTTGAAAAATCCTCCAACTTTGATTTCAGTTTTAAGCTTTTATGGAAAAATTTCAAATTGCCAAAGCTTGTTTGGGCGCATCTTATGATGTGTTAGGCCTAGGGTTTGACTCAGTGATGGTCATGGAATGGAATTGGCTTGCTCTTTGACCTTAATTCATGCTTGTGAGAGAATTGGTCTTAGGGTTTCTTCCATTAACCATTTTTCCTCCTTTTTAGCCAAAACCTAGACCTAGTGTGCAAATGAACCCTAGCCTGATTTCTTGAGTTGGTTCATGATACATAGAAATTGTCCAAGTTCACATGACACTATTCCATTGGTTTTTACATTTTATTTGAATTTTCAAAGAATTAAAATGAATTAAATCATCAAAAATTAAATAAAATAAAAAATCAATATTTGGTCTTGAAATTAACCATGGGACACGTGTGTGGCATGACAAGGATGAACCAAGTGGAAAAAATGGGGCCCTTTTGTCAAAAATTGGATTTTCAAGGATAGTTGACTTTTGCCATTTCACAAAAATTTCCCAACTTCTACAAGGCATAACTTGCTCAATTTTTAAGCTTTTCACATGTTCTTGGACATTTTGGAAAGGTCTTTGAGTCCTTTAACCAATGCCTTTGGTCCCATGTCATTTTGATTTACCAATCTCAAGTTATGGCCTTTGACTTAAAGTCCCTTTTTGTTGACTTTTGAAAATGACCTATAATATTGAAATTGATAACTTTTTGTGAGAGCATTTCTTGGACTTGAAGTATGAAGATGAGTTGTAGGAAATGTCTTTCTCTTCAAAATGAGATTTGGATGGAATTTTTCTGATAATCCATGTGAAAGTTATGCCCTGGTCAATTTCAGTTGACTTTTTTCAGCTGTCCAAATATAGCAACTTTTGCATCTTTGATGATTTCTGAGCCAAATTTTGAGAATCATGATCAAGCATTGATCAAATGATGTTTGTGGCTTCAAAATGATATGTTGACCAAAAATTTGAACTTTTGACTGTCAAATGACCATTTTGCCCCTACAGTTGACTGTAGTGCAATTTAGGGTTTTGACTGTGCAATCTTGAGCTGAATGCCTTGAAACTTGATATGAGGATGCTTGACCCTCTTTGTAAGCATATGAGACTTGATTGGACCTTTGAACACTTCCTTTTCTTGATCAACACACAAACCCTAGTTTTGACTGTATGGAGGCCTTTGCATTGTGCAACTCTTGGGGAATTTTGTAGCTTGGCTTGGCAAATCTTGATGAATATGGGAGGGCAAATTTTGGGGTATAACAGGGTGTAACAGTGCTTTTTTCAGATATTTGTCTTGAGATTAGTGATCTACAGATTGATTTATTCTTATCATGCACGCCTAAGTTACTAACAGTTATATACAAGCATACAATGAACATAAAAGCGAGAAATAAAGGGTCCTACGCTATTACAGGGCTTTGGTGTAGATACATAAATAATGAACAAAAAATAAAGTGAAAAAATTGTAAACCCTAACTAAGCTATTACAAACCGGGCACAGTTACATCAAAAATAAAAAAAAGTAATCGAACAGCAAAATAATAATGCGCGAGAATTAAAACTGGAAAAAATTTCAAAACCCTAAAAAATCTAATTTGCTCATTGAAAATATTTTTGGGATTTTTTATGAAAAAGATTTAAAATTTAACCTAATCTTGTAATTAATTTTAATTAATGAAAATAAATTAATGTTAATTAAATTAATTAATTGGCAAAAAAATTAATTTATTAAGAAAAAAAACTAAGTCCTAATTTTTTTGTGATTATTTTCTGATTTTAGGATTTTGAAAAAATGATTTAAAACAAAAGAAATAAAAACTAAATAATAATAAAAAATAGAGAAATTGAGAAATAGGCCTGAGGGGGGTGTGAACCCATATTGGGGGTTGCAAGCTGACACTTTTGTCCAAGGCCAAGAAACTGTAAGCCCATAGCCAGCGTGTGGTTCAGTGTGGAGCAAACTGGGAGATCCATCATGTGGTTGCCATCCTGGAACGTCAGATCTGGTGTTGATTGATCTGATGGTGATGATGATGAGGCCTATGGTATGCACGTTGAGCAACAACACATGGGATCTGGAAACAAATGTTAGGAAAAATAATATGCAGGAGGCAGGAGTCGAACCCCTGACCTCCCACACGCGTGCGCCTTAAATCCTTCAGCCTTGCCATCTGAGCCAACATAATATTCGTTATATAAAACAAACATAATATAATATATTTAATAAAAGGTCAGTGTTTAAGATAGAAAACATGCGCAATTCAAATTGTCTACTCCTAATGTACCACGCCATCATCTTCCCCACTGGTTGTTGTCTTAGCCAAAGAACTTTTACCCACAGACATCATTGTTGCGAAAAGACCTGCATATTTCCAAAATCTCAACAAACCAATATAAATTCAATCTAAGTACATGGATCAACTGAGTTTTATCTCGTGAGTACAATGGTACTCTTCTTTTGGCCTAATTTTTTCTATAATAGAAAACCCTAAAACAAACTCAAAACCCTAACAATGGAAATTAGTCATACACACATAAAAACAAGCAATTAATCATTCAAACATATTCTAGATAATCATATAAACATGAATGCATACTCAAAATTCATTTATAATGCGTATATTATCAAAATCGAATTCAAGAACAAGAAGCAAATCGTGATGTTGTAGATGCTTGTTATGGATGCTTTGATGCATGAAAATGATCCAGTTAGCTTCCAAATGTGCCCAGGAATTGATTGCAACCTTCAGAATGCTTTGAATCTCCCTGTAAATCAAAATCCGATTGCCACTTTTTGCCAAAAATTTGGAGTTTCTTGTGTCAATTTCGTGCGGCCAATCCTTGTTTTTTTTCTTCAGGCAATGTTATGAATATATAATAGAATGTATTAGGTCAATAAAACTGGATGCAATCTTAGAGAATTATGGAGAAAATATTTGATTTTCAATTTGTGTTTTAAGTTTCCAAAATTGGCCAAAACATGCTCTTTTAATTCCAATCAGTCCTTGCACGATATCTTCACTTGCTCATCAGATCTTAGACTCATTATATGACCCTAAAACAAATCTTTGGATTTTATTTCATTATTTAAATATTTTATTTGATTTATTTTGATTTAAATGAATAAAAAATCAAAATAAATAATAAAAATAATGAAATAATGTATGAGGGAGATCAGGGGTCGTGGGCCATGTTAAGAACAAGTTTCAAGCATGAAAACATGGGCCCATTTGGAAAAAAAATATGGTCAACATTGGCTTCATGCATATTTCCAAAAATTTGCCAACTTTAGCAATGCATATCTCTCTCATTTTTAACCTTATGAGGGTGTTCTTGGACTTTTTATAGAGCTTAGGATGTCCTCTAAACAACCCTTTTTGTTTCACCTAAATTGGATCTTCCATGTTCATGTAAAGAGCTTTGACCCAAAAGGTGTTTTGGTTGACTTTTTGAAACGACCTATAATGTTTGAGCTTGTATCTTTTGATTGAGGCATTTCTTGGACTTGAGGGCTAAAGAGAAGTTGTAGGGAATTGGACTCTCTTCAAAATGGGCCTTGAAGGAAAAATTTCTGATAAAGTATGAGAATGTTATGCCTGGTCAAAGTTTGGTTGACTTTTCCTAGAGAAACCCTAATTTGCCATTTTTGACTTTTGATGAGTTAGGAGCATTTCTTGAGGAATCATGATCAACCCTTGATAAAATGATGTATAATACTTCAAAATATTGATTTTGACCAAAAACCTTGAAGTTTGACTGTATTTGGGCCACATTTGACTTTTGACCTAATACAGTTGATTTCTAGGCATTTGAGCAGTTGACTGAGCAAACTTATTGCTCAAGGCATGAAATTTGGAATGGATGATATTGAGGAGATATTAGGACAATGGATAATATTTTGGATCCTTTAGACTTATACATCTTACTTGAAATTGAAACCCTAATTTGAGGTTTATTGTCTTGGGAGGAGAATTTGTCTGGTCATCCTTGAGCAATTGAGGACCTCTAGAGGCATGTCTTGAGTGAAAATGGGAGGGAAAATTTCGGGGTACAACAGATGCCCCTATTCAATCTTCTTAAACCTGAGGATGTAGATTGGCCGATTTACCTTTTGTGATCTGAAGGTGGAAGATGATTGAACACTAGAGTGCCCAGAAATTTTCACTCGTCTGAAACGATACTTGATTGTGTAGGTAATATCGGGAATGGGCTTACATATGCCATTTGGGGAAGGTGATGGGAGATCGTCGGAGATGGGCTTAAAGATGCCATCCAGGGAATATGACAGAGAGTTATCGGAGATGGGCTTAAAGATGCCATCCAGAACAATATTGATTTCATGAGATATTCCTTTGTGGGAATTCCTAGGACTATTATTGAGGAGGACTCTGCTGAGGAATGTTGGTCACCGCTTGGGAAATAGAATTTAGGAGCTTCAGTTATCCGTTACTCTACTTGGGGGTCGTCTCTTGATTGAAGAGACGGAAGTGAACTGCTATTTGGTTAGGATCCATACCTCACAGTGACTTGCTGAGGATAATAATGTTGACTTCTATTCAGTCGTATTCGTAATGACTTAATGGGGGAATGAGATTAAGCTATTATCTGGTCGTGCTCTAGGATTTGTAGTTTCTTTAACTATTATGGTAATCAGAAGAATCTTAGGATATATTCTACTAAACCAGATAAAAGTCTTGGGTCAATCTTCAACTGGAATAAGAATCAGGGAGATCTTAGTGGCAATCTGACTGAATCGGAGAAGGTCTTCAATCAACTTTGACTGGACCAGCAATCAGAAGAATCTTAGGATCGATTCAACTGAACCAGACAAAATTCTTGGGGTCAATCTTCAACTGGAATAAGAATCAGGGAGATCTTAGTGGCGATCTCACTGAACCAGAGAAGGTCTTCAATCAACTTCGACTGGAACGATAATAAGAAGAATCTTAGGATCGATTCAACTGAACTAGACAAAAGTATTTGAATATCTTCAACTGGAATAAGAATCAGGGAGATCTTAGGATCGATCTAACCGAACCAGAGAAGGTCTTGTGAGGACACCTTTCTGAAGAAAATGATAAAATAGCATTTCCTTAGAGGTTGTTTTTTAGAAGACTACCAGGTCACAAAAGTAGTCAAAGATGATTTTGTTGATTTGATCTTTTCCTGAAAAAGGTAAAGGGTTAGTCGTATGCCATGTCATGATGTATGAAATGCATTGTGATGATGGTCTCAAAATAAATGAGATTATGCTGCATGCTATGTGTATGCGCACGCCATGATGTATGAATATGGGATGTTATTGTGACATCTCTTAGTCTGGGAAAGTAAATCCCGAACTACTGCTGAAGAGTACTGGGAAACCGAATCCTTCATTTCCTCTATGGATGACGAATGTAGATGATTTATTGGGGATTTTCTCTTTCTGTTTGAGGATATTCTATTGGGGATTGACTCTGCTTGAGAATAACTCTGTGGAGGAAGGATTCTTTGTTGGAAGATTTTGCCAATGTAGAGAAATAAAATCTATTGGGGAATGATCTTCCACAGTTTGAGAAATAAACTCTACTCAGGAGGAGGTTTTATAAACCATTTCAGATTATAAAGCTCGGCTGGGGAATACAGATTTCAGCTCTCTGAAGGCACTTTACTGGAGGAAGTAACTCCTGTTTGGGGAAGAAGAGATCAAAAATCCCGTTGTTTCTAGTCTGTGGGGAACTTAGACGTCACGGGGTCGTATGTAATGGTGACTTCGCATCAGGAAGTTTCCTCCCCTGTACCTGCTGGAGAAAGTACCTGCGGGGATTTTATGGATGGATCTATGCCGTGATTGTACTTGAACATGTATTGAATGAGTGTCAGAATGACATCCGTCTCTGGATCGTATCTGAACTGTACTTAAAACATGTGTTGAATGAGTGTCAGAATGACATTTGTCTCTGGATCGTATCTGAACTGTACTTAAAACATGTGTTAAACGAGTGTCAGAATGACATCCCTCTCTGGATCGTACCTGAACTGTACTTGAAACATGTGTTGAATGAGTGTCAGAATGACATCTGTCTCTGGATCGTATCTGAACTGTACTTGAAGCGAATTTGAATAAGTATCAGGATGACATCCGTCTCTGGATCATACCTGACTATTTCTAGAAGAGAAGTCTGGAATAAGTACCAGGATAACATCCGTCTCTGGATTGTACCTGAACTGTATTTGAAACATGTGTTGGATGAGTGTCAGAAAGACATCCGTCTCTGGATCGTATCTGAACTGTATTTGGAACATGTGTTGAATGAGTGTCAGAATGACATCCGTCTCTGGATCGTATCTGAACTGTATTTGAAACATATGTTGAATGAGTGTTAGAATGACATCCATCTTTGGATCGTATCTGAACTGTATTTGAAACATGTGTTGGATGAGTGTCAGAATGACATCTGTCTCTTGATCGTATCTGAACTGTATTTGAAACATGTGTTGGATGAGTGTCAGAATGAAATTTGTCTCTTGATTGTATCTGAACTGTATTTGAAGAGAATCTGAATAAGTATCAGGATAAATTTCGTCTTTGGATCGTACCTGAATTATTTCGAGAAGAGGACTTGGTTTATTTAGAATGTTTCTGTTGGGAATTCCTGTTTAATTGTTTTTTAGAAGAAATCCACTGGGGAACATTGATTTTGCTTGATTGTACGTGATTCATTGTTGGAATTCATGTCTAATGCCCCAAGTGATTCAGATGGAGATCTTCCCCTGGCTATTTGGCATTTTTGAGAGATTCCTTGAATCTTGACTTGACTGCCCCAGATGATGGACAATGATCATGTCGTGCCCCTTGGTTGGAAGTGTTTTTCCACTTGAGGTGAACCTTTTCATTGAGAAAGTTTTATTCACTAGATATTTGTCATGTGAATTTCTCTGTTTGTCGAACAGATAACTATATGCAAACAACGATATTCAAATAATGCAAAGTTTATGCTTGTCTTGAAGTTTTTGAAAATTCATTTTTTCAGTAAAACAAATTTTGCAAGAGGGTGATATCAACTCAGGATTTATAGCAAGTTCTACAGGAGTCAGGATACCTTTTGTAACAATATGCTTTCGAACTAACATATGCTTCAGTTAGGAGATTTAAGGGTTGTAGCATGTCCTAGTTCACGGTTTAACAAACAAAGGATAAAGGCTCAATTTTTATTTCTACCCACCCGTTCTTCATAATGTTCTTCAGTCTTATGCTCAGTTAATTGTGCATTTTGAATTCCAGTTGAGTTTTGGAATGTCCTTGATGTTTCGATGATGGTTCGGATACTGAAAGTTTATTTGGAAGAGGCAGTCATTTTGTAATCTTTTTATTTGTCGAGGATTTGTAGTAACCTCTTTTTTTTGTTTTCATTATCGCTTATTTTGCCTGAACTGTTTCTTTTTGTGATTATAGTCAGCGGGATGCCCCAGTTTTTTTCTTAAGTCTCCTTCATAGGTTTTGAATTAGCGGGCTTTTATTTTGAGAGATAATGACTGCCTGTCTTCACAATTATGCGGAACCATCACCGTTTTTTGATTTGGAAGGACGTCTTCGATGCCATTCATTGTGTACGAAGCGGAAGATTGCGACTGAATGCGCTACTGAATCGACTGAGAAACTACCCTGCCCCAGGTTATGATTAAGGGTTTTAATTTATGTGAAAATAAAAACTCCTACTTCTTTGGCTCAAAGGGGTTGACTAGGGATTATCTTCCTTAAAACTCCACTATTTGGGATTTGAAACAACGCATGTACATTGTCAGCAAGGTCTGTTCAAAAGCACACTGTATGGATTGTGGTATCGTTTTCGTCATCCTCCCTCTAAAGGCCTAGAGCTTTCGATCGAGAGTCGAATATCATGTAAAGGAAGCAAGAAAATAGTTTAAATAAAATGACAATGAAATCATTCAAGACAAACATATGCGATGCATTAATGCAAAAACCAAAGTTCGGCATAACAATAATTGTTTGAACAACAAATGGAATTACAAATGAAAAATAAAAAAAAATGAACTAGACGCTCTCAATGATTTGGCCTAGGAGAAGTGATTACTTTGTGAGTCTCTGGAGGGTCGAATTCAATCTCTTTGGCATCAATCATATCCTGAATTTTGTTCTTCAGAGCCCAGCAGCCATTTGTATCATGTCCAGAACTATCAGAATGGAATGCACACCTTTCGTCGGGGTGGTAACTAAGAGCAGAAGTATTGGGATTTCGTAGAGGAGCCTTTAACGTAATCAATCCTGCTTTCAACATGTGTTGTAACGCTTGAGCTAGTGACATGTTGATTCTGGTGAATTGTCACTTAGATATGACCTCTTTATGCTGGTTCCCCTATTGGTGTCGTTGCATAGGCGTAGGATTAGAGACCAGTATTGCCCCCACAAATTGATTATGGTCGTCTGCCTTATTACGACCATTCTGGACATACATAGCATTGGCTTCCCTCTTACCAGTAAATGGCTTCTTCTCAGCATTAAAAGATGCATCCATCAGGATCTTCCCTCTCTTGATACCACTTTCGATCATTTTTTAGTCAGAACCATCTCTGTGAATCCAGATGAGGAACTCCCAATCAGTAGATTAAAGAACGGGCCTGTCAGAGTGCCCATGAACATATCTACAATTTCCCGATCATTCAGAGGAGGTTGTACCCTGTCAGCTAGATCCCTCCATTTCTGGGCATATTCTTTAAAGCCTTCGCTAGAACCCATAGACATGCTTTGAAGTTGTGCACAAGTTGGAGCGAGGTCATTATTATATTGGTATTGCTTCTAGAAAGAAGTAGCAAAGTCTTCCCAGGTATGAATGGTTGTTCCTTCTAGCTGGTAGAACCACTTCAGTTGCGTGCCAGCTAAACTTTCTTGGAAGAAATAGACCCATAACTTTCAGTCAGCAGTGTGAGGCCGGATATTCCTGGCATAGGAACTTAAGTGCAACTTAGGGCAGGACACACCATCATACTTAGCGAACGTGGGTACCTTGAATTTTAGTGGGATGATCACGCCAGAAACCAGCCCTAATTCTTCAAAGTCCAAGCCAGGTATGTGCTGAATCTCCATAGCATTGAGACGATCCTCCAACTGTTTCTACTAATCATCTGCAGGAGGATATTGCTCTTCAGAATAATTAGCTTCATCTTCATCAGACCCCGGGTTGCTATCCTCTTCATGATTGTCCCCCTTATTTGATGGAGTTTAAAGATCTAGAGCTCCCTTAACTGGTCCTCTGAGTCTTCTTCCCATATTCAGGATTCCCACAGGTTTCTTTGCCTTCTTCTTCTTCTCTTTGACGATCAGAGCTTTCAGATCTTCCTGCCCCTGGGTCAGAGTAAGGAACATTTGTTGGAACTGCGCATTTTGAGCTTGAAGGTCTTTTGTTGTTTATTCTAAAGCCATTGCTGAAATAAATAGCAAAAAGATGAGAAACTTGCTTTGAAACCTGCTTATGCAATGATATGTATGATATATGTATGCAATGTTTTCAAGGATCTCACGTGGTAAACACAAAGAGATGTTAGGAGTTAACTGCAGCCTTGATTGAAGAACTTCGTATCGTTGAGTGTCCTTCTACGAGAGTCAATCTCACCATATCAAGTGGGTCATAGCCCCTGACTCAAGTTGTTGAGTTTTGATCTTTTGACGACATTGGCTAGAGGAAAATAAATCACCTTTTGCCCCTTGCTAGATGTCTGATTTACCATAACCTGCATCACAAACCCTTGATATCCTTGAAATGGTTAAGGAAATGTTGTGGCATGATGTTATGATGTCATGATTATGCTAATAAATCATAGATATAGAAAACACAAGCAAATCACACCAAAGACCTTAGGTTTAAGGCTTGCATGGGTTTTAAGGTAATACCCTCTTGAAGTTTTGATTGGTCCAACCTGTCCTATAAATAGTAACCGAGTTCTAAGGAATCTCAATATCACTGATATTTCCCACAAGTTTCTTTTCGATAGGCAACTGACTCGCAACCAAACAAAACTCGGGAGTCAAATCTTAATGAGTGTAGCATCAAGTATCTGTCGACTTTAGGAATACACCAAAGACGGCCATCTCACTATGTCCTAATGGCCAAGTTTTTCAATTAAAGGTTTTAAGGTCAGTTGATGCTTCATGACACTATGCAGCGTCCCCGTATTATCCTCGATTAACTCAAGGGCTACCGATACCAAAAAAGTGTCGCATCAACGTAGCCATCGCTTCAACCGTGTCGGTATACCCCGCACAGTTTCCACGATCTATTGCTACTTATCTAAAAGGTTTTTTCCCCATATCTGGGTGTAGGATCTATAGTAACCCAAATAGTACCCTTAAAAATAAAGAAATCGAGACAGACAAAGAAAACAGTTTAGAAATGATCTAGACCATAAGGTAAACTCCACTTTTATAAGATTCCCCAGTAGAGTCGTCAGTTCTGTGATACAATGGTAGAACCGACTGTTAATACTGGTTTGCATTTTTTGTTTGCAAATGTTGCGGTAAGCAAGAGTCGCCACCAACTTTTCTATTATCCAACAAAGGAAAAGGTGAAAAGAAGAGAAAAAGACCTTTTTCGAGATTTTCTGAGTAAGGGGGTAGTTTATGGAAAGGGAATGTATTAGCACCCTTTCCATCCGTGGTTTTCCATGGGCCCTTAGGTACTTGCTCATTTTTTAAAACTGTTTGTGTTTGTGTGTTTTGAAAGTTTTTTTTGCTTTATGGTAACTCTTGTATCGGTCCTCAAGAGTGTGATAAAGCAATTTGAAAACTTTGTTGGAGAAATATTTGAGAATGTGGTGTAAAAATGAATTGTTTTGAGCAAGTACTTAATAGCTATCTACCTACTCGAAAAAAGTTTGTTCTTTTCCTCCTATCCTTTACACAATGCTATCCTTCTATTAGTGAGTAGGTAGCCCTAGTCGTTGGATGTTGAGGGACTATCGAAAGGGTCGTATGTCACTAAAGGCAACTGGGCAAAAACTCTTAGTAACTATCCTAAAGCCCTAAGATCACTTTTTTAACCGAGGCAGTTGTCGAGAGGGTCACCGAGGGGCAAGTGATCTCTTAGACTTAAGGACAACCACTAAGAATTCTCACGTTTCGATAATTGTGACTGTTATTTTCCGAGGCAACCAAGTGAGGTATACCCTAAGGGTGTAAGTGCGCAACAGTGCTTTTTTCAGATATTTGTCTTGAGATTAGTGATCTATATATTGATTGATTTATTCTTGTCATGCACGCCTAAGTTACTAACAGTTATATACAAGCATACAAGGAATATAAAAGCGAGAAATAAAGGGTCCTACGCTATTACAGGGCTTTGGTGTAGATACATAAATGATGAACGAAAAATAAAGTGCGGAAATTGTAAATCCTAATTAAGCTATTACAAATCGGTCGCAGTTACATCAATAATAATAAAAAGTAATCGAACGGCAAAATAATAACGTGCGAATTAAAATTGGAAAAAAGTTCAAAACCCTAAAAAATCTAATTTGCTCATTGAAAATATTTTTGGGATTTTTTATGAAAAATATTTGAAATTTAACCTAATCTTCTAATTAATTTTAATTAATGAAAATAAATAAAAGTTAATTAAATTAATTAATTGGCAAAAAATTAATTTATTAAGAAAAAAAAACTAAGTCCTAATTTTTTGTGATTATTTTCTGATTTTAGGATTTTGAGAAAATGATTTAAAACAAAAGAAATAAAAACTAAATAATAATATAAAAAAATAGAGAAATTGAGAAATAGGCCTGAGGGGGATGTGAACCAAAATTGGGGGTTGCAAGCTGAAACTTTTTTCTAAGGCCCAGAAACTGTAACCCCATAGCCAACATGTGGTTCAGTGTGGAGCAAGCTGGGAGATCCATCATGTGGCTGCCATCCTGGAACTTTAGATCTGGTGTTGATTGATCTGATAGTGATGATGATGAGGCCTGTGGTATGCACGTTGAGCAATAGCACATGGAATCTGGAAACAAATGTTAGGAAAAATAATATGCAGGAGGAAGGGGTCGAACCCCTGACCTCCCACACGCGCGCTCCTTAAACCCTTCAGCCTTGCCATCTGAGCCAACTTAACATTCGTTATATAAAACAAACATAATATAATATATTTAATAAAGGGTCAGTGTTTAAGACAGAAAACACGCACAATTCAAATGGTCCACTCCTGATGTGCCACACCGTCGTCTTCCCTACTGGTTGTCGTTTTAGGCAAAGAACTTTTGTCCAGAGACATGACTGTTGCTAAAAGACTTTCATATTTCCAAAATCTCAACCAAATAATATAAATTCAATCTAAATACATGGATTAACTAGGTTTGATCTCGTGAGTACAATGGTACTCTTCTTTTGACCTAATTTTGCCTGTAATGGAAAACCCTAAAACAAACCTCAAAACCCTAACAATGGAAATTAGTCATACACACATCAAAACAAGCAGTTAATCATTCAAACATGTTCTAAATAATCATATAAACATGAATGCATACTCAAAATTCATTTATAATGCGTATATTATCAAAATCGAATTCAAGAACAAGAAGCAAATTGTGATGTTGTAGATGCTTGTTATGGATGCTTTGATGCGTGAGAATGATCCAGTTAGCTTCCAAATGTGCCTAGGAATTGATTGTAACCTTCAGAATGCTTTGAATCTCCCTGTAAATCAAAATCCGATTGCCACTTTTTTCCAAAAATTTGGAGTTTCTTGTGTCAATTTCGTGCGGCCAATTCTTGTTTTTTTTTCAAGCAAGGTTATGAATATATAATAGAATGTATTAGGTCAATAAAACTGGATGCAATCTTCGAGAATTATGGAGAAAATATTTGATTTTCAATTTGTGTTTTAAGTTTCCAAAATTGGCCAAAACATGCTCTTTTCATTCCAATCAATCCTTGCACGAAATCTTCACTTGCTCATCAGATCTTAGACTCATTATATGACCCTAAAACAAATCTTTGGATTTTATTTCATTATTTAAATATTTTATTTGATTTATTTTGATTTAAATGAATAAAAAATCAAAATAAATAAGAAAAATAATGAAATAATGTATGACTGAGATCAGGGGTCGTGGGACATGTTAAGAACAAGTTTCAAGCATGGAAAAATGGGTCCATTTTGAAAAAAATCAAGTTTGGTCAACATTGGCTTCATGCATATTTCCAAAAATTGGCCAACTTTAGAAATGCACATCTCTCTCATTTTTAACCCTATGAGGGTGTTCTTTGACTTTTAATAGAGATTAGGATATCCTACAAACAACACTTTTGGTTTCACCTAAATTGGATCTTCCATGTTCATGTAAAGAGCTTTGACCTAAAAGGTGTTTTGGTTGACTTTTTGAAACGACCTATAATGTCTGAGCTTGTATCTTTTGATTGAGGCATTTCATGGACTTGAGGGCTAAAGAGAAGTTGTAGGGAATTTGACTCTCTTCAAAATGGGCCTTGAAGGAAAAATTTCTGATAAAGTATGAGAATGTTATGCCTGGTCAAAGTTTGGTTGACTTTTCCTAGAGAAACCCTAATTTGCCATTTTTGACTTTTGATGAGTTAGGAGCATTTCTTGAGGAATCATGATCAACCCTTTTTCAAATGATGGATAATACTTCAAAATATTTATGTTGACCAAAAAGATTGAAGTTTAACTGTATTTGGGCCACAGTTGACTTTTGACCTAGTATAGTTGATTTCCAAGCATTTGAGCAGTTAACTGAGTAAACTTATTGCTCAAGGCATGAAATTTGGCATGGACGTTCTTGAAGACATATCAGGACAATGGAGAATATTTGGGATCCTTTATACTCATACATATTACTTGAAATTGAAACCCTAGTTTGAGGTTTATTGCCTTGGGAGGAGAATTTGTCTAGTCAATTCTTGGTCATCCTTGAGCAATTGAGGACCTCTAGAGGCATGTCTTGAGTGAAAATGGGAGGGAAAATTTTGGGGTACAACAAAGGGCTTTGTATTTATTGAGCGCCAGTGGATTTTCAGTAGCATGCATATGGGGTTGTCCTTTGTGGTGCTTTATTGAGATCCTCTAAATCATGGTCTCCATACTGCAACTCTAAGTAGTTGTCTACATTATTAATCGGAATTTGCAAGGTGTGAGATATCCCTGCCTTTGGTGGAGGTGGGAAAAACCCTCCAGTATTAGCTTGCTTATATCTTGTTGATCCATAGTTGACTTTTTAGGTCCTGAATCTGGTTCTCTTCTCGGTTGGTGACCGCTTGATGCACTAATGGTTTGGGCTACTTCTTTGAAGGCTGCCCGAGGAATTTGCTCTTTTCTCTCGATAATATTCTTCAGGGCTAGAAGAACTTTACTCGTGTCTCATTTCATCTATTCAACGTTACCCTTTACTTGTTCCAAATCCTCCTTGAATGCAGCTTGATTCTCTTCGATTTGTTCCATCACTTTTTGTTAATGGGCTCTTGTCTGATATGGTGGTCAGAGAGGCGACGCTTTTCTAGATCATTTACCAATGGTTTAACTGGAGAAGGTTTTTAAAAATGATGAATTTTTTTTATAAGTTTATGAGATGCAAATGGAGAGATGCAATGGTTATATTATGAAGCCATCGACCATCTTCCTACACAGTTTGAGGAAGTCTTCAACGTCTTTCGGGAGAGGGGCCATCACATTTTCCACATCTCTTAAACTTCTTAGGATTTCGCATATAAGATTGTTGGCTAAGAAGGCGAGTCTTGCATGCTTGTCTTTGTAGAATCGGTATTCTTGGTAGAGGTCAGGAATTATCTTATGATTATCTTCTCCTGCTTTGGAAATATTTACATATTTCTCCTTCCAATATAATTTTTCAGCCGTCATATCTGTATAGAGTTTTGGTTGTATTAGAAAATCCTTTCGGAAGATTTCTAACTCAAGACACACTTTCTCGTATTCATCAATCTTTTTGGCGAGAAATCTTTCTTCCATCATCCTTTTGAGGCGTTTCCCTACTGTGATACGGTAGCAAAACCGATTGTTTAGTACTGGTTTGCGTTTTGCGCTTTTTGTTTGCAAAATGTCGCAGTAAGCAAGAGTCGCCATCGACTTTTATTTCATCCAATCTTAAAAAAAGGAAAAAGAATAGAAAAAACCTTTTTTCGAGATACTCTGAGTACGGGGGGTAGATTATAGAAAGGGAAGGTGTTAGCACCCTTTCTATTTGTAGTTATCTACGGGCTCTTAAGTACTTGCTCATTTTTCAAATTGCTTGTGTATGTTTGTCTTGAAAATGTTTACTTCGTGATAACCCTAGTATCATTCCTCAAGGATGTGACAAAGTTGTTTTGAAAATTTGTTTTGAAAGGTGTTTGTGTGAAAAGTTTTTATTGGGCAAGTACTTAAGATTCTACTTACTTGAAAAAAGATTGTTTGTTCTTGTTTCCTTTAGACAGCGCTATCCTACTATTAAGGAGTAGGTAGCACCATCGTTGGAGTTGTAAGGGACATTCGAAAGGGACAAGTACAATCACTAAAGCAATAGTTAGAAAACTTTAGTAGTAACCCTAGAGCCTTAAGATCTTTCCGAGGCAACATTTCCGAAGCACCATTTCTGAGGCAACATTTTGATCTTTTAGGCTGGAGAACGACCACTAAAATTTCCTACGCTTAATGACTGTTTACCGAAGACAACCGTAGTGAGGCAAACCCTAGGAGTGAAACATGTGCGTATGATTTGTTTCAATTATTTAATCTTTGCACATTAGGTGATCTACCGTTTTAAATTTCAAGCATTTTTTTCATACAATCCTATTAGCCATGCATCTAGACAGTTAAAGAATGCGGGAATTTAAAGTGCGGAAAATAAACTTAGCTATTACAAGGCTTCGGGGAGGGGGGATTAATTACATAACCAAAAATCAGGGATTTAAACAGTAAATAAAAACCCTAGTTTTAACTATTACAAACCAGTAAGCAGTTACATAATTAATCAAAAATAAATACGCGCGACAATCGTAATTACGAGAGAACTCGGGTTTTGACCCTTGGCTACCTAATTGGATTAATTAAAGAAAAAATAATAATTTTTTGTCATTTTTATTTAAGGAAATAAAAACCAAATTGAATTTAATTAAAGAAAAAAATAATTTTTTGTCATTTTTATTTAAGGAAATAAAGACCAAATTGAATTTAATTAAGAAAAAAATCATTTTTTGTCATTTTTATTTAAGGAAATAAAGAATAAATTGCAAAATATCCTAATCACTAATTAAGTTATAATTATGAAAAATCATTAAATTAATAAAAAAACAATTAACCTATTTTTGTGTTTTTATTTTGAGAAGGAATTAAAATTAAGAATTAAACCTAATTTCTATTTGATTTTAATTATGAAAAAAAAGATTTAAGTTAACTTAATTAAACTAATTAGTGCAACTAAATATTTTATGAAGAAAAAAAGACTAAACCTAAAAAAATTTGTGATTTTCTGATTTTTATGTTTTGATTAAAAATAATTTTTGAAAAATAAATAAAATAAATAAATTAAAACAATAAAAAGAATTGAAATATAATAAAAAAGTAAAGATTGGGCATGTGTGGCAGAATGCAGACTGGGGGGTGCATTGCCAAATTGGTTGGCCCATGTTCCATGCGTGTGATCCCATGTGGATTAGCTTCAGAGAGTGCACCATGGGCTGCTGTGGTTGGACGCTGGATCTGGACCAAGGGATGATCTAAAGGGTAGGATTTGTGAGCGTATGATGGACGCATGGAATGGTGATGTACTGAATCTGCAGTAAATTGTTAGGAAAATAATAAAAGTGTGAATTAATAATTTAAAACCTAACTCTGATTAATTTTCAAGTTAATTATGAAATAAAATCAATATTGATTCAATCAAACCAACTTTTATGTCAAAAATTATTTTAATTAATTGAAGTCTAAAACTAATATTTAATGATTTTTTTGTGATTTTATATGTTAATTAAATTAATGATAGAAAACAAATCAAGTGAAAAATAAATAAATGAAAAGGGTTAGAAAAGAAAATAGTCAAAAAAGTGAAAAATGCATGGGGTGGGTGATGAACCCATGCCCCTTGGGTCACAGTTAGGCGCCTCATCCACCAAGCCAACCTATTGTTTGTGATTCAAACCTGTTCTACGTAACAAGAAGAACTCATTTGGACAGTTAATAAACATTAGCAATGCATGAAATTAATTATATGAATGTTTGAAAGAAAAGAAAATCGGAGAAGATGAGTATGCTTGTTTCAAGCATCAATGGCCATGACTTTCGACCTATTCTTACCCTTAGATACCTCAGGAATGATTTGTAATTGATGGCTTGGACTGAAAGTGGCTGGTTCTTCGGTTTTGACTTTGCACTAGTTTTGACAGAATTTGAGGTTTTTAGAGAGTGTTCTTGGGCAGCCAATTTCGTGCTCCCTAGTGTATGAGGGCGTTGTGTTTATATAGAGGAGGAATTTAGGTCAAAAATAATGGAAGAAATCTCATGGTATCTTGAGGAATTATGAAGATTTGATTTGATTTTGGCCTTGTATGATTTCTTTCCAAAATTGCTCCAATCATGACTTTTTCAATCTAAATCATCCTTGCACGAATTACATACCATGCTAGCTGCATATGGACTCATAATGTGCACAAAAATCCCACGATTTGATTTTCTTTTATTATTTTACCATTTAATTCGATTTATTTTGGTTTAAATGAATAAAAAATCAAAATAAATAATAAAAATAATAAAATAATAGGTGGAAAAGCTCAGGGGTCGTGGGTCCTATTAGAAACATGTTTCAAATAAGAAAACATGGGCCCCTTTGGAAAAAAATGCAAATTTGATCAATGTTGACTTTTGACAATTTCCAAAAATTGCCAACTTTGACAATGCACAACTCTCTCAATTTTGACCCTAAGAGGGTGTTCTTTGAATTTTTAGAAATCTTAGGATGTCCCCTAAGCAACCCGTTTGGTCTCATCTCAATTGAGTCTTCCATGTTCATGTATGAAGCTTTGACCCAAAAGGTATTTTTGTTGACTTTTCAAAAGGACCTATAATATTAAATTGATATCTTTTTGTGAGTCCATATTTTGAACTTGTGGGATGAAGATGAATTGTAGGGAATTGCATCCTCTTCAAAATGAGTCTTGGATGCAAAATTTATAATAAAGTATGAAGAAGTTATGCGTGGTCAAAGTTGGGTTGACTTTTACTAAGAAACCCTAATTTAGCAACTTTTGGGTTTTGAGGAATTTGGAGCATTCCTTGAGGAATCATGATCGACCCTTGATAAAATGATGGAATTCACTTCAAAATGTTAATGTTGACCCAAAATCTTGAAGTTTGACTGTATGTGGGCCACAATTGACTTTTGACCTAATATAGTCGATTTCCCAAGTATCTGAGCAGTTGAGTGAGCAAACTTCTTATGCAAGGCCTGAAACTTGACATGTAGGGTCTTGAGAACATATTAAGACCATGGAGAGCATATGAGACCTTTGTGGTCCACCCATCTTGATGAAAATAGAAACCCTAATTTGGGGTATACTGCCTTAGGAGAGAGTTTGTCTGGTCAACTCTTGGGCAACCTTGAGCAAATTGGGGACCTCACTTGACATTTGTTGAGTAAAACGAGAGGGAAAATTTTGGGGTACAACAGCTGCCCCTATTCAATCTTCTTAAACCTACAGATGTAGATTGGCTTGTCTGCCTTTCGTAATCTGAAGGTGGAAGATGATTGAACACTAACGTGCACAGAAATTTGCACTCGCGTGAAGTGGCACTCGAGTTGTGACATCGGGAATGGGCTTACAGATGCCATTTGCAGGTTGATGATAGAATATTTGTCGGAGATGGGCCTAAAGATGCCATCCTGGATGTGCGAAGAATTGTCAGAGATGGGCTTAAAGATGCCATCTAGAGAATGTGGATTTCCTGAGATATTCCTTTGACGAGAGTCCCTGTTGCTGTTGTTAAGGAGGAATTTGTTGAGGAGTGTTGGTATCTGTCTCGGGAGATATAGAATTAGGAGCTTCAGCTTCCCATTACTCTACTGGGGAATTAACTCCGGAGGTGAACTGCATATCTGGTCAGTGTACAGGTTTCACTGCGACTTACTGGGAAAAGGTGAAATCGATCGTGTTTGATCAGGTCCAGATCTTACAGTGTTGTGGACTGCCGTCTGGAAATAAGAGAAAAGAAACTTGGATGGTAAGGTTATGAGAAGGAACCTAGATAGTAGGGCTTATGGGAAGGAACCTGGGTAAGGTTGTTTCATAAGGAGTTTGGGTAAAATTGCATCTGAAACGAGAAGGAACCTGGGTAAGGTTGCTTTGTAAGGAGTTTGGGTAAAACTGCATCTGAACTGAGAAGGAACCTGGGTAAGGTTGCTTTGTGAGGAGTCTGTGTCGGGCTTTAGGAGGAACCTGGGTAGGGTTACATCGGGATAAGTCTGTGTAAAACTTTGGCAGGAACCTGGGTAAGGTTACTTTGGGCTAAGTCTATGTAAAACTTCAAGAGGAACCTGGGTAAGGTTACTTTGTGATAAGTTCGTGTACAACTTCAGAATGAACCGGGGTAAGGTTACTTTGAGATAAGTTTGTGTAAAACTTCAGGAGGAACCTGGGTAAGGTTACTTTGTGATAAGTTCGTGTAAAACTTCAGAAGGAACCTGGGTGAGGTTACTTTGGGATAAGTTTGTGTAATACTTCCGGAGGAACCTGGGTAAGGTTACTTTGTGATAGTTCGTGTAAAACTTCAGGAGGAACCTGGGTAAGGTTACTTTGTGATAAGTTCATGTCAAAATTCAGAAGCAACCTGGGTAAGGTTACTTTGTGATAAGTTCGTGTAAAACTTTATTTGGAAATGTATGAGAAAAGACCGTGTAATATTTTTCAGGATAAACCCGTGTAAAGCTGCATTTAGGAGAAACCTGTGTAAGATTGCTTCGTGATGAACCCGCGTAAAGCTGCATTTGATCGCGCAGATAATTACTCTGTCTAGTTTCAGGAGCTAATATTGAACTTGTTGGAAGTTATTGATGATAACCATCTTTCCTGAAAAGGTACATGATTAATCGTATATGATGCATGAAATGCATTGTATGATGATGTTCTTAAAATAAATGAGACTATGTTGTATGCAATGTGTATGTGCACGTCATGATATATGAACATGAAATGCTATTGTGACATATCAGAGTGGGAAAATAAATCTCTGACCGTTGCTGGAGAGTAATGCAAATTGAGTTCCTGACCGTCGTAGAAAAAATGGTTCTTCTACTTCTGCTAGAGATGGTGAACCGGATATGACTATGCTGGGGATTTTCCCCTTGTTTACGGATATTCTGCCGAGGAGAGACTCTACTTGAGAATAACTCTGCGGGGGAATAATTCTGTTGGAGAGAGAAGCTTCCATAGATGAAAGGATAAACTCTGTCGGGGATTGAGCTTATGTATTCAGAGAAATAAACTTTGTTCGGGAGAAAACTTTATGACCCACTTGCGATTATGAAATTCGGTCGAGGAATATAGATGTTGATTCTCTGAAGGAACTTTGCTGGGGAATGTAGCTCCTGTTTGGGGAAGCCGGCGTTAAAGCTTTAGTTGCCTCTACTCTGCGGGGAGTGTAGATGTCACAAGGTCGTATGCTGAGGATACGACAATGACTTTGCATCAGGACTTTTCTGCCCCTGTACCTGTTGGAGAAAGTACCCGCGAAGGCTTTGTGGATGGCTTGAGTGTTATCCCAACTCTTGGAGTCCTTGGTGAATGCAGATCAGGGTAATAAACCTTCTATTGATAGGCAAGTGACAAGATGACGGGACATAGTCGTACGCTTTAATCCATAACTTTTGCTTGGACTATCTTTTCAGATTTTTAGTCCACCGGGATACCTTTTTTTGTCCAAGCCACCTTTTCAGGTTTTCGGCTTGCCGGGTGTAGATATCTTTTTTGTTTTTATCCCTAATTTTTGCCCAAACCATTTTCGTTCGTCGGGATGCCCTTATTTTTGCCTAGGCCAGTCAACCTAGCGGGTCTTTATTCATGCGCAATATTTTCTGACTATGTCCATGCTCTCAGGGTGTAGGGATTTGTCATTGTCGGTAGTGTTGTGTTGCCACACTACCAGAAGATGTTTGTTTGATCATACAGGATTCGTTGCTGGAATTCATGCCCAATGCCCCCAAGTGATTCAGATGGAGATCTTCCCCTGGCTATTTGGCATCTTTGAGAGATTCCTTGAATCTTGACTTGAATGCCCCAGATGATGGACAATGATCATGCCATGCCCCTTGGTTGGAAGTGTTTTTCCACTTGAGGTGATCCTTTTTATTGAGAAGGTTTTTGTTCACTAGATATTCGTCAGGCGAATTTCTCTGCTGTTGAACAAATAGTCATATGCAAACAATGTTATTTTAAGAATGCAAAGCTTACGTCTGTCTTGAAGTTTTGAAAATGCAGTTTTTTTTATATAAAAAATAGAATTTTACAAAGATGTGATATCAACTCAGGATTTGTAACGGACCTTCAGAGTCAGGATACCTTTTTTAACAGTATGCTTTCGAACTAACCCATGCTTCAGCTAGGACTTTTAAGGGTTATAACATGGCCTGGTTCACGATTTAAGAAATAAAGGATAAAGGCTCAAATTTTATTTGTACTCACCCATTCTTCATGATGTTCTTCGATCCTAAACTCATCTAATTATGCATTTAGATCTCGTTTGAGTCTTTGCTCTGATATTGCAATGATGGTTCGGATACTGACAGTTTATTTTGAATAGGCAGTCATTTCTTTTTGGTTGAGGGTTTGTAGGACCTCTTTATTTTTCATTTTATTATCCCTGTCTTTTGCCTGAACTGTTTCTTTTTGTGATTACAGTCAGCGGGATTCCCTAGTGTTTTTTCTTAAGTCTCCTTCATAGGTTTTAACTTAATGGGCTTTTATTTCGAGAGATAATGATTGCATGTCTTGATGATTATAGGGAACCATCACTGTCTTTTGTTTTGGAAGGACGTCTTTAATGCCATTCATTATGTACGAAGTGGCAAATTGTGACTGAATGCGCCTCTGAATTAACTGAGAAAACTACTCTGCCCCTGGTTATGATTTAGGGTTTTAATATGTGTGAAAAGAAAATCGCCTACTTCTTTGGCTCGAAGGGGTTGACTGGGATTATCTTCCTTATAACTCCACTGTTTAGGATTTGAAACAACGCTTGTACATCGTCAACAAGGTCTATTCAAAAGCATACTGTAGAGATTGTGGTATCATTTTCGTCATCCTCCCTCTAAAGGCTTACAGTTTTTTAGTCGAGAGTTGAATATCATGAAAAGGAAATATAAAGCAATTTAAGCATAATGAAAACAAATTAATTCAAGACAGACATGTGTAATGCATTAATGAAATAATAGAGTTTGACATGACAATAATTGTTCGAATAAGCAAAGAAAATACAACTACATAATTTAAATGAACAAAAATGCTTTCAATCCTAGCCATGTTTTGGAAAGGGAGCAGTGATCACGTTGGGAGTCTCAGGAGGGTCGAATTCGATCTCCTTGACATCAATCATATTCTGAATCTTGTATTTCAGCGCCCAACAATCGTTAGTATCGTGCCCCGGGCTGTCAGAATGATAAGCACACCTTGCCTCCGGATTGTAGTTAGGAGAGGAAGTATTCGGGTTTGGATGAGGGTTTATCACCGTAATCAGCTTCATATTCAACATGTGTTGCAATGCTTGTGACAGTGGCATGTTGATTTGGGTGAACTACCTTTGAGGTCTTTCCACCCTTGGCTGATTGTTTCGTTGTTGTGGTTGTTGTGCGCGTGCTGAATTAGAGATCAGCACTGCCCCCACAGATTGGTGGTAGTCTTCCTTGCTACGCCCCTTCTGGCCGTGCACAGCATTGGCTTCCCTCTTGCCACCAAATGACTTCTTCTCTATACTCGAAGAGGTATTTTTCTGTATCTTGCCACTCTGGATCCCAGCTTCTACTCTTTCTCCAATCAATATTAGCTCAGTGAAACCAGCTGAGGAGCTACCAATCTAGTGATTGAAGAACGGACCAGACAATGTACCAAGGAACATATCCACCAACTCCCTATCAGACAAAGGGGGTTAGACTCTTCCAGCCAAGTCTCTCCACTTATGGGCATAGTCTTTAAAGCCTTCACTTGCCCCCATGGACATACTCTGGAGTTGAGTACGAGTAGGAGCAAGGTCGGTGTTGTATTGATACTTCTTATAGAAAGCAGCATCCAGATCTTCCCAATTTCGGACATTGGCTCTCTCCAGTTGATAGAACCATTCAAGTTGAGTCCCTGATAGACTATCTTAAAAGAAATGAACCCACAAATTTCTATCAGTGGTGTGGGGCTGGATCTTTCTGACATAAGAGCGGAGATGGAGCTTTGGGCAGGACATCCCATCATACTTGGCAAAAAATGGAGCCTTGAGCTTCTGCGGTATGACCACTCCCGACACCAAACCTAATTCTTCAAAATCTAATCCAAGTATCCTCTGAACTTCCATGGCACTCAGACGATCTTCCAACTATTTGTATCTATCCTCAGTAGGAGGATATTGCTCATCATTGTAATCAGTATCATTGTCAGAGACTGCAGGACTAGGGTCCTTCTCTTCTTCCTGATTCTCCCCTTCCTTGGATGAAGAGGTCAGATCAGTTTGTCGCTTCAACCGCTCTCTAAACCTTCTGCCCATATACAGAATACCGACAACCTTCTTCTTTTTCTTCTTCTCTTTCAGAATGAGGGCTTTCAGATCCTCCTGCCCCTTTTCCAGACTGATAAACATTTGTTGGAACTGGGCGTTATGTGCCTGAAGGTCCTTAATGCTTTGTTCAGATGACATTTCTGCTGAAATAAGCAGCGAAGAAGATGACAAACCTATAATTGTACCTGTTTATGCAATGCTATGGATGGGATGTGTATGCAATGATTTCAAGGATTCTTAAAGGCTCGGATTTGTTTAACCAAAATAAACACACATTAATTGCATTAATAAGTTCAAATTGTTACAAAGAATTCCTTTTAGGCTTACAATTAAACAAAAAAAAACTTAAAGAAAGAAACTAGGTCTCCCAGGAGCGCATCCTCTTTGGCGCGATGTAGCCATTTATGTTCCTTTCTTCCAGAAGTAGCCTAGTGAGCTCCAGGACCTTCTTCTTCCTAGCATAGAACTGAGCTTCAAATGTGTCCCGCTCCTCTTTGAGTTGAACCCGGGACTTCTGTAACTCTTCATGATCGGTTGGCATGTCGGGATGATGACCAAGTGAAGTAGTGTCTCCTTCAGTATCTGGCTCAACGGTTATTAGTAAGACAACTAGTTAAGGCATACTAAGGATTTGGGCTCGAGCTCGTACCCACCGGAGATAAATATCAAGAGGAATGGAATTCTTGTGTCCTAGCATCTAGCTATCGATTTTATACACCATGCCCCAAGCCTTTATGAACCTTTTGTGGTATTCCTGAGCACCATTCTCATAGTTGAAGACAATTCCTTGGATGAGCGTGTCATATGGACCATCTCTTCTCGCATAACCAAACTGACGTAACGCCAAACAAGGGTTGTAAGTGATTACTCCCCTAATGCCTAAGAGAGGGACATTAGGGAATTCACCACAATGATCAATGATGGTAATATCTTCCGAGAACCGCGAACACCAATGAATGTCTGAATGCTTGAGGGACAACAGCCTACGAGACCATTTCAAACCATGTTCATTCTTCAAAACAGCCCTGGGTAGGTGCAAAATAAACCACCTAGCCAATAGAGGAGTGCAACACAGGAGGGTTCCCCTTCTCTTTAGAGTGCGAGCATGCAGAGAATGCAGAATATCCCCGAGTAATGTAGGTACTGGATTATGAGACAGGAAAACCTTGATAGTGCTCACATCTATGAGTTGATCATCATTAGGGAAAAGTACCGTCCCGTATACGAGAAGTGCTAGCACCTCTTCGAAATCTTGTAAATCTAAGGTATCCCAAAAATGATAAGCCTTCTCAAATAGAAACTTAACTGGAATTCCTTGGACACTCCCTCCAGTCTCCCAATTTGCCACTATGTCAGATTGTTGTAAAGACAGAGCTCTAGAAATTTCTTCAGGCTTTGGATGTTCCTATGCACCATTGAAAGGAAACTGGTCAAGAATAGGTACTCCCAATAACTGATAAAATTCCTCCATATTAGGTACTAACTGATAATCTGGGAAGGTGAAATAATGGTGCACCGAGTCGAAGAACTGAAACAACACTTTTAACAACTCTTCATCAGGTTTTGCAGTGACCAGATTGAGCAACTGACCATGCTTTCTAGTTAAATGAGAACCTTCAAGAACCCTTAATGCCAGATCCTTTAGTTGGAGAGACACTTTCACAAGGTTGATCTGTACAGTGTTCCTACGGGAAGATGCCATGTCCTACAAAACAGAGCAAAAATGAGCCCAAGTGAATCCTTCAAATGGTTAGTCATGATATGCCATGCTTATGATGTCATGATTAGGTTAGAAAATCACAGGTATAGAAAACAACAAACAAGTCACATCAAGTCCTTAGGTTTAAGGCTTGCATGAGTTTTAAGGTCATACCCTCTTGAAGTTGGATTGGTTCAACCTGTCCTATAAATAGTAACCGGGTTTTAAAAGGGATCTCAATATCACTGATCTTTCTCCAAGCTTCGTTCAATAGGCGATGGACTCACAACCAAACAAAACTCAAGAGTCAAACCTCAATGAGTGTAGCATCGAGTATCTGTCGACCTTGGGCATACACCAAAGTCAGCCATCTCGCTACGTCCTACTGGCCAAGTTGTGCAATTAAAGGTTCTAAGGTCAGTTGATGCGTCACGACACTATGCGGCGGCCCCGTACTCTCCCTGATTGACTCGAGGGTTACCCGTACCAACCAAAGTGCCACATCAACGTAGCTATTGCTTCAATTGTGCCAGTACACCCCATCATAGTTCCCTCACAGCTTATTTCTACATACCTAAAAGGTGTTCCCCAGATCCGGGTGTAAGATCTATAGTAACCCCAAACAAACCCTCAAAAGTAAAGCAATCAAGACAATCAAGAGAAGGAATTTTAAAATGATCTAAATCCTAAGGTATACCCAACTTTATAGAATTCCTCAGCAGAGTCGCTAGTTCTGTGATACGGTGGAAGAACCGACTGTTTAATACTGGTTTGTGTTTTGCACTTTTTGTTCGCAAAATGTCGTGGTAAGCAAGAGTCGACACCGACTTTTATTTCATCCAATCTTGGAAAAGGAAAAAGAACAGAAAAAACCAATTTTCGAGATATTTTGAGTACGGGGGGTAGATTATAGAAAGGGAAGGTTTTAGCACCCTTTCTATCTGTAGTTATCTACGGGCTCTTAGGTACTTGCTCATTTTTAAAATTGCTTGTATGTGTTTGTATTGAAAATGTTTACTTCGTGATAACCCTTGTATCAGTCCTCAAGGATGTGACGAAGTTGTTTTGAAAATTTTTTTGAAAGGTGTTTGTGTGAAAAGTTTTTATTGAGCAAGTACTTAAGATTCTACTTACTCGAAAAAATATTGTTTGTTCTCGTTACCTTTAGAGAGCGCTATCCTACTATTAAGGAGTAGGTATCACCGTCGTTGGAGTTGTAAGGGACATTCGAAAGGGACAAGTACAATCACTAAAGCAATAGTTAGAAAACTTTAGTAGTAACCCTAGAGCCTTAAGATCTTTCTGAGGCAACATTTCCAAGGCAACATTTTGATCTTTTAGGCTGGAGAGCGACCACTAAAATTTCCTTTGCTTAATGATTGTTTACCGAAGGCAACCGTAGTGAGGCAAACCCTAGGAGTGAAACATGTGCATATGATTTGTTTCAATTATTTAATCTTTGCACATTAGGTGATCTACCGTTTTAAATTTCAAGCATTCTTTTCATACAATCCTATTAGCCATGCATCTAGACAGTTAAATATTGCGGGAATTTAAAGTGCGAAAAATAAACCTAGCTATTACAAGGCTTCGGGGAGGGGGGATTAATTACATAACCAAAAATCGGGGATTTAAACAGTAAATAAAAACCCTAGTTTTAACTATTACAAACCAGTAAGCAGTTACATAATTAATCAAAAATAAATACGTGCGACAATCGTAAATACGAGAGAACTCGGGTTTTGACCCTTGGCTACCTAATTGGATTAATTAAAGAGAAAAAAATCATTTTTTGTCATTTTTATTTAAGGAAATAAAAATCAAATTGAATTTAATTAAATAAAAAAATCATTTTTTGTCATTTTTATTTAAGGAAATAAAGACCAAATTGAATTTAATTAAAGAAAAAAAATCATATTTTGTCATTTTTATTTAAGGAAATAAAGAATAAATTACAAAATATCCTAATCATTAATTAAGTATTAATTATGTAAAATCATTAAATTAATGAAAAAACAATTAATCTATTTTTGTGTTTTTATTTTGAGAAGGAATTAAAATTAAGAATTAAACCTAATTTCTATTTGATTTTAATTATGAAAAAAAAAAGATTTAAGTTAACCTAATTAAACTAATTAATGCAATTAAATATTTTATGAAAAAAAAAGACTAAACCTAATATTGTTTGCGATTTTCTAATTTTTATGTTTTGATTAAAAATGATTTTTGAAAAATAAATAAAATAAATAAATTAAAACAATAAAAAGAATTGAAATAAAATAAATAAAAAAAGATTGGGCATGTGTGGTAGAATGCAGACTGGGGGGTGCATTGCCAAATTGTTAGGCCCAAATTGGTTGGCCCATGTTCCTTGGGTGTGATCCCATGTGGATTAGCTTCAGAGAGTGCACCATGGGCTGTTGTGGTTGGATGCTGGATCTGGACCAAGGGATGATCCAAAGGATAGGAATTGTGAGCGTATGATGGACGCATGGAATGGTGATGTACTGAATCTGCAGTAAATTGTTAGGAAAATAATAAAAGTGTGAATTAATAATTAAAAACCTAACTCTGATTAATTTACAAGTTAATTATGAAATAAAATCAATATTGATTAAATCAAAACAACTTTTATGTCAAAAAAATATTTTAATTAATTGAAAGCCTAAAACTAATATTTAATGATTTTTTTGTGATTTTATATGTTAATTAAATTAATGATAGAAAACAAATCAAGTGAAAAATAAATAAATGAAAAGGGTTAGAAAAGAAAATAGTCAAAAAAGTGAAAAATGCATGGGGTGGGTGGTGAACCCATGCCCCTTGGGTCACAGTTAGGGGCCTCATCCACCAAGCCAAGCTATTGTTTGTGATTCAAACTTGTTCTACGTAACAACAAGAACTCATTTGGACAGTTAATAAACATTAGCAATGCATGAAATTAATTATATAAATGTTTGAAAGAAAAGCAAATCGGAGAAGATGAGTATGCTTGTTTCAAGCATCAATGGCCATGACTTTCGACCTATTCTTACCCTTAGATACCTCAGGAATGATTTGTAATTGATGTCTTGGACTGAAAGTGGTTGGATCTTCGGTTTTGACTTTGCACTAGTTTTGACAGAATTTGAGGTTTTTAGAGAGTGTTCTTGGGAAGCCAATTTTTGCTCCCTAGTGTATGAGGGCATTGTGTTTATATAGAGGAGGAATTTAGGTCAAAAATAATGGAAGAAATCTCATGGTATCTTGAGGAATTATGAAGATTTGATTTGATTTTCGCCTTGTATGATTTCTTTCCAAAATTTCTCCAATCATGACTTTTTTAATCTAAATCATCCTTGCACGAATTACATGCCATGCTAGCTGTATACGGACTTATAATGTGCACATAAATCCCACGATTTGATTTTCTTTTATTATTTTACCATTTAATTCGATTTATTTTGGTTTAAATGAATAAAAAATCAAAATAAATAATAAAAATAATAAAATAATAGGTGGAAAAGCTCAGGGGTCGTGGGTCCTATTAGAAACATGTTTCAAACAAGAAAACGCGGGCCCCTTTGAACAAAATGCAAATTTGATCAATGTTGACTTTTGACAATTTTCCAAAAATTGCCAACTTTGACAATGCACAACTCTATCAATTTTGACCCTAAGAGGGTGTTCTTTGACTTTTTAGAAAGCTTATGATGTCCCCTAAGCAAACCTTTTGGTCTCATCTCAATTGATTCTTCCATGTTCATGTATGAAGCTTTGACCCAAAAGGTGTTTTTGTTGACTTTTCAAAAGGACCTATAATGTCTAAATTCATATCTTTTTGTGAGTGCATGTTTTGAACTTGTGGGATGAAGATGAATTGTAGGGAATTGCATCCTCTCCAAAATGAGCCTTGGATGCAAAATTTCTAATAAAGTATGACGAAGTTATGCTTGGTCAAAGTTAGGTTGACTTTTACTTAGAAACCCTAATTTAGCAACTTTTGGGTTTTGATGAATTTGGAGCATTCCTTGAGGAATCGTGATCGACCATTGATAAAATGATGGAATTCACTTAAAAATGTTGTTGTTGACCCAAAATCTTAAGGTTTGACTGTATGTGGACCACAATTGACTTTTGACCTAATACAGTCGATTTCCTAAGCATCTGAGCAGTTCACTGAGCAAACTTCTTATGCAAGGCATGAAACTTGACATGTAGGGTCTTGAGAACATATTAAGACCATGGATAGCATATGAGACCTTTGTGGTACACCCATATTGATGAAAATAGAAACCCTAATTTGGGGTATACTACCTTAGGAGAGAGTTTGTCTGGTCAACTTTTGGGCAACCTTGAGCAAATTGAGGATCTCACTTGACATTTGTTGAGTAAAATGAGAGGCAAAATTTTGGGGTACAACACCTACCTCTGATTCTTGGCTATCTTGGAGTTTGGTAGTGAGATACTTTATTTGTTCTTCTTGATCTAAAGAAGCTTGCGTCAATCTTTGGATTTTAGCCCTTAAATTTTCTTCCATCACCTTTTTATCCTGCATTGTCTTCTCATACCACCTATTTAATCTCCCAATTTCACTAACAACATCCTCTAATTGTTAGTTGTGGGAATCCAAGTTGAAATTGGCACTCAACAATCCTTCAGTTGAACGCTTCCGCTTAAGACTCTCCTTCTCAAATGCCTCACGATCTTTCTGAATCTGTTGGTCTTTTGATTCAAGTACGCGTTGCATTTGTCTTTTCTCCTAAGTTAACTTATGGATGTTAAGATCCAATTCTTATTTCTCCCTTTGAGCTTGTTTCAAATCATTCCTTAAATTGTCTATTTCTTCTAGGGACATAGGCGGAGAATATGGGATATCTTGCTTGTACTCAAGATCTATATCAAATGGTAACTTAACAACTTACACCCTATCCAAAACCCATCAAGTGTAAGGTTCTTTTGCCACAACTTTATTCCTTTTAGCCTTTCTTTTATTAACCTTATTCCAAGCTCCGATGAACTTGTTGAGCAATTCTTGGTCATTCTTAAGCATGTCATGAATGATCAATTGTTGAAGTTATTCATCAGAGGGTTTATCCTCTAAATGATACCCTAGTTGTCGTAGAGCTAAGGTAGGGTTGTAATTGATGTAACCTCGTGATCCGATCAATGGAACGTTCGAAAAGTCTCTACAACTATAAATGATATCTCTGATGTCTAGCTTTCTCGCATACCACAACACAGAATTAGCAGTAAGGGACCTTAATTTTTGAGGCCACTCATATCTTGTCATATTTGGGATCATGTAATATTCCTTATAGATATGAGTCATAAACCAAGAATATAAGAGTGGGATGCAACAATTTAAAGTACCCCTCCCATTTTCGTACCGAGTATGAAGTGTATAATAAACATCAGCAAGTAAAGCAGGGGTTGGGTCCGTATTGAAAGTTTTTGTGTCCCAAAATACACTAATAGCTGCAGGGTCAATATAGTCCAAACTCCATGGAAATAAGATTAAACCAAACACAAGTAGCCCTAAACAATCAACACAAGACTCCCATTTTGTTATCAGCAAAATCAAGAGCCTAAGTATCCAAATAGCATCTCTTAATCCCTTGTACATCACCTTCTTTTTTGTAATTAAGTGACAATTCAGGATAAGAGATCTCTAAACCCTCTACCAAGATTCTGATGTCAATAGTTTGCCTGATTCTAACATAAGTTTTCATTTAGAGAAATTTAAAAGTCTATCAAATTCTTCTAGAGTCAGTGCTAGCTGAAACTCTTGGAAGGCGAAGCACCTCAATGGAGGGTCGTAGAACTGAATTAAGGAGAAAAAAAAACATCCAATTGTACATCCACTTTTGTTAATTCCATGGTATTCCCATAACAACGAGTAAACATCTTTAAATCTATTTCAGATAGTTTCCCTTGTATAGCCTTGATCTTCATCATATCTGGCTTGATGGCATTGATACGGACAAGTTGTTTCCCTTTGGCGTTCATTTTTAGGACACTTCACCAAAAACCTTTGATTATTATTTTTTTTATCCTGTGAATAGGACAAACAAAAAGAAATGGAGGGTGATGAATATATGAAATGTAAGATGTATGAATGCATGATTGTGTGGCTTAATGATGGGATTTCATGAAAGGTACCCTTAGAAGGTAGGATCCTAGTGTTGTCCTATAGACATTCTATCTTCCCCACAAGGTGGTTTCGTTAAGGGTGTCATGTATAACACTATAGAGAAAGGTACAAAGGCCTCCTTTAAGTGGAGGCTCTTTATAGACCGAAACTTTCGTCTCTAGGTCATGAAAGGTCTCTCCATGAGAATTTGGTTTAAGGACTATACCAAGAGTCATAGGTTTCATTCCAAAGTCATATCCCCCAAGAGTATGTCTTTTGAGACGTATTCCTTTTGCGGAATTCCACCGACACTAAGCAAAGCCGTCACATAAACTCATAGGGATGATATATCCCCTTGGATAATAGACAAACTATTGTACCCCAAAATTTTCCCTCTTATTTTACTCAATACATGTCCATTGAGATCCTCAATTTGCTCAAGGTTGCCCAAGAGTTGACCAGACAAACTCTTTCCTAAGGCAACGTATCTCAAATTAGGGTTTCCATTTTCATCAATAATGGTGAACCACAAATGCCTCATATGCTCTCTGTGGTCCTAATATGTTCTCAAGACCTTACATGTCAAGTTTCATGCGTTGCACAAGAAGTTTGCTCAGTCAACTGCTCAGATGCTTGAGAATCGACTATATAGGTCAAAAGTCAACTGTGGCCCACATACAGTCAAACTTCAAGATTTTTGGTCAACATTAACATTTTGAAGTGACTTTCATCATTTTATCAGGGGTTGATCATGATTCCTCAAGGAATGCTCCAAATTCATCAAAACCCAAAAGTTGCTAAATTAAGGTTTCTCAGTAAAAGTCAACCCAACTTTGACCAAGCATAACTTCCATATGCTTTATCAGAAATTTTCCATACAAAGATAATTTTGAAGAGGATGAAATTCCCTACAATTTATCTTTAGCTAACAAGTTCAAAATATGTACTCACAAACAGATATGGATTTCTACATTATGGGTCCTTTTGAAAAGTCAACACAAACACCTTTTGGGTCAAAGCTTCTTACATGAACATGGAAGACTCAATTGAGATGAGACAAAAAGTTTTGCTTAGGGCACATCCTAAGCTTTCTAAAAAGTCCAATAACACCTCTCTAGGGTTAAAATTGGAAGAGATATGCCTTGTCAAATTTAACCCTTTTTGCAAAACTGCCAAAAGTCAAATGTGCTCAAAAATGCATTTTTTTCCTAAATGGGCCTAACTTTTTATGCTTGCACCTCACTTATAATGTGGTCCACGACTTGAATATTCACCCACACATTATTTGCTTTATTTTTCAATTTAATTTGATTTTTTATTAATTAAAAAGTGAATTAAATCAAATAATTGATGAATAATAGCTAAGTTATGATTTGATTTGGTTTTTGGACAGGTTGGCAATCAAAATATGCTGAATTATCAAGGCCAAAACGAATCAAGCATAATTGGTACAAGAAAGGGAAGATTTGGCTCAAAATAGCAAGTTTACGTAAGCTTGAAAATCAAATAAAATCTCTTATAATTGCAAAGATTCAACCCAAATTTGTAACCCTAATTCATTCCTAGATATATAATGGACAAGAACAAAGCATGGCATAAGGGTTAGCAGGCGTGAACAAGAAGAACAAAACTTCAAAAGTTGACAAAAAGTTGTGACCTGGTTTCAAGCTTTAAGGCCAATTCAAGCCCTTCTAGCATTGCCAAACAATTCCCGGACCTTCCCAGAAGCTAACCCAATTGGCCACACGCCTCTACGCGTCCAAAATTTCCCCCTAGCACTCTCACGGTTTGATCATATTTTCAAAATCGATTATCATAATTCTTGCATCATTAGCATGTTTAAATTATATATTTGTGATCCTCATCATGTTTGCAAGCTAATTGAATACTTTAATTGCGTTTTTGAAGCTTATACATGCTTTTGCCATTGTTAGGGTTTGTATGTGCAGATTAGGGGTTTTGTCCACAGGTTAAATTGGCCAGCAAAAGGGGCACCATGATGTTAAGAAGATCAAAACGAGTTGATCTATATAATTAGATGCCATTTATCTTGCGTGTTGTGGATTTTTGAGTTTCACGGGTTTGTAGCTACAAACCTTTGTCTCTAGGTAAAAGTGCCATAGCCTAAAACGATGGATGAGGAAGAAGAAGATAACGTGTCCAAGCATCATTGGACCATTTGAAAGCTGGCGCGTTTTTTGGTTTATCCATTAATCCATTTATTTATCATATATTATATTGTGTTGGCATTATACTTACAACAAAAGCGCGCAGCTCATATGGCAATGAAGCATTGGTAGTGAGTATAAGGACCTGGGTTCGATCCTAGGTCCTAACAAAATTTTCTTTATTTCACTTTCTTGTAACAGATCCAACGCATCATCCTTCCTGGTGACCACCATGCACACTCGTGTCCAACCATTTGATCAAGCGTACCATCAGATCTAACGCTCCATCCATGAGGGACTATGGTGCACGCTCAAGTCAACGCTACACAGGATCCAAGATTGACTGGGCTTGGAGTGTTTTTGGGCTTGGAAATTCAGAATGACGCCCCCCCCAGAATTGCTAACAACACAGGCCCATATTCTTTTTTCTTTATTTATTTCTTTTATTTTAATTATTTTGTTTAATTATTTTTCACCAAATTAATTACTTTTTTTTATTAATCATAAAATCAACAAATCACAAAATACCAAAAAAAGTATTTTTTTTAATAAAATATTTATTTTAATTTAATTAGAAATATAGGTTAAGTTAATTTCTTTTATAATTAAAATCAAATATAATCTAGGTTTAATTTTACAATTATATTTCTTTTCTCAAATAAAAAACCAAAAAATACACAAAATCTTTTTTTACAAAATATTTTATTTTCTTGAAATTATTTAATTTAGTTTATATTAGTTTAATTTAACTTTCTTTCATAACTAAGTCATAATTAGAATTAGGTTTTCAGTCGTACATAATTTAATCAATTCTTTTCTCAAAAATTGATTAATTATTTTTTCAATTAGATTTTAGGGTTTTCAATTTCTCCTCGTATTTAATTCGCCGCGCATTTAATTATTTCTTTTCCATTATTTTTGTAACTGCCGATGGTTTGTAATAGTTAAATTAGGGTTTTATTTCTTGCTTTAATCCCCGATTATTTGGTTATGTAATTAATCCCCATCCCCGAAGCCTTTTAATAGCTAGGTTTATTTTCTCGCATTTTTAATTCTTGCAAATATTTAACTGTCTAGATGTATGCTAATAGGATTGTATGGCAAGAATGTCTGGAAAATTAAAACGGTAGATCACCTAATGTGCAAAGATTAAATAACTAAAACAAGCCATATGCACATATTCCACTCCTAGGGTTTACCTCACTTCGGTTGCCTTCCGTAAACAATCATTAAGCATAGGAGATTTTAGTGGTTGCCCTCCAGTCTAAAAATATCAAATTATCCCATTCGAATGTTACCTCAGAAAGATCTTAAGACTCTAGGGTTACTACTAAAGTTTTCTAACTATTGCTTTAGTGATTGTACTTGTCCCTTTCGAATGTCCCTTACAACTCCAACGACGGTACTACCTACTCCTTAATAGTAGGATAGTGTTGTCTAAAGGAAATAGAACGAACAATCTTTTTTCGAGTAGGTAGATTCTTAAGTACTTGCTCAATAAAACCTTTTCACACAAACACCTTTCAAAACAAGTTTTCAAAACAAACTTCGTCACATCCTTGAGGACTGGTACAAGGGTTATCACGAAGTAAAACATTTTCAAGACAAACACACACAAGCAATTTGAAAAATGAGCAAGTACCTAAGAGCCCATAGATAACTACGGATTGAAAGGGTTCTAACACCTTCCCTTTCTATAATCTACCCCCCGTACTCAGAATATCTCGAAAAAAGGTTTTTTCTGTTCTTTTTCCTTTTCCTGATTGGATGAAATAAAAGTCGGTGGCGACTCTTGCTTACCGCGACATTTTGCGAACAAAAAACGCAAAACGCGAACTAGTTAAAACAGTCAGTTCTGCCACCGTATCACAAAACTGGAGACTCTGTTGGGGATATGCATAAGTGGGGTACACCTTAGGATCTAGGTCTTTAAAATTGCTTCTCTTGATTGTCTTGATTGCTTTACTTTTGAGGGTTTTTGTTTGGGGATACTATAGATCCTACACCCGGATCTGGGGGCACTCATTAGGTAAACAACAATAGATCGTGGAGACTGTACGGTGTAGACCGATATGGTTTAAGAGATGGCTATATTGGTGTGGCACTTTGGTTGGTACCAGTATCCTTCATGGGGAAACAAGGAGAATACGGGGCCTCCGCGTGGTGTCGTGAAGCACCAACGGACCTTAGAACCTTAGTTGAACAAACTTGGCCATTAGAAAGTAGTGAGATAGCCGGCCTCAGTGTAGAGCTGAGGATTGGTTGATACTCGATGCTACACTCATTGAGATTAGACTTTTGGGATATTTTGGCTGCAAGAAAAGATTGATTGAGCTGAAACAATGCCCGACAAAGGATGGTCAGTGATATTGAGATCCTCTAGAACCCGGTTACTATTTAAGACAGGTTTGAAACCAACTAAACTTCAAGAGGGTATTACCTTTAACCTCATGCAAGCCTTAAACCTAAGGACTTAGTGTGACTTAACTGTGTGTGCTATACCTGTGTTTTCTATACATGTGGTTCATCATAACATCATGCATCATAACATGGCATCCATTCTTATTTCACTAACCATTTCAAAGACCAAGGGAGTTTATCTTTGTTCTGTTTTGCAGATCATGGCTTTCGTTCATAGAAACACTATCTGAATCAGCTTTGTGAAGATACCTTCCCAACTCAAAGAGCTAACATCAAGGGTTTCTGAAACTTCTGCGTTCACTAAGAGACATGGTCAAGTTCTCACCCTGGTTACTTCAAACTTTGATGAAAAGATGATGAGTGTACTTTTTCAGTTCTTCGATCCCAAGCACCACTGCTTCACCTTTCCAGACTATTAGTTGGTGCCTACCTTGGAAGAATTCTCTCAGCTATTGGATATGCCCATTCTTGAACAGGTACCCTTCACAGGTCTAGAAGAAGTTCCTAAGCCAGAAGTCATTGCCTCAGCTCTGGTTCTAAAACGGGCCGACGTGGTATCCAATTAGGAAACTAGAAGCGGAGTCAAAGGTTTTCTTGCTAAGTTTCTGTTAGACAAGGCCCAGCTGTTTTGGGATGATATGGATTTTCAGGCTTTTTAGGAGGTCTTGGCTCTTCTTATCTATGGTTTAGTTCTCTTCCCTAATCCGGACTCATTCATAGATGTGAATGCTATCAAGATATTTCTCTCCCGCAATCCTGTGCCAACATTGCTCGGAGATATTTTACACACTCTCCATACTCGCACCCTGAAGAGAAGAGGGATTCTTATGTGCTGCATGCCATTGCTGTCAAGGTGGTTTATTTATCACCTCCCTAAGTCCATACTGAAGAATGAAGAAGGTTTGGGTTGGTCGCAAAGAATAATGTCACTCGCTCATACGGATATCCTTTGGTGTTCTCGAGCTATAGAAAACACTTCTATTATTGACCGCTGCGGGGAGTACCCTAATGTCCCATTACTTGGTATTAGAGGGGGTATAACCTACAATCCTTGTTTAGCTATGCGACAATTTGGTTACGCTCGAAGGGATGGTCCCCATGAGTTACTTATCGAGGGAATTATATTCAACTATGAGGATGACGCTCACGAGTATCGTCGGAGGTTCATACGAGTTTGGGGCATGGTAAACAGATCTGGCGCCAAGGCTTTGGGGCCAAAGACTTCCATTTCTATGGAACCTTACCTCCAATGGGTACGAGCCCGTGCCCAGAAGCTTATGATGCCCTATGTGGCCATTTTACCAGTGATTGTGGAACCCACTACTGAAGAAGGCATTCCTTACACGGTTCTCTATCCTTACATGCCCACTGATCTTGGGGAATTACAAAGGTCTTGGATTCAGTTGATGAAGGAGAGAGATACTTACAGGGACCAGTTCCATGCTTAGGAGAGGAAGGTTTTAGAGCTCACAAAGCAACGGCATGAAGAAAGAGGGCTCAATGATTATATCGGCACAAAGAGAAAGCATCCATGGGAATTTTGACTTCTTTTCTAGTTTTAGATTTGTTTTTAATTGTAATGCCTAAAAGGCATTTTGAACCTTCAAATTCAGCTAATAAAATCTTTGTTTATTTTGGTTTTCAAATTTAAATTTCCCGAAGTCTTGGAAATCATCGCATACGCATCCCATTATCATACACATCATTACAGGTACCATTACAGGTTTCTCATCTTCTTCGTTTTTTATTTCAGCACGAAATGTCTTCTGAACAAACCATCAAGGAACTTCAGGCACAGAACGCCCAGTTCCAACAAATGTTCATCAGTCTGGAAAAAGGGCAGAAGGATCTGAAAGCCCTTATCCTGAAAGAAAATAAGAAAAAGAAGAAGGTTGCCGGTATTCTGAATATGGGCAGAAGGTTTAGAGAGAGGTTGAAGCGACAAGTCGATCTGATCTCTTCATCTAAGGAAGGGGAGAATCAGGAAGAAGAGAAAGACCCCAGTCCTGCAGTGTCTGACAATGATACCGATTACAATGATGAGCAATAACCTCATGCTGAGGATAGATACAAACAGTTGGAAGATCATTTGTGTGCCATGGAAGTCAGAGGATACCTGGATTGGATTTCGAAGAATTGGGATTAGTGTTGGGAGTGGTCATCCCGAAGAAGTTTAAAGCTCCAGTTTTTGCTAAGTATGATGGGGTGTCCTGCCCAAAACTCCATCTCCGCTCTTATGTTAGAAAGATCCAGCCCCACACCGCTGATAGAAATATGTGGGTTCATTTCTTTCAAGATAGTCTGTCAGGGACTCAGCTTGAATGGTTCTACCAGCTGGAGGGAGCCAATATCCGAAACTGGGAGGATTTGGCTGCTGCTTTCTACCAGCAGTATCAATACAACACCAACCTTGCCCCTACTCGTACTCAACTTTAGAGTATGTCCATGGGTGCAAGTGAAGGCTTTAAGGACTGTGCACAAAAATGGAGAGACTTGGCTGGGAGAGTTCAGCCCCCGTTGTATGATAGGGAGTTGGTTGATATGTTTCTGGGGACGTTATCTGGTCCATTTTTCAATCATTTGATCGGCAGCTCGTCAGCTAGTTTCACCGAGCTGGTTCTGACTGGAGAGAGAGTAGAAGTTGGGATTCGGAGCCGCAAGATACAAAAGGATGCCTCTTCGAATTCGGTAAAGAAGCCTTTTGCTGGTAAGAAGGAAGCCAGTGCTATCTATAGCCCGAGGGGCCAAAACAAGGTTGAACATCGTCAGACAGTAAGTGTCGTGATGATACCTAGACCTGCAGTTGCTCCACAACACAATGATCAACAAAGGGTGGAAAGACCACAACGGCAGTTTACCCGCATCAACATGACATTGGTTGAAGTGCTACCTCACCTGCTGAGATCCAACTTGGCAACCTTGAGAGAGGCTCCCAAGAATCCAAATACTACATCTCCCCGATATAACCCAAATGCCCGGTGTGCTTATCATTCTGAGAGTCCTGGCCACGATCCAAATGACTGTTGGGCTCTGAGGAACAAAATATAAGACTTGATTGAAGCCAAGGAAATAGATTTTGATGTCCCGGAAAAGCCAAATGTTATAACTGATCCCATGCCTAAACACGGTCATGGAGTTAATGTTGTTGATATTGATTTGTTTGTTACCTCTGTTGATGAAGTTTCTACTCCTCTCATGACTGTCAAGAAGAATTTGTTGTTGGCCAGTTTATTTCCGGCTTATGGTAAAGGTTGCCACATGTGTTCGCTTCTACCTTCTGGTTTCCACTTGCGGAAGTTAGGTGTTCAACTCCTGATAGATAGCAAAGAGATTTTGTTCGAGAAGACTATGATTCCTGTTGTTCCAATTGAAGACGTTTCCACTATAACCATTTTCGCAAATCCTTCCAAGGTTTACTCGAGAATACCTATTAGGATTACATATGCTCAAAGAATTGCTCCGCTGATAATCACTGTTCCTGGTCATGTCCCGTATGTCTCAGACAAAGCTGTACCATGGCATTATGGTGCTGATGTATGCTATCATGGCATCAAACAAGATTTGAAAGATGAAGACGCTGATCCTGATATTGATAACATTGTCGGAACCAGCAAAATCACCTGAAGTGGAAGGGTCTTCTCTCCTGAGATTTCCCCTAAGACTGTTAACAAGCCTATTGTCATTACATCTGTTTCTTCTGCTAGTACATCAACTATTGTTCCTGTTATTACTCCAGTTGTTACCCCTGTCGGGGAATCGTCTGATACTCGCGGCAAAGAGGTTGTAGGTGAGCCTGCCCGGATGGAGGATCCTAAGAAAATTGTTGTGGAAGCCTCTAAACAAGAAATAGAGGAAATACTGAAAATCATAAAAAAGAGCGACTACAGTGTGGTTGAGCAGCTGGGGCAGACCCCATCAAAAATATCCATGTTGTCTTTGCTATTGTGTTCTGAAGCCCATGCGAAGGCTTTGATTTCATTTCTCAAGACTACGCATGTGCCGCAAGAGACTTCAGTTGATCAGTTCAAAGATTGTGTGGCCAGCTTGACTGCTGATAATGATTTGGGTTTTTCAGATGCAGATTTAACACCAAATGGAAGGAAGCATAATGATGCTCTGTATGTCTCGATTGAATGCAGGGTAACCACTATGGCTCATGTGCTGGTAGATACTTGGTCTTCACTGAATGTTCTTCCAAAGAAGGCGTTGGACTGATTCGATTGCAAGGGTTTGACTCTAAAGCCTAGTAGCATTGTGGTAAGGGCTTTTGATGGATCAAAGAGAATGGTGCACGGGGAGGTGTACATCCCTGTCAAAGTGGGTTCTCAGACTTTTGGGTCCACTTTCTATGTGATGGATATCAGGTCGTCGTATTCTTGTTTGTTGGGTCTTCCTTAGATCCATGAGGCTGGGGTAGTTACTTCCACACTCCAACAAATTCTGAAGTACCCAATGAAAGGAAAGATTGTCACAGTGAGGGGTGAAGAAGAATATATGGTGAGCCACCTCAATTCCTTTCGGTATGTAGAGATGGACGGGGAATTCATAGAAACTCCTTGTAAGAATTTTGAAGAGGTCCCTCAGATCTTGGCATCGAATGAATCTACTACCAATAGACCTCCTTTGAAGATGGCTTCCCTAAAGGACGCCAGGGCCGTGGTTGAAGAAGGTGGGTGTGCCAATTGGGGTCAGCTCCCTGATTTCACTCATAAGACTGACAAATTTGGTCTGCGCTTTACTACAGGGGCTCAAAGGGTTGTTAGACGCGCTCGGGGTGGAAGACCTCCCCTACGCATCAGCAATCTGGGAATTAACGCCATTAAAGACAGTGAAGAGGACTCAGACATCGACAGCTGGATCTACCCAACAACCAATAGTAGACCGAATAATTGGACGGCTAGGGACTTCATACCTGTTTCTTTTATTCCGCAGTAATTGACTTATTTGTTTTAATATTTGTAATAAAGAATTTGAAACTTTATGGCCATGTGCCTTGCCCGAGGCACACTGGCTTTGCTTGTGAGGGCTATTATTTGTCATTTCATATATCATTAATAAAGCATTGGACGTTTTCTTGCATATAAATTTTGCGCTCTCTGTTTTTATTTTCTGTTTTCCACTTTATCAAAACAGCTATTCTCTTACACACACTCATGTATCATAATGCATATCCATATCCACCCTGGATCCCATTGATAACAGCTATGCTATCGCCAGTTATGACTTCAAAAATCCAATCAACCAAGCCGAGGACGGAGGTGAGGATGATTGTGAGGTGCCTGGAGAACTTGCTAAAATATTACAACAGGAAGAAAGGTCCATACAGCCTCATGAAGAGCCGGTTGAGATAGTGAATTTGGGTACAGAGGAAGACAGAAAAGAGGTTAAAATAGGTATGAATCTGGAGCTTAGCGTCGAACAAAGGTTGATGCAGATGTTGCACGACTATGTCGAGATCTTCGCCTGGTCCTATGAAGACATGCCTGGGTTGGACACTGACATTATGGTACATCACCTGCCGACTAAAGAAGACTGTCCTCCGGTTAAATAGAAGGTCAGCCGTATGTGCCCTGAAATGTCAAATAAGATTAAGGCAGAGGTCATGAAACAGTTCGATGCAGGATTCTTAGCTGTCACTTCGTATCCGCAGTGGGTTTCTAACGTCGTTCTGGTACCTAAGAAGGACGGTAAGGTACGAATGTGTGTTGACTATAGAGATCTGAACAAGGCAAGCCCCAAGGATTACTTCCCGCTTCCTCACATTGATGTTTTGGTCGACAACACCGCGCAACACAAAATCTTCTCCTTCATGGATGGTTTCTCTGGCTACAACCAGATCAAGATGGATCCTGAAGAAATCGAGAAGACAACCTTCGTTACACAATGGGGTACCTTCTGCTACAAGGTGATGCCTTTTGGGTTAAAGAACGTTGGGGCAACCTATCAGCGCCCCATGGTCGCTTTGTTCCACGATATGATTTACCACAAAATCGAGGTCTATGTTGATGATATGATAGCCAGGTCTCAGACTGAGGAAGAGCACCTTGATCATCTCCATAAATTGTTTGACAGGTTAAAGACATACAAGCTGAGGTAAAATCCGAACAAGTGTACCTTCGGGGTAAGGTCTGGTAAGCTTATGGGTTTCATCATCAGTGACAAGGGTATTCAGGTAGACCCTGCGAAGGTAAAAGCCATACAACAGATGTCAGCTCCCCATACAGAGAAGGAAGTTAGAGGCTTCTTGGGACGTCTGAATTACATCGCCAGGTTCATTTCACATCTGACTGCTACTTGTGAACCAATCTTCAAGCTTCTGAAGAAAGATCAAGTGGTAAAGTGGAATGACGAATGCTAGACCGCTTTTGAAAGAATCAAAGAATACCTTCAAGAACCGCCAATTTTGATGCCTCCAGTTGAAGGAAGACCTTTGATATTATACTTGACAGTGCTAGACAATTCAATAGAGTGTGTGCTGGGGCAGCATGACGAGTCTGGTCGAAAAGAACACGCAATTTATTACCTTAGCAAAAAGTTTACCGACTGTGAGACACGATACTCATTGCTCGAGAAAACTTGATGCGCTTTGGCATGGGCTGCTCGCCGACTGAGATAGTATATGCTGACTCACACTACCTTATTGATATCAAAGATGGATCCGATCGAGTATATTTTCAAGAAGCCCGCTCTCTCCGGAAGTATAACAAGGTGGAAAATGATCTTAACTGAATACGACATACAATATACAACCCAAAAAGAAATAAAAGGGAGTGTATTGGTTGATCATTTGGCTCATCAGGCCTTGGACGATTACCAGTCCATGAATTTTGAGTTCCCAAATGAGAATATTATGTTGGTGACTGACTACGAAGAACCTGGACCGGATGAAGGACCCGAGGAGGGATCCCGATGGTCTATGTATTTGATGGAGCCTCAAACGCACTGGGTAACGGCATTGGTGCTGTAATCATATCTCCTGAGGGCTGTCATACTCCGTTCACCGCCCGATTATGTTTCAACTGCACTAACAACATGGCGGAGTATGAGGCATGTATCATGGGTCTTCGAGCTGCTATTGACCTAAGGATTAAGTTCTTAAGTGTATTCGGGGATTCCACTCTGGTGATAAGTCAAATCAAAGGCGAGTGGGATACGAAGCACCCGAATCTCATTCCTTACAAAGAATATGTACTGACATTGCTCCCACACTTTGAGGAGGTAACCTTCAAACATTTCCCATGAGAGGAGAACCAGTTAGCGGACGCGCCAGCTACCATGTCTTCTATGTTCAAGGTTAGATGGGACAATGAAGCTCCCTAAATTACCATTGAGAGGTTGGATGAACCAGCACACTGCTGTGAGATCAACATCAAAGAAGTGGCAGACAAACCCTGGTTTCATAAAGTTAAAAGGTATCTCGAGGTTCAGGAGTATCCTAAAGGGGCATCTGTCAATGATAAGAAGTTTCTGAGAAGGTTCGATGCAAAATTCTTCCTCAGTAATGGAATCCTCTATAAACACAACCATGACTCCACATTATTACGGTGTGTAGACAAGAGTGAAGCAGAGAGGATCATGACAGATCTACATAAAGGCACTTTCGGAACCCATTCTAGTGGACATACCATGGCTAAGAAGATCCTACGGGAAGGATACTACTGGTCCACTATGGAAGTTGATTGCTATCAGCACTCTCGAACCTGTCATAAGTGCCAAATCTACACCGATAAGGTGCATGTGCCTCTGGTCCCCTTAAATGTCTTGACGGCTCCTTGGCCCTTTGCAATGTGGGGCATCGACATGATCGGCGAGATCAGACCTACTACGTCTAAAGGACATCGTTTCATTCTGGTGGCTATTGATTACTTCACGAAGTGGGTTGAGGTAGCTTCCTTTGCTACAACAACCAAGAACGTTGTGGCGCGGTTTATCCGACATAACTTGATATGTCGATGTGGTGTGCCAGAGAGAATTATCACTGACAATGGTACGAATCTCAACAACACAATGATCATCGAGCTCTATAAACAGTTCAAGATACAACATCATAATTCTTCTCCCTACCGGCCGAAGATGAATGGCGATGTTGAAACAGCTAACAAGAATATCAAGAAGATTGTGCAGAAGATGACGGTGACATATAAAGACTAGCATGAGATGTTACCATTCGCTCTTCATGGGTACCGTACCTCTACACAGACGTCGACAGGGGAAACACCCTACTCTCTGGTATATGGCATGGAGGCAGTCCTACCCATTGAAGTCTAGATACCTTCTCTCAGGATTATAAAGGATGCGGGTTTGAACAAAGACGACTGGATCCAAACCCGACTTGATCAGTTGAATTTAATCGATGAAAAGAGACTTACTGCTATCTGCCATGGTCAGACGTACCAAAAGCGAATGATCAAGGCTTTTAACAAGAAAGTCAAGCGTCAAGAATATCAAGTTGGGGATCTAGTAATCAAACGCATCATACTTCCGCAAGGTGATCCCAGGGGAAAATGGACCCCCACGTACGAAGGGCCATTTGTGGTTAAGAACATTTTCTCGGGAGGAGCTATGATTCTAACCACCATGATGGTGACGACCTACCTCACCCTGTCAATGCAGACTTAGTTAAAAGATACTAAGCCTAATCAAAGACCCGCTAGGTTGACTGGCCTAGGAAAAAATAAGGGCTTCCCGGCGAACCAAAAGGGTTCGGGCAAAAGTAAGGGATGAAAATGAAAAATCTGTACACCCGGCAATTCGAAAACCCGAAAGGGAGGCTTCGGCAAAAAAGGGTATCCTGGTGGATTGAAAACCCGAAAGGGAAATCCAGGCAAAGTTAGGGATTGAAGCATATCACTATGTCTCATTAGATCATCTTGCGACCAGACTTCGGTATCGACTAGCAAAGTAATGAGACACTTGAAGATATAAAGGCAATAGCAGAGTGGAACCCAATGGAGTTGTTTCACATAGATGTTTTTTTCTTTCTTTTACACAAATTGTAATTTCTTTTGGCGGCGTTCTCCTACTAGGACGTCAGCCTCTTTGTACAAAACGCCTATTACAGGCCAACTTCAAAAATCAATACAAGTCATTTTCACAAGAAACTTCAATCTGTTTTTTCTTTTTCTGTTTTGTATTGCAAGAACGTCTAGTAATTTATTTTTGATATATGCATTTGAAAATGATTTCCGCCCATAAATATTTACATAAGAAACAAAAGAATATTACTCGTAATTCCAGAAACAGGGAAAACAAGAAGTGTCAAACCCTACAGTTACTCTACCCAGCAGGTACCGGGATAGAGCCAGCTTAGGAACATAATTATTGGTATATACACTCCCCACAGAGTAAAAGTATCCAAAGGAATTGATGCCAGCTCTCCCGAAATAGTACATAACTCTCCCCAGCTAAGGTTCATAATCGCGGGAGAGTCAGTAAATTTCATCCCCCAAGCGGAGTTTATTTCTACGGATACAGAAGCTCAATCTCCAACAGAGCTCATCATCTCCAACAACGGAATTTCATCCCCAGCTGATTTTATTCCTCCAGATCAGCAGGTCTACCAATAGATTATCTCTTCCCCCTAAGTTTGATCCCCGCAGAGTTATTCTCCAGCATCCCTTCCCGACAGAATGTTTACAAATCTCCAGCAACCGACAAGGATTTATTTTCCCAAGACGCGAGCATACCCCAATAGCATTTCATGAACATACATCATGATATACGCATACATATCATATACAGCATAATCTCATTTATTTTGGGAACATCATCTCACCCTGCATTTCATGCATCGCATATAACTAACCCTGATATCTTTTGCAAGAAAAGACGATTAGCTTCAACAAATCCAAAAGTTATACAGATCACATCTACAGACGACTAATGGAAACTCAGTTTCCGAAATCAAATGGGTCAACTAATCTACTCTATTGCTTCGAAGTAACCCTACTACCCAGGTTCCTTCTCACAACCCTACTATCCAGGCTTTCATATCGAAGTAACCCTACTACCCAGGTTCCTTCTCACAAGCCCTACTTTCCAGGATTTCATATCGAAGTAACCCTACTACCCAGGTTCCTTCTTACAGCCCTACTATCCAGGTTCCTTCTCACAACCCTACTATCCAGGCTTTCATATTGAAGTAACCCTACTACCCAGGTTCCTTCTCACAGCCCTACTATCCAGGCTTTCATATCGAAGTAACCCTACTACCCAAGTTCCTTCTCACAGCCCTACTATCTAGGCTTTCATACCGAAGTAACCCTACGACCCAGGTTCCTTCTCACAACCCTACTATCTAGGCTTTCACATCGAAGTAACCCTACGACCCAGGTTCCTTCTCACAACCTTACTATCCAGGCTTTCATATCGAAGTAACCCTACTACCCAGGTTCCTTCTTACAACCCTACTATCCAGGCTTTCATATCGAAGTAACCCTATTACACAGGTTCCTTCTCACAACCCTACTATCCAGGTTTTCATATCGGAGGAACCCTACTATCCAGGTTCCTTCTCACAGCCCTACTATCCAGGATTTCATATCAAAACAACCCTACTATCCAGGTTCCTTCTCATAACTTTACTATCCAGGTTCCTCCTCTCTTATCTCCAGACAGCAGTCCACAACACTGTAAGACCGGGACCCGATCAAACACGATTGGTTTCGCATTTCCCCAGTAGAGTAACAGACAACTGAAGCTCCTAAAACTCTATTTCTCCCAAGACAGATATCAATGTTCCTCAGCAGATTCCTCATCAACAACAGTAACAGGAACTCTCATCGAAGGAATGTCTCAAGAAATCAACCTCCAAATGGCATCTGTAAGCCCATTCCCGATATCACAAATCAAGTGCCACTTCACGCGAGTGCAAATTTCTGGGCACTCTAGTGTTCAATCACCTTCCACCTTCAGATAACGAAAGGCAGACAAACCAATCTACATCCCCGGGTTTAAGAAGATTGAATAGGGGAAGCTTTTGTACCCCAAAATTTTCCCTCTCATTTTACTCAATACATGTCCATTGAGATCCTCAATTTGCTCAAGGTTGCCCAAGAGTTGACCAGACAAACTCTCTCCTAAGGCAGTGTATCTCAAATTAGAGTTTCCATTTCATTAAGATGGGTAAACCACAAAGGTATAATATTCTCTCCATGGTCCTAATATGTTCTCAAGACCCTACATGTTAAGTTTCATGCCTCGCACAAGAAGTTTTCTCAGTCAACTACTCAGATACTTGAGAATCGACTATATTAGGTCAAAAGTCAATTGTGGCCCACATACAGTCAAACTTCAATATTTTTGGTCAAAATTAACATTTTGAAGTGACTTTCATCATTTGATCAGGGGTTGATCATGATTCCTTAAGGAATGCTCCAAATTCATCAAAACCCAAAAGTTGCTAAATTAGGGTTTCTCAGTAAAAGTCAACCCAACTTTGACCAAGCATAACTTCCATATTCTTTATCAGAAATTTTCCATCCAAAGCTCATTTTTAAGAGGATGCAATTCCATACAATTCATATTCAGCTCACAAGTTCAAAATATGTACTCAAAAAGATATGGATTTCTACATTATGGGTCCTTTTGAAAAGTCAACAAAAACACCTTTTGGGTCAAAGCTTCTTACATGAACATGGAAGAATCAATTGATATGAGACCAAAAGGGTTGCTTAGGGGACATCCTAAGATTTCTAAAAAGTCTAAGAACACCTCTCTAGCGTTAAAATTGGAAGAGATATGCCTTGTCAAAGTTGACCCTTTTTGCAAAATTGCCAAAAGTCAAATGTGCTCAAAAATGCATTTTTTGCTAAATGGGCCTAACGTTTTATGATTGCACCTCACTTATATTGTTGTCCACGACTCAAATATTCACCCACACATTATTTGCTTCAGTTTTCAATTTATTTTGATTTTTTATCAATTAAAAAGTGAATTAAATCAAATAATTGATGAATAATAGCAAAGATATGATTTGATTTGGTTTTTAGACAGGTTGGCAATCAAAATATGTTGAATTATCAAGGCCAAACCGAATCAAGCATAATTGGTACAAGAAAGGGAAGATTTGGCTCAAAATATCAAGTTTACATAAGCTTGAAAATCAAATCAAATCTCTTATAATTGCAAAGATTCAACCCAAATTTGCAACCGTAATTCATTCCTAGATATATAATGGACAAGAACAAAGCATGGCATAAGGGTTAGCAGGCGTGAACAAGAAGAACAAAACTTCAAAAGTTGACAAAAAGTTATGACTCGGGTTCAAGCTTGGAGGCCAATTCAAGCCCTTCTAGCATTGCCAAACGATTCCTGGACCTTCCAAGAAGCTAACCCAATCGATTGCACGCCTCTACGCATCCAGAATTTCCCCTTAGCACTCTCACGGTTTGATCATATTTTCAAAATCGATTATCATAATTCTTGCATTATTAGAATGTTTAAATTATATATTTGTGATCCTCATCATGTTTGCAAGCTAATTGAATACTTTAATTGCGTTTTTGAAGCTTATACATGCTTTTGCCATTGTTAGGGTTTATATGTGCAGATTAGGGGTTTTGTCCACTGGTTAAATTGGCCAACAAAAGGGGTACCATGATGTTCACAAGATCAAAACGAGTTGATCTATATAATTAGATTCCATTTATCTTGCGTGTTGTGGATTTTTGAGTTTCACGGGTTTGTAGCTACAGACCTTTGTTTGTAGGTAAAAGTGCCATAGCCTAAAACGACGGATGAGGAAGAAGAAGATAATGTGTCCAAGAATCATTGGACCATTTGAAAGCTGGCGCGTTTTTTTGTTTATCCATTAATCCATTTATTTATCATATATTATATTGTGTTGGCATTATACTTACAACAAAAGCCTGCAGCTTAGATGGCAATGAAGCATTGGTAGTGAGTATAAGGACTTGGGTTCGATCCCAGGTCCCAACAAAATTTTCTTTATTTCACTTTCTTGTAACAGATCCAACGTATCATCCTTCCTGGTGACCACCATGCACACTTGCGTCCAATCATTTGATCAAGCGTACCATCAGATCTAACGCTCCATCCATGAGGGACTACGCTTAAGTCAACGCTACACAAGACCTAAGATTGACTGGGCTTGGAGTGTTTTTGGGCTTGGAAATTCAGAATGACGCCCCCCCAGAATTGCTAACAACAGAGGCCCATATTTTTTTTCTTTATTTATTTCTTTTATTTTAATTATCTTTTTAAATTATTTTTCACCAAATTAATTACTTTTTATTATTAATCATAAAATTAACAAATCACAAAATACCAAAAAAAACTTTTTTTTAATAAAATATTTATTTTAATTTAATTAGAAATATAGGTTAAGTTAATTTCTTTTATAATTAAAATCAAATAGAATCTAGGTTTTAATTTTACAATTATATTTCTTTTCTCAAATAAAAAACCAAAAAATACACAAAATCTTTTTGTACAAAATATTTTTTTCTTGAAATTATTTAATTTAGTTTAGATTAGTTTAATTTCAATTTATTTCATAATTAAAAATTAATTAGAATTAGGTTTTCAGTCACACATAATTTAATCAATTATTTTCTCAAAAATAGCTTAATTATTTTTTCAATTAGATTTTAGGGTTTTCAATTTCTCCTCGTATTTAATTCGCCGCGCATTTAATTATTTCTTTTCCATTATTTTTGTAACTGTCGATGGTTTATAATAGTTAAATTAGGGTTTTATTTCTTGCTTTAATCCCCGATTCTTTGGTTATGTAATTAATCCCCATCTCCGAAGCCTTGTAATAGCCAGGTTTATTTTCTCGCATTTTTAATTCTTGCAAATATTTAACTGTCTAGATGTATGCTAATAGGATTATATGGCAAGAATGTTTGGAAAATTAAAACAGTAGATCACCTAATGTGCAAAGATTAAATAACTGAAACAAGTCATATGCACATATTCCACTCCTAGGGTTTACCTCACTTCGGTTGCCTTCGGTAAACAATCATTAAGCATAGGAGATTTTAGTGGTTGCCCTCTAGTCTAAGAAGATCAAATTGTCCCATTCGAATGTTGCCTCGGAAAGATCTTAAGACTCTAGGGTTACTACTAAAGTTTTCTAACTATTGCTTTAGTGATTGTACTTGTCCCTTTCGAATGTCCCTCACAACTCCAACGACGGTGCTACCTACTCCTTAATAGTAGGATAGTGTTGTCTAAAGGAAATAGAACGAACGATCTTTTTTCGAATAGGTAGATTCTTAAGTACTTGCTCAATAAAACCTTTTCACACAAACACCTTTCAAAACAAATTTTCAAAACAAACTTCGTCACATCCTTGAGGACTAGTACAAAGGTTATCACGAAGTAAAACATTTTCAAGACAAACACGCACAAGCAATTTGAAAAATGAGCAAGTACCTAAGAGCCCGTAGATAACTACGGATAGAAAGGGTGCTAACACCTTCCCTTTCTATAATCTACCCCCCGTACTCAGAATATCTCGAAAAAAGGTTTTTTCTGTTCTTTTTCCTTTTCCTGATTGGATGAAATAAAAGTCAGTCGCGATTCTTGCTTACCGCGACACTTTGCAAATAAAAAATGCAAAATGTAAACCAGTAAAAACAGTCGGTTTTGCCACTATATCACACGAACCTTCTTTCTAAGGTTTTTTGAAAAATATATATTTTTAAAATAAAAATGAAAATCCCAATATCAAATACAATATGATAAAACAAATTAATGAAAATTATATGAAAGAAAATAAATAAAAGAAAAAATTGGAAACAAAACAAAAACCCTAAGCATAAGAGGAAGGCTTCTAAACCCTAGGGTTGAACTCCCCAGTAAAGTCGCCAGCTGTTGTAATCGGTTTAAAAATGAGAGTCACCACCATTAATTTTTATCCTAAGGAAAGGAATATAATGTATAACCCTAATTTTGTTACTAAGTTGTTGACTCATTTTTAGACGAAGGGAAGGTGTCATACGGTGGCAGAACCGACTGTTATACTCGTTTGTGTTTTGTATTTGCAAATGTGCGGTAAGTAAGAGTCGCCACTGACTTTTCTTTTATACAACAAAGGAAAGGGTGAAAAGAATAGAAAAAGACCTTTTCGAGATTTTCTGAGTAAGGGGGGTAGATTATGGAGAGGGAAGGTGTTAGCACCCTTTCCATCAGTAGTTTTCTACGGGCTCTTAGGTACTTGCTCATTTTTGAAAAATTTCTTTCGTGTTTGTGTGAAAAAGTTTTTGTTTGAAAATGCCTTAGTGCGACGATTCGCTTTATGATAACTCTTGTAACAGTCCTCAAGAGTGTGATAAAGTGTTTTGAAAACTTTGTTTGAAAAGTGTTTGAAAGTGTGGTGTGTAAAAATAATTGTTTGAGCAAGTACCTAACAGTTATCTACCTACTCGAAAAAAGTTTGTTCTTTTCCTCCTATCCTTTAGACAATGCTATCCTACTATTAGTGAGTAGGTAGCCCTAGTCGTTGGATGTTGAGGGACTATCGAAAGGGACGTACGGTCACTAAAGGCAACTGGGAAAAAACTCTTAGTAACTGTCCTAAAGCCATAAGATCACTTTTTTAACCGAGGCAATAGTCGAGAGGGTCATCGAGGGACTAGTGATCTCTTAGACTCAAGGACATCCACTAAGGATTCTCACGTTTCGAGAATTGTGATCGTATTTAAAGGAAACCAAAGTGGGAGATACCCTAGGGGTGAGCATGGGAAAGTGTGCTTGATTATGTTCATTTATCTTGCACATTTAGGGTTATCTAGGTTCAATTAATCACTATCTTTCCATGCAATCCTATTAACCTTTCATCTAAGCAGTTTATTGTGCGGGAAAATAAATTGCAGAAAAGTAAAGGTTCCTAACTATTACAGGGCTTCGGGGAAATTACATAATTAATGACTAAAAAATAAAGTGCGGAAATTAAAAACCCTAATTAAACTATTACAAACTGGGCACATTTACATCAATAATAATAAAAAGTAATCAAGCGACAAAATAATAACGCGCGAGAATTAAAACTGGGAAAAAAGTTTAAACCTGTTAGCTCCTAAATTCGACACCTACAACAAGTTGGCCTTATGGGCCAAAAATAGATTGAACAAGTCTAAGTTGAAAAGGCTTTGACAAAGCAGAAAAGTACTTAGAGAAATTCTAAGTTAAATTGAGTCTTTGACCAGAAAGTTCTCAATCCCTTTGACTGAAGAGACTCCAAGGTCTTCGACCAGAAGGGAACTTCGTATCTGTCCCAAAAGATTTTGAATCTGACGAAAGCAGGGAAAAGCAGTTCGCTTGGCAGTTGAGGAAAGCAACGTGGCGTGAAAAGAGGGGTCGAAGCACATGCATAAGACACTTGTCTTCATCCTATAGCGAGGCAACTCCTCGACGGTTACCTAGTTTTAATATAAATATAGGAAGTTTATGTAGATTTCCGTGTGTTCAATTGATCGTACAAATTATTCAATACTATTCAAGTACCCGCTGCGTGAGAAAGAATACTGAAAAATGTACATTTGAAACACCACAATTTACAATCAAAGTCTTTTATTTCTCTCTTTACATTTCTTGCCCTTTTATCTTGTTTTCACTTTACCTGCACTTTTTACCCAGATTCCTGCACCTAACCTCTCCTCGACCCCTTTGTGTTATTTACTTTTTGAACTAGAACTCATCCCTTTCCTAGTCGAACGTGCGTTCTTCACCCACATTAACGTTTGTGTCCAAACAACATCACAAATTAGCATATGTCCTAGGATCAAACTGATTGATCCTGTGAGTAACCAAAAAGTTACCCTTTTTGGAAGATCAGCGATTGTTTACCAGAAAACACAGTGAACAAATTGGCACACCTGATGGGACGTTGCTAATTACTGTTGTTTTATTTATTTTGTCTTTCGTTTTTGTTTATTAATCTTAATATAAATGCTTCACATGATTTTATTTCTTTTACAAAGTTTTGCATGCTATTAAGAAGTGGTAAAATAACCACCAACGAGTGTATAACTAGAAAGAGAAATAGTGAAAGAAATATGGCTAATCAGCCAAATAATGGAGAAATACCTCCACCAATTACTACGGGAACAGCGGTAATACCAACCGCTAGTGAAATTGTCTCGTCAACTGTTGGTTCAATACCAACATTGACAGCAACCCAAACGGGACCAATACTTTCGTATGCAGGTCCCAGAGGTCCAACAGGAACACCCCCACCAAGGGTGAACCTAGGATTTCGACCACACGCTCCCCCAGGATTTTCGACAGCCTGGATGGGTCGAGACCAGCCTTATGGCATGCCAATTACTGAAATGGTTAGCCTTATGAATGCTTCATCTACATTTTCAGAACCTTTGGTAAGTGCGTCTTCGCCATTAGAGGGATCTGGAACTGGTATGGGTAGGAACCAAATTTTAGTAGGGACGTCCCATGCAATGCCAAGCCTCACAAATGCTTCCACAATAATTTTGAGGCAACAGGTGGATGAAAGCAACCATGACATGGTGCAAATGATGGCCCAAACTCTAAGTACAGTATTGAACCCTTTAATACAAAATACCACTCAGTCAAACCAACAAATGACAGCGCAAATGGCGTGCATGACTGAATTTTTTGGGTTCCACAACCTATTCGACAACCCCAGAGAGGTCCTGTGAGAGAGGATCAAGGTGTAGTCTTAGAAGAAGACGTAAATATTAACCAAAGGGTCGAACAACCTAGGGTCAAAATACCCAGACTTCCCCCACAGATCCTTAAAGGTGATTATGATCAAGGTGTAATGATGGTAAATAGGAATCAAAATGTTGACGAACTGATACAGCAAGTTCAACACGATAATTATGGCACAAAAAATAATATGACAACTATGATCAAAAGGTTCATGATACAAAATGGAATGAACGTTGGCTTTCGTAAGACAAACTTTACATCCCCACTATTAGAATATATCTTGCAAACAGATTTACCCCCTAGGTGGAAGGTTCCAAAGTTCACTAAGTTTTCAGGGGATACGACGGAATCAACTATCGCACATATATCAAGATATTTGATAGAAGTTGGGGAAATATTAAATAATGAGAGCCTTAGGATTAAATACTTCCCAAGTTCTCTAACAAAAAACGTGTTTACTTGGTTTACCACCCTCCCAGCCAATTCGATCACCATTGGAATCAATTGGAGAGATTGTTCCATGAATAATTTTACATGGGGATAACCAAAATAAGTCTGAAAGAACTAGAAAGCGTGAAAAGAAGATTCACTGAGCCAATAGACGAATATCTGAATAGGTTTTGACTACTCAAAGCCATATGCTTTACACAAGTATCCGAATATGAATTGGTCGAAATGGCTGTAGGGGGCCTAGACTAATCTATTAGGAAGAAACTAGATACCCAATGTTTGAAGGACATGGTCCAATTGGACAATAGAGTTCGACAGGTAGAACATCTTAAAATTGAAAAAGCTAAAGCAACTAAGACTCATTGACGAGAAAAGGTAGCCTATGTCGAAATGGATGATAATGATCCAGAGACATCTAGTACTCCTATAGCCGTCAAAGAGAGCAAAATAGATTTAGTAGAGTTAAAACATGGGCCTCCATACTCTTGTAGAGTGTTACTGCCCTCAGACGGGAAGAATCCTACTGAGTCTAAAAAGAACAGCGATAGATTCCAAAAGAAAACGTATAGTTTCGACGTCACAAAATGTGATGAGATATTCGACTTATTAGGGAAAGATGGCCAAATGATAGTGCCCCCAGGGGTAAAAATGCCTCCTTTAGAACAAAGAAAGAAAAGAGGTTTTTGTAAGTATCATAATTTTTTAGGCCATAAAACTTCACAATGTTTTCTTTTCAGGGATATCGTTCAAGGAGCAATCAAAGAAGGAAGACTCAAATTTGCTGACAAACCCCAAATGAAAATTGATGCAGACCCACTGAGAGCTGATGCCCACTATGCTGAACCTGCAGGCATTAATGTGGTCGAAACTTCTGAAGACTTCGTCAATATGCCAGTCTTTGGCAGTTTTAATGGGAACATATCCAGAAAGACTGCAGAAGCGGTTAGAAAGGCCATTGAAGGCATAAACAAAGGAGTTGCTGAAGACTCCAGCAAAAGGACTACTGTAAGTTCTTATGTGGTTGTTGTCAAGGGTTTGACAGAGGACCTTAAGAATAAAATGCAAAAAATGAATCTCGCTGCCAAGAGCAACGTGCAAGTCAACATGGTCGAAGCATATGAGGCAAAGGCTTCAGAGGAAGCCATTAGACAAGAGGAAGTGAATAAAACTGCATTTCCAAAAGAAAATGAGGATCTGGCTGACTTTCTACAACGATGCCAAAAGAAAAAGTCTGAAGTTATGTTATGTCCAAGATGCAACTCCATCTTTGACAAAAAGGCTGCAGAACACAAACAGGGCATAAGGGTAATGAAAGTGTAAAAGGCCACCAATGCCCAACTCCACATGGTTCCTAAAGTTAGATACGATCCCAGAAGAGGACCAATGAACAAGGTGAAGAGGCCATCAATTTTCAGGCCTCCAACTAATGTCCCCGTGGATACTTGGCTAAAGAAAGAAAACATGAAAAGGCCAAGTGAAGAGAAATGGCGATCATTCGATGTGCCAAGAGGGTCATCCTTGGCATATAGGAAAGAGTCCCAAACTACGACTACGAACAAAGTGGCTCACATGTCGAGCAACTATAAGGGGAAGAACCCCGTGTCTCGCTCCCAGTGGAGAAGATTCCAAAGACGGAGAAAAGCCGAAAGGGAGGCTACAGAAGAGCCTCAACCAGAGTCAAGCACCAACGTGCCACAAAAATGGACAAAGGAAAACAATGAAAGCCTTTATAAAGGAAACCAATTTCCAGAAGGTTGGAGTGGCCAGATCAAGGTGAATCAGATGATGAAGGTAACTCTGAATCTGATACTACTTTAGACATTATGGTAAATGTAGTATCAGTGCTACCCAGAGAATACGACCACCAAGTCGAAGTCGAAGAGACCGACTGGGAAGTCGAATAAGAAATGGCCAAACATAGGCCAATATGCTATTATGTAATGAACAATGGTTGCGTCGAGGAGAAAAATGCATTCTTTGAGCCACCTACGGAGGCGATGAAAAATCACCTAAAACCCTTGTTCATTAGAGAAAATATAGGGGAAATAACAATCAACAAAATTATGGTTGATTGTGGAGCTACAATCAACATAATTCCCCAATCTATGCTAAGAAAATTGGACAAAGGAGATGGGGATATCAAACCCCACAACATGGTTATGTCAAACTATGAGGGAGGTATTGGAACCACTATGGGGGTGATACAACTAGACCTCAATGTGGGAACAATACTTCGACCAACTATGTTCATGGTCCTCTCAGCGAAGCCCGACTATAATCTACTCTTAGGTAGAGAGTGGATGCATGGCATAGGTGCAATGCCATCTTCGATGCATCAACGGGTCACGATTTAGCGCCCTGATGGCATTGTAGAGAATATAGAAGATGACCAAAGTTATTACTTAGGTGAAGTTAATAACGTTGGAAAAAATAGCTTCGACAGAAACTTGGCTCATATAGGGCCATGCAATCCTCCGGAGTTTGATTTGGCACTAGCACCAAATGCCTTCTTCTCCCTCTACCTGCATTTCGACCATGCTTTCCAGTGGGATAGAGAAGACTTATCAAACATTGAATATGGAGGAGTTGATGACATACGGCCAACTGGATGGGGAAGTGAATTTGGTGATGATGACTAAATTACAAGCCTTACAAAAGATTTCGGCATATGTAGCCGGAAGTAGAATGATAGCTTCCTTAGAGGCTGAAGTCAAATACACGACCATTAAAGCCAATGAACAAGTATTTCTTCCAGAGGGTCCTGGGAAAGACTTCGATCCAGAACCACCTGACGCAAAGGAGGAAGAAGTTCAAAACCAGAGGCTAGATGCTATTTATGATAATGAGCATCTGGGTTTTGAAAAGGATTCGTTAGCAAACAACGTTAAAATGCTAGCGCAAGATCCTTTAAAAGAAATAGATCTGGGTGAAGGATTGGAGAAAAGGCCAACATACATTAGCACGAAGATAGATCCAGAGCTCAAGATCGAAATAATCCAATTGTTGAAGGAATTCAAATATTTTTCGCATGGGATTATGATGAAATACCTGGTCTCGAAAGGGAAGTGGTAGAGCTTCAACTACCAATAAGACCTGGGAAAAAGCCCGTCAAGCAAAATCCAAGGCGTTTTGCACCAGAGGTCTTGTTGAAGATCAAGACGGAAGTCAAAAGACTGCTGAGATGCAAGTTCATCCGAACAACCAGGTATGTCGAATGGATTGCAAATATAGTACCTGTTATAAAGAAAAAGGATACCTTAAGGGTGTGCATCGGTTTTAGATATTTAAATGTTGCAACGCCCAAAGATGAATACCCAATGCCTGTGGCGGAAATGCTTGTCAATTCTGCCGCTGGCTTCGAATACATGAGTATGCTTAATGGATACTCAGGGTATAATCAAATTTTCATTGCTGAAGAGGATGTGTCAAAAATAGCCTTTCGATGCCCTAGAGCTTTAGGAACTTATGAATGGGTAGTAATGCCTTTTGGCCTAAAAAAACGCAGGGGCAACATATCAAAGAGAAATGAATTCAATCTTTCATGATTTCATCGACACTTTTATGCAGATTTATATTGATGATATTGTTGTTAAATTTGTTCCAGGTAAGACTCATATAGACCATCTTCGATAATCCTTCGAACGGATGAGACGCTATGGTCTGAAAATGAATCCTCAGAAATGTGCTTTCGGCGTAAAAGCAGGGGATTTCTTAGGCTTTGTGGTCCACAAGAATGGAATTGAAGTAAACTAGAACAAGACCAAAGCCATTTTGGAAGCGAAAGCGTCAACTAACAAGAAGGAGTTGCAATCTCTACTTGGAAAGATAAATTTCCTAAGGAGATTTATTTCCAACTTAAGTGGGAAAACGCAAGCCTTCTCACCACTACTTCGACTCAACAAAGGAGGCTTCGAGTGGGGGCAAGAACAACAAGAGGCTTTTGAAAAGATCAAAGAATACCTCGCCAAACCACCCATTATGGTACCTCCTTGTAGAAATAGAAGTATGAGACTGTACATATCTGCATCCGATAAAACTTTAGGAAGCATGTTGGCTTAAGAGGAATAGAATGGTGTCGAAAGACCTATTTATTACCTCAGTAGAGTTTTAAACGATGCAGAAACTAGATATAGCGAAGTTGAAAAACTATGTTTATGTCTTTACTTCTCATGTACAAAGCTCAAGCAATATATTAAACCAGTTGATGTTTTAGTTTCGTCTCATTTTGATGTTTTCAAATATATGTTGTCGAAACCCATCTTGCACAATCGAATTGGAAAATGGGCACTTGCATTAACTGAGTATTCATTAACTTTTACGCCTCTTAAGGCTGTGAAAGGTCAAGTGGTAGCAGATTTTATAAGTGACCACTCAATAAATGAGGAATCAATCAACTACTTGGAGATCGAACCTTGGAAGTTATACTTCGATGGTTCTAGTCATATAGACGGAACTGGGGTAAGGGTTCTAATTATTTCTCCAAACAAAAATCCAACAACATTCAAGTACAAGATCAAAGGTTCTTGTTCGAACAATGAGGCTGAATACGAAGCTCTAATCGTAGGCCTTGAAATATTGTTGGAATTGGGGGGAACTCGAGTCGAAATAATGGGAGACTCAGAGTTAGTTATAAAACAAGTTACAAAAGAATATAGATGCATAAGAGAAAATCTTATCATGTATTTTGTAATAGTCAATAGTTTGTTGAAAAACTTTGAAAAGATCAACATCCGACATATACCAAGACTGGAGAATCATGTAGCTAATGATTTAGCACAGAATGCATTCGGGTACAAAGTTTCAAAAGAGAAATTACAACAGGTAATTGAAGTTATAGGAAGAGTGACATTGACCAAGTTGTCTCCAACAGATTTGAAAACAACAAAGTTGGGGTATGCTGATCATGAAAACTTCAAAATTTCGTTCATAGATAATCTAACAGAACAAGATTGGAGAAAGCCTATAGTGGATTATTTGAAAAATCCCGTAGCTTCGACAAAACGAAAGATAAAGTACAGGGCGCTAAGTTATACCCTAATGGGAAATGAGTTATTTAAAAAGACGCCTGAAGGGGTGCTATTAAAATGCCTAAATGAAACAGAGGAATACATAGCTCTTTCAACTACACATGTTGGGGCATGTGGAGCACACCAAGTAGGCCATAAAATGAAATGGTTATTGTTTCGACAAGGACTATATTGGCCCACTATGTTGAAAGATTATGTTGAGTTTGCAAAAGGATGTCAGTAATGTCAAGTACATACAAGTATCCAACACGTACCTGCAAGCGAACTTCACTCAATTGTGAAACCTTGGTATTTTAGGGGATGGGCCTTGGATCTTATTGGAGAGATTCGAACAACGTCATCTAAAAGCCAGAAGTACATATTGGTGGGCATTGATTATTTTACTAAGTGGATTGAAGAAATTCCTTTAGTCAATGTAGACCAGGAAAATGTCATTGAATTCATTCAAAAACACATTATATATAGGTTTGGAATCCCTGAAACAATAACAATTGATCAAGGGTCAGTCTTTATTGGTAAAAAAATGCAAGAGTTCGTTGTAGAAATGGGGTTCAAATTATTCACGTCTACGCCTTATTATTCACAAGCAAATGGCCAAGTCGAAGCGACAAACAAGGTAATAATCAGCTTAATCCATGTAGGAAAGAAGCCAGAAATTGGCACAAGACTTTAGATCAAATTTTATAGTCTTGTCGAACGTCTCCTAAGGAAGCTACCGGAACAACGCCTTTTCAACTAACTTACGACCATGACGCAGTATTTCCAGTAGAAATTTGTCTACAGTCAACAAGAATTCAAAAACATCAAGACATCCCTTCTAAAGTTTATTGGAATATGATGTTAGATAAATTGATTGATTTGGAGGAAGAAAGATTGAGAGCTTTGGATCTCTTAAGGTCACAAAAGAGGAGAGTGGAAAGATCTTACAATAAAAGAGTAAAACCCAAGGCACTCATGGCTGAAGATCTGGTATGGAAAGTAATCCTCCCAATGGATCGAAAAGATAGAAATATGGGAAAATGGTCTGCTAAATGGGAAGCACCTTTTAAGATCATCCAAGCGTTATCTGGTGGCGCATATGAGGTCGAATAATTAAGTGAAGACCAAAGGTTCTTGAGATTAAATGGTAAATACTTGAAAAAGTATAGACCTACACTTCAAGAGATTAGAGTAACCAATACTTGATCTTAATCAAGTTAAAAAGCCAAGATGGAAAATATATTATAAAGCCAAAATGGCTGAAAGTCATTACAAAATATATAAGCATACAACGAAAAAATAAAGTCGAAGTCAAAACGGGAGGTTGGCCTTGATTTGGAGGTATTTTATCTTCTGCAACTCCAAGTGTATTTCGCACAGGGCTTTCGACTGATGAAGAGCCTCGATCTTGACATGCAATGCTTAGGATCGTTCAGCATATGCTAATCCCTCGTTGAGTTCTTCTTGGCTCTCTGAATCAGTGCTGACAGCGAGAAGTTCTTCCTTTCGTTTGTTGTTGGAAGAAATCTTGGCTTCTAACTCTCTGATCTGAGCCTTCATATTGGTTGTATTCTGATTAAGTTATTCTACTTCTCTCTTCTTGGCTTCTTGCGCCTTCGACAGCTCCTTCAGCTTCGAAGTTGATTCAGCAGCAGCACACCAGAAAGCATATATGTGGCCATTGGCCTCCTCAATTTCACGAGTAAGAGTCCTTCGACGCTTGTAGTCAGCTGAAACCTGATCGATGATGGAAATCAGATCCAAGATAGCGCTAGCAATGTCAGGCGAAGCAGCAATAAGGTCGACAACTCTTAAAGTAGTCTTCAAAAAGGAAGGAGTTGTAGGTTCCCCCTCTAAGGTCAGCATTAAATCTCTTTTGAAAAGCTTTTCCTTAACCTTTTGAAGTGATTCTTCAAGAGAAGATGTTGAAGTGGATTTTCCAAACGCAGTCGAAGCACTCTGATCAGAAGAACTTTCTCTATCTTCAAGAATGGCAGTCAGTTAGCCAAGAGGATTTTGCCGTTTCAACAATGCCAAATATTCCTTGGTATGAGACCCTGTCGAAGGAACCCTCTCGTTTACAGTACGAGCTACATTGGCTTCGACAGGCATCTGCACAGGGACATCTTCAACACGCGCAGAGTTTCCTGCTCCCCCTGTGAGGTCTTCCCTCTCATCAATCACCGAAATATCTTCAGTCTGATTTCCTCCCGCTGGCGTGTTTTCCTTCTCTGTTTCGATCACATCGCCAACAGCCTCCTCTTCCCCATCCTTCTGTTCATCATCATTAGCTTGCGGAGTCCCAGGATTCACATGCTCTTCACTAGGAACTTCTTCATTAGGCTTCCCAACGGCTTTGTGCCCAGAAGTTTGGTTCACTTTGCCTATAAGTAGGACCACCCTCATTGTTTATCAAGGTGACGGATTCTTCTACGAGGTTCTGTTTTGAAGTACCAGCAATGTCCTGAAGATTACAAGATGGTTATCAGAACTATTGAAAAATGAAAAAGAAGTCGAAGTCAGCAAACAATCGTGAGGGGTCGAAGCAATTACCTTAGGCGGAATCTCAGCGCCAGGACTTGAGTTGTCGCTCTCACTAGGATTGTTTAGCCTAGTAGCTATCTCCTGCTCCATTGGTTCTCTGATGATGACAGGAGGAGGTCTCAACCCAATGACTTTAACCTTGACCTTGGTTTTTGGATGAGGCTCGGGAATAGGGGCTGCTTTCTTTAACTTTTTCCTTTTTAAGGGGACAGGAGGAGATTCTTCCTCTTCATCACTGGAAATTTCAATTTCTTGAACTTTCCTTTTCTACGGATTGATTTCAAATGCCCAGAAAGAAAGGAGTCGAAAGAATTAGCGTCAAAAGTAATATGTCGGAAAGAAAGATATAACAGCAGAAAATGTTTACCTTGGGATAAGGTTTCCTAGGAGGGTCTCCTCCTTTTGCGCTTTCAGCGACTTTCTTGGTGAAGGTCCTCTCGACCGCTAGAAAATAAACAAAGATAAATTAGGTGTCAAATGATCATATTGAAGACGATAAAGACATTTGCTTTGAGAAAGAAGAATACCCTTTTTTATCTTGTCAGAGACTAGCAAAAATACCTCTTGAAGGTGAGCAGCGAAGTCTTTTTCGTTGAAAAATTCTTCATTGTAATACTGCTTCCACCAGTTCTCAAAAAGAGGCGAACACTGGAAATTGAGATTGAAGTCGAAAAAAGTTAGTACGGTTCAACCAACGTACCTACCAATATGCTTGGTAGCAGCATCCTCTGAGTAGTCTGCATTGTAAAACAGCAGAAGCTTTTCTCGAGAGTAGATTGGTGAAGGGAGCGTCTGGCTAATACAAAATTATCGAGAGACAAGATTCGGTTGATAAGAAATTATGCTAAGTTGATTCTTCAAACTCTTGAATCTCATAGGCATGATTCTTGGTCGAAGAAATGACTCACAGATAGCTACATATTCATCCACATGGTCATCTTCGTCAGACGAAGGATATGGTCGAATGAACCATTCCAGGCCAACCTTTCTACTAGAAAAGGGAGCCATGGTCAAAACAAATTCCTTCCGCTTTGCAAACATTATTACAAAGCTGGTAAGTGCATTTTAGAATTGTTGACCTTCACCAGTTGGAGTTAACAGGACTAGTCTAGTCCCTTCGACCCTTCTATTCAGGACCTCTGGAGCCCTCTCGTTAATCTTATTCTTCTGCAAAAGAAAATATTCAAAAGTGGCATTTAGTCAAAGTTGCAGAAGCCAAAAGGGGCCGGAAAGGAGTAAACTCGCCTTGTCTCCAATAATCTTAAGTTGAGTCACACCATTGTTGATGGACTCATACAGGTTGGCTAGAATCAACTCATCCAGACAGAGAGGATAGTCATGGTGAAGTTGTGTTGCAAGAGTAAGCATTTTCTTAGTCACTTGAAGTGACTTGGTGCAAAAAACAAAACGAGATAACCACAAAGCCAGAAAAGCTATGTGCTCCACTTCAGAGACAGTGGTACTCGATTTGTCGTGGAAATGATTAATGAATATGGTATACGTGAGCTTCGTGACTGAAAACCCGATAGAATCTTCAGACAGATCCTCAGGGTCAAAGTAGTCATCCGTTGGTCGAAGACCAGTAATGGCGGCTATATCGAAGAGGGTTGGAGTTACCATTCCACAAGGCAAATGGAAGGTAAAATATGTGTTGTCCCATAAATATAATGAAGCCACCAGCATTAGAAGGAAATAAGCTAACCCAGTCTTCGACAGCACGATCAAGTAATAGATCACCATATCTTTCCAGATTTGGGCTTGTACTTTTTCCATCTTGCTTAGCCATTCTGAGTATTCTGAAGTAAGACTAGGGCAAGATCGAAAGATCCTATTTCCCTTGTTCATGAACTGAAGGTTGATATCTTCCTTCATCTGAGAATGTTGCTGGTTGGCAGGAGTTGCATCTTCAGGATCATCCCTGAGTTTCTTCGCACAACCTATAGGCCTGAGCCTAGGGTGAGTTGGGAAGAAATTTCTATTTTGTTTTGGATTCTCGAAACATTTAGACAATGGGCCAGACATAGCATACATCTTCCCAGAATACCTAACAGGGATAAGCAATTGGGAATCATAAGCATCACGCCACTCTTTGGCCATGGGTTCAGATACTATCCTTCGTTCTCCAATCGAAACAGGTACAGGGTTAGTGGAGAAAACCTCTGGTTGTCTTTGGAAATCAGAAACGTTCTCATTTTTTGGGTTGTTGGGTGCATTAGAAAGGAAAGCCATGACTGAAAGTGGTAGTGAAAGAGAAAAGAAGATGAAGTTGTTAAGGTTTTTTATTTGCAAGAGAGTGAAGAATACTAGGAGTTTTAAAAGAATTCCCAAAAGAGGATTTGTCTATGTATAGTGTTCAGGAAAGAGTGTTTATCCCAAGACCATTTAGTGTTGCAGAGTTAGTGGGGCACGTGGCGAACGTTAAAGAAGTTATCGTATGAGAAATGAAAACGTTTTCCATACTTTTCTAGGTTGTATGCATATGGCCATCATGGCAGCGTGGTAACGGCTGATTGACAGCGAGGTGTTGAGAAAAAGGTAATGATGACTCTGAATACTAGTAGGGGTTGGTAGAAGGCGGAAACCACACAAGCGATTTCTTTGGTCAAGCAGAAAGACAGGTGTCGAATGGGAATCTCAAAGAATAATCATCTCTCCTCGCGTCGAAACTGATATTCTTGGGGGGAAATCTGTTAGCTCCTAAATTCGACACCTACAACAAGTTGGCCTTATGGACCAAAACTAGATTAAAAAAGTCTAAGTTTGAAAGGCTTCGACAAAGCAGAAAAGTACTTAGAGAATTTCTAAGTTAAATTGAGTCTTCGACCAGAAGGTTATCAATCCCTTCGACTGAAGAGACTCCAAGGTCTTCGACCAGAAGGGAACTTTGTATCTGCCCCAGAAGATTTTGAATCTGAAGAAAGGAGGGAAAAGCAGTTCGCTTGGCAGGTTACGAAAGCAACGTGGCGTGAAAAGAGGGGTCGAAGCACATGCAGAAGACACTTTTCTTCATCCTAGAGCGAGGCAACTCCTCGACGATTACCTAGTTTTTGTATAAATATAGGAAGTTTATGTAGATTTCCGTGTGTTCAACTGATCGTACAAATTATTCAATATATTCAAGTACCCGCTGCGTGAGAAAGAATACTGAAAAATGTACGTTTGAAACACCATATTTTACAATCAAAGTCTTTTATTTCTCTCTTTACATTTCTTGCCCTTTTATCTTGTTTGAACTTTACCTGCAATTTTTACCCAGATTCCTGCACCTAACCTCTCCTCGACCCCTTTGTGCTATTTACTTTATGCACTCAAACTCATCCCTTTTCCAGTCGAACGTGCGTTCTTCACCCACATTAATGTTTGTGTCCAAACAACATCACAAATTAGCATATGTCCTAGGATCAAACTGATCGATCCTGCGAGTAACCAAAAAGTCAACCTTTTTGGAAGATCAGCGGTTGTTTACCAGAAAACACGATGAACAAAACCCTAAAAAATCTAATTTGCTCATTGAAAATATTTTTGGGATTTTTTATAAAAAGATTCGAAATTTACCACTAATCTTCTAATTAATTTTTAATTAATGAAAATAAATTAAGATTAGATATATTATTTAATTGGAGAAATTATTAATGATAAAAAATTTATTCTGAATAAAAAAACTAATATTTTGAGATTTTAGAAGAAAAAGATTTTACAATTAAACCTAGGTTCTAATTGACTTTATTTTAAAGAAACAAATAAAAGTAATTAGATTAACTTAATTTACAAAATTAATTTTTAATTAAAAACCTAAATCCTATTTTTTTGTGATTTACTGATTTTTATGATTAAATAAAAGATGTTTTTTTTTTGAAATAATTAAAGAAAATAAAGAAATTAAATAAATAATAATAAAAGGAAAAAAAGAATGGGCCTGAAGTGAAGCATTTTAGGGGGTGCAAGGTTGAATTTACATTGCCCAGATCACCAGCCCATAGCCACCGTGTGGATCTGGTGGTGCTGCCTCGTAGAGGTCCATGGTGGGGACTGCCTGTTGGGAGCGTTGGGTCTGGCTCCATGCAGATCTGATGGCTTGAGTTAATGGTGCAAGATGTGCATATTGAGCAGCAACACATGGGATTTGGGAATGAATGTTAGGAAAAATAAGATGCAGGAGGCAGGGTTCGAACCCCTGGCCTCCCACATGCGCGCGCCTTAAGTCCCTCCAGCCTTGCCATCTGAGCTAACTTCACATTCGTTATACAAAAAAACATAATATATTATATGTAATAAATGGTCAGTATATTAAAAATATGGGCGCAATTCAAATGACCCACTCATGATATGCCACGCCATCATCTTCTTCAGTGGCCATCATTTTAGCCCATAAGACTTTTACCTACAACCATGGTCGTCACTAAAGGACCTGTATGTTTCAAAAATTCACCACAGGCAACATAAATTCAATGTAAATACATGAATCAACAAGGTTTGATCTAGTGAATATAATGGTGTTCTTCTTTTGACCTAATTTCACCTGTACTAGAAAGCCCCAAAACGGACCTTGAAACCCTAATAATGGTAGTTGATCAAACACGCATCAAAACAAATAATTAATCATTCAAACATGTTCTAAATGATCATACAAATATGAATGCATACTCAAAATTCATTTATTATGCATATATTGGCAAAATCGAATTCAAGAACATGTGTGCAAGCCGTGAGGTCGTGGGGGATGATTCTGGACGTCTTGGTGCGTGCAAGTGATCCAGCTAGCTTCCAAATGAGTCCAGGAATCGATTGCAACCTTCAAAATGCTTTGAAACGCCCTGATGGCCATTTTTTGTCAAAAAAGTGGAGTTTCTACTGTCAGTTTCGTGCGGCCAATCCTCCTCCTTCTGATCAGTTTTTCTCATGAATATATAATGGAACGAATTAGGTTAACAAAAACAGATGCAATCTTGAATAATTATGGAGAAAAGATTTGATTTGCCATGGATATTTTTAGTTTCTAAAATAGGTCAAATCATGCTCTTTTTGTTCCAATCATCCCTTGCACGAAATATTTGTTTTTCCAGTTGTTTCTAGACTCATTGTGTGGTCATAAAAACAAATATTGGATTTTATTTTATTATTTCACTATTTTATTTGATTTATTTTGATTTTAATGAATAAAAAATTAAAAACAAATAATAAACATAATGAAATAATGTATGAGTGATCTCCGGGGTCGTGGACCACGTTAGGAATAATATTCAAGCATGAAAACATGGGCCCATTTGGAAAAAAATTCAAGTTTGGTCATTATTTGCTTCATGCAAATTTCCAAAAATTGGTCAACTTTAGCAATGCATATCTCTCTCATATTTAACCCTAAGAGGGTGTTCTTGGACTTTTAATAGAGCTTAGGATGTCCTCTAAGCAACCCTTTTGGTTTCATCTCGATTGGATTTTCCATGTTTATGTAAGGAGCTTTAACCCAAAAGGTGTTTTTGTTGACTTTTTGAAAGGACTTATAATGTATTAACTTGTATCTTTTGATTGAGGCATTTCTCGGACTTGAGGGTTGGAGAGGAGTTGTAGGGAATTGGATTATCTTCAAAATGAGCCTTGGTTGGAAAATTTCTGATAAAGTATGAGAAAGTTATGCTTGGTCAAAGTTTGGTTGACTTTTCCTATAGAAACCCTACTTTACCATTTTTGACTTTTGATAAGTTAGGAGCATTTCTTGAGGAATCATGATCAACCTTTGATCAAATGATGGATAATACTTCAAAATATTGATGTTGACCAAAAATCTTGAAGTTTGACTGTATTTGGGCCACAATTGACTTTTGACCTTGTATAGTTGATTTCCAGGCATTTGAGCAGTTGACTGAGCAAACTTGTTATTCAAGGCATGAAATTTGGCATGGATGATCCTGAGGACATATTAGGACAATGGAGAACATTTGGGATCCTTTGGACTCCTACATCTTGCTTTAAATTGAAACCCTAATTTGAGGTTCATTTCTTTAAGAGGAGAATTTGTCTGGTCAATTCTTGGTCATCCTAGGGCAATTGAGGACCTCTAGAGGCATGTCTTGAGTGACAATGGGAGGGAAAATTTTGAGATACAACTGAAGGTGTTAGGAAGAACTCTTCATCTACCTTGTTCACAAGGATACTAGGGTTTAGGTTTAAGGTTTAGGAATAGGGTTTTAATTTTTATTAAGGGGACGCACCATGATTTTAGTCGTATGCCTACGTATCCTCTTTGGAGGAATAAGAGTCCAAATTTTTAGTTCGCAGTTGGTTGTTTTTTTTTATGGATTACAAAGACGTCTTAAATTTCCCTTGTACTAAGTCTGGGTGTGTGAATAGCGGAGTTGTTAGACGAAGTTCGTGGTTGATTTAAAAACATTCGCATAACCCTTTTTGAAAGTTGTTTGGATTAATTAAGTTATTAAGAAAAATACTTGGTGTTAGTTAGGTATTTTTTAAATGTATTAATATATAAAAAATCTTTTTAATGCATGGCAAAAATAATTTTAATGCAATAAAAATATTTATGAGTTAGAAATTAAATATTTGATTTTTAATAATAATAGTAGTAAAATAATTTAGAATTTATAAATATATTAAATTATAAAAAATAATAATTATGAATAATAAAAATAATAAAAGAAATTTAATAAAAAAAACACAGGGGTGCATTTTATGTTGAGCTAGTAAAACAGGGGGGTGTAATACGGTGGGAGAACTGACTTTTTTTGGTTTTATCCAAATGTGCGGATAGTTAGAGTCGCCACCGACTTTTCTTTTATCCAATATTTAGGAAATGTGAAAAGAATAGGAAAAACCTTTGATAGATTTTGAGTTCGGGGGGTAAGTTATGAAAAGGGAAGGTGTTAACACCCTTTTCACCCGTAGTTATCTACGGTCTCTTTATTGTTTAGCTCACTTTTGAAAAAAACTTGTTTTGTGTGTGTGTGTGTGTGTGTGTGTGTGTGATTTGTGTGAAAATATTTTTGAAATGCCAATGTAAGGCTAACTTTGTAATAATTCTTGTATCAGTCCTCAAGAATGTTTACAAAGTGTTTTTGAAAATATTTGTTATTTTGAAAGTATTGTGTGAAAAATGTTTTCTTTGTGAGAAAACTTTGTGAGCAAGCAATTAGGAGTTCTTAGTCACTTGAGTATTTCTTGTTATTTTCCTTTTCCTTTGGAGATAGTTCCATCCATACCATTAGTAGGTAGGTAGCCCTATCTATTGGATGTGAAGGGACATACGTAGGCTCATCGAAGGCAACATGTAAGGATACCTTAGCAATTGTATCGAAGGGACTATTATCATTTTGCTTGTAGGGTCATCGAAGGGACTAGATCATTTTGTAGGCAACTCGAAGGGTCATCGAGGGATTATGATCTTTACTCGAAAGGGACATGATGATTTGATCGAGGGTCTTTTTCTAAAGTATCCCCACTTTCGAGGGACGTGACCATTATTTATGAAGGCAACAAAGGGAGGTTACCCTAGAGGTGCAAGTGTGAATAGTGTGTTTAGTTCAGTTATCTATCTTTTATTAGGGTTATCTATCGATTGCTTTTAGATCTTTTCATACATGCCTAGTTACTAGAAGTTGAATATATACAGAAAATTAAAGGTGCGGAAAGTAAATCCTAAGCTATTAGAGGGCTTTGTGGAAGTTACATAAAAAGGATGTGGAAAATAATATATGGCATGCTCTTTTCGACCATACTTGTCATGTTGTCCCAACACACATCCCATCGAGTTCTCAAATACTGTTAAATATATGATCAGGGGCCTACCTTCTATCAATGGCGAAAGAATCTGAGGTTCTAGCAAATATTCTTTAATTCTATCAAATGCCTCTTGGAAATTGTCATTCCATTTGTCTGTTTGATCCTTTTTTAACAATTTAAAGATTGGTTCGCAAGTGGCTGTATGGTGGGAAATGAATCTAGCAATGTAGTTCAATCTCCCTCGAAAACCACAAACTTCTTTCTCTGTTTTTGGCACAGGCACTTCTTGTATAGCTTTTACCTTTCTAGGATCAACCTCAAATCCTTTTTCACTTACGATGAAGCCTAGTAATTTCTCTGATCTTACCCCAAAGGTGCACTTATTAGGATTCAATCTCAGCCTGAACTTCCTTAATCTTTCGAATAATTTCAATAGGTGGACCAGATGTTCCTCTTCCATCTGGGACTTGGAAATCATATCATCAACATATACTTCAATCTCCTTATGTATCATATCATGAAAGAGAGTGACCATTGCATGTTGATAAGTTGCTCCTGCATTTTTTAAACCAAAGGGCATCACTTTGTAACAAAATGATCCCCAAGGTGTAATGAAAGTTTTTTTTTTTCATATCTTCAGGTGCCGTCTTAATCTGATTATAGCCAGAAAAACCATCCATGAAGGAAAACACTATAGCTCGAGCAATATTGTCAACCAGAATATCAATGTGTGGTATAAGGAAATCATCTTTAGAGCTTACTTTGTTCAAGTCCCTATAGTCCACACATATCCTGACCATACCTTCCTTTTTAGGCACCGGTACAATATTCGCAATCCATGGCGGGTAAGACGTCACTTTCAGAAAACCAACATCAAACTGTTTTTGAACCTCCTCTTTGATCTTCTTAGACATTTCCGGATGGGTTCTCCTGAGCTTTTGTTTGACAGGAGGTCACTCTTCTCTAAGAGGCAGTTTATGCACAACAATATTTGTATCCAGCCTACGCATATCCTCATGAGACCAAGCGAAGATATCTGCATACTCACGGAGTACTTCAATCAACCTCTCTTGACATTTTCCTCCAAAGCGGCCTCAATATTTACTTGTCTTCAGACCTCCTCATTGCCCAAGTTGATTAACTCCATAAGTGTGGTTAAATGACATTTTCTTCTTGTCTCAACATTTTAGAAAACTCTTCAGGAAGTTCACAATCTTCCTCTGCTTCTTCTTTAGCTTGATAGATTGTTTTTTCAAAGTCATAAAGAGCCATACAGGATTATTCTCAACATTTTTCGGGATTAATGGGGGACACAATATGCATGATTATTTTTATTTTTATTTATCTTTAGATCTGAAGAAAAATAAAAAATCACATTTTTCTAACAATAAAAAGGAAGTACAAGGAACGAAATATTTGAATGCAAAAGACGTTCTTTATTGATGAAGAATTTGTAATGAAAACATTGTGGACTTACAACATGTCCACTACGTCTTATGCGGGACGTAGGGATTTTTGCATGATAACAAATAAAAGAAAAATTACTCTTCATAACGGGTGACTTCAACGATGTCCTCAGCAAACAAGTTAGCAAGCTTTTCACCAGGCACGGGGGGACGAACCCACTTATCCATCTTGTAATTATTGTCACCCTTTTCACTTAAAGTATGAGCTTCTTCATGGATCACCCCACCATTGACAAACTGAATCGGCGAGTGGATGCCTTGAACCTTGGAAGGAGTAGCAGCTGACATGCTTCGACCATTCATGAAGCCTAAACCTTTATTATCTGTTTGAGTAGGGAGATCTAACACTCTTCCCCAACCTTCTGGATGACAGGATTAAACAATCATTTGTGCCTGACGATAGAATGACATAGAGAATCCAGGCTTCTTATCCTTCTGTTGAGGATCCCTGACAACCTGTATCGTCTCAAAAGCTTGACACAGAGTCTCATGGATTTCTCCCTCTACCTCAACATAACGGAAAGTACTCAAATGACTAACAATGTAATCCTCTTCGCCGCAAACAGTGACCACTTTTCAACTTAACATGAATTTCAACTTTTGGTGCAGAGTGGACGTGACGGCACCCGCCCCATGGATCCATGGACGACCCAATAAAAAACAATAGGAAGGATTAATATCCATGATGAGAAAAGTGACTTCGGACACTTGACGACCTATCTTGATTGGCAAGTCGACCTCTCCGAACACTGACCTCTTGGACCCATCAAAAGCCTTAACAATCAGATCACTTGGCCTCAACAAAAGCCCATCTTAATCAATTTTCAAGAGGGGAGATTTGGGAAATACGTTAAGGGACGAACCTGTATTAACCAGAATACGAGATAAGGTAGTTTTTGCAATTTCCATTGAAATGTGCAGTACCTTGTTGTGCTTCCTCCCCTCGGGAGGCAAATCGAAGTCCGTAAAACCCAACCATTTCTCATAGAAATGCTATTCACAATTCCCTCGAATTGATTTACAGATATCTCTTAAGGAACAAAAGAGGTACCCAAAAGCTTCATTAGTGCATTTCTATGATACTCTGAATCCCTGAGTAAAGCGAGGATGGATATCTTTGAGGGTGTCTGACTCAATTGGTCAATGATCATATAGTCACTTTTCTTGATGTACTTCATTAACTCAGCTACATCCTTAGCCATTTCGTCATCCAAAGCAGGAATAGAGGTATTTTTCCCCGGTTTATCACTATTGACCTCAATCTTCTTGTCCCTGGTTTTTGTTGCAGCACCTGTGCTATTTTCAGGTTGTTCTGGCAGAGAAACAATTCGGCCGATACGGCTAATTCTGCTTTCACCGATGATGTCGTGAATTTTAGACTCCTCTTTTTAAAATTCATCCTTTTCAGACCTCTGAGTAACAAGATTCCTCCCTTGTTTATAACATTCACCACCATAATACCAAGGAATCACTTTGTTGATGTCATATGGTATTGGTTCGGGCACGATAATGGTTATGGTTGGCTTTTTGGTAGGAACCAGAATTGTAACAGGTACCTGAGTGGTTTTTGCCTTGACGGGAATGGTGATTACATCAACATCATCCTTACTTGCTTTAGTCTCAATAACTACACGATCAAATTGCAGAACTCTCTTGGTAATCAAATCTTGAACTGCATCCTTTAACAATGAACAACCCTCTTGTTGGTCCAAGCAACCCGTGCAGTCCATACCACATCCTAAGAATACACCTTTACCCGACAAAAGAGAGAGGTGTAACTAAAATGTTAACATCCATAATCAAATTCAAATTTCCATCTTCCAGAATGGTACTGATAGTGGCACCGCCATGGGTTGGTAGCGGCTGATTCGTAATGTTAAGTGCTTGTCCAAAATTGATGGCCTGAGAGCCCAATAGGTCTTGGACTTTATGTTTGAAAGCATAACAATTCTCAATAGTATGCCCTTTCCCTCCAGAGTGAAAATCGCACCAGGCATTAGCATCAAAGTGAACTGGTAATTTCTCAGGGTCGATCTTCCATGTACACAGCTCAATTAACTTCAACTCGAGCAACTGAGGCAACAACTCAACATACGTCAAGGGAAACACATCAAAATTTCTAGGAGGCAACCTTTACTTTTATTGATTATTCTGTCTAGGTGCATATGTCTGAGGTGCAGCAATTGGAATTGTTACAGTCGCAATCTGATGATCTGAACCCTGATATTTGCCTTTCCCCTTTCAAGAATATACCGCACTGGATTCCCCCTCCTTTTTATTTTGGTGGCCACTAAAAGACTTCATAGGGTTACCATCATTATTTCCAGCAACGGAATCTTGTATTTTTCCCAACTTAATTCCAATTTCAATGCGCTCTCCATGTGTCACCATTTCAGCAAAAGTGCCTAATGTACTACAAGTTGTGTAGTACTCGCCCTGTAATGTACTACTAAACATTTCCACCATATCTCGCTCTAACATGGGCGGTTGAACCTTTGCAGCCATCTCTCTCTACCTCCGGGAATACTCTTTAAAAGACTCATCCCGCTTCTGGGACAAATTATGCAATTGGGTCCTTTTGGGGGCCATGTCAGTGTTATATTGATTGTGCATAACAAAAGCCTCAACTAACTCTCTCCATCTATGGGTGTGAATGCTTTCCAACTGCATGTACCACTCGAGTGGGCCACCTGTTAAGTTGTCTTGAAAGAAGTGCATCAATAGTTTCTCATCATCAAAATATGCATACATCTTCTGGTAAAAAGACTTAACATGGGTCTTTGGATAGGAAGAGCCTTTGTATTTCACGAAATCAGGTACCTTGAACTTTGGGTGAATCTTCACCCCAGGAACTAAGCCCAAATCAGAAATATCAAAGCCTGCCACACCTTGACTTTCAAATCTGCGCATCCGCTCTCAAGAATATGCAACTTTTTATCGGATTCTGTTGGTTCATCAACATTAGACATTCAGTCTTCCCAGTTATCTTCTTCCAATGGCCTGGAAAGAATACGAATAGCCCTTGGTGGTATAACATCTTGTTCAACACTCTGACAAATATGAGTTGGTGGAGGAGGACGCCTCGCAACTTAAACCACAGGGATACCTTGATTATTTACGGGACCTCCAAGATTTGCAGGCTGACCTGTTGTACCCCAAAATTTTCCCTCTCTTTTCTCAAGACATTTCATCACAAATATTTTCAAAATGCTCAAATTTGCACAAGTACAAAACAGACAAAAAAAAGGGCAAAGCAGAAAAGTTGATTTTTCTTGACAAAATTGAAGAAAAACAAGCTTGCTTCGATTCATACTAGTTTTGATTGGGCATATAGGCTTCCTTCGAGCAAGTTTGATTCATCCTTTGACTTGGCATTTGATCCTCCTTCAATGTAAGATTTGATTTACATCCTTCGTTTAAGCATTTTCCTTCTTCGAGCGAGCTTTGGTCCTCACGCTTCGATTGAAAATTTGGGCCTCCTTCGATGCAAGCTTTGGTTTACATCCTTCGATTAAGCATCTGGCTTCTTTGATAAAGCTATGGTCCATAAGTTTCATTTGGGCCTTTGACCCCCTGCAAGTTTACTTTGATGCACTAAAATAGCTCCTGCATGCAAGCTTCATTTGGACAATGGCTCCTGCCTGCAAGCATCGATTGCACCATTGGCCCCTCACCTGTTTTCCTTGGATTCACAAGTTTTCGATTGGATGAATGGCTATCTTCCTGGGACTTTCAATTTCATCTTCATCTTTTCTTTTGAATGTGCCTTCATATCACCTTCGAATCCATCTGCAAACCCTTCAATACGCCATAGTGCTGCATTATGACACACAACTTGGTGGCCAATTCGAAGGACTTGCCGTAGTTGGGGAATAATTGTTCTTACTTACTTTGGAGTCTGGTCGAAGGTTTGGGCCTAAGTGATCAAAAGCAAGAGGACTCAAAATGTCATATTCAGTTGAAGAGGGACATTCAAAGAACACACAAATTGTCCATTCAAAGGACACATAATTGGTGGGAATGAATGATGTTCTAGTCTGGTCGAAAGGTGTAGAAATATGGAGGATTCGACTCAAAAGATCAAGTTGAACATTAGACCCATAGGCTAGGCTATGTGTTTCCCCTTTTCAGGCCTCAAACCTATGACTCACTCTATATTTAATTATTTATGCAAGTTGAAATAGGCTTTTAACCATTTGTTGTCCAAGACCACTTGCCCTTAATAGTATAATACTACTTTTTAGAAAAAGTTTTTCTTGAGCCTTGCGCCTGTTTTCCTTCTAAAGAAGCAATCCATCTGAACCATCCATCTTGCTATCATGACACAAGTGGATGCTTACTTTTCAGCTGAGCCTTTATTTTATTATTTTTACTCCCAAACATTTCAAATTTTTCCTCTATAAATAGAGAGCTCATATGCACATCAAAAAAAAGAAGAAGGAGAAAGAGGGGAACGTATCTTCAAAATTCTTACACACCATAAAATTCCCAAACACTTACATCTTACTATCCTTCGAATCCAGCAAAGAAGGACATTTCACTTGTTTTGCTATTTCGAATCCATTATCAAAGGTTCACCCTTGGTCTTTACCTTCGAATCCAGAGGCATTCAAGGAAACCACTCCAAAGTCCAGCACACGCTCCAGCCTCCAGCAAGGTAAGTCATTCTTAACCTTTGACCCTTCGTTTCCAGCATAACATGTAAATAAGTTTTCTTTTCGTTTCAAACATGTACATACTATTTTCTTCTTTTCGTTTCCACTCTTTTAATGTGTGTCATGGTAAACAATCTTCTTGGCTTTTTCTCTTTGTACATTTAAACATGCTTTAAGAACTAGTCTAGCCTTAAGGTGATGTTGGCATGGCCTTGGGCCATGTGGATATTCAAACTTAAACGAAAGAAACAGGAGACAGAAAGTTAGAAATGAAGCCTCTGGCTTCCATACTAACCTTCGGGCCAAACGAAAGAGACAGCCAGAAGGCACAACATGTTGGCCTATAGGCCCTAGACGAAAGGCACAACATGCTGGCCTCCAAGCCCCAAACGAAAGGCAAAACATGCTGGCCTCCAGGCCCCAATCTAAAGACACGACATGCTGGCCTCCAGGCCCCAATCACAATTCATGCCTTCACCCGTTTTTAGGCCAGATCAAAGAGAGCGAGAAAGTGCATAATCAAAGGGTTTGTTGCCCTAAATCGAAATATCCATTTTTGTTGTTTTTACCTTATTTTTGCCTTTATATTTTCATGAAATTCAATATGGTTGTAATAGTGTAGGATTTTATCTTTCTGCACTTTTGACTTTACACAAAATGTTAGTAATTAAGGTGTATGGCAAGATAAAATCAACAAGTAGATCACCCTGATCAAAAGACAAAAATGCATGCAATTAAACACACTTTGCACACATGCACCTTTAGGGTTAACTCCACTTGTTGTCTTATTAAAAATAGTCATGTTATGCATGTGAGACGTCTTAGCAAAAACAATAAAAAATACAAGATCATAGTCCCTCGATGACGCTTCGGATGTTGCCTTACAAATGATCTTAGTCCCTCAAAATAAATGCTAAGATATCTCACAACATTACTATCATGACTATACGATGACCCACGCTCATCCCTTTTGCATCCAAAGATAAGGCTTCTTACCAATCAATGGTAAGATAGCAATATCAAAGGAAGAAAGGAATGAACAAAAGACTTTTGAGTAACGTAGAATGTTCCTATTTGCTTGCTCATCTTCAAAACATAAACACCTTTTCAAATGCACCAACACTTTCCATTGAAATATTTTTAAAAGTTCAACACTTTGTATACATTCTTATAGAGACGAGAATCATTACAAAGTTTTCCTAAACGAAGGCGCTTTTCAAAAATTCTTTCAAAAATCACCACGAAGCACACTTTCAAACAAAAGCAATGATCTAGAAAGCAACTAAGAGCCTATAGATAACTATGGATGAAAAGGGTACTAACACCTTCCCTTTTCATAATCTACCCACCGAACTCAAGAAAATAATCTCAAAGGTATTTCATGTTCTTTTCACCCTTTCCTTTATTGGATAAAAGAAATGTTAGTGGCGAGTCTTGCTATCCGCAACAATTGCGATCAAACACAAAACATCCCAAGTTTGTTCTCCCACCGTATTATAAAACTGGCGACTCTTTTGGGGATATACTTAAAAGTGGAGTTACCTTAGGGCTATAGCACCTTTACTTGATTTTCTTTGTTTGACTTGTTTGCTTTATATTATGGTTCTTTGTTTGGGCTTGTTTTGATCCTCTACCCGGATCTGAGACACCTTTTAGGTAAGTAGCAATAAGTTGTGGAAACTGTGCGGGGTATACCGACATGGTCTAAGAAATAGCTACGTTAGTGTGACACATTTGTTGGTACCGGTAGCCCTTGAGTAGTCAAGGAGAATACGGGGCCACTGTGTGGTGTCATTGTTGGTGTAAGCCCTAGAGACCAATACTTTTGGTACTTGTATTGAATTATTTATTAATAATAAAAGGCATTTCTTTATTATGTTTTCCAAAATAATAAAGTCCCTAGAATGGTTTATTGGTTTAATGAAATGTTAAGTGTGACTTAATCATGAGATCCCATTAAACATAAGAAACTATTCTTAAAGTATCCGTAGTCAAGCTTTAATGTGAAGTGGGATAACATTAAAGCATTAAGATTATTATGAAGATAGATTGATGATCACATCTCATGGATCATAGATAAGGAGTTATCAAGTCTTGACATAGGTATGAATATTAGGAGTAATATTTATACTGGATTGACCCGTTATGAGAATACTACATAGAATGTTATGCAAAGTGTCATAAGTTATTCTCATGATGATAATGGTGTATACCACCCTTCGACCTGAAACCACTATGGACCCTATATGTAGAGTCAAGTACTTTATTGCTGATCAAACGTCATCCGTAACTGGATGACTATAAAGATGGTTGATGGGTACTTCACAAAGCATGCTAAGGGACATGAGTGACCTAGATGGAATTTGCTCATCCTGCATAACAGGATAAATGTCTAAGGGCCCAATATTGAACTGGACAAGGGTGACACAGTGTATGCCTTGTGTTCAATATAGACATGAGGGCAAAAGGGTAATTGTACAACACAAATATTATCACGGAAAAGGTTTGGTCAGATCACATGACATTTTCGTGACTTGGGTAACAGTGATGTGTTGCTAGATACCGCTCACTGTTTATTATATTAAATGTGTAATTTAATATAATTGCCAATGTCGCGAAAACCTACAGGGTCACACACATAAGGACAGGTTGATGAGAGATACAATAAATAAGGAACACCGTAAGGTACGGTGCACTTAAGTGTAATACGGAAAGTGGTAAGGTACCACGTGGATAAGTGATATATGGTACATCATAAGGTATGATGTCCATAAGCTTAATTGGGCTTTTAGCTTATAGCCTTAATTGGGCTTTTAGCTTGTAGCCCACACGAGTGATTCTATAAATAGATCCCTTGTGATGAAGTTTTTTCACTTGATGCATTTTCGTTTTTGACTCTCTCTCTCACTCAAGGTTTCCGTTCGTGATCAACTAGCACTGTGACTAGAAGCGATCTGTTTGTGTGGACTGAGTAGAGGCGTTGTTCTTCATCAACGCTCGTGATCACGACATCAAAGGTCTGAATCGCCACAAGAGGTAAAACTTTCTATCACTGACCATGCTCATTCGTAAGGATCTCTAAAGGAAAATTTTATATTCCGCTGCGTTTTGATCGCAATTTTCCTTCAGTGGTATCAGAGCCACTTACGAAACCATGGATCTGATAGTTGTTTATGTTCTATATTTTCTGTTTTGATTCGATTAAAACCAGAATGAATTGAATAATAAAAGATTAATTAAATTTGGCATCTGTTGTGTACGATTTGGATGATTGATGTTGACTATGCTTCGGAATCCGACATTAGTATGGTGAAGCAGCGATACATCGATCGTCCATAGGTTACACAAATAAGATCGATCACTCTTATATATGATATAAGTAAATCTGATGCAACGATGGTATATGTGATATATTGTTTCTGTTTCGTTCATTCAAACACTTGATGATTGTTATTCCTTTGACCGATCACTGTTCATATGCATCGGAATCCGACATTAGTATGGTGAAGCAATGGCATGTGATTAATCATACTGAATTATCAATCGAGATGTGTTTGACAGCATGAAACTGTTGCATTAGGGTTCATGACGGCACAAGGGTTATGTTGTTGCAGAGTTATGCGATTAGGGTTGTGAATGCACAAGAGTTGTGCGAAAATGACCGGGCAGCGGAACCCCCGGCTAACTCTGCGTAGTGTGATCAATCATCGAAATTTAATTTGCCTTTTTTAATTAACAAAATTTAAACTAATAATAAAAGTGTGTTTATTATTATTGTCTTGTGGTGATCAGTTATGGCCTTAGTTTTTTTTTTTTTTTTTTTTTTTGGGATTGTAAAATACGGCCTGCTTGTCGTGCCTCTCTCTAAAATTCTTGATGTAACTTCTTTTCTCATCTCACTCCCTCGTATGTAAAACGAGTTTCTTTTATGTAATGTAATGTTATGAAGAAATAGAAGAATACAATATCAAAGGAGGATAACCTTGGAGATCTTGCTTGGAGAAGTTTAGATCGTTATTAGGTTAGCTTAGGTTCTCTCATTGGCTTGGGAGAACAATTGCGCTAGGGGCCATAACTGTATCCTTTTATGTATATTGATGCATGTGTTTGTATGTTGATGCATGAGAGAGACGAATTGCATGTTAAGCCGGTGAGATCAAACTAATAACAAAATCCCTCAAGTTAAATATTAAGTTCATGCTTTCCAAGTTTTAGCACTCATCAAGACTAGTATCGAATAATGTAGGTTTCGCCTACGCGAGGTGCATGTTCTATATTAGTAAGGTGCGATGGGATAATTGTAATATCCAACTGCTAAAACAATGGGTCAAACTTAACTAAACACATTATAATAAGATTATACATGTTTAGAAGCAAGAGTTGGGAATGATTCATATGATGAATTAGAATAAGGAGTTATTCACCCAACTGAAAATATTCGAGAGTTGTATGAGATACAATTGGAAGGAGTTCCTACCTAAATAACCTAGTTTTGTGTAATCAGCCTAACGCTGACTTAGAACGAAGTGAAATGTGGATCTCGACCCACTAGAAAGTCTTCCAACGGGATTTTCCGAATCAAATGATGAGGGTCATTTGGTTTGAGTAAAATAGTGGGAGCATATTTGATTAAAGGCCTAATTAAATATGTTGTTTTAATGATACTTATATTTTCATTTTTTTTTTTGTAGATTACCATGACAACAAACAACCATATTTTGCGATCAATCCTAGATAAGGAAAAATTGTCTGGGACAAATTTCCTGGATTGGCACCGAAATCTGAGGATTGTCCTCAAGCACGATAAGAAGCTGTATGTCTTGGAGACACCTGTTCCTGAAGAGGAACCGCCTAGTTCGGCACCTAAGGCAGAAAGAGAAGCTTATAAGAAGCATCTTGATGATGCTAATGAAGCCGCTTGTCTCATGCTAGCTACTATGAACTCGGAGTTGCAAAAGCAACACGAGAACATGTCAGCGTTCGATATGATCGGACATCTGAAAATGCTCTATCAAGAGCAGGCAAGAAATGAGAGGTTTCAGGTTTCAAAGGCCCTTTTTAACAGCAAGTTATCTGAGGGAAACCCTGTAGGTCCCCATGTACTCAAAATGATTGGGTATGTGGAGAACCTTGAAAGGTTAGGGTTTCCGCTTGGAAAGGAACTTGCAACTGATTTTATCTTGCAATCGTTTCCAGATAGCTTTAATCAGTTTTTCATGAATTTCAACATGAATGACATGGATAAGAGTCTTCCAGAATTGCTAAGAATGTTGAAAACTGCTGAGCAGAATATGAAGACAAAAGGGAAGTCCATTCTGATGGTCAGTAATGGAAAGAAGCTGAACAAGAGGCCTACCAAGCAGGTTGGTAAAGGGAAAGGCAAGGAAGTTGCCAAGCCTAAACCTACTGTTCCTGCTTTGAAGCCTAGTGGAGGCATAGCAAAGGAGGGCACTTGCTTCCATTGCGGTAAGACCGGACATTGGAAGAGAAACTGCCCAAAGTACCTGGAAGATAAGAATAATGGAGTAGGGACTTCAAATTCAGGTATTTTTGTTATTGAAATTAATTTATCTACTTCTGCATCATGGGTATTAGATACTGGATGCGGTTCTCACATTTGTACTAATGTGCAGGGGCTAAAAAGGAGTAGAGATTTGGCAAAAGGTGAAGTTGACCTACAAGTTGGAAATGGAGCAAAGGTTGCTGCTTTAGCCGTAGGAACTTATGTTTTGACTTTACCTAGTGGTTTAATAATTCAGTTAGAGAACTGTTATTATGTACCTGCAATTAGTAGGAATATTATTTCCGTTTCTTGTTTGGACAAGTTTGGTTTTTCATTTATAATAAAGAACAATTGTTGCTCTATTTATTTGAATGATATATTTTATGCTTCTGCACAAATGAACAATGGACTATATGTCCTTGATCTTGAAATGCCAATTTATAACATTAATACTAAACGGATTAAACCTAATGAGTTAAATCCAAGCTACCTTTGGCACTATCGCTTAGGCCACATAAATGAGAAACGCATTTCCAAACTCCATAAAGATGGACTCTTGGACTCTTTTGATTATGAATCATATGAGACATGTAGATCTTGTTTAATTGGAAAGATGACAAAGTCCCCATTCACAGGAAAAGGTGAAAGGGCTAATGATCTTTTGGCCCTCATACATACTGATGTATGTGGACCACTGAACATACCAGCCAGAGGAGGTTTTCAATACTTCATCACATTTACTGATGATTTCAGTAGATATGGTTATGTGTATTTAATGAAACACAAATCTGAAACCTTTGAAAAATTCAAGGAATTCAAGAATGAAGTACAAAACCAACTAGGTAAGAATATTAAAGTTCTTCGATCAGATCGAGGCGGTGAATATTTAAGCCTAGAGTTTGATGACCATCTAAAGGAATGTGGGATTTTATCCCAACTTACTCCTCCCGGAACACCACAATGGAATGGTGTATCCGAGAGAAGAAATCGGACCTTGTTAGACATGGTTCGATCCATGATGAGTCACGCCGATCTTCCGAACTCCTTTTGGGGACATGCACTATTGACTGCAGCTTACACACTTAACCGAGTTCCATCCAAAAAGGTTGAGAAGACACCATATGAGATATGGAGTGGTAAGAAACCACATATGTCTTACATGAAGATTTGGGGTTGTGAAGTTTATGTGAAACGACAAATTTCAACTAAGCTTGAGCCCAAATCTGACAAATGCTTATTTGTTGGGTATCCTAAAGAAACAAGAGGGTATTACTTCTACAATCCTTCTGAGGGCAAAGTGTTTGTCGCTCGAACTGGAGTTTTTCTGGAAAAGGATTTTATTTCCAAAAGAATCAGTGGGAGGAAAATAGAGCTTGAAGAAATTCAAGAACCACAAAGCATTGATACACCTATGGAGGAATTAGAGCAGGAAACACAAGTAGTTGTGGAAGAGAAACCTGCTCAAGTAGAACAAGACCAGCGTAGGTCAAGCAGGATACGTCAACAACCTGAGAGATATGGATATCTCATAAGTGATCAGGGTGATGTATTACTCATGGATCAAGATGAGCCTGTGACCTACCAAGAGGCCATAACTGGTCCTGAGTCCGAGAAGTGGCTAGAAGCCATGAAATCTGAAATGGATTCCATGTACACAAACCAGGTTTGGACCTTGGTAGAGCCTCCTATAGGAGTTAACCCTATAGGATGCAAGTGGGTCTTCAAAAAGAAGAATGGCATGGATGGTAAGGTACATACCTATAAGGCAAGACTGGTTGCAAAAGGCTATAAACAAATTCATGGGGTGGACTATGATGAAACCTTTTCACCAGTTGCAATGCTTAAATCTGTTCGGATTTTACTTGCTATCGCTGCATATCATGATTATGAAATATGGCAGATGGATGTCAAAACTGCTTTCCTTAATGGGAATCTTCTTGAGGATGTGTACATGACACAACCTGAAGGATTTGACATACCAGAGGAAGCCCAAAAGATATGTAAGTTACAACGATCAATTTATGGATTAAAGCAAGCTTCCAGAAGCTGGAATCTTCGTTTTGATGAAACAGTAAAACAATATTGATTCATCAAGAATGAAGATGAGCCTTGTGTCTACAAGAATGTTAGTGGGAGCATGATCGTATTCCTGGTATTATATGTAGATGACATATTACTCATTGGAAACGATGTCCCTACCTTGCAACAAGTGAAGACTTGGTTAGGGAAATGCTTTTCAATGAAGGACCTAGGTGAAGCAGCCTATATATTAGGAATTAGGATCTATAGAGATAGGTCACAAAAAATTCTTGGCCTAAGTCAGAGTACATACATAGAAAAAGTGTTGAGAAGCTTTAATATGCATGATTCCAAGAAAGGATTCATACCTATGCAACATGGCATGTGTCTGTCAAAAACACAATCCCCTTCAAGTAAGGAAGAAAGGGATCGCATGGATAAGATTCCATATGCATCTGCAATAGGATCTATCATGTATGCCATGCTATGTACTCGACCAGATGTCTCGTATTCTTTAAGTGCAACGAGTAGGTACCAGTCTAATCCCGGTGATGCTCATTGGGTAGCTGTCAAGAATATCCTTAAGTACTTGAGAAGGACTAAGGATTCATTCTTGATATATGGAGGTCAGGAAGAGCTTGCTGTAATTGGATACACTGATGCTAGCTTCCAGACAGATAAGGATGACTTTAGATCGCAATCTGGTTATGTGTTTTGTTTAAATGGTGGCGCCGTGAGCTGGAAAAGTTTAAAGCAAGATACAGTTGCTGATTCTACAACCGAGGCTGAGTATATTGCTTCCTCAACTGTAGCAAAGGAAGTTGTTTGGATCAAGAAGTTCATTAGTGAACTTGGCATAGTCCATAGCATTGTGGATCCCATTGATCTCTATTGTGATAACAATGGTGTTATCGCACAAGCTAAGGAGCCTAGATCTCACCAACGATCCAAACACATACTTAGGCGTTATCATCTCATTCGAGAGATAATCGATCGGGGAGATGTGAAAATATGCAGAGTACCTACACTTGACAATATTGCTGACCCATTAACAAAGCCTCTTGCGCAGCTGAAGCATGATGGACATACTAGATCTATGGGTATTAGGGGTATGCCTGATTGGCTCTAGTGCTAGTGGGAGATTGTTGGTGTAAGCCCTAGAGACCAATACTTTTGGTACTTGTATCGAATTATTTATTAATAATAAAAGGCATTTCTTTATTATGTTTTCCAAAATAATAAAGTCCCTAGAATGGTTTATTGGTTTAATGAAATGTTAAGTGTGACTTAATCATGAGATCCCATTAAACATAAGAAACTATTCTTAAAGTATCCGTAGTCAAGCTTTAATGTGAAGTGGGATAACATTAAAGCATTAAGATTATTATGAAGATAGATTGATGATCACATCTCATGGATCATAGATAAGGAGTTATCAAGTCTTGACATAGGTATGAATATTAGGAGTAATATTTATACTGGATTGACCCGTTATGAGAATACTACATAGAATATTATGCAAAGTGTCATAAGTTATTCTCATGATGATAATGGTGTATACCACCCTTCGACCTGAAACCACTATGGACCCTAGATGTAGAGTCAAGTACTTTATTGCTGATCAAACGTCATCCGTAACTGGATGACTATAAAGATGGTTGATGGGTACTTCACAAAGCATGCTAAGGGACATGAGTGACCTAGATGGAATTTGCTCATCCTGCATAACATGATAAATGTCTAAGGGCCCAATATTGAACTGGACAAGGGTGACACAGTGTATGCCTTGTGTTCAATATAGACATGAGGGCAAAAGGGTAATTGTACAACACAAATATTATCACGGAAAAGGTTTGGTCAGATCACATGACATTTTCGTGACTTGGGTAACAGTGATGTGTTGCTAGATACCGCTCACTGTTTATTATATTAAATGTGTAATTTAATATAATTGCCAATGTCGCGAAAACCTACAGGGTCACACACATAAGGACAGGTTGATGAGAGATAGAATAAATAAGGAACACCGTAAGGTACGATGCACTTAAGTGTAATACGGAAAGTGGTAAGGTACCACGTGGATAAGTGATATATGGTACATCATAAGGTATGATGTCCATAAGCTTAATTGGGCTTTTAGCTTATAGCCTTAATTGGGCTTTTAGCTTGTAGCCCACACAAGTGATTCTATAAATAGATCCCTTGTGATGAAGTTTTTTCACTTGATGCATTTTCGTTTTTGACTCTCTCTCTCACTCAAGGTTTCCGTTTGTGATCAGCTAGCACTGTGACCGGAAGCGATCTGTTCGTGTGGACTGAGTAGAGGCGTTGTTCTTCATCAACGCTCGTGATCACGACATCAAAGGTCTGAATCGCCACAAGAGGTAAAACTTTCTATCACTGACCATGCTCATTCGTAAGGATCTCTAAAGGAAAATTTTATATTCCGCTGCGTTTTGATCGCAATTTTCCTTCAGTCATGAAGCACTTGGCCTTTAGAAAGTAGTGAGGTAGCCGGCTTTGGTGAAGTCTAAAGTTGGTTGATACTCAATACTACGCTCATTAAGATTGGACTTCTCAGGATATTTCGGTCGCCATTAAAAAGGCATGCGCTGAAACAATGCCCGATGAGGAAAGATCACTGATATTGAGATCCCCTAGAACCTGATTACTATTACTAGGACAGGTTGAGCCAACTAAAATTCAAGAGGGTACTTACCTATAAACTCCATGCAAGCTTAAACCTAAGGACTTGTTTGTTTTTGTGTGTATATGCTTACTTGTACATAACATCATAGCATCATACCATTGCATTTACACTAACCATTTCAAAGATTATTGGGATTTATCTTTGTTTTGTTTTGTAGGACATGGCTTCCACCTGCAGGAATACTATCCAAGTCAATCTCGTAAGAATTTCTTTTCAACTCAAAGTGTTAGCATCAAGGGTTCCTGAGAGTTCTTCATTCACCAAAAGACATGGTCGACTCTTAAACTTGGTTACCTCGAGCATTGATGAAGACATGATGAAGGTTCTTTTCCATTTCTTCGACCTTTTGCACCATTGCTTTACCTTCCCCGATTACCAGCTTGTGCTTACTATGGAAGAATTTTCTCAACTCTTGGGGATTCATATTCTCAATCAACTACCTTTCAACAGTATCTAAAGAGACTCAAGCCCTGAAGAGATTGCCCGGTCTTTATACTTGCAAAGATCCGATGTCACGGCTAATTGGGAAACAAGAAGTGGTGTCAAAGGGTTCTTAGCCAAGTTCTTGTTTGAGAAAGCTCAATATTATTGTAACACTCTGAATTTACAAGCTTTTGAAGAAATATTGGCCCTTCTCATCTATGGGATGGTACTATTTCCAAACCCTGGCCAACTTATAGATGTAAATGCTGTCAAAATCTTCATGTCTCTCAATCCGGTGCCTACTTTGTTGGGAGATATCCTACATTCTCTCCACTCTCGCACCATGAGGAAAAGAGGAACCCTCATGTTTTGTACTCCTCTATTGGCTAGGTGGTTTGTTTCGCATCTCCCCTGATCCGTGTTAAAGAACGAGCAAGGTTTGAGGTGGTCCAATAGGTTGATGTCACTCAGGCATTCGGATATTCACTGGTGTTCTCGATCCTTGGAGAGCATTACTATCATCGACTGTTGTAGGGAATTCCCTAATGTCCATTTTCTTGGCATTAGGGGAGGTATCACTTACAACCCTTGCTTAGCTTTGCGACAGTTTGGGTATGCCCGAAGAGTTGGTCCTCATGATATGCTCATCCAAGGAGTGGTGTTCGACTACGAAAACGACAATCAAGGCTACCGTCAGAGGTTTGTACGAGCTTGGAGGATGGTAAACATAGTGGATACTAAGACACTGGGACACAATAATTATATTCCCCTTGAGCCTTACCTTAGGTGGGTACGAGCTCGTGCTCAGAAGCTCGTAATGCCTTACCCCTCCATCCTACCTGTTATCATGGAGCTTGTTGCTGAAGGAGATATTCTGTATACTATTCTCTATCCCAACATGCCTACTTCTCTTGAAAACTTGCAAAAGGGTTGGATTCAACTAAAGGAAGAGTGAGACACCTTCGAAGCTCAATTTAACGCGAGCGAGAAAAGGGTTTTGGAGCTTACAAAGCAGCTTCATGAAGACCAGAGCTTGAACGCCTACCTAGCACCAAAGAGGATGGTTTAACCTTTTTGTCTTAGGAATGTATTTTGTAAGCCCAAGAGGCACGTTGTGACTATTTTGAACTGATTAATGCAATTTGACATTTGTTCATTCTTTGTTTAGACAAATTTAAATTTCATGAATCCTTGAAATCATTTGCATGCGCATTTTTCATGCATCATAACATAACAGGTTTTCCACAACAGGTCTCCTTATCTTTCTGTTGTTTATTTCAGTAAGATGGATATCGAGAAAACAGTGAAAGATCTGCAAGCACAAAACTCTCAGTTTCAAGAAACTCTGCTGACCCTGGCCAAGGGGCAACAAGAGTTGATGACGTTATTGGCGTCCAAAAAGAAACCAAAGAGAAAAGCCCTAGTCAACATGGGTAAAAGATTCAGAGAGTCGATCCTCCAGATACCAGTAGTTGAGGAATCGTCTGAGGAAGACGAAAATCAAATTGGAGAAGCAAGAACTACCCAGGCTGGGTGTATCAATGATCAAGTGTCAGATGATGAAGACTATTTTGACGAGTAGTATCCTCCTGCCAATGTTAAGTACAAGCAGCTAGAGGATAGATTGAAGGCTGTTGAGATTCAAGTCATTCCTGGTTTGGATTTTGATGATTTAGGTTTAATATTTGGGGTTGTCATTCCCCATAAATTCAAGATACCAGTCTTCGTGAGATATGATGGGGTTTTATGTCCAAAGCTTCATCTGAAGTCTTATGTGCGCAAAATACAACCGCCCACCACCGACATGAAACTCTGGGTCCACTTCTTTCAAGAAAGCTTGGCTAGGACTCAACTAGAGTGGTTTTACCAATTGGAGGGTTCCTGTATCCATACCTGGGAAGACTTGGCCACTGCTTTCTATCACCAATACCAATATAATGCCGACCTGGCGCCGACTAGAGTTCAACTGCAAGACATGACAATGGGTAAAGACGAGGGGTTCAAAGAGTACGCCCAAAAGTGGAGGGATCTTGCTAGTAGGGTCCAACCACGATTAACTGATAGAGAACATATTGATATGTTTATGGGCATGTTATCTAGTCCATTTTTCAACTTATTGGTTGGGTGTTCTTCGTCCGGTTTCACCGAGCTGATCCTGACTGGTGAAAGGGTTGAAATTTATACCAAGAGCGGGAAAATCCCTATGGCGTCTGCTTCCACCTCCAACTCCGTAAAGAAACCCTTCACTGGGAAGAAAGAAATTAATGTTGTGTATGGGGAAAAGGCCCGTACCAAGAAGGATAACCGTATGTCCGTTAATGTTGTTCTGATTTCCAACCCTACTCCTGTTCAAAGACAATCTTCTAATCATCAATAATTTGAGGCTCCACGAAGACAATTCACAAGGATAGTTATGTCGATATCCCAAGCCTTACAACACCTACTAAAGGCTAACTTGGTGACGCTGCGCGATCCTCCGCCCAATCCAAACACTTCCTCACCTAAATACAATCCAAATACCAAGTGTGCATATCATTCAAATAGTCCCGGGCATGAGACTGATCAATGTTGGGCGCTGAAGAAAAAATTCAACATCTAATCGACAACAAGACAATCGAATTTGATCTTCCTACAGTTCCCAATGTGATAATAGCACCAATTCCAAACCATGGTAAAGGTGTCAATGCAATTGAAGACACTATTTCGGTTCCTTCCGTCAAAGATCTAACTACTCCATTAAATGTTGTCAAAGAGAATTTGCTGAGAGCAGGGGTTTTCCCTGGCTGTTTGAAAGATTGTGATTGTTGTGCCAAACAAGTTAATGAATGAAAGTGGCTGAAAGAAGGCATTCAACACCTAATGAATAGTCATGAAATCCTATTTGAGATAATTTCGTCCGTCAAAAGTTTGACCGATAAGATTGAAGACCTCTCCATCATAACAATTTCAAACGAGCCTCTTAGGATCTCCTCAAAGGGTCCTATCAAGATTTTGAATGAACCAACTGTTGCTCCTCTGATAATCACTGCCCCTAGGCCAATTCCGTATTCTTCCAAAAAAGAAGTACCATGGAACTACGGTGCTGAAGTTTATTACCATGGAATAAAGAAAGATGCTTGTATTGAAGAAAACAAAGCGGATGACATTGGGAATATTAATAGTTCTAGTAAAGTGACAAAAACTGGGTGAATCTTTTCTCCCAACATTTCACCCCAACTGCTACAACGGGACCTGTCTACATCACCGCTGCTAAGCCTAGTGCTGACATTAGGGGTAATAAGAAAGTGGTTGAGCCTGTTGAGATAGAGATGCCCGTAAAGAACGTTGCTACTGAGGAGCCTTCCACTCAAGAAATGGATGAAATCCTAAGTATAAAGAGAAGTTATTTCAAGATAGTGGAACAACTGGGGAAAAACTCTTCCAATATCTCCATGTTATGTTTGCTACTTTGTTATGATGCTCATGCATGAGCATTGATTAAATTCTTAAAGAAAGCTCATGTCCCTCATGAGATCACAACTGACCAATTCGAAAATTGCGTGGCAAGCTTGACGGCCGACAATGGATTTGGTTTCTCGGATGCTGATCTAACATCACTTGGAAGGAACCATATAAAAGCTCTGCATGTTTCTGTTGAATGTAAGGGGACTACCCTAGCACATGTTCTGGTTGACACTGGATCTTCTTTAAACATGCTACCCAAGGGCACTTTGGATCGGTTAGACTGTGAAGGACTGGTGTTGAAGCCGAGTGATATTATAGTGAGGGCTTTCGATGGGTCCAAAAGGACGGTTCATGGAGAGGTGGATCTCCCGATCAAAGTGGGATCACATATTTTCAACTCTACTTTCTAAATCATGGACATCTGTCCTGCTTACTCCTGTTTGTTGGGTCGCCCTTGGATCCATGGAGCAGGGGCAGTAACATCTACGCTTCACCAAAAACTAAAATACCCAGTCAAGGGGAGAATCGTCACTGTTTGTGGTCAGGAGGAATTCATGGTAAGCCATCCCAATTCTTTCAAATATGTGGAGATGGATGGAGAATTTATAGAAACCCCGTGCCAGGCTTTTGAGGATGTTCCACCTTCGGTTGCTACTGCAAAATTTCTTTCGACGCGCCCAAAGCTAATAAAGTCGTGCCAAGGATGGTTTCAGTTAAGGATGCTCATGCCAAAGTCGAAAATGGAAGTTGCGCTACCTGGGGGCAACTCCCCCAGATCCCGTTCAAAGCAGATAAATGTGGGTTGAGTTTCACTATCAAGACTCAGAAAGAGGTTAGGCGCGCTCGTGCGGGAAAGCCCCATCTCTGTATTGGGAATCATGTAGTAAACGTTGTGGAGGATTCCGATGATGAATGTGCTTTTGAAGAATGGATACACCCTACTACAATAGAGCTCAACAATTGGCACGCAAAGGACTTCGTCCCCTTCTCCTTCATTGAGGAGTAATTAATTGTTTATTGCTTTCCAAGAACCTTTTATCTGTAATATTAAACAATGACTTTTAAATCGTATGCCTGGCCCGAGGCACTATGGTCCATTTTGTTAAGGGTTTTATTTATGTTCATTTTATCATATGATCATTCAATATAAACCATTGGACTTTTTTTTTGCATTCAAATTTTAGTGCTCATTATCTTTCGTTTTCTTTAATGTGTTCTTCAAAATATCCATGTATCTTACACACACACACACACACACACACACACATACACACACACACACACACACACTTGCAGATCCTCGTCCACTCCAGATCTCATTGCCAATGACTCTACTATTGCCAGCTATGATTTCAAACATCCAATTAACCAAGCCGAAGACGAAGGCGGGGAAGGTTGTGAAATACCGGGAGAACTAGCCAAGCTTCTAATGCAAGAGTAAAAATCTATTCATCCACATGAAGAATCAGTTGAAGTCATCAACCTAGGTACCGAGACAGACAAGAGGTCAAGATCGGCGCCAACCTAGGAAGCAGTGTCAAAAAAATATTGGTTCAGATGTTACATGACTATATGGAAGTGTTTGCTTGGTCGTATGAATATATTCCAGGGTTGGATACCGACATTGTAGTTCATCGTCTGCCAACAAAGGAAGATTGTCCTCATGTCAAGCAAAAAGTTCTTCGCATGCAGCCTGACATATCTGAAAAGATAAAAGTTGAAGTAATGAAACAATTCGATGCAGGATACCTAGTTGTGACGTATTATCCTCAATGGGTTGCAAATGTGGTTCCGGTGCCAAAGAAAGAGGGAAAAGTTCGTATGTGCGTAAATTACAGGGATCTAAATAGGGTAAGCCCCAAGGATAACTTCCCTCTACCTCATATTGACGTCTTGGTCGATAACACCGCTCAACATAAATTCTTCTCTTTCATGGATGGTTTCTCCAACTATAGTCCAATTAATATGGCTCTCGAAGACATGGAGAATACCACCTTTATTACGTAATGGGGAACCTTTTGTTACAAGGTCATGCCATTCGGATTGAATAATGCAGGGGCAACATATCAAAGGGCTATGGTAGTGTTGGTAACGTGTAGGTAATCCAGAGTGAAGGCGGTTTACCTTCAGTAATTCGAGTCGATGTTATTGCTCTGATACATAACACTCGGGGGGATGAACGCTTGCTATTTTATTGTTGTTATTATTTCGGTTGATTGAACTTTAAGTTGTTGTTTGTTAAATTATTTGAAGTTGTTTCAATTGGATGAAGATGATCTATTCTTTTAAGTTGAATAATTGATTCCGCTGCGTAGTTATGAAAGTGTGTTGGTTTTAAAGGATTAATTTATGTTGTCGTTGGTTCATCCAAGTTTAATGTGTTATGTATTTGTAATGGATGTCGTTGTTTTAAGTTGAAATTGTGGCATCCTGATTTTTATATTAATTGTCGGGTAGAATTGGGGTGTTACATTCCTCAACATGTTTATGAGCATCTATGATAGGAAGGTTGATCATCAATTTTGATTAATAGAAGTTCAACTGATCAAAAGGGGCAAAATAGTCATTTGGACCAAAAAGTCAACCAAAGTCAAGTTGACCAAGTGGACTTTTGGTCAACCATCGATTCAAGTATTCTATTTTCACATTTCATAATCATTGGCGACACAAAATCAAGAGAAAAGATGAAAATGGAGATAACTTGTTCAAGAAGTTATTTGGACACTTAGAAAAAAATTCTAAGTTTTTAAGTTCTATAGTACTGAATTGTGGATATTCATAACTCTCTCATTTTTATCCAATGGAGGAAAATCTTATATGCATGGAAAGCTTGAGAAAAGACCTACAAGTTTATCAATGTGTGATAAAACCCCAAAAGTGAAGCTTTTGTGAGTTATTGTGCTCAGAAGTTTAAAGCCCAAAGATAGCAAGTTTGCCCAGCAAAGGAGGCTTCGTGCGTGAAATTTTATCAAGCATGTGGTGGGAACCCCTTCATCATCATTTTTCTTATTGAATAGTTTATGATTTCAAAAATTTTTGAACATCAAAGTTGAAGTTATTTGTGCCCTCTTCATTTTTAATTTAGAGATTATTTCATTTTAAGCATTATGGAGAGAGTTACAATGAAATGAACATGAGGGCATGGAATGATATCTTTCTGGCCAGGACATTTGCCTAGCGCATTGGTTCCTATATTCACAAGACTTTACCTCTTAATATGAGTGATGATTGGAGTTGGAATTCAAAAGAGAATTATAATTGGATGTGTAAGCTACAGTTTGGGCTTTGAATCATTTAATTTGGATCACAATTGGTTGAGATACTAGGGTTTGAAGATGGATTCATGAAGATGCCTTGCCATGCATGTCTGCCTATGGCATGCGCGCGCGCGAAGCCTGCCCCAGCCAAGTCATTCTCAAATCCATGCCATTTTTCACCAACATGCAAACACCATTGTGAGTTTCCATCAACTACAATATTGTTGCTTATCATGAAAACTTTCTAAAGGCCTCATTCTTTGCAAAAACACACGAGGAAATATTGAGAAAGTTTGATTTTGTCACAACTAATCCAAGAGTGCATTGGCAAGGCAAACAAGGCAGTCTATGCGAGCTCATCATTCACACGCTTACCTCACTCAAATCCATTCCCTTTCCACTTATCAAAATGCACACATATATCTACCATTAAGGCATGAAGCGCAAGATGATTAGCATCACCCAAACTTGCTGCAAATTTTCAGAATTGCCCTCCAACGGCTCTGAGCTTGCAATGACTGAATTATCCCTCTACAAAGCTTCTCTAGCACGCTTCTCTACTCTATATAAACACTTAATCACTCTCATTTAAAAAAAAAGGCTCCGCATACATGCTCCTTGATTCCCTCTCACAAGCTTTAAGTCTTCTTCATTCTTCAGCAAATTCTTAAGCCCTCCCTATTCAAGTGCATCAAGCCACAATCTCTTCATCAATTCATCACCATTGAAGCTGAAAAGAGAAGATTAACTGGTTTTCTTGTTGAATTCAGAGGCACTTAGTGAATTTACTTTTCACTATTTGAGGTAAGTTCTCATGAACTTCACATCATCATTTCATCATACATTTGCAATGTAGACTTGGTTCTAATCATGCTAGATGGCCGGATCTTAGATCTGAAGTATTAATGTGAGAGATTTGATGATGAATTCGTGCTCTGCAAGTGATTTGAATTTTGACTGAAACAATGCCTTCGTGCTCAAATCTCTACTCAATCTTGCATTAATTAAGAAATCTATGAGCATCTTGTTGTTCTTTGCATTTTTATAATGAACTTTGATGTTTGGATCGAATGATTTAGTTCAGAAACGAGTTAGAAATGTGGATCTGAAGAAGCATGTTTAATTTCTCTTTTTTGCAAGCTAAATAACATGCTGATTTCAGTGATATTCGCGCGCCTTTTTCTCTTTGATTTATGAATCATTTTTGAAAATCTTTGATTGTACGTTATTCTACTCAATGAGATCTTTAGATTGATCATAATTTCATGTGTTTTCATCAAGAATCAAGGGAGTAATCGTGATCTGAAATCAGCGCACAAAAATGAGAAAATTTCTTAGGGCTTAGTTCAGTTATAGTGACGATTACGTGGTGTTGTGCGATTGAGCATGGTTTAAATTTCTTTTACAGCACATTTGTTTCAAAGTAGGTGTAATAAGCCTTATTTCTTTTTCTTTTTTGAATTTTTATTGTTTTTTTCTTATTTTTGTTATAATATTTTATATTATCCAAAAAATATTCTAAACTTGTTTTTTAGTATATTTTCACATTATGGGTTTTATTTTATTTTTTTAATCATTTTTGTAGGATTAATTAAATAATTTAGTTGTTTAGGATTTTAAATCATTCTTTTTGTTTTAAAAATTTATTTTCTAATTTTCACTAATGCAAAAATTCCCAAAAAAATATGTTAGGTTCTATTTTGAATATATTTCATGTAAATAATTTTTGTTTGATTTTATAAAAGCGGTGATAAGAAAATAAAATCAATTTTTTGGCAATCTCTTGTTTTCTTTACTTTTTTTTGGTATTGTATTAAAATATTTTTCTTTTGATATTTTCCTTTAACAAAAACTCCATAAAAATAATTTTACTAATCTCTAGGCACTAAAACAATTTACTATATTTTTTAATTGATTTTTTACTTTTTAATTTTTCTATTTTTCTAATTTTTAGAAATTAATAATATGCTTTAATTCCTTGGATGAGTTAAGATAATTAAAATCATTTTTGTTAAATTTTAAACTTATAATTTCCCTTTTTTCATAAATATTATATTAGAACTCTCTAGTTTGCCCTTTTCATCCACTAGTCTTGATAAAACCCAATCATTTTTAACTCTTCAATTTAATCCAAAAAATTTAAATCATGTTTCTGACTTTTATAGGCCTTGAGAAAGTTAGGTTTTAATTAGCCCATTTTTATATTCCTTCTTCTTCTTTTTTAACCTAATTTTGATTAGAGAACATATTAGGATTTCATCTTGTCCCTTTTGTTTGAGTTTAGAATTTTAGGGTTTGATCTTATTCTTCTTCATTCTCTCATACCTTAAATCACCCTTTTCTATTATCTAAGCGTGATTGTTTCTTATCCACCTCTCTTGGTGTGTTTAAGATTTTCATCCATTGTTTTGTTTGTTAATGTTGATTGATCTTGATCTTGAGCGATCCCTTCCTCTAAATAGATCCACTTCTTATATGATCCCCTTAAGGTTTCAATTCACCCTATTGCAAGTGTGAATTGAATAGACCTTAGGCTTATATCCATGTATGTCAACATAAGGCATAGGTTTCCCTTCAACGCTCAACTATAGGATCAATATTGCATGACAACATTAGGGATAAAATTAGGTTAGTCTCCACTTAGACTTTTATTTTCCTTTTGCATCCTAGCATTTAAAACAAAACTTCTTTTTTCTGGCAAACTTCAAAAACACTTTAAAAATTACTGATGAGAATCACATCTTTGTTGAGCCTGGGAAATGATAAGCGGGTTTCTTCTCGATCTTATTGCTTTTCCATTCTAAGCTTTGGTATGATTCAAGTATCAAAGACATATTTCATAGATAAGTGGAGGAATTTATAATATCTCTCTCTTGATATTAGCTAGCTGTTATCTACAGCAAAAAACATCAACCAATACAAACTCTTTTGCCTTTGGGCTTTTCTTTCAAAACTCTTTTCAAAAGAGCATGTTAATTCACTTATGTGTTGACGCGTAAGTCTCCAAAGGTCGAGTTGCAGCAGAAGGCGAAATTAATATTGTTCATTAAAAAACACAAACCAACAAAACTTTTGAAGCCAAACTAAGGCTGCTCTGATTCCTTAAAATGGATATGTAGGCATTGGGGTAGGGCTCGAACGAGCACAACTTTTATTTTCCCTACATTATTTTCTCTTTGCATGTATTCCCCCTCTTATATCTTTTCAACTCTTAAGCTTTGAACATAGAACTCACACCCTTAGATCATAACAAACATAAGCGGATCTTGTAGAGTACTACAGATGCTTGGGGTGCTAATATCTTCCCCTCGCATAACTGACTTCCTTACCCGATCTCTATGGTCGCAAGACCTTAATTTCACCCCCTTCAGGTTTTCTCGATGTTTACATTTTCCATCCAGTGGTATAAACGATGTTCGATGGCGACTTCATTGATTTCATCTCGATGATTTTTCTCCGGTTGTTTCAGCTGGCAACTTCACAGGGGAAAGATCGACCAAATTGCTGGCCCATCCTTAGAAAGTCAATCCTAGCTTGTGTTTGTCTTATTTTTTTGGGTGTTTATGTGTTTATTGCTTTCCGACTATATTTGTTTATATGCATTGGTCATATGCTTTCATGCATAGCACTTTATTGTTTTTTATATATTGTCGTTATGCTGTGGGGTTGGGATGATGCTTCTTGAGGTAAAAGGCCCAGTGCCCAGGCTAGAGTGCACTGAGACACTAGGAATAGAGTGGGGACATGACGGATATAGGACGTGGTCCAATTAGTGCAGTCATGTCATATACCATGCTCAGATGAGGTTCAAGTGAAGGTACTTTCATCATGCATGTCAGTGTTGCGATGATTTTACTTTCAGGCGGACCCGTGATTTTTGAGTTACCTTTGCCTTACCCTAACCTAGTCTTTACCCGTGAGTGAAAAGGGATGATTTTATTATAGGTACAGATGGTGACTATGTTCTGAAGGTGACCGCTTTGTTCTGTTGGTGACTCTAGTTCAGTTGGTGATTTGATTATGTTGATGGCTCTCTTTCTATTGGTACTTTGGATGCTGATTATGACTGTCTCAAACCTTTGAACCTACGACTCTATACAACAGAACAACAATATCTAGTATATTGGGAACCCTGGTCCTATCATGTTGCATCATATCATGTTTACTTTTCAAATATATATATATATATATATATATATATATATATATATATATATATATATATATATATATATATATATATATATATATATATATATATATATATATATATATATATATATATATATATATATATATATATATATATATATATATATATATATATAATACAAAAGATTAACCAGCATGTTAGAATCGAGGTAATGGAAGAAAATGCCAGACTCCGAATAAAAAAATGGAAGATGCGCTTGTACCCATACCTCTACTAGAGTGCAAGGAGTGTGATCGCTTCTTAGAGCAATGTGTGTATCTAGAAGGACAACTATTTCGGATGGATGTGGTGATTGATAGCTTCACATGTGGATGAGATCGCGAAAAGGCAAGGAAGTTATTTGCAGAAACCAAGCAGTGGAGTGAAGAGTATTTCCGACAAGGAGGACTGTTATACTACATAGAGATCAGAGATACACCATATTTATTGTTCCTTTTCTTTCTTCTTTAAATTTGATCATCACTAGTCTTGTTGGATGGGATCATTTATATTTCTTTATGTATTTCATATCATTCTTGTACGAATTCACTTTTGATCATATGGATCATTTTAATGAAGCTACTTGTCGTTGATTATGTCTCTTGTCGATTGCTAAATATCTCTCTTATCGTGTTTGTTTAATATTCGTAGGGGTTGATAAAACTTTTGGATACTCTGGAAATGATAAAACATTTCATGCATAATCATTCATTCATGCATGTCATATCATGACAAGTAGTTATCGCAGGTTTCTCATCTTCCGTTTCCTTTTCAGAATTGCTACTACAAACACACACCGCTACAACACAAGGATTACTTCTAAAAAGCAAATGGAAAAAGTTCAAGCTGATGTTGTTGCCATGGGTACCAGAATGGATACTCGGGTTGACCAGTTAATGGAGATCATTTAAAATATGGTTCATCAGCAAGAAGAAATGAGGGCCATGATTATGAGGCATGCCGAAGCATTGAATAATGGTGGTGAAATTGTGAATACAAGTCTTCCAGGGGTCATCATCAGCAATCCTAATGATACTTTGGGTATTCATAATGTGATTGGAAATACAGGAGGTACTCGGAATGGGAATCTGGAATTGAACACCGGTCTAAATGGTTAAAACGATCATGTAATACGGTGGGAGAACTGACTTGGGATGTTTTGCGTTTGATCGCAATTGTTGTGGATAGCAAGAGTCGCCATCAATGTTTCTTTTATCCAATAAAGGAAAGGGTGAAAAGAACAGGAAAGACCTCTGAGATTATTTTCTTGAGTTTGGGGGGTAGATTATGAAAAGGGAAGGTGTTAACACCCTTTTCATCCATAGTTATCTATGGGCTCTTAGTTGCTTGCTAGATCATTGCTTTTGTTTGAAAGTGTGCTTTGTGGTGGTTTTTGAAAGTATTTTTGAAAAGCGCCTTCGTTTAGGAAAACTTTGTAATGATTCTCATATCTATAAGAATGTATACAAAGTGTTGAACTTTTGAAAATATTCCAATGGAAATTGTTGGTGCATTTGAAAAGGTGTTTGTGTTTTGAAGATGAGCAAGAAACTAGGAACATTCTACCTTATTCAAAAGTCTTTTGTTCATTCCTCTCTTCCTTTGATATTGCTATCTTACCATTGATTGGTAAGAAGCCTTATCTTTGGATGTAAAAGGGACGGGCGTGGGTCAACGTATAGTCATGATAACAATATTGTGAGATATCTTAGCATTTCTTTTGAGGGACTAAGATCATTTATAAGGCAACATTCGAAGCGTCATCGAGGGACTATGATCTTGTATTTTTGATTGTTTTTTCTAAGACGTCTCACATGCATAACATGACTATTTTTCATAAGGCAACAAGTGGAGTTAACCCTAGAGGTGCATGTGTGCAAAGTGTGTTTAATTGCATGCTTTTTTGTCTTTTGATCAGGGTGATCTACTTGTTGATTTTATCTTACCATACAACCTAATTACTAACATTTTGTGTAAAGTCAAAAGTGCAGAAAGATAAAATCCTACACTATTACAATCATATTGAATTGCATGAAAATATAAAGGCAAAAAAATAAGGTAAAAACAAGAAAAATGGATCTTTCAATTTAGGGAGGAAAACCCTTCAATTCTGCACTTTCTAGCTCTCTTCGATCTGACCTGAAAAGGGGTGAAGGCATGACTTTCGATTGGGGCCTGGAGGCCAGCTTGTTGTGTCTTTCGATTGGGGCCTGGAGGCCAGCATGTAGTGCCTTTAGTTTGGGGCTTGGAGGCCAGCATGTTGTGCCTTTCGTCTGGGGCCTGGAGGCCAGCATGTTGTGCCTTCTAGCTGCCTCTTTCGTTTGAAATGATATCTGGTTGGGTCCAGGCTTCACAGTAACTTGCTGGGGTTAGAGGAAAACTCTATTGGGGAAAAGAAGTTAAACATTTGCCTAGTCGAATTTTAGTCTTCACAATATCTTGAGAAATTAAACTATTATATGGTCGGGTCCAGGCTTCATAGTATCTTGAGAAGTTAAACTATTATTTGGTCGGGTCCAGGCTTCATAGAAACTAAAAGTTGTTTGAATAGGAAGTGATTCCATTGATGAGTGTAATGTTTTGTTGGGGGATAAAACCTGTTGAAGAGATTATTTGATGACATGCTGGCAAGGTGAATTCTTATCTGAAGAAATCCACAAGGCTTCTTCTTTTAGGATCAACTCAGCTGGGGAGAGGGTTGTCGAGAGATTGAAACTTTGACCGAGGTTTGCATAGATCCAACTTTGTGGGCAACTCTGTTGGGGTAAAGGTTTATTGTAGCAGGCTCTATGGGGATAATGCTAATGAGATAATTCTTTGGGGATATTTCCATTGCATTAAAGAGATGATCATTGTTGCTTGGCGGCACATATTTTATAAACAGTTTAATTATGTTCATATGCATATGTTCATTCAATTTTAGTCATTGGACGTCTTTGCACTCAAGACAAAAAACAAAAAGTTTGCACTTCAAAGTATATTTGTATTGATGTTCTGCCCATGAATAGGCGTTTTTGTACAAAGAGACGGAGATCCTAGTAAGAGGAAATCGTCGAAAGGATAAAAAAATTGAAAACAAAAATAAAAAACCATGTGGAAATGATCTCATTGTGTTCCAACTCTACTATTTCCCCAATGTCTTCGAACGTCCCTTGCCATTGACATAAGTTGATTGGATTGATCTTGGACCATTTGAACCCGGACCTCGGTAATAAAGTCGATTGTGGTGATTCTACGGGACGTAGTCATACGCTTTTAATCCTTAACTTTTTCCTGGACCTCCCTTTCGGGTTTTCAGCCCACCAAGATTCCTATTTTTCCCAAGTCGCCCTTTCGGGTTTTCGACTTGCCGGGTGTACAATATTTTACATATATCCCTAATTTTTTTCCCAAACCTTTGGTTTGTCGGGATGCCCTTATCTTTCCCAGGTGTGTCAACCTAGCAGGTTTATTATACGTAATATTTTTTAACTATGTCCGCATTCACCGGATATGAGAAATATTCCACGTCCATAGTAGTCAGCATCATGGCACCACCAGAGAAAACTTTCTTGACCACAAGTGGTCCATCGTAAGTGGGAGTCCATTTCCCCTCGGGTCTCCTTGTGGAAGAATGATGCGCTTTATTACCAAGTCACCAACTTGATATACTCGAGGCCTGATATTTTTGTTGAAAGCCTTGATCATACGTTTTTGGTACATCTGACAATGACAAACAGCAGTCAGTCGCTTTTCATCGATCAAGTTCAACTGATCCAATCTTGTCTGAATCCATTCGTCTTCGCTTAGGCCTGCTTCATTCATAATCCTTAGTGAGGAAATCTGAACTTCCACTGGCAGAAAAACTTCTATGCTATAGACCAAAGAAAAGGGAGTTGCCCAAGTTGATGTCTGAGCTGAAGTACTGTAGCCATGAAGAGCAAACGGTAACATCTCATGCCAGTCTTTGTAGGTTACTACCATCTTCTGCACAATCTTCTTAATGTTTTTGTTGGTTGTTTCCACTGTGCCATTTATTTTAGGTCTATAAGGAGAAGAATTGTGATGTTTGATGTTGAACTGGGTGCAAAGTTCTGTAATTACAGCATTGTTGAGATTGGTCCCGTTGTCAGTGATGATCCTTTCGGGGATACCATAGTGGTAGATAAGGTTATGCTTGATGAATCTGGATACAATGTTCTTTGTGACTAAGGCAAATGAGGCAGCTTCGACCCATTTGGTGAAATAATCGATAGCGACAAGAATGAAACAATGTCCATCGGAAACATTAGGTTTAATCTCTCCAACCATGTCAATGCCCCACATTGCAAACGGCCATAGAGCAGTCATGAAATTTAGAGGAATAGGAGGCACGTGGACTTTGTTAGCGTAGATTTGGAACTTGTGGCAAGTCTTTGAGTTGCGATGGCAATCAGTCTCCATTGTTGAGCAATAGTAATCAGCTCTCAGGATTTTCTTGGCCATAGTATGTCGGCTAGGGTGAGTCCCAAAGAGACCATCATGCATGTCTTCCATAATTTCCTCTGCCTCCTTCTTGTCCACACATCGGAGTAGAGTAGAATCATGGTTGTGTTGTACAGGATTACATTGCTTAGGAAGAATTTGGCTGAGAATCTTCGTAAGAACTTTTTATCATTGATGGATGCTCCTTCGGGATACTCTTGTGCTTCAAGGTATCTCTTTACATCATGGTACCATGGCTTCTCAGCGTTAGTATCAAGCTCATAGAAGTGCACAGGTTCATCGAATCTCTCAATTGTAATCATAGGAGCTTCGTTGTCCCATTTGACCTTGAACATAGAAGACATTGTGACCAAAGCATCGGCTAACTGATTTTCTTCCCTAGGGAAGTGTTCAAAGGTGATCTCTTCGAAGTAAGGAATTAGAGATAGCACAAGCTCCTTGTAAGGATTGATATTAGGGTGCTTAGTGTCCCAATATCTTTTTACTTGGCTAATCACTAGAGCGAAATCCCCAAATATATTCAAATGCTTGATCTTCAAATCAATGGCAGCCTTCAGACCCAAAATGCATGCTTCGTACTCAGCCATGTTATTCGTACAATCGTAGCACAGTCTGGAAGTGAAAGGAGTGTGGCAACCTTCAGGGGAGATTATCACAACACCAATTTTGTTATCCAAAGTGTTGGAAGCCCCATCGAAGACCATAGTCCATTAGGATCCTTGTTCAGGTCTGTTATACGGTCCAGGTTTCGCGCAGTCGGTTACTAACATGATATTCTCATCCGGGAAGTCAAAGTTCATAGACTGATAATCATCAACAACTTAATGGGCCAAATGATCTGCTAATACACTTCCTTTGATGGCCTTTTATGTTGTATATTGGATATTATACTCAGACAAGATCATTTGCCATCTAGCTATCAGTCTGGAATGAGCGGGTTTCTCAAAGATGTACTTGATAGGGTCCATCTTAGAAATCAGTAGAGTGGTATGAGTCAACATATATTGTCTTAGCCGGCGAGCAGCCCATGCCAGAGCGCAGCAAGTTTTCTCGAGCAGTGTATATCTGGTTTCACAGTCGGTAAACTTTTTGTTCAGGTAGTATATAGCATGCTCTTTTCGACCAGACTTGTCATGTTGGCCCAACACACACCCCATAGAATTCTCTAGCACCATCAAGTACATGATCAAGGGTCTTCCTTCAACTGGAGGCATGAGGATAGGAGGTTCTCGCAGATATTCTTTGATTTTGTCGAAGGCAGCCTGACATTCATCATTCCATTCGACTACTTGATCTTTCTTCAAAAATTTGAAGATTGCCTCACAAGTAGCAGTTAAGTGAGATATGAAGCGGGCGATGTAGTTAAGATGGCCCAAGAATCCTCTAACCTCCTTTTCAGAGTGGGGGACTAGCATTTCTTGGATGTCCTTTACCTTGGCAGGATCGACTTCGATGCCTTTACCACTAACAACAAAACCTAGAAGTTTTCCAGATCGTACTCCGAATGTGCACTTATTAGGGTTCAACCTCAGCTTGTACTTTTTCAACCTCTCGAATAGTTTGTATAGGTGATTCAGATGCTCCTCTTTGGTTTGTTACCTTGCAATCATATCATACACATAGACCTCTATTTCATGATGGATCATATCTTGACCGTGCTTGCATGTTTTACTTGTTGTTTATTTTATCTTGTCACAATTTTTACTTGATAAGCATTTTAACCTTCTCCCTTGTGCTCAATCCTTGTGATGTGTGTTTTCTATTGTGTTAGTAATTAAATGTCAAATACATGTCTCCTCAAAATCCAAGGAAAGGATAATATTTTTGACTTTATAGTCATAAGCATGTGCATTTCCCTTTGTATAAAAATTCTTGTGAATAATCACTCTACGTATCTTCTTGAACTGTAAAGCACCTCTTGAACCCTATCAATCATTTCCAAACTTGAACCACTTTCATATAAAAAACCTTGACTTTGTGTCATTGCATTTTCAAACTTTCTTTCTTTAATAAATGCTTTAATATACTTAAGCATATCAAAACAATTTCAAAAGACTAAAAGTGACTAAACCTCACCCAAATGTTTTTTTCCACTTGGCTTTTCAATTTAAAACTTTTTGCAAAATGATTAGATATAAATCCTCTTATAGTTGAGATATGATTCTCGTATCTCCATAGTATTTGTTTAAGTAAATGTGATTCTTTCCACATAAAGACGTTAGTTGGAAATTTGTTGATCTTTATATCCAAGTTAGTAGCCTTCTTTCATAGTGATGCAAGATCCATCTTCTCATACTTGTGGTGGTATTAGTTGAGATTTTTCTCTAAAATATGACGAAATATATCTTCTCTTAAAATCAACTACAACAGACTATTTTGTTACTTTTTACCACGAACTACGAGTTTTTGGTCCTTAATTGGTATGTAGGTATAAGACTATGTGTTTCCAAACAAAAACCAATAAAACATACTTCATTTTCCATTACCACATTCATTTAACAAACAAAAAATTTTAAATCAAAAAAACAAATATTATAAGTGGTTCCTATAGAATATTATAGATATATAGGTGTTAATATTTTCCCTTTGTATAACCAACCCCGTATCTTGGATCTCTTCCTTATGTTTTGCTTTTAGTCTTTGTTTCTTGCATTGCATGTTAAACAATAAGATTTCGATCTTTTCCCTTTTTCTTAGAAAGAATAAAGTTCAGTGGTGACTTCTTAAGTCTTTGTGAGTCAAATTCCTCAATAGCTTGATCTCCTCGATTTTTCACTGCGACACAAGGCTTCATTAAAAAATTGTATTTTTCTAATGCCTAATAAATTCTCCTTTGTTGTGGCAGAGCTTCTCCCACTCCTGCCAGTATATTTTCTTTTTGTTGCTAGTATCTCCTTAAAATCTTTTAAATTTCCTTGCACACTATAACAGGCGAGAGGAAAGAGCTCATTAAATATGTAGGAATGACTTGAATAATTTCCTTTATAAGGGATGTTCTTCTTGCATAAGAAAGAGTATTAGTACTCCAATCATTAAGTTTCTTTCTGATCCTATCAATAATAAATTTGAAGGAATGAGTTTTAGAGGAACTTAAGTAGGTAGGAAAGCCCAAATATTTCTTAATTTTATCAGTTATAAGTATATCAATCCACTTAGAGAAGGTCTCGTTCTGCATTTGAGTAGTATATCTACTAAACATCATTTTATATTTTCTGAAATTGATTTGTTGTCCTGATGCTTTATGATACACGTTAATAATGTTGAGCATATTTTTGGCTTCTTTCTCGTTACTTGTACAGAAGATTAGGCTAACATCTCCAAATATAATGTGAGAGATATCAGGGGCATCCTTAGCAATAGAGATACCATATATCAGCCAATGAGTTTTGTCTCTCTAAGCCCACCAGATCTCATACATGAGGAGATAATCTTCAAGATCTTTCTGCTTAGCCTGAACGTACTCCTGATTCTGGTTGTTAGGATTCTTGTTTTTTCTCTATTTAGGTTCTCTAAAATCTTTTTGATAGTTTGTTTAATGTTCCCCACATTGTTATTGCCCCGCTTAGAAAGATTCCTAAGGATGTCTTGGAGTTTGACAGTAGTGCTGACATTTTTGGAAACCCAAAGGCTTTTTATCTCATCATTATTTGCAAATCTTAGAATCCTCCCCCGACCTGAAAAATTGGAGATGTTAAAATCAAGACATATATGATTGTGAATCAAGACATATAAGATTGTGATCAGATCTTTGATATGGTGAGGAAACTTTTCTCTCCAGGATTTAGAGGCTAGAAATTTATCTAGCCTAGCTTCAATGAAGTTAGAATCCTTCATAATGTTTTTCCAAGTAGACATGTAGCCTTTGAATCCTAGATCACACAGAGCAATTTTAATAGTGTTGTTAAAATCATTGGTTACGTTGAGATCAATAGGATTTCCTCCCTCTGCAAATAAAACTAGTGTTATCATTAGTACCATGATGTTCCATATAGAAATCAATAAAATGTTGATTAAAATCCAGAATATTCAAATTTATATCCTTGCACCTAAGCAAAGCAAGACCCCCAACTTTACCTCTCTTCCAATTAGTATTACAATCTACAATATGAATATTGATTAAGCTACCAATTTTTATTAAGCAACTAAGATTACTATTATTACTACACATTTTTGTTCCACACAAGAAAACAATATTATGAAAGTTTATAATAATCAATTGTTTAAGAGCTCTTATGATGCGGGGGTTTCCCAACCACCTGCAAATATAAGCTAAGATTTTCATTCTTATTTGGCTTCATCCTCAATAGGATTAGCCAATGTTATGTGCATATCTGTTCCAATAGCCCCATTCTCATCAATTTGAATTATTTTCCATTTTTGTAGCCAAGATTTTCTGCCAAGTCATTTATGTCATTATTTTGGATTGTTAGTTGATTGTCATAATTGGTCTCCTCACCCTTTTCGTTGGTAGCTAGACTAGAAAGTTTGTCCAACATAACCTTAAGGATAGGGCTAAAATGACTAATGTTAGGCTTCTTGTTAGGGTTGCTATTAAACTACCTTTCTGAGTGTTGAATAATCTTCCTTCCCCATTGGTTGGTCTTTAGTCATGGCCCTATAGGGTTAACATCATTGAAACCAGGGTTAGGGTTGATAGGATTTTTATAGTGTTCTTCTTCATTGTGACCAATTATGCTACACATAAAACAAAACATAGACATCTTTTCATAGAGAAAATCAATCTAGTTAACCCCATTAGTTGTATTTACTATGTATATCCCATGCTTGATAGGTTTCTCCATATTAAAGGGTAATTTAGTATTTGTTATATTTGGAATATTTTTCTTAGGATCTATGTGTCATTCTTATCTTTGTTATCTTTGTGTATAAATAGGTATACTAGGTTTCATTAATATTAATTCAATTCTTTACCAATCATTTGTAGCAGTTTTTTATCATTCATCATTTTCTCTCTTCTTCCTCAATTTCATCACTTTGCACCAACAAATTGGTATCTAGAGCACTTGGTTCTTCTAAAATTCTGGGAAACACGAGTGGAAGTGAGTTGTGTGTTTGATTTTGGTTCTTGATTTCTGTTGAATCTTGAACAAAAACTGAACAGAATCACACTGGTCCTGTGGGTTTGGGAAACACTGAGTGAGATCTGAGATCTGAGATTTGTGCAAGGTTTAAGATGAGTGGAGGCAGTAGTTTGAACACTAAACTTCCATTTTTTGATGGTGAAAGCTGGAACAGATGGATGATACAGATGGGTGTGTTGTTTGGTGCTCAAGATGTTCTGGATCTTGTTACCAATGGTTATGTTTCAATTACAGCAGATGCTACTGAAGAACAAAGATCTGCAGAAAGAGCTACGAGGAAGAAGGATCAGAAAGCTCTGTTCTATATCCATCAGTGTGTGGATGAAAGTGTATTTGAGAAGATTGTTGATTCGACGACGTCGAAAGAGGCATGGGATATACTGATCAGATGTCACGGTGGTGACGTGTCAGTGAAGAAGGTGAACCTTCAGTCCCTGCGAAAGCAATATGAGAATCTCAACATGAAGAACAGTGAGAAAGTTTGAGTACATCTCCAGAATGATTCTGATCACTAATGCGATGAAAGCTTGTGAAGAAACACTTTCTGAATCGGTAATCATAGAGAAGATTCTGAGGTCACTTACTCATCAGTTTGATTACATTGTTCTTTCTATTGAACATTCTAAAAATCTAGAAACCATGAGAATAGAATAGTTGTAAAGCAGTCTAGAAGCGCAGGAGTTGCGTCTGACTGAAAGAACTTCTGAGAGGTAAGTTGAGCAAGCTCTGAAGGTTTCTTTTGTCAAGAAGGACCAGAAGAAGAATAGACGTGGTGATAAATTCCAGAAGTTAGAAACCTTAACTTCTGATGAAAAGAAATATCAGAAGGGAAAGGAAAGGTATGACAAGAAAAAGGTTCAATGTTACTATTGTAAACAGTTTGGCCATTTTCCAGAGATTGTAGAAACAGAGGAAGGAAATCAGAAGAAGCAAATATAGCTAGAGGAGATTCTGATGATGAACCTGGGCTACTGTTGGCTTCTGATTCTGATGGAAAGTGTTCAGAAGATTGGTGGTATATGGACATTGGTTGTTCAAACCACTTGACTGGGAACAAACAATGGTTGATAGACTTTGACTCCAGAAGGAGAACAAAAATCAGATATGTTGATGATAAGTATCTTAATGCAGAAGGTATGGGAAATGTCAGAGTCAAACTGAAGAATGGAAAAAACATTCTGATCAAAGATGTTTGGTATGTTCATGGAATGAAAAGTAATCTGATGAGTGTGGGTCAGCTCATTGAGAAAGGGTTCTCAGTTGTTATGAAGGACAACCTTTTGACGTTATATGATTTCAATCAGAAGTTGATTATGAAGTATGAGCAGGGAAGCAATAGAACATTCAAGGTGAATGTAGAAACAACTGAAACAGAGTGTCTTAGTGGAGAAGGTGCTGAAGGTGAAAGTAAGTTGTGGCACAAGAGGTTGGGGAACTTTAACTATAGAAGGTTAGGGCATCTAAGTTCTAAGAAGCCTGTACATGGAATTTCGAAGACTGTGAAGCCTGAGAAGTCATGTGAGATATGCATGAAAGGCAAGCAACCCATATTGCCATTTGCATCAGAAGTAGCCCCCATAGCGAAGCATGCTTTGGGAGTAGTATATTCTGATGTGTGTGGACCATTTCCAGTACCTTCACTTGGAGGAAACAAATATTTTGTGTCTTTTGTGGATGAGTTCACAAGAATGGCATGGGTAACACTCATCAAGTTCAAGCATGAAGTGTTTACTGAGTTTCAGAAGTTCAAGGTGAAGGCTGAGAAGCAGAGTGGTCAGGAGTTGAAGATTCTGAGAGCGGATGGTGGAGGTGAGTATAACTCTATAGAGTTCCAGAAGTTCTGTGAAGAGAATGGAATAGAACATGAGGTTACTGCTCCATATACTCCTCAGCACAATGGTCTTGCTGAAAGAAGAAACATAAATTTGCTTGATATGACCAGAAGTATGCTAAAAGAGAATAAGCTACCCCACATGTTATGGGGAGAAGTTGTTGCCACATCAACATATGTTCTGAATAGGTGTCCAACGAAGAAACTGGAGGAAAATGTTCCTTTAGAAAAGTGGAATGGAGATAAGAAAAGTGTTAGCCATCTGAGGGTGTTTGGTTCTGTATGCTACAAACACGTTTTAGAAGTTAGAAGACGGAAACTGGATGATAGAAACAAAGTAATGTTACTGGTGGGGTACCATAGTACATGTTCCTATAATCTTTAATGTCCAGAAACAAACAAAGTAGAAATCAGCAGAGATTTTATTGTGAAAGTGTCAGAAACATGGGATTGGAACAAGCCTCAATCAGATTCTGGTGTAGCACCAACACCAGAGTTAGTTTCTGAAGATTCTTCAGAAAGTTCTGAAGACGAGTCAGAGTCAGAAGATGAATCTGATTCTGAAGATTCTGAAGATGAGTCAGAATCTCAGGGAGATTCTGATAGTAGATATGATTCTGATCTAGATTCTAATGATGATCCAGAATCTGGTGGTCATTATATTTCTGAAAGGGAAAACTCTGAAGATATAGGGTCTGGAGGACAAGCTTCCAGAAGTAACTCTGAAGGTGGTAATTCTGAAGGAAGTAGTTCTGGACAAGGTCCCGAAGCTAGCACTGTTCCAAGTTCTGGAGAAGCTTCAGAACAAGTTCAGAGGCCACAGAGAATCAGACAAATACCAAGTAGGTTTGCAGATTTTAGCATGTTGCATGACACTGAAGTAGATTCTGAAGGAGAATCCGTTCAGTGTGCCATGTTAGTAGATTTTGAACCAGTGGGTATTGAAGAAGATCTTAAGAAGAAAGTATGGTTGAATACCATGAAGAAAGAACATGAGGCTATTGAAAGAAACAAAACTTGGAAGTTGACAAAGCTTCTAGAAAAGAAGAAAGCCATCAGTGTCAGATGGGTTTTCAAGGTAAAGCTTAAGCCAGATGGATCAATTGGCAAACACAAAGCGAGACTAGTGGCTAGAGGTTTTCTTCATAAACCTGTACTAGATTACTTTGAGGTATTTGCGCCTGTAGCTAGACATGAAACAATCAGACTGATGATTGCTTTAGCTGTAAACAGAAGTTGGCCTTTGATACATCTAGGTGTGAAGTCTGCATTTCTGAATGGTCTGTTACAAGAAGAGGTATATGTGTCACAACCTCCTGGATTTGTGAAAAATAATCAGGAAGGGATGGTATACAAGTTACATAAAGCCTTATATGGACTGAAACAAGCGCCCAAAGCTTGGAATCTGAAAATTGATTCGTTTTTCCAGAGGCAGAAGTTTCAGAAATGTGAGATGGAATATGGCGTGTATGTGCAGCATTCTGGTGGAAATATGATTCTGGTGTGTCTATATGTTGATGACATATTTGTAACTGGAAGTTGTCCAAAAGATATAATCAAGTTCAAAGAAGTTCTGATGAATGAATTTGAGAAGACAGATCTGGGAAATATGGTATATTTTCTAGGAATGGAGACTCTGTACTCAAAGAAGGGTATCATTCTACATCAGTTGAAGTATGAACTTGAACTTCTGAAGAGATTTAAGCTGCGGAATTGTGAAGTTGTTGTGACACCATCAGAAACCAATCATAAATTGGATTCTGATTCTGATGGTGATTTTATGGATGCTACGACCTTCATACAGTCGGTTGCTTCTCTTAGGTACTTGTGCAATACCAGACCTGACATTTTCTATGTAGTTGGAATGGTTAGCAGATTCATCAGTACACCAAAGTGGTCTCACTACCAAGTTGTTGTCAGGATTCTAAGGTATATCAAGGGAACTCTGAAATATGGAGTGCTATTTCCTTCTGGAAGAAAGACAGAACCAGAATTAGTGAGTTATTCTAGTTCTTACTGGTGTGGAGATAGAGTTGACAGAAGAAGTACTTCTGGTTACTTGTCCAAGTTTCTGGGAGGTCCTATTTTTTGGAGTTCCAAGAAACAGCCTGTTGTGGCTCTGTCAACGTGTGAAGCTGAGTACATTGCAGGTGTCGTAGCTGCATGTCAAGTTGTTTGGCTTCTGAATTTTCAAGAGGATTTGAAGATTGAGATAGAGAAACCTCTGAAGTTGTTGATTGATAACAAGTCTTCAATCAATCTTGCCAAGAATCCAGTGTTGCATGGAAGAAGAAAGCATATTGAGACGAAGTATCATTTTCTGAGAAGTCAAGTGCAGAAAGGAGTGTTAGAAGTTATGCACTGTAGCACCCAGAAACAGTTGGCAGATGTTCTGACGAATGCAATCAAAACAGACCAATTTCTTCATTTGAGGAATGAAATTGGTGTTGTTTGTTTCTGATAGATACTAAAGTAAGGGATGGTTTTAAAGGGTAATTTAGTATTTTCTATATTTGGAATATTCTCTCTTAGGGCCTATGTGGCATTCTTATCTTTGTTATCTTTGTGTATAAATAGGTGTACTGGGTTTCATTAATATTAATTCAATTCCTTACCATTCATTTGTAGCAGCTTTTTATCATTCATCATTTTCTCTCTTCTTCCTCAATTTCATCACCTTGCACCAACACTCCATACTGATCTTCATTATAACCTTTGTTATAGATGTTTTATCTGTCATCTCAAAGAGACCTGCATTCATCACTTCTTAAATTTTTCTACCAATATTCATTCCCATTTGGGGGTTCTCCCATTAATTGGGAGACCCTGGATATGGAACTAAGTAGGAGCCATCGATAATTCCATAGAGCTTAAAGTTTTGATGTTGTCCCATTCTTGTAGAATGAATCAATAATTCCTAAAAATCCACACGCTTCCTTTCAAAATCATTTTGATGTTTTCAGGTTTGTCCATTAGAATCTTGAAAATAGAGGGTTCAAGTTCACTAACCTGGAGATTTTGTGGGTTACACCTAATGTTAGCCAAAGACGCGTGAATCGATTCCTTGTGTATGGGTTTTTCTATGATGATCTTTCCAAGGATGTAGGGTAACCCAATTTATTTCATTTCACATAATTCTTCTTCTTCAAGCACGAAGAAATATGGATCAATTATAGTTTTTATTCCCTCTTCATCCATTTATTCTTATGTTGATTTCCCCCAATTTTGGTTTTTGATCTTCTATGGATGATGTTTTCCCCAGATTGGGAGGTTTTGTGATGGTGTTCAGATTTTGATTGCATTTTTTGGTTTTATGAGGTTGGTCACAAAGGTCTTGGAAAAAAGGGTCGGTGAAGATAGTGTTATGATTATGATCATAGTTAGAGCAAATATGCTCTTTGATGGTTGTTAGGATTTGGTTCATTGATCTTCGTGATAATGTGGATGCATTTCTCTTTTAAATGTTTTACATGATGTCAAAACTATGAGTTGATTAACTTTTATGTACATTGACCGATATCTCTAAGTATTTGTGTGCACCCTTGCATTATAAGTTATTAGGAACCTTAAGAAGCATATAGAACAAATTTGTTTTGGTTATTCATTGGTCTCATAAAAGAAAAATAGGTTTCTGCATAAATTGCATGTCTATGTGTCGACACATTCTTGCTTCGTGTTGACACATGTGTTGTTGTTTTAAGCAATTAATTCTCTGGAAATTGGTGTCAACTCATCCTCTTGTTTGTGTCGACACATGTCTTCAAAACTGCTCTATGTGTCGACACATTCATGTTTCGTGTCGACTCATGTGTTGTTGTTTTTAAGCTTGAAAATCTTTGGAAATTTGTGTCGACTCATAACCTATTACAGGTTGACACATGTGTCTTATTTTGTCATGTATGTGTCAACACATCACTTGTTCGTGTCAACACATCATGTACCAAACTTCAAAAATTAGTTTTTCTTTTGTGTTTCTAGGTCTTTCATTTGCCTCCAAGTCTCACACCTATATATATCTCATACAAGCATCATTTTCATTTTGGTGAAACTATAAGCACATGCTTGATTGCTCTTCATCTTCAACCTTGACCCTATGCATACACAAAACCAAAATACACATAATCATTCATTGTGTGGGTGCCATCTAGGCTGGGTTGATAACATTCCATTTAGGTTGGTTGTAACCTAAGATTGGGTTGACAATCACGGGGGTTTCATCCAGGAAAAATGCGAGAATTTAAACCTCAAGATCAAGTGGAGATTTGATGGTTTTTAATTAGATTGTGCCGATATTGGACTTGACCGAGTGAAGACCTTCAAAAATGGGGTGGTTATTGCAAGCCTAGTAGCGTGATATGGTGAATCGTCAGGTAATTTTGGGTGACAACAAGCTTGCAATTAGATTCGGCCGAGTGAACATTAAAGACAGGTTTTCCTTCAAGATAGTAGCGTGGGACGATGGATCAATTGGAGTTGTTGGGGGCTTAATCTAACTCCATCAAGCCAAAGGGAATTTTATTGGATCATCATCAACCATAGGTGTTGTAGGGGGAATTGCAACATTTCTCTTGTAAACATGCTTTTGTAATTAGTAAGAAATTGGTCTCAATTCCAAAACGGAATTAGGGGGGACGTAGCCATAACGAGGATGATTGGCGAACTTCCTTAACAAATCCTCTTCTCTCTCTCTCTCTCTCTCTCTCTCTCTCTCTCTCTCTCTCTCTCTCTCTCTCTCTCTCTCTCTCTCTCTCTCTCTCTCTCTCTCTCTCTCTCGCTTTATTTCTTTTACATTTTGTTAGCAATTTATTACACTCTTGATTGTGCAAATTGATTAGAATAGAATTTTAACATCAATAAAATTCAAAGGAATTTATGGAAAATTAAACTGCATACTAGGTGTTCGATAAATTGTCTAAGTAATTTTTTACCATTTATTTCATTGGAAATAGGCTGCTTAATTGATTGGATTCAAAAAATTTATTGAGAATTTTTTGTGTTGCTTATTTATCATCTTTATTTAACGTGAATTGATTGAACGCATATCTGAGCTCCAATAATCATGTGTGTTGTACCCCAAAATTTTCCCTCTCATTTATCAAGATTTTCCACACAAGACTTCTTTGACTCAACACAGGATTAGAGTTTGCTCAGCTCAAGACACCTCATCTTGCACTAATCACCCAAAATTAGGGTTTGAGTTTGCACAAGAATTTTTGGACCACCAATGCTTCATGTGACTTTCATACTTCATCTTGGATCCCTAAGATTGCTCATGTCAAGTTTCAAGCCTTGAACTACATTTTTGATCAATCAATTGGACAGTTGACCTAAAAATCAGCTGTATTGGGGAAAAAGTCAACCATGACCAATTTATAGTCAAAATTCATAATTTTTTATCCACATCAACATTTTAGACTCATATGTACCATTTGATCAAGTTTGGATCACAACTCCTCAAGAAATTTGATCAAATCATCAAAAGGGCAAAATGGTCAAAATTAGGGTTTTGACTGAGAAAGGGCAGTTTTTTATTTTTAACCTAGCCAATGACCAATTGAGTTCAAGCATAATTTCAAGGGTTCAATGGCATCATCTTGACCTAATTACATGGTTCAAAAGATCTCAAGTTCATTGGATTGACAGATGAATTTTGCAGTCAACTGATCAAAAGTCAATTGTACCCTGAAAAGTCAAACTTTGACTTTTCAGTCAAAATCAAGTGCCAAGGGTCATAATTCATCAAGATATGTCAAAATATGAAACTTGTTCACCAAGAAAACCAATTTTGAAAATTAGGGTTTTGAATTTGAAAAAATTTCATAACTTAGAATTTTTCTAAGTATGAAAATTTTCTTATTTTTTCCCAACTTTTCACCACTTTTTCACCATGATGAAATTTGATTCAAAGAAAACTTACAACATGAAAGTTGTAGTCCTCCATGATATCTACAACTTTTCTTCACAAACCTTTCCCAAAAGATGCTTGGATCTCAAGTTATGAATTTGTGAATATAGGTCCATGAACTAAATAACTTAGTGAAAATTTGCCCTAATTTAGGCAGTTTTTTGACCCAACTTCATGGACATTTTTCACCTAGTTCCAAGAGGTATCTCAAAATTCATTTCAAATATTTATTATAGATCACATTGCAAGCTTTCCAAAATGTCCAATAACTCCCCAAGATCATTTTTAGTTAGGGAGAATCGAAGAGGAGAAGTTGGCATTTTGTCACTTTTGATCAAGCCATTTTACAAAGCATCAAGTTGCAAATCAGAGCTTTGATGTTTGAATCTTGCTTTACAGGTCCTAAACTTATTATACACTCCATAATTAAATGCAAACTCAGAGGTTAAAGGATTTATTTTCACTTTTGAAGCATTGTACAAGAGATGTTTCCATTTTTGGCCAAAAGGTTACAATGCCATTTTCATAAAGGTGAACTTTTGCAATTTTGTCCATCTTGATCCTTGGACCTGTCCCTTTGGTACAAGCATTTTATACAGGTCTCAAGCAAAGTATACCAACTCTTATCAGGTCACAAACTAGCCAGTACAAGCATATAGCAATGGTCACTTCACTTTTCTTCAAAGACAAGAAAAGTGGCCAAAAGGTAAAAGGCTTGCACAACTAGTGAAGAGTGGACTTGGTATCATTCTATACATATCCACAAACTTGTTACAAACCAGGAAACGATTGCTTTACATATGAAACTCTCCAAAACACAAAAACTCCATTTTTCTGCCAAAACACACAGTTGCTACAGAATCATAGCCATTTCATTTTTGGCTCGTGCGTTTTGCATTTTAACATTTGAAACACTTCATACACATCGTATCAAAGCAGTCCAAGCATTCATCCTGCATCTGTAAGCCCCATTTCAGCCATTGCCATTTTCAAACTTGGAGCTTGCAGCTTAACTTCTACAAAGAGTTCTGGCCATCCACAAGGCAAGCTAGGCATTGGAATAGCTTGAAGGAAGTTCAAGGAAGCTCACACAATCCTCAGGCCTCCATCAAAGTCCCTGTATTGCTCTATCCAAATCCAACTGAAGGAGGTATTTTTCAAAACTCTATCTCTCTGAATAGGCATCCTCAAGCCACGATTTGTGAAGGAAAAATGTAGTCCATAACATGGTGAAGCTGTACATATGCATACTTTTCATTTATATTAACTGTGCTATGAGAATTTAAAGCTTGAAGTTCATGAAATTTTTAGGTCACGAATTAGGGCCATTAAAATTCTCCTTGATCTTTTAGAGTTAGGTCACAAATTTTATATGGTTGGAATCGTGAGATTAAATGCCATAAGTTTCATGTTATCAGTTTTTGTTTTTGTGCAAGCATTAGCAAGTTACAGTTTGAACTAAAACGCGCGCGCAGGAGAAGAAGGTGGAGGACAGGGATGATGTTCTGGGCCTTTGGCGCCTTGGGCCTTTGCTTTTGATATTTGCACCTCCCGATCCACTATTTGCACCCCTTGACTTATTTTGTTATATTTTTCATATTTTCTCATATTTTTATGTTTATTGCTTTAATTATTTTTTCTGAACATTGAAAAATCATAAAAAAATAATTTCTTTATTTTTTCAATTTTTATTTTATTTTTTTTAATTATTTTTTGGCATAAAAAATAGTTTATCAGGACAAATATATTTTTATTTTCTTAAAATAACTTGTAAATAATAAAAAAAATACTACATATTTTTTATATACTATTTATAATCATACATAATTATTTTTACACCTACTAATTTTTTAATATTGGCATATAATATTATTTATTATTTTCTTGTACAAAAAATGGACAAAATAATAATATAGGAAACATATTTTATTTTAATTAAAAAACTAGGGTTTCACCCCTTTCCAAAAATAATAATATTTTTTCTCTTATTTCTAGGGTTTAAATAAATTATTTTCTCATACATTAAACAAATACAAAATATTTTTTACATAAATACATTTGCATTGCATTTTAATATTTATATATTTATTTAATACGCACAATATTCAATTGGGTTGTAATAGTATTTTTAGGTTTATATTTGTGCAATATCGCCATTCAAAAACTTGTATCCCCCTCCCATAATAATTATTGTAATAGCTTAGTTTACATTTACGCAATTTATTGCTTTCCTATACCATGTTTAGTAAAACTAGGGTTTGCATGACAAGAACCAAAAACAAAACAAATAGAAAAAACCTAATGCAAGACAAAAGCATGAATATGACACACTTTGCACACAAGCACCCTTAGGGTTTCACCCACTTGGTTGTCTAAAATAAAATGGCCATGTTACGCATGCGAAGTATCTTGGCAAAACAAAACAAAATAAGATCAGAGTCCCTCGATGACGCTATACAAAGGTTGCCTAAAACAAAATGATCTTGGTCCCTCAAACATGCTAAGATACTTGGCAACATTGATATCATGGTCATACGATGACCTACGCCTGTCCCGTTTACATCCAAAGATAGGGTTGTTTACCAAATCAATGGTAAATCAACAATGTCAAAGGAATAAATATGCACAAGAAAAACATTTGAGTAGGTGGATTAGCTTCTAGTTACTTATTACATTTCAAAACAATCCTTGTTATTTTCAAAAACAAACACACACATTTCAAAAACATCTTGCAAACCATTGAAAACATTTTCAAAAGACAAACATCTTTGTATACATTCTTACGAACGAGAATCATTACAAAGATTGCCTAAACGAATGGCCTCTTTTCAAAATACTTTCAAAACCACACAAAGCACCATTTCAAACAATTTCAAAGCAAAGCAAGTGATCTAAACAAGTAACTAAGAGCCCATGGAAAACCATGGATGAAAAGGGTGCTAGCACCTTCCCTTTTCATAATCTACCCCCCGAACTCAAGAAAACATCTCAAAGGTCTTTCCTGTGCTTTTTTACCTTTCCTTTTGGATAAAAGAAAAGTCGGTGGCGACTCTTGCTAACCGCAACATTTGCGAACACAAAAGTAAAACCTCAAGTCAGTTCTCCCACCGCATCACAATGTGCCTTTAGACGACTTTGATCTAAGGACATGACTTCCACTAACCATTGTTTTTAACATGATTTAAAAACTATTTTAAACTGAAATTTAAAATGGGTATCTATTCACCCCCCCCCCCCCCTCTAGATAAATTTATATCCTCTAACAAGTGCCATCTGGAGCCCGATTCATTCTATGTGCTTCCAATGCACTTTTTAGAAAATGGAAAATGCACCTAAAGGGTAGTGTAATAGAACTCATGTATTCATCAGTGAAACTATGTTTATTGGAAGACTTGTATATGCATTCATATCGATTCTTATAATAAGGGTGTATGGGATGTCATAGAAAATGGTCCAAACGTTATTACTGAGGACGTTGATGATGTCACTGTACCCAAACCGGAAGAAACATGGAGTAGAGATTAAAAGGAACTGTGGAGTTACGATTGGAAGACACGAAACATTCTCATGTCCTTCCTTGGAGTGGATGAATTTTATCGTGTCTCTCATTGTGAAACCATAAAAGCTATATGGAACACATTGGAAATTACCCATGAGGGAACCAATGAGGTTAAACAAGCTAGATTAAATACATTGACTCAAGAGTTGGAGCTCTTTTGTATGAAGCATGGTGAAACCATTGCGGATATGCAAAAGAGATTTTATCATCTCATTAACCGTTTGTATACACTTGGGAAACCAGTTTCCAATGGAATTTCTACTAACAAAGCTTTGAGATGTCTTATTAGGGATTGGCAACCAAAGGTCACGATGATCAATGTAGCCAACAATCTTGTTACACTTGACCTCATTACATTGTTCGGTAAGCTTGAAGAATATGAGCAAGAACTTACTATCTTGGAAAAATATGAGAAGAAGATGAAGAAATAAAAAGGGAAAGAAAATGAGGTTGAAAAAAGTCCATTACTCTAAAGACTTCTTGTTCTAAGTTCTCAACAAACGAGCAAACTGATATTGAAGATAATGATAATGATAACTCGGATGATGAAGAAGAAATTGGATTATTCGTAAAAAGGTACAATAGATACATGAGAAAAAGGAGTAAGTCACTCCAACAAAAATCTCACAAAGTATAGGAGACAATCCTCATCTTCAAATGAAGGAGACAACAACAAAAGAAGTTCTAAAGGTATATGCTACAATTATGGAAAATCGGGTCATTATAGGCCGGAGTGTCCAGCTCTTGAAAAAGACAAAGAGAAAGGCATGAATACAAACTCTAGAAAGCCTAGAAGAGCTTATGTGGCTTAGGGAGTGATTGTAAATCCTCAAGTGATGAAGACTCGAGTGATAATGAAGAAACAGTGACTGTTTTTTTATCTGTTGGTACTATGAAAAGAAGTGAAAAGAGGTCAAACCATCCAAGTATGATGAAGTTCGTCTCTCTCCTCATTATCATGAAGAGAAGAAAAAGAAAAAAGCTAAGCCCTAAAAGAAACTTGAAGTGTGTATTTCGCTCATTACCGTGAAGAAAAGAAAAAGGTTGTAAGTCCTTTCAAGCATGTGCCTAATAAATAATTGTCTCATTCCGATTTGTTGAATGCCTTTTAAAATCTACACAAAGAAGCTATAGAATCCTTAAAAAAACTTTCTTCAAACAAAAAAATTATTTCTTATTTGGAAGCTAAGGTAGATGATATAGAAAATCAAATGGAAGATCTAAAGTGCTTTATGATAGATATTCAAAAATCAAAAGATGAAGATGAAGAACTCACTTAGTTTAACTACTTTGGTTGTGACACTTGTCCTATTTGGAAAAAAGAGGTTAGATCTCTAAAGGTATAACTTGACAAGGTTCTAAAACCAAAGATAACATTTTCCATTGATACTTAAAAACATAAATTACCTACTCATAATCCTTATAGGAACTATGAATTTGTTGAGAAAGAATCAAAGGATAAGAGTTCATCTCATCCTAACTTGACTTGTCACTATTGTTGTGTAAAAGGTCATACCATGGATAAGTGTAAACTTAGGAAATTTCTAGTTCCTAAGGGCATTTATCAATGGTTACCAAAACATAACCATGGTGTTACTTACCCTCAAGGACCCAATGAAAATTGTGTACCTATTTTATCTTGTTGATTGTGCAGGAAATGTGTCTTGGTCTACAAAGAGAGTATGTGGTCCCTTTATAGAAGCTAAAGGCACATGATATATGACAACACTCTAAATCAAGATGACTTGGTGTCAAATGGAAAATAATGTTGTTATCATGAAGGCGTCAATAAGTTATTATAAGTGTGAATAACATAATCTATATCTTCAACAAAGTGAAAAGTAATGAAAGTGTGGATGTCTAAAAGATCGTATGGCACGTCATTGCATTTGTTTTAATCTTCATTCAAAGGTTCCTTGTGAAATTCATGGTATATTATCCCTCTTGTTGAACGGTAAGGTTGTATCGTTTCTATTTTTCGACATGTGTGTAAGCTCTTTATTTTGTTCATTTATTAATCTAAGGTGTATGATATACTTGATAAATGATATATGACATGAGTGTTCATTTCCAAAAATTTCTAATTGTCAAACTATGTGTTTCTCAATTTACATGTTTATAGTGACCTCATTCAAAAATTCACCACATGTATATTGGTGCACTCTTTATGTGCTATCTATGAACCTTGTTTATCTATATGAATACATGAAACATAAACATTTTACGTTTCATTTGATACTCATTCATGCATAACTCAAATTGTGTCTCCTCAAAACCATCAAAAATCTTATTTCTCAAGAAAAATTATGTTCTTTACATTTCATGAGTCGATGCATGATATGTATAGTCAACATAAAACTCAATTGTTTCAAATAAGCTATTTTGGTTCAGTATGATTCAACACAATTGTCATATGTGTTGACACATGTGTCAATATTTTAGGATAATAAATCTTTTCAGTTTAGTATGTGTCGACATATAGAATGCATGTGTCAACACATAATTCCTGGAAAGTCATTCAACTGAATATATACATGCATAATCATTTCTTTTGGTCTTATCCTGCGCTCTCTCTTTTCTTCCTTTAGTATTCCTCTTACACAAATGTCCTGGTTTAGTAAAAGCATAGATTGAATCTAAATTTTTTCAACTCACATACTAAAAGTCCTACCACATCCTACCGATAAACCTTTTGTTACCATATTAACCAACAAATCCTTCTTGTTTCTCATTATCACGAATACCCACTTCATAAATCTCACACATCTCCATCAATTAGTGTTGCATTATCATTATAATCTTAGAATTTCATTACATACTAGCGATTGGGTTTGTGGGTAACCAAAATCCATTGATATAACAAGTTAACAAGTTGTCACTTTCATAAATTTCATCAAACACCTTCATTGCAAGCTCTATTCATCACTTGACAATTCCTTCAAGAATGGTAAGAAACAAAGAGGTCACTGTGATCGGTGGATCTGGAACTGACTGTTTAACGCTGGTTCGCGAAATGTCACGGAAGCAAGAGTCGCCACCGTATTTTATTTTCTCCAAATGGAAAGGACAAAAGCACAGAAAAATTCCTTATAGAGATTGGTTCTCGGTTCGGGAGGTAGTTTATAGAAAGGGAAGGTGTTAGCACCCTTTCTATCCATGGTTATCCATGGGCTCTTAGATACTTACTCATTTGTGTTTTCAAAATGGTTTGTTTGCTTTTCAACTGTGGGTTTTAAAAAGTTTCTTTGAAAATTTCAGTTCGACTCTTGTATCGGTCCTCAAGAGTGTTTGAAAGATGCTTTCGAAAGCTTTTTGAAAAGGTGTTGGTGTGAAAAGTATTTTTGATTTGTTTTGTTTTGAATTAGAGCAAGTATCTAGAGTCGTCTACCTACCCTAAGGAATTCGTCTGTGTAGATGTCCTTTAAAGTAGTGCCATCCCACCATTGAGAGGTAGGTAGCACCACCGTTGGAGGTGTTCGGGTCAATTCGAGGTTCGGGACATGGTGATCACCGGAGCAATGGGAAGACACCTTAGAAGCTACCCTCATGCCAGGTTCCCGGATCATGAGGACTTACTAAGACATCCTCTACTCGACGATCACCTTTTGAGGCAAGGCAACAGTGAGGCGTACCCTAGGGGTGGTGTGTGTGATTTGTGTGTCGTTTTCATTTATTTTTGTCTTTTGTCATGTTATTGGTGATCTAGCGTTTGTTTTTATTTTTGTCCATACATTCTTTCATGCCATTATTTAACAATTAAAAATTGCGAGAAAGTAAAAGATTCTAAGCTATTACAAAAGGCGCGGGTCCACATCGCCAAAATTTCTCGAACCTGATTTGACAGAAAAAATAAAGAAAGTAAAGAAAATAAAGAATTAAAAATGCGAGAAATTAATTACAAGGCCTTGGGAGAGATACATCAAAATTATAAAGAATAAAAATAAACATGCGAATTTACTAAGAATTAAACGAGGGCGTTGGACCCCTTTTTGCAAAATTAAATTAAACGATGAATTAATTAAAATTAAAAGGAAAAGAAATTGTCTTCTTGGTATTTTTTGGTATTTTGTAATTTTAATAAAAAAGAATTAAATAAAATAAATGCTAACCCTAATTCTACAATTTTTGTTTTATTATGAAAAATGTTGAAGTTTTTAACCTAAAACAAACCCTAATTTTTATATACAATTTAATTATAAAAATAAATATCTAATATTTAATTATTATGGAATATTAAGAAAAAGATGAAAATTAATTAAACCCTAATTCTATATATTTTTAGATTTTTATTAAAAAGTTAAAATTAAAACCTAATTTAAAACTAATTAATTTATATGCAAATTTATTTACAAAATATACATACTAAAATAAAATATTTATTATTTTTCTTGTCTTTTCTGATTTTTTGATGTTTTTTTATATATTATGAAAATATGAAATTAATTAATAAAACAATAATAAAAGAAAGTATAAATAATAAAGAAATAAAGAAAGTAAAAATTGATTGCAAACCTAGGGGGTCTGCCCCTTAATATGGAGGTTAAGCCCAGGAATTTGAGCCCAAATCAGCATGGCCTCATTGACTTTTTCATGCAACGCGTGGAGTGGTTGACTGCAGTGCACCATGTTCTCCAAATCTATGCCTTTGGATTGCTGAAGCTGGACGCGTGGATGGTTGGATTGCGTGGGCGTACGGTGTGCTTTTACATTGAACCTGCATGGAATCATTAAATACAAAATAATATGAAGGGGGTGAGGACCTGGGGCTCGAACCCAGGTCCTGAACATTACCACTCAAACGCTTCACCAACTGTGCCATCTTGCTTATCTGTAAATAACATAATTAAGAAACATAATAAAACAAAACGCGTTAGTGCTTCTTTTTTTCGCGCGAAAATTTAAACAGGCCAATCGTTGATGGCCATGCATCTTCTTCTTCCTCGTTCCTGAAACATAAACATATTAGGCAACGTTTTTTCAAGTGTTCTTTTAGGCCACTTTCAGGAAAATAGCGAATAGGCCAGGAAGGCTCATAAATTGAGCGCGAGGGTCTCAAACTCTTCGTCCAAGTATGCTGAGCATGTTCATGGCATCGTGGTGTCCCAATTTTTCCTTATTCACAAACCCCCAATTCAGAGCTTCATAAACCCTAAAACGTGATAATGGTAGAATCGTATACAATGCTTAAAAACACAATTAATTTACATGGTTAGCATTAGAATCACACAAGGAATATGAATCAAATATTAAAAAGTGCTAAATGTGCATGAATTGAGATGCACGATTATGAAAAATTTTCGATACATATGAGATTGTTCTCACGTTTCTGGGCACGAAAGCTTGTGGTTTTGGATGCAACTCCCTTCTATGAAGCCTTAGCAAGCTAATGAAATCAAAATCGTGCCTTGAATCACCCTAGAATTAGGTTTTCAGTTTTGAGTTTTTTTGCAAAAATTTCAAGTTTGTGTCTTGGTCTCTAGCGCAGCTGAGTGGTCTTTTGCATTAAGGTTGTGTTCTATGTATAAGTATGAATGAATTAGGTCAAAGAAAACAATCCAAATCCTTGGCATTCATGGTTTTTGATATTTGATTTTTCAAGATCTTTTTTTCAAATATTTTCATGCTATTTTGTACCAATCATGACCAATTCTCTTCAAATCTTTCCATATTTGATCATGCACGAATTATTGAGTATATTTCATGCACAAAAAGATTGAAAAACTTAGGTTAATTATTTTTCATGTATTTAATTGATTTAAATGAATTATTATTAATAAAAATTCAAATAAATAAATAAAAAATGAAGAAAAACTTCCCTTTGGGCCTAATGGTCGTGCACATGCCTTGGATGATGAATTATGGAAGAAAAATAGGCCCATTAGCACTTTTAGGTCATTTGAATCAATGTTGAATTTTCAAAATATCCAAACATTTCTCAACTTCCACAAGGCATAACTTGCTCAATTTTTAAGCTTTGCTCATGTTCTTGGACATTTTGGAAAGGTCTTTGAGTCCTCTAACCAATGCCTTTGGTCCCATGTCATTTTGATTTACCAATCTCAAGTTATGGCCTTTGACTTAAAGTCCCTTTTTGTTGACTTTTGAAAATGACCTATAATGTTGAAATTGATAACTTTTTGTGAGAGCATTTCTTGGAATGTCTTTCTCTTCAAAATGAGCTTTGGATGGAATTTTTCTGATAATCCATGTGAAAGTTATGCCCTGGTCAATTTACAGTTGACTTTTTCAGCTGTCCAAATAAGGAAACTTTTGCATCTTGATGATTTTTGAGCCTAACTTTGAGAATCATGATCAAGCATTGATCCAATGATGTTTGTGGCTTCAAAATAAGATGTTGACCAAAAATTTGAACTTTTGACTGTCAAATGACCATTTTGCCCCTACAGTTGACTGTAGTGCAATTAGGGTTTTGACTGTGCAATTTTGTGCTGAAAGTCTTGAAACTTGATATGAGGATGCTTGACCATATTTATAGGCATGTGGAACTTGATTGGACCTTTTGAAACTTCATTTTCTTGATCAGGACCAAAACCCTAATTTTGACTGTCTAGGAGGCCCTTGCACTGTGCAACCCTTGGGGAATTTTGAAGCATGACTTGGCAATTTCTTGAAGAATATGGGAGGGCAAATTTTGGGGTACAACAGTTGCCCCTGTTCAATATTCTTAGACCTGAGGATGCAGATTGGCTGACGTGCCTTTCGTAATCCGAGGGTAGAAGATGATTGAACACTAGAGTGCCCAGAAATTTGCGCTCACATAGTAGCAGTGTGATGGAAATGGGCTTATAGATGCCATTTAGAGATTGATGAATAGGATGATGGGCTTATAGATGCCATCTGGATGTTGATCGCGTAAGAGATTCCTTAGCGAGAACTTGCGTACCTGCAAAAGAAAAAATGAGTACCTGACATGTTGCAGGAGCTGGTTTTCAGATGCTTGGTATAGATGTGTCTTGACTGGTTACAGGAGCTGGATCTGGAGCTTCAAACGGCGATGAATGAACCAGGGATAGTTACTACCTCAACAGGAACGGTGAGAGCCATAGGAAATTATAATCTCAAAAGCGGACGTTTGAGAAAAACCTGGAATGGAATTATCGTCTCCGCACCGTTGGGGAGAGAACCATAGGAAATTATAATCTCAAAAGCGGACGTTTGAGAAAAACCTGGGATGGAATTATCATCTCCGCACCGTTGGGGAGAGAACCATAGGAAATTATAATCTCAAAAGCGGACGTTTGAGAAAAACCTGGGTTGGAATTATCATCTCTGCACCGTTGGGGAGAGAACCATAGGAAATTATAATCTCAAAAGCGGACGTTTGAGAAAAACCTTTGATAACTTCTACTGAGTCTTCATCAGAAAAACTGTTTGGGGTCGATTTAGCTGGACTAGGGAAGGCCTTGGACTGGATAAGAAATCTTCGGAGTCGATTTAACTGAACCGGTCCAGGTCTTGAAATGTCTTCAACAGATACACCCTGGCGAGATGCATGAATCGAGTCTGGAATTAGAAAGGTTGGTGAATTGTCTCTACTGACAGGTTACCCTCATGGGCGAGTGGTCTTTAACGACGAGTGTCTATAACGACGGGTGTCTATAACGACGAGTGTCTATAACGACGAGTGTCTATAACGACGAGTGTCTATCACGACGAGTGTCTATAACGACGAGTGTCTATAACGACGAGTGTCTATCACGACGAGTGTCTATAACGACGAGTGTCTATAACGACGAGTGTCTATAACGACGAGTGTCTATAACGACGAGTGTCTATAAGGACGGGTGTCTATAACGATGGGTGTCTATAACGACGGGCGTCTATAACAACGGGTGTCTATGACGACGAGTGTCTATAACGACGAGTGTCTATAACGACGAGTGTCTATAACGACGAGTTGGATCAGAGAAATCTTTCGGCATTGATTTAACTGGATTTGTATTCTTTGACTGGGTTGGTCTCTTTTGACTGTATTCGTCCACATAGCTGATCTTTTAACTGTATCCTTCCTGAAAGGTAAAGGTCAGTCATGTGCAATGCATGATATGGATCAAGCAATAATATTTTTCAACATATGAGATTGTATGATATGATGCGTATATGCATGTATCATGAGGTATAACAATGTGATGTTTATGAATGTATCTGCGTCTAGGAAAATAGATCCTTGACGGATGCCGGGAAGTCAAATCCTGGGCTGATGTTGAAGAGTGAGATTCTTCGTTTCCGTTGGGGATGATGATTGCAAGAATACCGGTCGGAGAAGATAACTCAGTTGGGGAATAAACTTGGCGAAGGGATTACTCTGCGGGGAATTACTCTGTGGGAAGAGATACTTCACTGAGATTTGATGATAACTCCGCTGGGGATTTCGTTGTTGTGCTCTGTTGGAAATGAAGGTATCTTGGTCGCATTCTTCAGCTGAACTTACCTTGGCACTTCGGTGGATAGGGTAACCAGATCATTTAGACAACTCATTATTGCCCCAGTTTCTGTTGGAGAAGAAGGTACCTGTGAAGGTGTTTGATGACTGCCAATTGACAAATCTTCTTCTGGTAGGCAAGTGACGAGATGACAGGACATAGTCGTACGCTTTGATCCCTAACTTTTTCCTGGACCGCCCTTTCGGGTTTTCAGTCCACCGGGATACCCATTTTTGCCCAAGCCGCCTTTTCAGGTTTTCGACTTGCCGGGTATAGAGATTTTTTTCATTTCATCCCTCATTTTTTCCCGAACCCTTTTGGTTCGCCGGGAAGCCCTTATTTTTGCCTAGGTATGTCAACCTAGCGGGTCTTTGATTACGCGTAGTATTTTTCCGACTATGTCCATGCTCTCAGGATGTAGGGAGGTGCCCCTGTTATTGTGTTGCCACGCTACCAGAAGATGTTTGGTCATGCAAGATTTGTTGCTGGGAATTCATGTCCAATGCCCCAAGTGGCTCGGGCGGAGGTTTGCCCGTGGCTGTTTGGCATCTTGAGAGATTCCTTGAATCTTGACTGGACTGCCCCAGATGATGGACAATGATCAGGCCATGCCCCTTGAATGGAGGTGCTTTTGTTCATTAGGCATTCGTCGTGTGAATTTCTATGTTGTTCAAACAAAAAGTCATATGCAAACAAAGTTATGTTAAAAATGCAAAGCTTATGTCTGTCTTGAAGTTTTTGAAAAATGCATTTTTCAGTAAAACCAGCAAATTTTGTAAAATGTGATGTCAACTCAATATTTTATAGCAAGCCTTAAGGAGTCAGGATACCTTTGGTAACAATATGCTTTCAAACTAACCCATGCTTCAGCTAGGACTTTTAAGGGTTGTAGCGTGGCCTGGTTCACGGTTTAAGAAACAAAGGATAAAGGCTCAAATTATTTGTACCCACCCGCTCTTCGTGATGTTCTTCAAACCTAAACTCAGCTGATCGTGCGTTAGACCTTGTTTGAGTCTTTGCTCTGAAATTCCAGTGATGGTTCGGATGTTGAACGTTTATTTGAATAGGCAGTCATTTTTGTTTGGTTTAGGGTTTGTAAGACCTCTTTCTTTTTCTTTCATTATCCCTGTTTTTTGCCTGAACTGTTTCTTTTTGGAATTACAGTCAGCGGGATGCCCCAGTTTTGTAAGTCTCCTTCATAGGTTTTGACTTAATGGGTTTTTATTTTGAGAAGTAATGACTGCCTGTCTGTATGATTGTTCGGAACCATCACTGTCTTTTGTTTTGTAAGGACCTCTTTGGTGCCATTCGTTATGCACTTGGATCAACTGAGAGACTACCCTGCCCTAGGTTATGATTAAGGGTTTTAAATTTCGAAAAGAAAAACTCCTACTTCTTTGGCTCAGAGGGGTTGACGAGGGATTATCTTCCTTATAACTCCAGTGTTTAGGAATTGAAACAATGCCTGTACCTCATCAGCGGGGTCTGTTCAAAAGCATACTGTAAAGATCGTGGTATCGTTTTCGTCATCCTCCCTCAAGAGGCTTAGAATTATTAACCGAGTGTTGAACATCACAAAATATGAAAACAGTTTTAAACATAGTAAACATAATTACTTCAAAACAGACAAGTGTAATGCATTAATGAGATATCCAAGTTTGACATGAAACAAAATGTTTGAACAATTGAAAGAAAATTACAAATTGAACATTCGAATGAACAAAAAAATCCAATCCTAGCCATGTCTTGGCAAGGGAGCAGTTGTCACATTGGGAGTCTCTGGAGAGTCAAGCTGGACTTCCTTTGCATCAATCAGATCTTGAACCCTATTTCTCAAAGTCCAACAGTCATCTGTAGCATGCCCCGGGCTGTCGGAATGATAGGCGCAGCGAGCATTAGGATTGTACCTTGAAGGTGTCCTGTTAGGATTCTTCGGAGGATCCATGAGAGTTACCAACTTGGTTTCCAGCAGCTGTGGCAATATCTGTGACAAGGTCATGCCGAGGGGAGTAAATTGCCTCTTAGGTCTTTCTTCCCTTTGTTGGTGGTGACGTTGAGGAGCACCGGCCGGCTTTGCAATAGCTACTGCGTTGACAGCACTAGATTCTCTTTTGGATGGTTTCTTCTCGGTGTTCGAGGAGTCACCATTCTGTATTTTCCCTGACTTGATACCAGCTTCTATTCTTTCCCCGGTCAAGACTAAATCTGTAAATCCAATAGCAGAATTCCCAATCAGGTGGTTGAAGAATGGACCGGACAGTGTCCCTAAGAACATATCGACGAGCTCGCGGTCGATTAGAGGTGGCTGTACCCTTCCAGCAAGGTCCCTCCACTTTTGGGCATATTCTTTGAAACCTTCGCTTGCACCCATAGACATTCCTTGAAGTTGAGTGCGCGTGGGAGCAAGGTCGGCGTTGTACTGGTACTGCTTGTAGAAAGCAGTGGCCAGGTCCTCCCAGCTGCGGATGCTGGCTCCATTCAGTTGATAGAACCAGTCAAGCTGAGTCCCTGAAAGACTCTCCTAAAAAAAGTGGATCCATAAGTTCCTGTCGGCTGTGTAGGGCTGGATCCTCCTCATGTATGACCTGAGATGCAGCTTTGGACAGGATGCCCCGTCGTACTTTGCAAAGGCAGGTGCCTTGAATTTGTGTGGGATCACTACCCCAGAAGACAGACCTAGATCCTCGAAGTCCAGGCCAGGCACTTTTTGTATCTCCATAGCACTTAGTCGGTCTTCCAACTGTTTGTACCTATCCTCAGCCGGAGGGTACTGTTCATCATTGAAATCTGTCTCATTGTCAGAGACCACTGGACTGGGAACCCTTTCCTCTTGATGACTGCCTTTCCCCACAGATGGAGTTGTCCTCTCAGCTTCATCCTGCAGTGTGTTCCCAGATCTGCGTCTAGGGCTGAACAAAACAGTCCTCTTCTTCTTCTTTTTCAAGAGAAGGGTCTTCAGATCTTGTTGCCCCTGGGTCAAATTCATGATCAGCTCTTGGAACTGGGCGTTCTGAGCCTGGAGGGCCTTGATAGTGTGCTCGGTTGAGGATTCAGGATCCATGACGAGACTGCTGTAATAAACAGCGAAGAAGGTAAGCAACCTGCAGAGAATGGGTACCTGTTATGCAATGATATGTATGATATGCATGCGATGTTTTCAAGGACCTCGCGGGGTAAACAAGAAAATTGTTAGCATTTCGGGAACTGGTAGCCTGATTGAAGGAAACCCATGTTATTGAGAATTCTTCTTCAAGGGTCAAAGGCTCACCATATCCAGTGGGTCATAGCCCCTGACTTAAGTCATCATGTCTGGTTTTGGTTTCCAAACAACCTTGGTTAGGGGAACCTTCTTCAAGAGTTAGAGCTCACCATATCAAGTGGGTCATAGCCCCTGACAACTTTGGCTAGAGGAAAATAAATCCTCTTTGCCCCTTGCTAGATGTTTGATTTATCATGACCTGCATCACACGCCCTTGAGATCCTTGAAATGGGTTAGGGTGTGTGATACGGTGGGAGAACTGACTAGTGTTTTGCATTCGTATTCGCACTTGTGCGGTTAGCAAGAGTCGCCACCGACTTTTTATTTTATCCTAAAGGAAAGGTTAAAAAGCACAGCAAAAACCTTTTGAGATATTTCGTGGGTTCGGGGGGTAGATTATGAAAAGGGAAGGTGTTAGCACCCTTTTCATCCATGGTTATCCATGGGCTCTTAGTTACTTGGTTTTTTAGATCACTTGCCTTGTTTTTCGATTGCTTTGAAAATAGTGCGTGTGTGGGTTTTTTTTGAAAATGTTTTGGAAAAAGATGCCTTGTCTTAGGCCAACCTTGTAATAATTCTTTACTCGAATGTTTTACAAAGGTGCATATCTCTTCGAAAAGATGTTTCAAAAGTTTGAAAAGTTTGATTTTTGAAAGTGTTGTGGATTGTGTTTTTTGAACAGAAGGCAAGTGTTTTTGCAAGCTTGATCTCAAGTAACTAAGAGTTTTGTCTACCCTATTGTACTCAAAGGTTTTTGTCATGTTTTAACCCCTTATAACAATTTTGTTCCACCATTGAAATTGATGGGCAATCTTGCGTTTAGGAAGTTTATTCGAGACGGGCGCGGGTCATCGTATAGACCATGAATGCAATGATGCCAAGTGTCTTTGGCAATTTGTTTTGAAGGGACTTGATCATTTTTGATAGGCGACTTTCGAAAGCGTCATCGAGGGGCTTATGATCATTTGATTTTTGTTTTGCCAAAGACATTCGACGTGCAAGCATGGCCTATTTGGAAGGCCACATGTGGGATTACCCTAGGGGGTGCAAGTGTGATTGTGTATTGATTACATGCATTTGTCTTGTATTAGGTTATCTAGCGTTTGATTTTATGTACATACAAACCCTAGGTCTAACCATGGTATAATTGAAAAGCTGTAAATTACGGAATGTAAATCTACGCTATTACAAAATAATGTCCGGGAGTGGGGGTATAAATGTACAAGGGGATGAGATTTATAGTACCCAATAATTTACAACCAAATCGAATGTCGCGATCGAATGAATATCAAATATAAATGTAAGATAAACATGTGTATAGGGAAATGTGTTGTGTAAGTGTACAAGTGTATATGTAAATATGTACAAATGCGAAATGTGAAATTGAGTCGTATTAGGGTTTTGTCTTAGATATACGTTTTTAAATGAATTTTGATTTTTGTATGTTTATGTACAAATGAAGGGTTTTGATTAAGTGTTAAGTTTTAATTGGAGAGTATTTTAGTCAAAATGTTTGTGATTTTAAATATTAGAAGAAAAATGTATTGAATTATTATGTATGAAAAATGTTAATTAAAAAGTTTAATTTTAATTATGTATGAGAATGTATAATATGTACAAAAATGATATTAACTAAAAAAGTTTCTTCAATTTAATCATGTATAAAAAAGAAAAGATAATTATATACAAATGTATTTCAAAAATGTTTTTAAGTTTAATTTGTGTATAAAAAGTATTTAAATTAAGTTAGTGTGTTTAATTAAATTAAGAAATAAATTGTATATGTTTTAGAAACAATGGATTAATTGAGTTAGTATATAAAAAGAAAATATTGTTTTTTATTATAAAAATGGAAAGAGTTAGTATTTTTATCAAGAAGCAAAAAATATAAAATAAATAATAAAAAACAAAGGGTTAGCTGATTAATGAATATTGGATAAAAAATGAAAAGAGATTGATGTTTAATGGGCTTAGGAAGGCAGACACGGGTTAAGCCCAAATCAAAGCCTGAAACGAAATTTAGGGTTAAGCGTTGTTTGTTCAATTGGGAGTGGAATTAGGGTTCGTCAGCAGCGGCGCCGTGTTCTCTTGAATTTCGTCTTCTTCGTTCTAGTCTTCCCTGAGCTTCCTCCGGCCACCAGCGCGCTTCAACGCTCTCTTCCCTCCAAGGCAAGGATTTCGCGTCTCTTGAAACAAGGTTAGTCTTAAAGTGCTATATCTTCGTCTTTCTTTTTCTGGATTCGCGTGGTTCGGACTTGTCTTTAAACTGAGTTTTATATTTTCGTTTTATGAGGTGAAAGGGAAGATATTGCTACCTGTTCTTGGGAGACGGAGGAGAGGCGGAGAAGTAGCGTTCAGGCGGCCGGAGCGTCGTGATGGACTTGATGAGGCTTCGCTTCTGATGACCCCTTCCTGGTAACTTCGTTCCCTGTTTATGCTTAAGGTTTTGATGATGATGCTCGATTTTGCCTGAAAAAACCTTTCTTGAAATTCACTTTTTATCTTCTTCTTCTTTATGTCACTGATGCTTATGATTCTGAACTGGTCTTTGAATGTTCTTGAGTTGCTTCTTTCTATCTCGTGTTGCCCTGTGATGACTTGCTTGATTATGAACAAATATTGCCTTGATGTTTTGAACAAATATTGCCTTGAGTGGCCTGCTTGTGTGCTTTGATTTGGACAAATATTGCCTTGGTGTTGCCTTCTGAGATGCCTATGATGAAGTCCCCCTTCTGAGGCTTGGGGTTTAAATGTTCAGTGTGAAGGTTGGTCCTGAGTTTTTGTGTTTAATGCAGGGTATTCTGAGTTTGGATATCAGGTTTCTTGTGTGTATAAAGGTTGAGACAGGGTAATGGTTTTTGATAACAGTAATGGGGGTGTTTTTTTGAGGGGAATGCAGGTTTATTGGTGGTGAGGATTATTGTTGTTTTGAGCTTTTAGTTTTTGCCAGTTCAGTAGCCTTTTAGTTTTGGGTTTGAGGATGTTGGAATTTTATGAAGGTTGAGGCTTGAGTTTGGGATATCAGGTTTGTGTCTTTTGGTGGTCAGGATTGGTTTTGGTTGTGGTGATTGGTTTTGGTTGTTGATATCAGTTTTGGTAAGTATGGTTTGAAAGTTGAGGCTGAACTGGTTTAGTATCTCTCTTTTCTCCTCTCCTTCCTATCCTGCTATGCTGCTATCCCAACTCAGTTTGTATATTTCTCCTTTATCTTGTGAACTGCTATCTTGCCCTTCTGAACTGTCTATGTTGAACTGTGCTTTTTTGGATTTGTATCTCTGCTGCCTCTGAACTGCCTAATCAAGTTGGCTTTTGATAATCTTTTCCTGTCTTGCTTTTCTTCTGCAGTCTGCTGTGTATTATGCCTATCTTGAACTGTTTTATTGTTTTTCTGACTTGCATAATCTCTTTCTTCTGTCTAACCTGCTATGCTGCTATATTGAACTATCTTCTGAGTTGAGTTGGCTTTGGGTTATGACAGTAGTGGTTCTTAGCTTGGTTCTGAGATGTATATTGTTTCTTTTACTACTTTCTGAACTGTGTACCCTGAACTGCTATGCTTGCCTTTTACCCTGTTGCTGAACTGTCTTGGCCTTATCTCTCTTTTCTTCTCTATTGTCTGCTGTGAACTGTCTATATCCTGACCTGCTGAACTGTGCCTTGGCTTTATCTCTCTTTACTTCTCTCTCAAAGTACAGATTAAGAATTTTTTTAATGTTTTTACTGTACTTGCTCTGAAGGGGCCTTGGATGGGAAATGATGAATAGATTGCTTGCATCTTACATTTTGCATCTCCTTTATCCAGTTTTGACAGTTTGGACAGATTTTCTGCTTTTTGATATCTTTTTTCTCAAATCTTTCCATGATAGCTTTTGAGCTTGTGACAGCAAATGTACTTCCTTGATTTTCTTTGAGTGGACTTTGTTTTGGATGGAAAGTTTGGATTGAACTTTTTTCAGTTTGGATTGGATTTTGAATCTTGAATTTCTATGCAGCTTGAATTTCATAACTTATGCATTTTTGACATTTGCATTTCATGAGATAAAATAATCTTCCCTCTCCGTGAACCGGGAGAAATCCCGTGATTTGCAGAGAGGGCAACTGATCCCAGTCAGTGGCCCCTAATGATGAGCAATTTAACTGTCTTTTCCAATTAACTGCTTTTGACTTTTCTTGTTTCTTTTTGCAGATGAAAAACGGAATGCCGGAGCGGAGTGAAGAACGAAGAGTATTTAGAAAATAGGATAGTTTTTCATTCTATGTAATATTTAAATTAAATGTAAATTATTGTTTGTAACAACAATTTGTAAATAATTTAAATATCAATAAAAATTCAATTTATCCAATTAATTCTAATTTCCTTATTGTTTATTTATTTAAAATTCTTAGAATTAACAATTGAAAAATAAATTCAATCATTTAATTTCAGAATAATAAATAACTTAAATAAAACAACATTGACCAATTAAGTCCGTCTTATTCAACATCCAGAGCAAAGCAGCAATTAACTTAAATGGACTGATCAAATGCAAAAGTACTGTGAATTCAACACTGCATATATCTGACTGGCCCAATCAAAACGTACTGAATCCAAAACCAATGTCTCTTTTGCTGATTAAACCAATATAACGCGAATTCTAATCCGAATCTTGAAATAAACTGCAAAGTGCTGTGAAATTCAAAATCTTCTGAGGATATGCTCATAAAACTTAATTCCTGATTAAATGCCAAATCACGCTCGCTTGACCAAAATTGAACCAACAATCAATCAAACCCTAAGCTCACTGTATGAAACAATTCAAAGCTCTGAAAATCAGTAAAACCCTAATTTTGCTTGACTGTCAAGAAAAGTCCGTTTGTACGATTCTTGAGCCAGTTTGAGAAGTCAGGAAATGTTTGAAGCTGAGATTTCTTGGGGAAAATACGAGGGCAAATTTTGGGGTACAACAGGGTGTATGCAATGGTATGATGTTATGCTATGCATGGGGTAATGTAGGTAAACCCTGTTACGAGTCCCAGTTAAGGACTGCAAACCAAAACCTGCAAGAAACTCAAGTAAAACCTGTCATGAGTCCCAGTTAAGGACTAAAAACAAAACCTGCAAGAAACTCGGTAAACCCTGTTATGAGTCCTAATTAAGGACTGCAAACCAAAACCTGTAAGAAACTTAGTATACCCTGTTATGAGTCCCTATTAAGGACTATAAACAAAACCTGCAAGAAACTCAAGTGTCAGACAACAAGCATGCAAATAGTCAAGTACGAAGGCACGCAAGTCACACAAGAGAAACCCTTAAAGTTTAGGCCAGCATGGGGTCTAGGTGTTACCCTCTTTCAGTTGGTGAGTTCAACCTGTCCTATCAAAGTAACCGGGTTCTAAGGGTCCCAATATCATTGACTACCCTCAATCGGTCATAACTCCAGCATTGCAATCTTTTCTTGCGGCCATAACCATCACGAAAGTTTAGCCTCAATGGGCGTAGCATACTACTACTGTTCTAATGGCCAAGTTGGGTCATTTAAGGTTCTAAGGTCTGTTGGTGCTTAATGACTCCTTGGAAGACCCATATTCTCCCCGTTTCAACATGAGGGATATCGGTACAGACCAAGGCGCCACACCAACGTAGCCACTGCTTCACCCATGTCGGTATACGCCGGACAGGTCCCTCACAGCTTATGCTACCTAAACATGGTATCCCCAGATCCGGGTTAGGATCTATGTAACTCCCATGCAACCCACAATAGTAAAGCAAGCAAGTCAATACAATTGAAAACACAGTTATGAACTAAACCATAAGATACACCTCACTTTATAAGTCCCCAGCAGAGTCGCCAGTTCTGTGATCGGTGGATCTGGAACTGACTGTTTAACGCTGGTTCGCGAAATGTCGCGGAAGCAAGAGTCGCCATCGTCTTTTATTTTCTCCAAATGGAAAGGAAAAAAGCACAGAAAAATTCCTTATAGAGATTGGTTCTCGGTTCGGGAGGTAGTTTATAGAAAGGGAAGGTGTTAGCACCCTTTCTATCCATGGTTATCCATGGGCTCTTAGATACTTACTCATTTGTGTTTTCAAAATGGTTTGTTTGCTTTTCAACTGTGGGTTTTAAAAAGTTTCTTTGAAAATTTCAGTTCGACTCTTGTGTCGGTCCTCAAGAGTGTTTGAAAGATGCTTTCGAAAGCTTTTTGAAAAGGTGTTGGTGTGAAAAGTATTTTTGATTTGTTTTGTTTTGAATTAGAGCAAGTATCTAGAGTCGTCTACCTACCCTAAGGAATTCGTCTGTGTAGATGTCCTGTAAAGTAGTGCCATCCCACCATTGAGAGGTAGGTAGCACCACCGTTGGAGGTGTTCGGGTCAATTCGAGGTTCGGGACATGGTGATCACCGGAGCAATGGGAAGACACCTTAGAAGCTACCCTCATGCCAGGTTCCCGGATCATGAGGACTTACTAAGACATCCTCTACTCGACGATCACCTTTCGAGGCAAGGCAACAGTGAGGCGTACCCTAGGGGTGGTGTGTGTGATTTGTGTGTCGTTTTCATTTATTTTTGTCTTTTGTCATGTTATTGGTGATCTAGCGTTTGTTTTTATTTTTGTCCATACATTCTTTCATGCCATTATTTAACAATTAAAAATTGCGAGAAAGTAAAAGATTCTAAGCTATTACAAAAGGCGCGGGTCCACATCGCCAAAATTTCTCGAACCTGATTTGACAGAAAAAATAAAGAAAGTAAAGAAAATAAAGAATTAAAAATGCGAGAAATTAATTACAAGGCCTTGGGAGAGATACATCAAAATTATAAAGAATAAAAATAAACATGCGAATTTACTAAGAATTAAACGAGGGCGTTGGACCCCTTTTTGCAAAATTAAATTAAACGATGAATTAATTAAAATTAAAAGGAAAAGAAATTGTCTTCTTGGTATTTTTTGGTATTTTGTAATTTTAATAAAAAAGAATTAAATAAAATAAATGCTAACCCTAATTCTACAATTTTTGTTTTATTATGAAAAATGTTGAAGTTTTTAACCTAAAACAAACCCTAATTTTTATATACAATTTAATTATAAAAATAAATATCTAATATTTAATTATTATGGAATAAAAGAAAAAGATGAAAATTAATTAAACCCTAATTCTATATTTTTTTAGATTTTTATTAAAAAGTTAAAATTAAAACCTAATTTAAAACTAATTAATTTATATGCAAATTTATTTACAAAATATACATACTAAAATAAAATATTTATTATTTTTCTTGTCTTTTCTGATTTTTTGATGTTTTTTTATATATTATGAAAATATGAAATTAATTAATAAAACAATAATAAAAGAAAGTATAAATAATAAAGAAATAAAGAAAGTAAAAATTGATTGCAACCCTAGGGGGTCTGCCCCTTAATATGGAGGTTAAGCCCAGGAATTTGAGCCCAAATCAGCATGGCCTCAATGACTTTTTCATGCAACGCGTGGAGTGGTTGACTGCAGTGCACCATGTTCTCCAAATCTATGCCTTTGGATTGCTGAAGCTGGACGCGTGGATGGTTGGATTGCGTGGGCGTACGGTGTGATTTTACATTGAACCTGCATGGAATCATTAAATACAAAATAATATGAAGGGGGTGAGGACCTGGGGCTCGAACCCAGGTCCTGAACATTACCACTCAAACGCTTCACCAACTGTGCCATCTTGCTTATCTGTAAATAACATAATTAAGAAACATAATAAAACAAAACGTGTTAGTGCTTCTTTTTTTCGCGCGAAAATTTAAACAGGCCAATCGTTGATGGCCACGCATCTTCTTCTTCCTCGTTCCTGAAACATAAACATATTAGGCAACGTTTTTTCAAGTGTTCTTTTAGGCCACTTTCAGGAAAATAGCGAATAGGCCAGGAAGGCTCATAAATTGAGCGCGAGGGTCTCAAACTCTTCGTCCAAGTATGCTGAGCATGTTCATGGCATCGTGGTGTCCCAATTTTGCCTTATTCACAAACCCCCAATTCAGAGCTTCATAAACCCTAAAACGTGATAATGGTAGAATCGTATACAATGCTTAAAAACACAATTAATTTACATGGTTAGCAATAGAATCACACAAGGAATATGAATCAAATATTAAAAAGTGCTAAATGTGCATGAATTGAGATGCACGATTATGAAAAATTTTCGATACAGATGAGATTGTTCTCACGTTTCTGGGCACGAAAGCTTGTGGTTTTGGATGCAACTCCCTTCTATGAAGCCTTAGCAAGCTAATGAAATCAAAATCGTGCCTTGAATCACCCTAGAATTAGGTTTTCAGTTTTGAGTTTTTTTGCAAAAATTTCAAGTTTGTGTCTTGGTCTCTAGCGCAGCTGAGTGGTCTTTTGCATTAGGGTTGTGTTCTATGTATAAGTATGAATGAATTAGGTCAAAGAAAACAATCCAAATCCTTGGCATTCATGGTTTTTGAGATTTGATTTTTCAAGATCTTTTTTTCAAATATTTTCATGCTATTTTGTACCAATCATGACCAATTCTCTTCAAATCTTTCCATATTTGATCATGCACGAATTATTGAGTATATTTCATGCACAAAAAGATTGAAAAACTTAGGTTAATTATTTTTCATGTATTTAATTGATTTAAATGAATTATTATTAATAAAAATTCAAATAAATAAATAAAAAATGAAGAAAAACTTCCCTTTGGGCCTAATGGTCGTGCACATGCCTTGGATGATGAATTATGGAAGAAAAATAGGCCCATTAGCACTTTTAGGTCATTTGAATCAATGTTGAATTTTCAAAATATCCAAAAATTTCCCAACTTCCACAAGGTATAACTTGCTCAATTTTTAAGCTTTGCTCATGTTCTTGGACATTTTGGAAAGGTCTTTGAGTCCTCTAACCAATGCCTTTGGTCCCATGTCATTTTGATTTACCAATCTCAAGTTATGGCCTTTGACTTAAAGTCCCTTTTTGTTGACTTTTGAAAATGACCTATAATGTTGAAATTGATAACTTTTTGTGAGAGCATTTCTTGGAATGTCTTTCTCTTCAAAATGAGCTTTGGATGGAATTTTTCTGATAATCCATGTGAAAGTTATGCCCTGGTCAATTTACAGTTGACTTTTTCAGCTGTCCAAATAAGGAAACTTTTGCATCTTGATGATTTTTGAGCCTAACTTTGAGAATCATGATCAAGCATTGATCCAATGATGTTTGTGGCTTCAAAATAAGATGTTGACCAAAAATTTGAACTTTTGACTGTCAAATGACCATTTTGCCCCTACAGTTGACTGTAGTGCAATTAGGGTTTTGACTGTGCAATTTTGTGCTGAAAGTCTTGAAACTTGATATGAGGATGCTTGACCATATTTATAGGCATGTGGAACTTGATTGGACCTTTTGAAACTTCATTTTCTTGATCAGGACCAAAACCCTAATTTTGACTGTCTAGGAGGCCCTTGCACTGTGCAACCCTTGGGGAATTTTGAAGCATGACTTGGCAATTTCTTGAAGAATATGGGAGGGCAAATTTTGGGGTACAACAGTCACCAAGGGTGAGGGTAAGGCTCCTCAAGTGACAAATGAACCTGAAACTGCATTTGATTTGATTAATGATGAGGTTCGTAAATTCTTTGAGGAAAAGTGAAAAAATAGGGGGATTGTAAAACAACATGTCTACAATCCAACTGTGGTTGATGAACTCAATATTCCTGATGCGGTTCATCGTATGGAACATCAGAAAATCAACTACTTTTTGCAACTATCTCAAGAATACAATGAAGTTCATGTTTAGAATGGGAGGAAAATATTTCAAATTCACAAATGATATATGGAAATCATTATTTGGTATGACTATAATCGATGATTATGGTGATGATGATGTTGTTTTGCCAAGTATCTTGGATGACAACCTTCATGATCTTTTCCGTTGGAGAGAGCATTCAAATGAAATGTTGAAGGTTCCATGTTGTGATGGCAACAATGAAGGAATAAAAACAGATCAATTGAAACAACTCCCTCGCATCTTGAATTGGATTTTTTCTCATGTTCTAAGTCTGAAGAAAGGCGGGCACTCAAGAGGGGACCAAATTGAGGTACACCTTGTCTATGTGCTACTCCAAAAGATCAAGATAAGTTGGCCAAACTACATTGTCTCTCGTCTATTCTATATTTGAAATGGGAACAAAGGAAACTCTTTTTTCTATCCCTCCATGATTGCAAAAATTCTTAACTCATTTGATATTGGTGTTCCAAACTTTTCTCTCACCTCTCAGGGACTTTCTCAACAGTTTAATATAAGTTCTATAAGACACATGGGGTATACTTGGGATAACAAAGAGAATGCTTATTATCTCCATATAGGCAACAAGGAATTTTTCAACTTTGATGATCCAACCACTCTTAAAGAAAATGGGGATGATCATGAGATGGAGGAGCAACACAATGGTGGAAACGGTAAAGAATACATTAATATGGCTTATGGGGACTATGCGGAAGATGAGGCATAGATAAGGGCCACTGCCAATCAAGAAAACTGGCCACAACAATGTGATGATAGGCATCACGAACATGGATCAACTTTGATAACTGCTTCAAAACATGGATGTCAAGTATGATAAAAGGTATGAAGAAGAAGTGCTTTAGAGAGAAAATGTTCAAGCTGCTGAGGATGCAAGATTCAACAAAGTCCAGGAGCATCTAGCATCACAACATGCCAACTTTGATCTTTTAGTTCATCTACTACTGCATAAATGTCTTCAATTCAGCAAATCATATTCACCTTCTTCACCACTGTGTACAATAAATTGAGTAGTGTCATGAATCTTGGCTCATCTAATCATGAAGGAAGTGTAAAGTTCTACGATGACGTTCTTAACCAAATGAAAAATGGTGAAAGACCATATCGTCAGGACAATTTTAGGGGTCGTCAATGATGAAAGATTCATGGATCCCATAGCTTGGAGTTTGTCTAGATTTTATTCATGCATATTTTGCATATCGCATATCACAATTTAGTTATTTCATGTTCGTTTATGTATTAAAACAATATGTAGGTTATCTACTTATGTTTTTACTTATCTATGTTGCATTAATTCAGACAATTAATATCCATATATGGTTATCATATTGTTTTTCTTTGTCTGGCCCGTTATTTTTTTATAAATCTTGTGTAACATCTTGTGTATGGGAACATGTATGTTTGCAATCTTACTATTGCAAAATGCCTCTGTGTGATATATTTGTATTTGTGTGAATTTTGATACTTCTCATTGTGTGCTTTTTCTTCTTTTTTTATGTTGTCAAAGAGGGAGAAGTATAATGAAAGAAGATGGATGCACATATTCAGGGGGGGCTGTTATTGAAGACACCTAAAGCATTATCAAAAGACTTGGGTTTTTCCATCATCAAAAATGGGGAGTATGTAGATGCATTTCTCTTTTAGATGTCTTGCATGATGTCAAAACTAGGAGTTGATTTAGCTTTTCTGAACATTGACTGGTATCTCTGAGTATTTGGGTGTACCCTTGTATTAGAAGTCATTAGGAACCTCAATAAGAATATAGAACAAGTTTGGTTTAGTTATCCACTGGTCTCATAAAAGAAAAATAATTTTCTGCATAAAATTCATGTCTATGGGTCAACACGTTTGTGCTTCGTGTCAACGCATGTGTTGTTGTTTTAAGAAAATAATTCTATGGAAATTTGTTTCGAATCGTCCTCTTATTTGTGTTGATACATGTCTTCAAAACTGCTATATGTGTTGACACATTTGTGTTTTGTGTCGACTCATGTGTTGTTGTTTTTAAGTTTGAAAATCTCAGGAAATTTGTGTCGACTCATAACCTGTTATAGGTTGACACATGTGCCTTATTTTATCCCGTATTGTCACACATCACTTGTTCATGTTGACACATCATGTACCAAACTTCAAAAATCAGTTTTTCTTTTGTGTTTCTAGGTCTTTCTTTTGCCTCCAAGTCTCACACCTATATATATATATATATATATATATATATATATATATATATATATATATATATATATATATATATATATATATATATATATATATATATATATATATATATATATATATATATATATATATATATATATATATATATATATATATATATATATATATATATATATATATATATATATATATATATATATATATATATATACCATGCATCATTTTCATTTTGGTGAAATTATAAACACATACTTGATTGCTCTTCATCTTCAACCTTGACCCTATGCATACACGCAAACAAAGTACACATAAACATTCATTGTTTGGGTTCCATTTAGACTCGGTTGATAATGTTCAATTTAGATTGGTTGTAACCTAAGATTGGGTTGAGAATCAAGTGGGTTTCATCCGCAACATTTTTTCTTATATCGAGACAAATCGCATTTAGGACACTCATTTAACGATGCATATTCGTTTCGAAACAAAACACAATCGTTGCGAAAAGCTAGTTTCTTATCATAACTCATGCCAATAGAGCACAACATTTTTTTGGCCTCATAGAATCGATTAGGAAGAACATTATCCTCCGGAGGCATATCTCTCATAAGGGCTAATAACTTTGTGAAACTTTTATCCGACCATCCATTACCCTCCTTTAAGTTGTGCAACTTTAATACCGCAGACAATCTTGTGAATTTAATGCAACCTTTATACAACAGTTTCTCTGTATTGCTTACCAATCTCTCAAACATTTTGGGACAATCCTGAAGATCTTTTTCAAGTGCTTCTGCAATCTCTTCGACTCAATCAAAATCGTATGTATCCATGTCCTTGTCGTTTGAAGCTTAGGCCGCACTACATTTCTCCCCCGGTTCAACATTGTCGTTACTTTTTTCACCGTGAAATATCCAACACGTATAACTTCTATAAATTTCACGCATCAGTAAATGCGATTTCAATCCGTCTGCGTCAACCCGACCCACATAACAAGAACCCAAGCAATGAAACTTCATTCGGATGGGGTCTTTGGCGTGTTCAACATCAAACTTAAAAAATTCCAATACCCCATTCTCGTACTCTTTTGACAATCGATCGACAAACATCCATTTTTTATCCATTGTTTTACTACTAAGTGCCGTTTAAAATATTGGAACGGAACGAAAACACTGAACAAAACAGGCGTTATTTCAGTTAAGCAGAGATATTATAACAATAAAAGATAACACTACATAGTAACAACTATAGACTAACACACACAAACACACTTGAAATCATATATACAATAAGAATCAGTAATATTGAATTTGATGTTAATATTTTCCAGTCATGAGAAATAAAAATAGATCCTGCCATTTTGAATCATCAAACTATATTTTAAACTCTTTAACTTGAGGTATTTCATAGACACAAGTCTTCTAATATCTGAAGAGTATCCTTCTGGAATTTTAACTTCACTTAGAAACTTACACAATATTTTTCTCTCCTTTCTAGATAGAGTAAAAGAAGCAGGTGGTAGATATGTTCGGCTTCATTTCTTCACAGGTCCTTATTCAGTTCGTATTCCCATAACATGTCCTTCCTTTCTTTAAGGCCATCCTTAGACTTTCCTTTAATATTGAGTAACGTACCAATAACACTTTCAAATACATTTTTTTCAATATGCATAACATCGAGAAAATGTCTCACATACAGAGAATTACAATATGGCAATTAAAAAAAATCGATCTCTTCTTCCACCCACCTTTGACAACCGTATGTGCCAAAGGCTTGCCAAACTGAGTACACACATCTTTCACCTTTTCAAAATTTTTGTCACCTGACAATGCAGGTGGAGCTTTACATTTTTCGGTGTCTCCATTGAATGCTTTTATCCATGCACTGTAGTGATATTTAGAATGTAAGAATCTATGATCACCGAGAAACACATTCTTCTAACAAAGTTCCAAATGCGTTGTATCGGTTCCATCTTCACAAATAGGACACACACGCTGACCTTTAATGCTATACCCAAATAGATTCCTGTATGCTGGAAAATCATTAATTTGTGCCAAACAACATCGCCCCTAAATTGAAACTTTGTTTCCTATATCCATCATAAACTTCCACCCCATTCTCCCAAATAATCTTTAAATCTTTGATCAAAGGTATCAAATATACGTCTATGTCATTCCCTGGTTGTTTAGGCCCAGAAATTAATATAGATAACATCATGTACTTACGCTTCATACATAGCCATGGAGGTAGGTTATAAAAAATAAGAATTACAGACCATGTGGTATGTGAGATACTTTGAAGACCATGCAGGTTCATTCCTTCAGTAGATAAAGCCAAGCGAAGGTTTCTTGCTTCTTCTCCAAAATCAGGATAATCATTATCAATTCTCGACCACTGTGGTGAATCTGCCGGATGTTGATATTTTCCATCAATAATTCTTTCATCTGCATGCCAAGTCAGGTGTCTTGCATCGGTTTCACTACGAAACATGCACCTAAATATCGGAATTATAGGAAAATACCATAAGACTTTTGTTGGAGACAATTTTTTCTAATATCGAGACAAACCGCATTTAGGACACTCATTTAGCGATGCATATTAGTTTCGAAACAAAACACAATCGTTTGGACAAGCATGTATCTTATCATAGCTCATGCCAATAGAGCACAACTTTTTTTTGGCCTCATAGGTTCGATTAAGAAGAACATTATCCTTCTGAAGGATATCTCTCATAAGGGCTAATAACTTTGTGAAACTTTTATCCGACCATCCATTGCCCGCCTTTAAGTTCTACAACTTTAATACCGCAGACAGTCTTGTGAATTTAGTGCAACCTTTATACAATGGTTTCTATGCATCGTTTAGCAATCTCTCAAAAATTTTGGGACAATCCTAAAGATCTTCTTCAAGTGCTTCTGCAATATCTTCGACTCAATCAAAATCGTATGTATACGTGTCCTTGTCGTCTGAAGCATAGGCCGTACTACTTTTCTCCCCCGGTTCAACATTGTCGTTACTTTTTTCACCGTGAAATATCCAACACGTATAATTTCTATCAAATTCACACATCATTAAATGAGATTTCAATCCATTTGCATCAACCCAACCCACATAATAAGAACCCAAGCAAGGACACTTCATTTGACTGGGGTCTTTGGCGTGTTCAACAACAAACTTAACAAATTCCAATACCCCATTCTCGTACTCTTTTGACAATCGATCGACATACATCCATTTTTTATCCATTGTTTTATTACTAAGTGACGTTCAAAATATTGGAATGGAATGGAAACACTGAACAGAACAGGCGTTATTTCGGTTACGCATAAATATTATAACAATAAAAGATAACACTACATAGTAACAACTAAAGACTAACGCACACAAGCACACTTGAAATCTTACAAATAACAAGAATCAGTAATGTTGAATTTGATGTTAATATTTTCCAGTCATGAGAAATAGAAATAGATCCAGCCATTTTGAATCATCAAACTATATTTTAAACTCTTTAACTTAAGGTCTTTCATAGACACAAGTCTTCAAATATCTGAAGAGTATCCTTTTGGAACTTTAACTTCACTTAGAAAGTTACACAATATTTTTTTCTCCTTTCTAGATAGAGTAAAAGCAGCAAGTGGTAGATATGTTCGACTTCCTTTCTTCACGGGTCCTTGTTAAGTTCGTATTCCCATCTTTAACATGTCCTTCCTTGCTTTAAGGCTATCCTTAGACTTTCCTTTAATATTGAGTAACGTACCAATAACACTTTCAAATACATTTTTTTCAATATGCATAACATCGAGAAAATGTCTCACATACAGAGACTTACAATATGCAATTAAAAAAAATCGATCTCTTCTTCCACCCACCTTTGACAATCGTATGCGCCAAAGGCTTGCCAAACCGAGTACACACATCTTTCACCTTTTCAAAAATTTGGTCACCTGACAATGCATGTGGGGCTTTACGTTGTTCGGTGTCTCCATTGAATGCTTTTCTCCATGCACAATAGTGATATTTAGAATGTAATAATCTATGATGACCGAGAAACACATTCTTCTGACAAAGTTCCAAACACGTCGTATCGGTTCCATCTTCACAAACAGGACACGCACGCTGACCTTTAATGCTATACCCAGATAGATTCCCGTATGATGGGAAATCATTAATTATGCCAAACAACATCGCCCCCAAATTGAAACTTTGTTTCCTATATCCATCATAAACCTCCACCTGTTCGCCCACAAAACCTTTAAATCTTTTATCAAAGGTGTCAAGTATACGTCTATGTCATTCCCTTGTTGTTTAGGCCTAGAAATTAACATAGATAACATCATGTACTTACGCATCATACATATCCATGGGGTAGGTTATAAATAATAATAATCACAGACCATGTGGTATGTGAGATAATTTGAAGACCATGCGGGTTCATTCCATCAGTAGATAAAGCCAAGCGAAGGTTTCTTTATTCTTCCTCAAAATCAGGATAATCATTATCAATTTTCGACCACTGTGGTGAATCTGCCGGATATCGATACTTTCCATCAATAATTCTTTCATCTGCATGCCAAGTCAGGTGTCTTGCATCGGTTTCACTATGAAACATGCGCCTAAATCTCGGAATTATAGCTAAATACCATAAGACTTTTGTTGGAGACAATTTTTTCTTATATCGAGACAAACCGCATTTATGACACTTATTTAACGATGCATATTTGTTTCGAAACAAAACACAATCGTTTGGACAAACATGTATCTTATCATAGCTCATGCCAATAGAGCACAAAATTTTTTTGGCCTCATAGGTTTGATTAGGAAGAACATTATCCTCCGGAATCATATCTCTCATAAGGGCTAATAACTTTGTCAAAATTTTACCCGACCATTCATTGACCGCCTTTAAGTTGTACAACTTTAATACCGCAGACAGTCTTGTGAATTTAGTGCAAACTTTATACAACGGTTTTTCTGCATCGCTTACCAATCTCTCAAACATTTTGGGACAATCCTAAAGATCTTCTTCAAGTGCTTCTGCAATCTCTTCGACTCGATCAAAATCGTATGTATCCGTGTCCTTATCGTCTAAAGCATAGGCCGTACTACTTTTCTCCCCCGGTTCATCATTGTGGTTACTTTTTTTACCGTGAAATATCCAACACGTAAAACTTTTATCAATTTCACGCATCAGTAAATGCAATTTCAATCCATCTGCGTCAACCCGACCCACATAACAAGAACCCAAGCAAGGACACTTCATTCGACTAGGGTCTTTGGCGTGTTCAGCAACAAACTTAACGAATTCCAATACCCCATTCTCGTACTCTTTTGACAATCGATCGACAAACATCCATTTTTTATGCATTGTTTTACTACTAAGTGCCGTTCAAAATATTGGAAAGGAACAAAAACACTGAAAAGAACAGGCATTATTTCGGTTACGCAGAAATATTATAACAATAAAAGATAACACTACATAGTAACAACTAAAGACTAACACACACAAGCACACTTGAAATCCTACAAACAATAAGAATCAATAATGTTGAATTTGATATTAATATTTTCCAGTCATGGGAAATAGAAGTAGATCCTGCCATTTTGAATCATCAAACGATATTTTTCTCGACAAATGAATTAGAACATAAAACCAACGGTTTTGTAGAGAGAAAGAGAGAAGAGAAAGAGAGAAGAGTACCTTGAAAGTGACGGTGGAGGACGGTGGTCAGCGGTGGAGAGAGAGCCTCGTTTTGCAGAGAGAGACGGTGGAGGACGGTGGACAGCGGTGGAGAGAGAGGCGTTAAAAAGGGTTTCACGTGAGGAGGGAATTCGATCTATGAAAAGAGAAACAATACTGATTCTAATTTTTAATTTCTAATTATATGACTTTAGACAACGCTTTTAGAAGAGCTTTTGAAAAGCGCTGGCTAATGTGGTCTTTTAGCAGCGCTTTTGAGATTATTTTTTTTTAAATTTATATGACTTTAGACAGCGCTTTTGAAAAACGCTGTCTAAAGTGGTCCTTTACCAGCGCTTTTGATAAAGCACTTTCTAAAGCAACACTTTTAGCAGCGCTTTTTAAAAGTGCTGTCTAAGGTCACATTTTAGCAGCACTTTTATTTATTATTGTATACAGTTTCCGTGTTTTTTTTAATTTCACTTATAGCAGCGCTTTTGCATAAAAGTGTTGTCTAATGTGCATTGTTAAAAGCCCTTTTTTGCATAGTGTATGTGGGATAATCCCATTGGGTTTCAATTCTGCTATTGCCTTTATATCTTTGAGCGTCTCATCACTTTGCTGCTTGGCAGAAGCTGACTGGATTGATCCGTACCACTCGAACTTGACACTTGATAACGAAGTCTGACTGTAAGCTGATCCAATAGGATATAATCATACGCTTTTAATCCTAATTTTTGCCTGGACCTCCTTTTCGGGTTTTCAGTCCACCAGGATACCCTTTTTTGCCCAACCGCCTTTTCAAGTTTTCGATTTACCGGGTGTATATATATATATATATATATATATATATATATATATATATATATATATATATATATATATATATATATATATATATATATATATATATATATATATATATCCCTGATTTTTGCCCAAACACTTTTGGTTCGTCTGGATGCCCTTATTTTTGCCTAGGTCAGACAACCTAGCGGGTCTCTTTTCATGCGTAGTATCTTTTAACTATGTCCTCATTTATAGGGTGTGGAAGGTCGTCACCTTCCATGGTGGTTAATATCATAGCTCCACCGGAAAATATATTCTTGATCACAAATGGTCCTTCGTATGTAGGAGTCCAATTTTCCCTGGGGTCACCTTGTGGCTGGATGATGCACTTGATTACTAGGTCACCAACCTGATATACCTGACGTCTGACCTTCTTATTAAAAGCTTTGATCATACGTTTCTGGTACATCTGACCATGACAAACAACTACGAGCCTCTTATCGTCAATCAGGTTTAATTGGGCAAGTAGAGTATGAATCCATTTGTTGTACCCCAAAATTTTCCCTCCCATATTTCTCATAAAATTTCAAGAAAGATCCCCAAGTTGCTCAAGGTAGCCCAAGGGTTGGCCAGACAAGCTCTCTCCTAAGGCAGTCTACTTCAAATTAGGGTTCCATGTTGCATCAAGATACTTGAGTACAAGTGGTCCAAAGTGCTCACCAATGTCCTAATATGTTCTCAAGATCATCCATGTCAAGTTTCAAGCCTTGCAGAGGAAGTTGGCTCAGTCAATTGCTCAAAAGTCCAAAAGTCGACTGTGCTAGGGCAAAAGTCAACTGTGACCTACATACAGTCAAACTTCAATATTTTTGGTCAACATCCTCATTTTGAAGTATATTTCATCATTTGATAAAAGGTTGATCATGATTCATCAAGGATTGCTCATAATTCATCAAGATTCAAAAGTTGCTAAATTAGGGTTTTTAGGAAAAGTCAACTCAACTTTGACCAAGCATAACTTTCTCATACTTTATGAGAAATGACCCATCCAAAGCTCATTTTGAAGAGGATGAAATTTCCTAAAATCCATCTTCATCTCCCAAGTTCAAAATATGCACTCACAATAAGTTATGAATTTGGACATTATAGGTCATTTTGAAAAGTCTACAAAAACACTTTTTTTGTCAAAGCTTCATACATGAGAATGGAATATCAAAATGAGATGAGACCAAATGGGTTTATTATAGAACATCTCATTATTTCTATAAAGTCCAATAACACCTCCAAAGAGTCAAAATTGAGGAAGTTATGCATTGTTGAAGTTGGCCTTTTTTGCAAAATTGCCAAAAGTCAACTATGCCCAAAACTTCAAATTTTGCCAAATGGGCCCATTCTTTTTCACTTGTTTTGAGTTGGCATCATAGCCCACGTGCTCTAGCCTTTTCCACTTGTCCATATCATATTTTTATTAATTATTTTGATTTTTATTTGAATGAATTTGATTTAAATCAAAATAAATCAAATAAAAATCCAAAGCATTGATAACAAGGGATTTTGTGCTTATTTCAGGTTCCAATTACAGATAGCATCATTCAAATTCGTGCCAAGCCTTAGAGTGCACAAAAAGATTAAAAATAAGCCATGTTTGGAAAGATCTTCAAAGTGTATCAAATCAAATCAAAAATCATTGAAAGAAGAAGATTTGGACATAACTATTAACCCTAATGCATTGCTTGATACATAAGGAGGCGAGGCAAATCAAAAGCAGGGTTAGAAATCAGGCGCAGAGCAAGAATCAGATTCAAAAAAATCAAAGAAAAGTGTGAGATCGAATTGGTGGTTAGAGGCATCCTCAAGGTTTGGTATTTGTCCCAATCATTTCCTGGCATTCTCAGGAACCTAAAGCAATCAAAACCAAGCGCTTTCAAGCCCTCCCACGCACTGTAAGTCCGCAACGGTATCACCCTTTTCTTGAATTCGAAAAGCTTTATTCTTGCATCCACAGCATACAATAATGGCATAATCTTGATCACCATGATGTTTGCAAGATTTTGGCATTATTCAATTTCATTTATATGGACTGAATTGAAATTCACCATTGTTAGGTTTTCGAGTTTGGTTTTAGGGTTTTTGTTTTCAGGTACAATTAGCCTTCATAATGGGTATGGTTGTGATCAGGAGAGTGAGACGAACTCAACCATGGCGTTGGTTTCCATTTATAGGGCCTGTAGAAGATTTGGGAACGAGCATGACTTGTAGCGACGGACACTGTCCGTGGGTATAGGTCCTGGGATTTTTAGCCACGGTGCAGGGAAGAAGAAGCAAGAGTGTCGCTCCCCTACTGGACTGTTCAAACATTGGCGCGCGTTTTTCTGAATTGTCCATTAGCATTTGTTTTTTTTTATATTATTATTATTTTGTAATATGTTAACAATAAGAACCAAATGCCCCAGTGGTGGCCACACAGGTTTTCAAGGAATTAGAGGCTGGAGGTCAGGGGTTCGATCCCTGCCTCCAGCATTTTCTATTTTCACATTTTCTTGCAGGCGATCCAATACGCGCATGAGCCTGAGATCCACCGTATTGCTTCATCATCAACGCGCCAGATGACCAGATGGCCAAATCTGGTGGCTACCACTGAAGGAGCGCCATAAGCCAAGTCAACGCATCATACTGGACTACACAAAGGTCAAACGGACTCCACAAATGGGCCCAAATTCTTGCTATGCACACCCCCAATTCAGGCCCATCTCTCATCTTTTATATTTTTGTTTATATTTCATTTAATTATTTATTTATTTATTTACTAACCAAAAATTATTTTCTTTTTATCAAAAAATCACCAAAAAATACTTTATGTCAAAATAAATTTAGAATATTATTTTTTCATCAATAAATTAATTAATTGAATTAGGTTTGTTTAATTAGATAACTTTAATTTATTTTGTAAATAATTAAAATCAATTAGAATCAATAGGTTTTTATGCTAACTTAATTATTTATTTTTTCCTAAAATAACAAAAAACCAAAAAATATTTCATTTAATTATTATTCATTAATTTATTTAATAACCAATTAATTTAGTATTTAATTTTAAGACTTAATTTCTTTTCTTAAAAAATATTAAAAACAACAAAAACAATTTTCTCTTTTAATTAAGATAGAAGGGTCAAAACCCTAGCTTCGCATTCGATCTAATTTTCACGCGCGTTATTTTATTTTTTATCCAATTATTGTATCTGCTTCCGGCTTGTAATAATTTAAATTGGGACATTTATTTATTTTTACCGCTTTTAATTTCAAAGGGTTTGTTTTTGGCTATGTAAATACCTGAAGCCTTGTAATAGCTTAGTTTAAATTCCGCACTTTAATGTCTGCAAATATTCAACTGTTAGATGTTTGATAATAGGGTTTACATGACAAGAATGAATGTCTGAATTTAAAACGGTAGATCACTCTAAATGTGCAAAGATAAATAACTGAAATCAAAACACTCGCACACGTGTACTCCTAGGGTACATTCCCACTTTGTTGCCTTCGTTAAAACGGTCATTGAGTATTGGTTGTTTTAGAAGCCTTCCTCTTGTCTAAAAGATCATAGTTGCCTCGGAAAGGTTGCCTCGGACATTGTCACCTCGGATAATTGATCTAAGACATTAGGGTTATTACTAAGACGTCCTAACATTGCTTTAGTGACCGTGCGTCCCTTTCGAATTGACCCTCAAAACTCCAACGATGATGCTACCTACTCATTAATAGTAGGATAGCGTTGTCTAAAGGAAACAAACATATAACGATTCTTTTTTCGAGTAGGTAGATTAGTTCTTAAGTACTTGCTCAATCAAAACAAAACTTTTTCACACTTACACTTTTACAAACAAAGTTTTCAAAAATACTTCATTACACTCTTGAAGACAGAAGCAAGAGTTAAATCGAAGTCGAAACAAAAAAACTTTTCAAAGCCCACAAACACAAAGAAAACAATTTTGAAAATGATGAGCAAGTACCTAAGAGCCCGTAGATAACTACGGACAGAAAGGGTGCTAATAACTTCCCTTTCTATAAATCTACCCCCCGTACTCAGAAATATCTCGAAAAAGGAATTTTTCCTGTGCTTTTTTCCTTTCCTTGTTGGATAAAATAAAAGTCGATGGCGACTCTTGCTTACCGCGACATTTTGCGAATACAAACGCAAAACGCAAACCAGCATTTCAAAAACAGTCAGTTCTTCCACCGTATCACAGAATTGGCGACTCTGCTGGGGAGTTAATAAGTGGGGTGTACCTTAGGAATAGTTCATCATATTGTTTTCAATTGTTCGAATTGTTTGCTTTATATTTGTGGGCCTTGTGTCAGAGTTACTATAGATCCTAACTCGGATCTGGGGATACCTTTTAGGTAAGTAGCAATAGGCTGTGAGGGAACTGTACGGCGTAGACCGATACGGTTGAAGTAGTAGCTACGTTGATGTGGCACATTAGTTGGTACCGATATCCCTTGTGGAGCAACAAGGAGAGTATAGGTCTGCTAATGGGTCATTAAGGATCAACTGACCTTAGAACCTATAATTGACCAACTTGGCCATAAAAAAGTAGCAGTATGCTACACTCATTGAGACCATACTCTCGCGATGATTTCGGCTGCAAGAAAAGGTTGCTAAACTGGAATTATGACCTCTAGAACCTGGTTACTATTACTAGGACAGGTTGAACCAACTAAACTGAAAGAGGGTAATTCCTAAACTCCATGCCAGCCTAAAATTTAAGGGCTATTGTATGACTTGTGTGCTCTCAAACTTGAACTACTTGCACATTTTTATTATCTAACAACTTGAGTTCCTTGCATGTTTTGTTTACATTCCTTATCCAATAACTTGGATTTCTTGCCGAGTTTACTTGTCTGCATCACCTCACATTTTTGCTTAAACGCATAGCATGCACATCATAACATCATGCCTTAACATTTCCTTAACCATTTCAAGGATCTCAAGGGTTTGTGATGCAGGTTATGGTAAATCAAACGTCCATCAAGGGGCAAAGGGGATTTATTTTCCTCTAGCCAAAGTTGTCTAAAGATCAAAACACGATAACTTGAGTCAGTGGCTATGACCCACTCAATATGGTGAGCTTGACTCTTGAAGAAGGACTCTTGACGACACGAAGTTTCTTCAATCAAAGCTGCAAAATTCAAAATCTAACAATTTCTTGTTTACCTCGCGAGATCCTTGAAAACATTGCATACATATCATACCTATCATTGCATAACAGGTCTCCTAGTACAGGTCTCTCATATTCTCGCTGTTTATTTCAGCAATGGCTCTCCAACAAGACAACCAAGATCTTCATGCTCAAGAAACTCAATTCAGGGAAATATTCCTAAACCTATCCAAGAGGCAGGAAGAGTTGAAAACACTCCTCGTTGGGAGCTTGGTCAAGAAAAGTCCTGAAGACAATAAGGACGAGCGGATGGAACAACTGCAAGCTGAGTTAGGTGCCATGAGAACCCAGATGCTAGGGCAGATGGCTCTTATCCAAGGTTTAGCCCGGGAACAAGAAGAGCTGAGAACCATTATCAACCAGCTTCATCAAGACAGATACAACAGTGTGAAGCAAACAGTTGAGGCTGGGGACCAAGTCATTAATCAGCCTCCAGGAAGACAAGGGTTTGGTTTGGTAAAGAATGGACCTCTCCAAGTTGCTACTACCTCAAGGGTCCAACAACAACCTCTCCATAAACAATGGGTTAATCAGAGACAATTCACCAAGCTCAACATGCCGCTATCCCAAGCTTTGCAACATCTGTTGAGATTGAATCTGGTGACATTGGTAGGACCTCATCCGAATCCTAAGACTTATTCACCTAACTACAATCCTGATGCAAGTTGCGCATACCATTCCAATAGTCTGGGGTATGATACTGACGACTAATGGAAGTTGAAGTACAAAATTCAAAATCTGATTGACGAAGGAGTGTTGGAGTTTACACAAGATGGTCAGGCTGAGTTCTTCTACCATCCCTCCAAGGCACGTCCTCTTAAGTGACAAGACCAGACGAGAAGACTTTTTGTTCATTAGAATTTTCAATTTGTAATTTTCTTTTGATTGTTCAAACATTTATTCATGACAAATTTTGTTACTTCATCAATGCATTGCATATGTCTGTTTTGAATCAATCCATTCGTATTCACTATATTCAAATTACTTTCATTTTTTGTGATGTTCAACTCTCGATTAAAAAATTCTAAGCCTTTAGAAGGAGGATGACGGAAATGATATCAAAATCTCTACAGTATGCTTTTGAACAAACCCCACTGACGATGTATAGGCGTTGTTTCAAATCATAAACAATGGAGTTATAAGGAAGATAATCCTTCGTCAACCCCTTTGAGCTAAAGAAGTTGGAGTTTTTCTTTTCACACAAATTAAAACCCTTAATCACAACCTGGGGCAGGGTAGTTTTCTTAGTTAATCCAGGTGCACAATGAATGGCATCAAAGACATTCTCCCAAACTAAAAGATGATGATGGTTCCCTATAAACGTCAGGACAGGCAGTCGTTATCCCTCCAAATAAAAATTAAGTCAAAACCTATGAAAGAGACTTACAAAACTGGGGCATCCCGCTGACTGTAATTACAAAAGAAATAGTTCAGGAAAAAGACAGGGATAATAAAATAAAAAAGAAAGAGATCCTACAAACTCTCAACAAAAATGACTTCCTGTTCAAAATAAACTGTCAGTATCCGAACCATCACTGGAATATCAGAGCAAAGACTCAAACAGGATCTAAATACACAATTAGCTGAGTTTAGGATCGAAGAACATCACGAAGAATGGGTGGGTACAAATAAAATTTGAGCCTTTATCCTTTGTTTCTTAAACCGTGAACCAGGCCGCGTTATAATCCTTAAAAGTCCTAGCTGAAGCATGGGTTATTTCGAAAGCATACTGTTACAAAAGGTATCCTGACTCCTGTAGCGCTTGCTGTAAATCCTGAGTTGACGTCACATTTTACAAAATTTTCCTATCTTCTTGAAAAAATGCATTTTCAAAAACTTCAAGACAGACATAAGCTTTGCATTCTTAAAATAACATTGTTTGCATATGACTATTTGTTCAAACAACAGAGAAATTCGCACGATGAATATCTTGTGAACAAAAACCTTTTCAATAAAAAGGGTCACCTCAAGTGGAAAAAACACTTCCAACCAAGGGGAACTGCATGATCATTGTCCATCATCTGGGGCAGTCAAGTCAAGATTCAGAGAATCTCTCAAAGATGCCAAATAGCCAGGGGCAAATCTCCATCTAAGTCACTTGGGGCATTAGACATGAATTCTCGCAACGAATCTTGCACGATCAAACGAACATCTTCTGGTAGTATGGCAACACAATACTACCGACAATGACAATTCCCTACACCCTGAGAGCGTGGACATAGTCAGAAAATACTGCACATGAATAAAGACCCGCTAGGTTGACTGGCCTAGGCAAAAATAAGGGCATCCCAACGAACCAAAAGGGTTCGGGCAAAAATTAGGGATAAAAAATGAAAAAAATCTGTACACCCGGCAATTCGAAAACCCGAAAGGGCGGCTTGGGCAAAAATGGGTATCCCGGTGGACTGAAAATCTGAAAAGACAGTCCAGGAAAAAGTTAGGGATTAAAGCGTACGACTATGTCCCGTCATCTTGTCACTTGCCTACCAGCAGAAGATTTGTCATTTCAATCGGCAGTTACCAAGCAACTCATAGGTTGGGATAATACTCGATCCACAAGGCCTCCACGGGCACCTTCTCCCGCAGACACAGGGGCAGAAAAGTCTCGATGCAAAGTCATCGTCATATCCTCAGCATGCGTCCCAGTAACATTCACTCCCCGCAGAGTAAGAGAACGATAGTGGTGTCAATTCTCCTCAGTTGAGGCTCGCAACCGCGAATAAATCGGCAATATTCTCCCCAAGTAGAGTTTATCTACCATCAGTTTGAAAAATATCCCCAGCAGAGTATAAAAATTATCCCCAGTGGAGTTTGAAGAATCATCCCCAATAGACTCTGGAAGATTGTCCCCAGCAGAGTCTAAAAGGTTATTCCCCGTGAAGTCGCAACTGGAAAATCATCCCCAGCGGAGTTTATTCCTCTCACAAACATAAATTCAAATCCCTGACAGGTTCCATTATCGCCAACAACGGTAATTCATCCCCAGCTGAATTTATCAACGAAATCCTCAATAGAACATATCTTCCCCACAGAGACATTCTCTCGTCAGTTTATTCCCCAGCAGAATCATCCTCTCCTGCAGGATTATTCTCACAAACATTTTCATCCACTATCTCCAGCGGAAACGAAGAATTCATTTCTTTTCTCCAGCAGCAATCCGGAATTTATTTCCCCAACTCAAAACATCACATTTTCATACATCATGACATGCATACGCATCATACAACACAATCTCATTTATTTTGAGAACATCATTTCCTGATACATATCATGCATCACATACGGCTAACCTTTACCTTTCAGGAAAGATTCTCACAAAATTCAAGCTATGAAGCTTTTTCCTCAGTTGAATTACAAACGAGTTCCTAAATCTCAACAAAGTTTGTTTCTTCAGTTGAATTATGGACGAGTTCCTAAATCTCAGCGAAGTTGTTTCTCAAGTTGAATTACGGACGAGTTCCTAAATCTCGATAAATATGTCCCTCGGTTGAATTGCGAACGAGTTCCTAAATCTCAGCAGATATTACCTCAGTTGAATTATGGACGAGCTCCTAAATCTCGACAAAGATGGTTACCTCAGTTGAATTACGGACGAGTTCCTAAATCTCAGCATAAATATTCCCTCGGTTGAGTTACGGACGAGTTCCTAAATCTCAGCAGAGATGTTTCCTCAGTTGAATTACGGACGAGCTCCTAAATCTCAGCAGGGATGTTTCCTCAGTTGAATTACAGACGAGCTCCTAAATATCAGCAGATATGTTTTCTCAGTTGAATTACAGACGAGTTCCTAAATCTCAGCAGATATTAACTCTGTTGAATTACAAACGATGTTCCTAAATCTCAGCAAAAATATTTTCCCAGTTGAATTACGGACAAGTTCCTAAATCTCAGCATAAATATTTCCTCAGTTGAATTATGGATGATGTTCCTAAATCTCAGCAGAGATGTTCCCCCAGTTGAATTATGGACAAGCTCCTAAATCTCAACAGATATTACCTCAGTTGAATTACTGACGATGTTCCTAAATCTCAGCAAAAATATTTTCCCAGTTGAATTACGGACAAGTTCCTAAATCTCAGCAAAGTTGTTGAATTACAGACGAGCTCCTAAATCTCGACAAATATTTTACCAGTTGAATTACGGACAAGTTCTTAAATCTCAACAAAGTTGTTGGATTACGGACGAGCTCCTAAATCTCGACAGATATGTTCCTCGGTTGAATTACAGACGAGTTCCTAAATCTCAGCAGAGATGTTTCCTCAGTCAAATTACGGACAAGTTCCTAAATCTCGACAAATATATTCTTCAGTTGAATTACGGGCAAGTTACTAAATCTCAACAAAGTTGTTGAATTACGGACGAGCTCCTAAATCTCGACAGATATGTTCCTCGGTTGAATTACGGACGAGCTCCTAAATCTCAACAAAGATGTTTCCTCAGTTGAATTACGGAGGAGTTCCTAAATCTTGACAGATATGTTCCTCAGTTAAATTACAGACGAGTTCCTAAATCTCAGCAAAGATGTTTCCTTAATTGAATTACGGACGAGCTCCTAAATCTCAGCAGAGATGCTTCCTCAGTTGAATTACGGACGAGCTCCTAAATCTCAGCAGAGAGGTTTCCTCGGTTGAATTATGGACGATGTTCCTAAATCTCAGCGGAGATGTTTCCTCAGTTGAATTACGGACAAGCTCCTAAATCTCAGCAGAGATTTTTTCTCAGTTGAATTACGAACGAGTTCCTAAATCTCGACAAAGATATTTCCTCAGTTGAATTACGGACGAGCTCCTAAATCTCAGCAGAGATGTTTCCTCGGTTGAATTACGGACAAGTTCCTAAATCTCAGCAGAGATGGTTTCTTATTTGAATTACGGACGAGCTCCTAAATCTCAACAAAAGTTATTTCCTCGGTTGAATTACGGACAAGTTCCTAAATCTCAGCATAAATATTCCCTCAGTTGAATTACGGACGAGTTCCTAAATCTCAGCAGAGATGTTTTCTCAGTTGAATTACGGACGAGTTCCTAAATCTCGACAAAGATATTTCCTCAGTTGAATTACGGACGAGCTCCTAAATCTCAACAAGATGTTTCCTCGGTTGAATTACGGACAAGTTCCTAAATCTCAGCAGAGATGGTTTCTTAGTTGAATTACGGACAAGCTCCTAAATCTCAGCAGAAATATTCCCTTAGTTGAATTACGGACAAGTTCCTAAATATCAACAAATATGACTCACCAGCAGAATAACGGACGACGAAGCTCCTAAAATTTTACTTCTCTCAACAGAGATCAGACTTCCCCAACGGAATTTTACTCAACAACATGTATACAAGCTCTTTCCAAGGAATCTCTTATTGATTGACACTCCTCCAAATGGCATTTATAAGCCCATTCCCGACATCACAAGACAATTATCACTTCATGCGAGTGCAAATTTCTGGGCACTCTAGTGTTCAATCCTCTTCCACCTTCGGATCACGAAAGGCACGAAAGCCAATCTACATCCTCAGGTTTAAGAAGATTGAACAGGGGCAGCTGTTGTACCCCAAAATTTTCCCTCCCATATTTCTCAAAACATTTCAAGAAAGATCCCCAAGTTGCTCAAGGTAGCCCAAGGGTTGGCCAGACAAGCTCTCTCCTAAGGCAGTCTACTTCAAATTAGGGTTCCATGTTGCATCAAGATACTTGAGTCCAAGTGGTCCCAAGTTCTCAACAATTTCCTAATATGTTCTCAAGATAATCCATGTCAATTTTCAAGCCTTGCAGAGGAAGTTGGCTCAGTCAATTGCTCAAAGGTCCAAAAGTCGACTGTGATAGGGCAAAAGTCAACTGTGACCTACATACAGTCAAACATCAAGATTTTTGGTCAACATCCTAATTTTGAAGTATATTTCATCATTTGATCAAAGGTTGATCATGATTCATCAAGGATTGCTCATAATTCATCAAGATTCAAAAGTTGCTAAATTAGGGTTTTGTAGGAAAAGTCAACTCAACTTTGACCAAGCATAACTTTCTCATAATTTATGAGAAATGACCCATCCAAAGCTCATTTTGAATAGGATGCAATTCCCTACAATCCATATTCATATACCAAGTTCAAAATATGCACTCACAAGAAGTTATGAATTTGGACATTATAGGTCATTTTGAAAAGTCTACAAAAACACCTTTTTTGTCAAAGCTTCATACATGAGCATGGAATATCAAAATGATATGAGACCAAATGGGTTGATTAGAGGACATCTCAAGCTTTATAAAAAGTCAAAGAACACCTCCAAAGAGTCAAAATTGAGGAAGTTATAAATTGTTGAAGTTGGCCTTTTTTGCAAAATTGCCAAAAGTCAACTATACCCAAAACTTCAAATTTTGCCAAATGGGCCCATTCTTTTTCACTTGTTTTGAGTTGGCATCATAGCCCACGTGCTCTATCCTTTGCCACTTGTCCATATCATATTTTTATTAATTAGTTTGATTTTTATTTGAATTAATTTGATTTAAATCAAAATAAATCAAATAAAAATCCAAAGCATTGATAACAAGGGATTTTGTGCTTATTTCAGGTTCCAATTACAGCTAGCATCATTCAAATTCGTGACAAGCCTTAGAGTGCACAAAAAGATTCAAAATAAGCCATGTTTGGAAAGATCTTCAAAGTGTATCAAATCAAATACAAAATCATTGAAAGAAGAAGATTTGGACACAACTATTAACCCTAATGCATTGCTTGATACATAAGGAGGCGAGGCAAATCAAAAGCAGGGTTAGAAATCAGGCGCAGAGCAAGAATCAGATTCAAAAAAATCAAAGAAAAGTGTGAGATCGAATTGGTGGTTAGAGGCATCCTAAAGGCTTGGTATTTGTCCCAGTCGTTTCCTGGCATTCTCAGGAACCTAAAGCAATCAAAACCAAGCGCTTTCAAGCCCTCCCGCTCACTGTAAGTCCGTAACGGTATCACCCTTTTATTGAATTCGAAAAGCTTTATTCTTGCATCCATAGCGTAAAATAATGGCATAATCTTGATCACCATGATGTTTGCAAGCTTTTGGCATTATTCAATTTCATTTATATGGAATGAATCGAAATTCACCATTGTTAGGTTTTTGAGTTTGGTTTTAGGGTTTTTGTTTTCAGGTATAATTAGCCTTCATAATGGGTATGGTTGTGATCAGGAGGGTGAGACGAACTCAACCATGGCGTTGGTTTCCATTTATAGGGCCTGTAGAAGATTTGGGAACGAGCATGACTTGTAGCGACGGACACTGTCCGTGGGTATAGGTCCTGGGATTTTTAGCCACAGTGCAGGGAAGAAGAAGCAAGCGTGTCACTCCCCTACTGGCCCGTTCAAACATTGGAGCGTGTTTTTCTGAATTGTCCATTAGCATTTGTTTTTTTTATATTATTATTATTTTGTAATATGTTAACAATAAGAACCAAATGCCCCAGTGGTGGCCACGCAGGTTTTCAAGCGATGATGTTCTTAACGTAGACGAGATTTGTAAGATGTGATGGTCTATGCATGCTATAATGATGTATGTGATGTTTAGGAATGTATGTTTTCGTCTAGGAAAGTAAATCCTTGACGGGTGCCGGGAAGTCATATCCTGGGCTGATGTTGAAGAATAGATTTTGCTTCCGCTGGGGATGATAGTTGCAAGAATACCGGTAGGGGAAGATGACTCAGTTGGGGAATAAACTTGGCGAATGGAATATTCTGCGGGGAGAAAAGTACTTTGACGGTCTTGCTGGGAAGCAATACTCTGTGGGGAGAGAGATACTTTGCTGAGTCGTTGATAATAACTTGCTGGGGATACTCTTGTTGTGTCGGAAGTATTGATAGACTTCGCTGGGGACAAGAAGGCTTCGTCGAGGACGATCTTTCCGTGGCTTTTAGCTGAGGATAACCCAGTTATATCCTGGTAAGGGCATAACTCTTTGAATAAAGCCGGGAGACGCGTTCGTGCTTTGCAAGGGATAAACTTCCAGAATTTACTGGGGATAAGCTTACTGCTTGGGGAGATGAATTCCAACTTTCCTGGGGAAACTGGATTGGACTCTCTTGGAGAAGTTTTGAATTGCGGGGGAAGTGATTCCTTTGAATATTGGTATGCCGCCGGAGAACAATCTTTAGATCAAGACTGCTGGGGATGCTTGTCAAGAATATGTGTATATATGCTGCTGGGGACTGTTGAGATCTGCTGGAGGATACTCAACTTCCTGAAGATTTGATAACTTAGCTTGGAGAAGAGTGCACTGACTTGCTGGCTCACTCTTTGGGGAATTGGGATGTACTGGTTATGTTCTTTAGCTATACCTACCTTGCTACCTCGGAGGACAGAACAATTAGATTGCTTAGACAACTCTTTATTGCCCCTGTTTCTGATGTGGGAGAGGAAGACCTGTGAGGCGCTGATAGTGGTTGATGGACAAACCTTCTTCTGGTAGGAAAGCGACAAGATGCCGGGACATAGTCGTACGCTTTGATCCCTAACTTTTGCCTGGACCGCCCTTTCGGGTTTTCAGTCCACCGGGATACCCATTTTTGCCCAAGCCGCCTTTTCAGATTTTCGACTTGCCGGATGTACAGATTTTTTTATTTCATCCCTTCATTTTGCCCGAACCCTTTTGGTTCGCCGGGAAGCCCTTATTTTTGCCTAGGTGTGTCAACCTAGCGGGTCTTTGATTATGCGTAGTATTTTTTCGACTATGTCCATGCTCTCAGGATGTAGGGAGTTGCCCCTGTTAGAAGTATTTTGCCATGCCACTAGAAGGTGTTTGATCAGGCAAGATTCTGTTGCTGGAATGCCCCAAGTGACTTAGGCGATGGTTTGCCCCAGGCTATTTGGCCTTTGAGAGATTCTCCGAATCTTGATTGGATTGCCCCAGATGATGGACCATGCTCATGCCATGCCCCTTGATTGGAAGTGCCTCTGTTCATTAGACTTTCGTCGTGCGAACTTCTATGCTGTTCAAACAAAAAGTCATATGCAAACAAAGTTATGTTAAAAATGCAAAGCTTATGTCTGTCTTGAAGATTTTGAAAATGCATTCTTTTTCATAAAACAAATGAATGTTTGTAAAACGTGATGTCAACTCCTTCTTTATAGGAAGCCTTAAGGAATCAGGATACCTTTCGTCACAGTATGCTTTCGAACTAACCCATGCTTCAGCTAGGACTTTTAAGGGTTATAACGTGGCCTGGTTCACAGTTTAAGAAACAAAGGATAAAGGCTCAAATTTTATTTGTATCCACCCGCTCTTCGTGATGTTCTCCAAACCTAAACTCAGTTGATCATACGTTAGACCTTGTTTGAGTCTTTGCTCTGATTTTCCGGTGATGATTCGGATGTTGATAACTTATTTTGAATAGGCAGTCATTCCTTTTTTTGTTGAGGGTTTGTAAGACCTCTTCCTTGATTTTTGTTATCCCTTTCTTTTTTTGCCTGAACTGTTTCCTTTTTTGGAATTACAGTCAGTGGGATGCCCCAGTTTTGTAAGTCTCCTTCATGGGTTTTGACTTAATGGGTTCTTTTTTATTTTGAAAGATAATGACTGCCTTTCTTTATTATTCAGAACCATCACTGTCTTCCTTTATTTTGTAAGGACCTCTTTAGTGCCATTCGTTATGCACTTGGATCGACTGAGAGACTACCCTGCCCCAGGTTATGATTAAGGGTTTTAAATTTCGAAAAGAAAAACTCCTACTTCTTTGGCTCAGAGGGGTTGACGAGGGATTATCATCCTTATAACTCCAGTGTTTAGGGATTGAAACAATGCCTGTACCTCATCAACGGGGTCTGTTCAAAAGCATACTGTAGATTATGGTATCGTTTTCGTCATCCTCCCTCAAGAGGCTTAGAAATTATTATTTAAGAGTTGATCATCAGAAAAAATATGAAAATAATTTGCATTTAGTGAATACGAATATATTGATTCAAAACAGACATATGTGATGCATTAATGAAACAACAATGTTTAACAATGAACAAATGTTTGAACAAAAGAAAATTACAACTTGAACATTCGAATGAACAAAAGTCTTTTCATCTCAGGGCTTGTCACTTCACATGGTGAATCTTGGAGGGATGGTAGAAAAATTCTGCCTGGCCATCTTGTGTGAACTCCAGTGCTCCCTCATCAATCAGGTCTTGGATCTTATTTTTCAAGCTCCAACAATCATCTGTAGTATGCCCCGGGCTGTTAGAGTGATAAGCGCAGCGGACGTTGGGGTTATACTTCGGTGACGTTGTATTTTGGTTCTTCGGAACTTCTTTTAGAGTCACCAGCTTGGTCTCCAGCAACTGTGGCAATATCTGGGATAAGGTCATGCTGAGCCGAGTGAACTGCCTTCTCTCGCTCTTTTGTTGGTTGTGATGTTGAATTTGTGACACTGGAGCCATTTGAGGAGCTCTCCCTTTACCTCCTTGTCTCAGAGGTGGTTGAACGATGACTGGCTTTTTACCCTTAGACTTTTGCCCCAGTTGGTTACCCTGAAGCAGTTGGTTGACGAGAAACCAGAGCTCATCTTGTCTTTGAGCTAACCCTTGACTGGCAGCCACCTGCCCCCGCATCTGGACCCTCAATGCATCCACCTCAGCTTGTAGGTGTTTCAGCCTTTCATCCTCAGCACTGTTCCTGACAAAGGTCTCCATGAGAAGTGTCTTTAGCTCCTCCTGTCCCCTGGATAGATTCAGGAGGATTTCCCCGAACCGAGTTTCTTGAGCAAGAAAGTCCTGGTTCTCTTGTTGGGAAGCCATTGCTGAAATAAACAGCGAGAAAGGTAAGTGACCTGCAACAAGGATACCTGTTATGCAATGATGAGTATGACATGCACGTAATGTTTTCAAGGACCTCGCGGGGTAAACAAGAAAATTTGTTAGCGTTTGGATCTGGCAGCTTGATTGAAAGGAACTTCATATTTGTTGAGAGTCTCTCTTCCGAGGGTCAAAGGCTCACCATATCAAGTGGGTCATAGCCCCTGACTCAAGTCGTCAACCTTATTTTGCTTTCCAAACAACCTTGGCTAGGGGAACCTTCTTCAGGAGTCAAAGCTCACCATATCAAGTGGGTCATAGCCTCTGACAACTTTGGCTAGAGGGAAATAAATCCTCTTTGCCCCTTGCTAGATGTTTGATTCATCATGACCTGCATCACAGACCCTTGAGATCCTTGAAATGGGTTAGTCCTTATGCAGGATGTATGCAATGGTATGATGTTATGCTATGCATGGGGGTAATGTAAGTAACCCTGTTATGAGTCCCAATTAAGGACTGCAAACCAAAACCTGCAAGAAACTTGGTAAACTTTATTATGGGTCCTAATTTAAGGATTGCAAACCAAAACCTGCAAGAAACTTAGTAAAACCTGTTATGAGTCCCAGTTAAGGACTAAAAACAAAACCTGCAAGTAGTTCATGTGTCAGATAGCAAGCATGCCAATAGTCAAGTACGAAGGCACACAAGTCACACAAGAGAAACCCTTAGAGTTTAAGGCCAGCATGGGGTCTGGGTATTACCCTCTTGAAGTTGGTGGGCTCAACCTGTCCTATCATAAGTAATCGGGTTCTAAGGGTCCCAATGTCACGGGATTGCTTTCATTGTTCATCGTTTCGATTTAGTCACTGAACTGGCGACCAAAATATTCCAGGAAAGCAACCCTCAATTGAGTGTAGTATCGAGTATCAACCAACCTTGGACTGCACCAAAGTCAGTTATCTCACTACCCTAAAGAGGCCAAGATAGTTCAATTAAGGTTCCTAAGGTCTGTTGATGCTTCACGACACCACGCGGAGGCCCCGTACTCTCCTTGACTGAACTCAAGGGTTACCGGTACACACCAAAGTGCCAAATCAACGTAGCACACTGTTTCAACCATGTCAGTATACCCTGCACAGTTCCCTCACAGCCTTGTTGCTACTTTCTAAGAAGGTATCCCCAGATCCGGGTTAGGATCTATAGAACTCCCGAGACGGTCCCACAATTTTAAAGCAAGCAAGGAAAGCAATTGAAAACACAGTGATCTTAGTCCTAAGGTACACCTCACTTTAAGTTAAATCCCCAGCAGAGTCGCCATTTCTGTGATCGGTGGATCTGGAACTGACTGTTTGACGCTGGTTTGCGAAATGTCGCGGAAGCAAGAGTCGCCACCGTCTTTTATTTTCTCCAAATGGAAAGGACAAAAGCACAGAAAAATTCCTTATAGAGATTGCTCTCGGTTCGGGAGGTAGGTTATAGAAAGGGAAGGTGTTAGCACCCTTTCTATCCATGGTTATCCATGGGCTCTTAGATACTTGCTCATTTGTGTTTTCAAAAATGGTTTGTTTGCTTTTCAACTGTGGGTTTTAAAAAAGTTTCTTTGAAAATTCCAGTTCGACTCTTGTATCGGTCCTCAAGAGTGTTTGAAAAAATTGCTTTCGAAAGCTTTTTGAAAAGGTGTCGGTGTGAAAAGTATTTTTGATTTGTTTTGAAATTAGAGCAAGTATCTACGAGAACCTACCTACCCTAAGGAATTCGTCTGTGCAAATGTCCTTTAAAGTAGTGCCAGCCCACCATTGAGAGGTAGGTAGCACCACCGTTGGAGGTGTTCGGGTCAATTCGAGGTTCGGGACATGGTGATCACCAGAGCAATGGGAAGACACCTTAGAAGCTACCCTTATGCCAGGTTCCCGGATCATGAGGACTTACTAAGACATCCTCTACTCGACGATCACCTTTCGAGGCAAGGCAACAGTGAGGCGTACCCTAGGGGTGGTGTGTGAATTTGTGTGTCGTTTTCATTTGCATTTATCTTGTTATGTCATTGGTGTTCTACGCTTGTTTTTATTTTGTCCATACATTCTTTCATGCTTTGATTAATAGTTAAAAATTGCGAGAAATAAAAGATTCTAAGCTATTACAAAAGGCGCGGGTCCACATCGCCAAAATTTCTCGAACCCGATTTGACGGAAAAATAAAGAAAGTAAAGAAAATAAAGGATTAAAAGTGCGGCAGATTAATTACACGGCTTCGGGAGAGATACATAAATATTAAAAGAAATAAAATAAATATGCGAATTAAAATTTAAATCGAAACGAGGGCGTTGGACCCTTTTAAATGAAATTAAATTAAACAATTGAATTAATTAAAATTAAAAGGAAAAGAAATTGTTTTTTTGTATTTTTGGTGTTTTATGATTTTAATGGGAAAAAGAATTAAATGCAATTAAACTTAATTCTACAATTTTATTTGTTTAAGAAAAGCATTAAATTTTAACCTAAAATTAACCCTAATTAATTTACATGCAATTTAATTATAAAAATAAATATTTAATATTTAATTATTATGAAAGAAAATAAAAAAGGGATAAAAATTAATTAAACCCTAATTCTATATTTTTTAGATTTTTTATTAAAAAGTTAAAATTTAAAGCCTAATTTAAAACTACAATTTTATTAATGAAATTTGTTTACAAAAATACTAAAATAAAATATTTATTATTATTTTTTCTTTTCTGATTTTTTTATGTGTTTTTTATATATTATGAAAATATTTGAATTAATTAAAACAACAATTTAAAAGAAAATAAAAATTATGAAAAATAAAGAAAGTAAAGGAACTTTGCAAACCAAAGGGGGGTCTGCCCCTAAAGTGGAGGTTAGTCTTTTAGAAATCTGGCCCATTTAAATTGCTGGCCTCTTTGACTTTTCAGGACGCGTGTACACGCGTTGACTAGGGTCCACTGTACTCCCCAGATCATGGCCTTTGATTTGATGCCCAGGTACGCGTGGACGTTTGATTTTGAGGGTGTATCATGGACCACAACATTGAACCTGCATGTGAATATTAATTGGAAAAATATATGGAACGGGGGTGAGGACCTGGGGCTCGAACCCAGGTCCTATGGTTTGCCAGTCTCATGCTTTACCAATCAAGCCAAACGCGCACTTTGTACATTAAACAACACACAATAAATATAAAATAAATAATGGTTAGTGGAGCTTCCGCGCGCGAAAATTTGAACCAGCCATCCATGCCTCGCCACCTAAGCGTCTTCTTCTTCGTTCCCTAAAATATAAAATCATAAGCAACGGTTTTTGAACCGTTCCAGAAGGTACCATTCCAGAAAATAGCGATTAGGAATCCTTGCATCAGAAATTAGGCGCGACACATGGATTCTTTTCGTCCAGGCACGCTCGTTTTAATGGTCCAGGTCCCAAGTCTCAATTTTTCTTTGGATGGAAAGCCCCAATTTGCCAAGCCTGAAACCCTAAAATATGACAATGGTATATTTGCATATAGGTGACAAAAAGATAATTAAACCATACGGTTAGCATCAGAATCTTGCAATGAACATAAACCAAACATTAAAAGTTACAAAAGATGCATGAATTAAGATGCACGAATGAGAAATTTTCTTTGTACAGGTGAGATCGTTCTCACGTTTCTGGGCACGAGAACTTGAAGTTTTTGATGCAAATCCCTTCTATGAAGCCTTAGCAAGCTAATGAGATCAAAATCTTGCCTTGAATCGCCCTGCAAAAGTGTTTTCAGTTTTGAATTTTTTTGCAAAAATTTCAAGTTTGTGTCTTGGTCTCTAGCGCAGCTGAGTGGTCCTTTGCATTAGGGTTGTGTTCTATACTTATGTAAGAGTGAATTAGGTCAAAGAAAACACTCCAAATCCTTGGCATTCATGGTTTGGAAGATTTGATTTTTTAAGATCTTTTTTTCAATATTTTCCATGCTATTTTGTATCAATCATGACCAATTCTCTTTAATTCTTTCCATATTTGATTATGCACGAATTTTTGAAGATATTATATGCACAAAAAGATTTGAAATAGTAGGTTAAGTATTTTTCATGTATTTAATTGATTTAAATGAATTATTATTAATAAAAATTCAAATAAATAAATAAAAAATGAAGAAAGACTTCCCTTTGGGCCAAGTGGTCGTGCACATGCCTTGGATGATGAATTGTGGAAGAAAAATGGGCCCATTAGCAATTTTAGGTCATTTGAATCAATGTTGACTTTTCAAAATATCCAAAAATTCCCAACTTCCACAAGGCATAACTTGCTCAATTCTTAAGCTTTGCTCATGTTCTTGGACATTTTGGAAAGGTCTTTGAGTCCTCTAACCAATGTCTTTGGTCCCATGTCATTTTGATTTACCACTCTCAAGTTATAGCCTTTGACTTAAAGTCCCTTTTTGTTGACTTTTGAAAATGACCTATAATGTTGAAATTGATAACTTTTTGTGAGAGCATTTCTTGGACTTGAAGTATGAAGATGAGTTGTAGGAAATGTCTGTCTCTTCAAAATGAGCTTTGGATGGAATTTTTCTGATAATCCATGTGAAAGTTATGCCCTGGTCAATTTATAGTTGACTTTTCCAACTGTCCAAATAAGGAAACTTTTGCATCTTGATGATTTTTGAGCCAAGCTTTGAGAATCATAATCAAGCATTGATCAAATGATGTTTGTGGCTTCAAAATGAGATGTTGACCAAAAATTTGAACTTTTGACTGTCAAATGACCATTTTGCCCCTATAGTTGACTGTAGTGCAATTAGGGTTTTGACTGTGCAATTTTGTGCTGAAAGTCTTGAAACTTTGTATGAGGATGCTTGACCATATTTATTGGCATGTGGGACTTGATTGGACCCTTGGAAACTTCACTTTCTTGATCAGAATAAAAACCCTAATTTTGACTGTTCAGGACACCCTTGCACTATGCAACCCTTGGGGAATTTTGAAGCTTGACTTGGCAATTTCTTGAAGAATATGGGAGGGCAAATTTTGGGGTACAACAATTGCCCCTGTTCAATCTTCTTAGACCTGAGGATGCAGATTGGCTGGCGTGCCTTTCATAATCCGAGGGTAGAAGATGATTGAACACTAGAGTGTCCAGAAATTTGCGCTCACATAGCAGCAGTGTGATGATGGGAATGGGCTTATAGATGCCATTTGGAGATTGATGGATAGGATGATGGGCTTATAGATGCCATCTGGATGTTGATCGCGTAAGAGATTCCTTAGCGAGAACCTGCGTACCTGCAAAAGAAAAAATGAGTACCTGACATGTGGCAGGAGTTGGTCTTCAGGTGCTTTGTGTAGATATGTCCTGATTGGTTCTAGGAGCTGAGTCTGGAGCTTCAAAAGATGATGAATAAACCAGGGGTGGTTGTTGCCTCATCAGGAATGGTGAGAGAACCTTGGGCGACTTTAACTTCAACAGCAATCGTTGAGAAAATCTTGGGATTACCACCTCCGCAGAATCGGGAAGAGAACCATAGGAAATTATAATCTCAAAAGCGGACGTTTGAGAAAAACCTGGAATGGAATTATCGTCTCCGCAACATTGGGGAGAGAACCATAGGAAATTATAATCTCAAAAGCGGACGTTTGATAAAAACCTGAAATGGAATTATCGTCTCCGCAACATTGAGGAGATAACCATAGGAAATTATAATCTCAAAAGCGGGCGTTTGAGAAAAACCTGGAATGGAATTATCGTCTCCGCAACATTGAGGAGATAACCATAGGAAATTATAATCTCAAAAGCGGGCGTTTGAGAAAAACCTGGGATGGAATTATCGTCTCCGCAGCATTGGGGAGAGAACCATAGGAAATTATAATCTCAAAAGTGGACGTTTGAGAAAAACCTGGAATGGAATTATCATCTCCGCAACATTGGGGAGAGAACCATAGGAAATTATAATCTCAAAAGCGGACGTTTGAGAAAAACCTGAAATGGAATTATCATCTCCGCAACATTGGGGAGAGAACCATAGGAAATTATAATCTCAAAAGCGGACGTTTGAGAAAAACCTAGAATGGAATTATCATCTCCGCAACATTGGAGAGAGAACCATAGGAAATTATAATCTCAAAAGCGGACGTTTGAGAAAAACCTAGAATGGAATTATCATCTCCGCAACATTGGGGAGAGAACCATAGGAAATTATAATCTCAAAAGCGGACGTTTGAGAAAAACCTGGGATGGAATTATCATCTCCGCAACATTGGGGAGAGAACCATAGGAAATTATAATCTCAAAAGCGGACGTTTGAGAAAAACCTGGAATGGAATTATCATCTCCGCAACATTGGGGAGAGAACCATAGGAAATTATAATCTCAAAAGCGGACGTTTGAGAAAAACCTTTGATAACTTCTACTGAGTCTTCATCAGAAAAATCTGTTTGGGGTCGATTAACTGAACCGGATAAGGTCTTAGAGTCTTGAAATATGATTGAGAATTCAACTGAATCTTTCCTGAAAGGTAAAGGTCAGTCATATGCAATACATGATATGGATCAAGCGATGATGTTCTTAACGTAGACGAGATTTGTAAGATGTGATGGTCTATGCATGCTATAATGATGTATGTGATGTTTAGGAATGTATGTTTTCGTCTAGGAAAGTAAATCCTTGACGGGTGTCGGGAAGTCATATCCTGGGCTGATGTTGAAGAATAGATTTTGCTTCCGCTGGGGATGATAGTTGCAAGAATACCGGTAGGGGAAGATGACTCCGTTGAGGAATAAACTTGGCGAATGGAATATTCTGCGGGGAGAAAAGTACTTTGACGGTCTTGCTGGGAAGCAATACTCTGTGGGGAGAGAGATACTTTGCTGAGTCGTTGATAATAACTTGCTGGGGATACTCTTGTTGTGTCGGAAGTATTGATAGACTTTGCTGGGGACAAGAAGGCTTCGTCGAGGACGATCTTTCCGTGGCTTTTAGCTGAGGATAACCCAGTTATATCCTGGTAAGGGCATAACTCTTTGAATAAATCCGGGAGACGCGTTCGTGCTTTGCGAGGGATAAACTTCCAGAATTTACTGGGGATAAGCTTACTGCTTGGGGAGATGAATTCCAACTTTCCTGGGGAAACTGGATTGGACTCTCTTGGAGAAGTTTTGAATTGCGGGGGAAGTGATTCCTTTGAATATTGGTATGCCGCCGGAGAACAATCTTTAGATCAAGACTGCTGGGGATGCTTGTCAAGAATATGTGTATATATGCTGCTGGGGACTGTTGAGATCTGCTGGAGGATACTCAACTTCCTGAAGATTTGATAACTTTGCTTGGAGAAGAGTGCACTGACTTGCTGGCTCACTCTTTGGGGAATTGGGATGTACTGGTTATGTTCTTTAGCTGTACCTACCTTGCTACCTCGGAGGACAGAACAATTAGATTGCTTAGACAACTCTTTATTGCCCCTGTTTCTGATGTGGGAGAGGAAGACCTGTGAGGCGCTGATAGTGGTTAATGGACAAACCTTCTTCTGGTAGGAAAGCGACAAAATGCCGGGACATAGTCGTACGCTTTGATCCCTAACTTTTGCCTGGACCGCCCTTTCGGGTTTTCAGTCCACCGGGATACCCATTTTTGCCCAAGCCGCCTTTTCAGGTTTTCGACTTGCCGGATGTACAGATTTTTTTTATTTCATCCCTTCATTTTGCCCGAACCCTTTTGGTTCGCCGGGAAGCCCTTATTTTTTCCTAGGTGTGTCAACCTAGCGGGTCTTTGATTATGCGTAGTATTTTTTCGACTATGTTCATGCTCTCAGGATGTAGGGAGTTGCCCCTGTTAGAAGTGTTTTGCCATGCCACCAGAAGGTGTTTGATCAGGCAAGATTCTGTTGCTGGAATGCCCCAAGTGACTTAGGCGATGGTTTGCCCCAGGCTATTTGGCCTTTGAGAGATTCTCCGCATCTTGATTGGATTGCCCCAGATGATGGACCATGCTCATGCCATGCCCCTTGATTGGAAGTGCCTCTGTTCATTAGACTTTCGTCGTGCGAACTTCTATGCTGTTCAAACAAAAAGTCATATGCAAACAAAGTTATGTTAAAAATGCAAAGCTTATGTCTGTCTTGAAGATTTTGAAAATGCATTCTTTTTCATAAAACAAATGAATGTTTGTAAAACGTGATGTCAACTCCTTCTTTATAGGAAGCCTTAAGGAATCAGGATACCTTTCGTCACAGTATGCTTTCGAACTAACCCATGCTTCAGCTAGGACTTTTAAGGGTTATAACGTGGCCTGGTTCACAGTTTAAGAAACAAAGGATAAAGGCTCAAATTTTATTTGTACCCACCCGCTCTTCGTGATGTTCTCCAAACCTAAACTCAGTTGATCATACGTTAGACCTTGTTTGAGTCTTTGCTCTGATTTTCCGGTGATGATTCGGATGTTGATAACTTATTTTGAATAGGCAGTCATTCCTTTTTTTGTTGAGGGTTTGTAAGACCTCTTCCTTGATTTTTGTTATCCCTTTCTTTTTTTGCCTGAACTGTTTCCTTTTTTGGAATTACAGTCAGCGGGATGCCCCAGTTTTGTAAGTCTCCTTCATGGGTTTTGACTTAATGGGTTCTTTTTTATTTTGAAAGATAATGACTGCCTTTCTTTATTATTCAGAACCATCACTGTCTTCCTTTATTTTGTAAGGACCTCTTTAGTGCCATTCGTTATGCACTTGGATCGACTGAGAGACTACCCTGCCCCAGGTTATGATTAAGGGTTTTAAATTTCGAAAAGAAAAACTCCTACTTCTTTGGCTCAGAGGGGTTGACGAGGGATTATCATCCTTATAACTCCAGTGTTTAGGGATTGAAACAATGCCTGTACCTCATCAACGGGGTCTGTTCAAAAGCATACTGTAGATTATGGTATCGTTTTCGTCATCCTCCCTCAAGAGGCTTAGAAATTATTATTTAAGAGTTGATCATCAGAAAAAATATGAAAATAATTTGCATTTAGTGAATACGAATATATTGATTCAAAATAGACATATGCGATGCATTAATGAAACAACAATGTTTAACAATGAACAAATGTTTGAACAAAAGAAAATTACAACTTGAACATTCGAATGAACAAAAGTCTTTTCATCTCAGGGCTTGTCACTTCACATGGTGAATCTTGGAGGGATGGTAGAAAAATTCTGCCTGGCCATCTTGTGTGAACTCCAGTGCTCCCTCATCAATCAGGTCTTGGGTCTTATTTTTCAAGCTCCAACAATCATCTGTAGTATGCCCCGGGCTGTCAGAGTGATAAGCGCAGCGGGCGTTGGGGTTATACTTCGGTGACGTTGTATTTTGGTTCTTCGGAACTTCTTTTAGAGTCACCAGCTTGGTCTCCAACAACTGTGGCAATATCTGGGATAAGGTCATGCTGAGCCGAGTGAACTGCCTTCTCTCGCTCTTTTATTGGTTGTGATGTTGAATTTATGACACTGGAGCCATTTGAGGAGCTCTCCCTTTACCTCCTTGTCTCAGAGGTGGTTGAACGATGACTGGCTTTTTACCCTTAGACTTTTGCCCCAGTTGGTTACCCTGAAGCAGTTGGTTGACGAGAAACCAGAGCTCATCTTGTCTTTGAGCTAACCCTTAACTGGCAGCCACCTGCCCCCGCATCTGGACCCTCAATGCATCCACCTCAGCTTGTAGGTGTTTCAGCCTTTCATCCTCAGCACTGTTTCTGACAAAGGTCTCCATGAGAAGTGTCCTTAGCTCCTCCTGTCCCCTGGATAGATTCAGGAGGATTTCCCCGAACCGAGTTTCTTGAGCAAGAAAGTCCTGGTTATCTTGTTGGGAAGCCATTGCTGAAATAAACAGCGAGAAAGGTAAGTGACCTGCAACAAGGATACCTGTTATGCAATGATGAGTATGACATGCATGTAATGTTTTCAAGGACCTCGCGGGGTAAACAAGAAAATTTGTTAGCGTTTGGATCTGGCAGCTTGATTGAAAGGAACTTCATATTTGTTGAGAGTCTCTCTTCCGAGGGTCAAAGGCTCACCATATCAAGTGGGTCATAGCCCCTGACTCAAGTCGTCAACCTTATTTTGCTTTCCAAACAACCTTGGCTAGGGGAACCTTCTTCAGGAGTCAAAGCTCACCATATCAAGTGGGTCATAGCCTCTGACAACTTTGGCTAGAGGGAAATAAATCCTCTTTGCCCCTTGCTAGATGTTTGATTCATCATGACCTGCATCACAGACCCTTGAGATCCTTGAAATGGGTTAGTCCTTATGCAGGATGTATGCAATGGTATGATGTTATGCTATGCATGGGGGTAATGTAAGTAACCCTGTTATGAGTCCCAATTAAGGACTGCAAACCAAAACCTGCAAGAAACTTGGTAAACTTTATTATGGGTCCTAATTTAAGGATTGCAAACCAAAACCTGCAAGAAACTTAGTAAAACCTGTTATGAGTCCCAGTTAAGGACTAAAAACAAAACCTGCAAGTAGTTCATGTGTCAGATAGCAAGCATGCCAATAGTCAAGTACGAAGGCACACAAGTCACACAAGAGAAACCCTTAGAGTTTAAGGCCAGCATGGGGTCTGGGTATTACCCTCTTGAAGTTGGTGGGCTCAACCTGTCCTATCAGAAGTAATCGGGTTCTAAGGGTCCCAATGTCACGGGATTGCTTTCATTGTTCATCGTTTCGATTTAGTCACTGAACTGGCGACCAAAATATTCCAGGAAAGCAACCCTCAATTGAGTGTAGTATCGAGTATCAACCAACCTTGGACTGCACCAAAGTCAGTTATCTCACTACCCTAAAGAGGCCAAGATAGTTCAATTAAGGTTCCTAAGGTCTGTTGATGCTTCACGACACCACGCGGAGGCCCCGTACTCTCCTTGACTGAACTCAAGGGTTACCGGTACACACCAAAGTGCCACATCAACGTAGCAGACTGTTTCAACCATGTCGGTATACCCTGCACAGTTCCCTCACAGCCTTGTTGCTACTTTTTAAGAAGGTATCCCCAGATCCGGGTTAGGATCTATAGAACTCCTGAGACGGTCCCACAATTTTAAAGCAAGCAAGGAAAGCAATTGAAAACACAGTGATCTTAGTCCTAAGGTACACCTCACTTTAAGTTAAATCCCCAGCAGAGTCGCCAGTTCTGTGATCGGTGGATCTGGAACTGACTGTTTGACGCTGGTTTGTGAAATGTCGCGAAAGCAAGAGTCGCCACCATCTTTTATTTTCTCCAAATGGAAAGGACAAAAGCACAGAAAAATTCCTTATAGAGATTGCTCTCGGTTCGGGAGGTAGGTTATAGAAAGGGAAGGTGTTAGCACCCTTTCTATCCATGGTTATCCATGGGCTCTTAGATACTTGCTCATTTGTGTTTTCAAAAATGGTTTGTTTGCTTTTCAACTGTGGGTTTTAAAAAAGTTTCTTTGAAAATTCCAGTTCGACTCTTGTATCGGTCCTCAAGAGTGTTTGAAAAAATTGCTTTCGAAAGCTTTTTGAAAAGGTGTCGGTGTGAAAAGTATTTTTGATTTGTTTTGAAATTAGAGCAAGTATCTACGAGAACCTACCTACCCTAAGGAATTCGTCTGTGCAAATGTCCTTTAAAGTAGTGCCAGCCCACCATTGAGAGGTAGGTAGCACCACCGTTGGAGGTGTTCGGGTCAATTCGAGGTTCGGAACATGGTGATCACCAGAGCAATGGGAAGACACCTTGGAAGCTACCCTCATGCCAGGTTCCCGGATCATGAGGACTTACTAAGACATCCTCTACTCGACGATCACCTTTCGAGGCAAGGCAACAGTGAGGCGTACCTTAGGGGTGGTGTGTGAATTTGTGTGTCGTTTTCATTTGCATTTATCTTGTCATGTCATTGGTGTTCTACGCTTGTTTTTATTTTGTCCATACATTCTTTCATGCTTTGATTAATAGTTAAAAATTGCGAGAAATAAAAGATTCTAAGCTATTACAAAAGGCGCGGGTCCACATCGCCAAAATTTCTCGAACCCGATTTGACGGAAAAATAAAGAAAGTAAAGAAAATAAAGGATTAAAAGTGCGGCAGATTAATTACACGGCTTCGAGAGAGATACATAAATATTAAAAGAAATAAAATAAATATGCGAATTAAAATTTAAATCGAAACGAGGGCGTTAGACCCTTTTAAATGAAATTAAATTAAACAATTGAATTAATTAAAATTAAAAGGAAAAGAAATTGTTTTTTTGTATTTTTGGTGTTTTATGATTTTAATGGGAAAAAGAATTAAATGCAATTAAACTTAATTCTACAATTTTATTTGTTTAAGAAAAGCATTAAATTTTAACCTAAAATTAACCCTAATTAATTTAAATGCAATTTAATTATAAAAATAAATATTTAATATTTAATTATTATGAAAGAAAATAAAAAAGGGATAAAAATTAATTAAACCCTAATTCTATATTTTTTAGATTTTTTATTAAAAAGTTAAAATTTAAAGCCTAATTTAAAACTACAATTTTATTAATGAAATTTGTTTACAAAAATACTAAAATAAAATATTTATTATTATTTTTTCTTTTCTGATTTTTTTATGTGTTTTTTATATATTATGAAAATATTTGAATTAATTAAAACAACAATTTAAAAGAAAATAAAAATTATGAAAAATAAAGAAAGTAAAGGAACTTTGCAAACCAAAGGGGGGTCTGCCCCTAAAGTGGAGGTTAGTCTTTTAGAAATCTGGCCCATTTAAATTGCTGGCCTCTTTGACTTTTCAGGACGCGTGTACACGCGTTGACTAGGGTCCACTGTACTCCCCAGATCATGGCCTTTGATTTGATGCCCAGGTACGCGTGGACGTTTGATTTTGAGGGTGTATCATGGACCACAACATTGAACCTGCATGTGAATATTAATTGGAAAAATATATGGAACGGGGGTGAGGACCTGGGGCTCGAACCCAGGTCCTATGGTTTTCCAGTCTCATGCTTTACCAATCAAGCCAAACGCGCACTTTGTACATTAAACAACACACAATAAATATAAAATAAATAATGGTTAGTGGAGCTTCCGCGCGCGAAAATTTGAACCAGCCATCCATGCCTCGCCACCTAAGCGTCTTCTTCTTCGTTCCCTGAAATATAAAATCATAAGAAACGGTTTTTGAACCGTTCCAGAAGGTACCATTCCAGAAAATAGCGATTAGGAATCCTTGCATCAGAAATTAGGCGCGACACATGGATTCTTTTCGTCCAGGCACGCTCGTTTTAATGGTCCAGGTCCCAAGTCTCAATTTTTCTTTGGATGGAAAGCCCCAATTTGCCAAGCCTGAAACTCTAAAATATGACAATGGTATATTTGCATATAGGTGACAAAAAGATAATTAAACCATACGGTTAGCATCAGAATCTTGCAATGAACATAAACCAAGCATTAAAAGTTACAAAAGATGCATGAATTAAGATGCACGAATGAGAAATTTTCTTTGTACAGGTGAGATCGTTCTCACGTTTCTGGGCACGAGAACTTGAAGTTTTTGATGCAAATCCCTTCTATGAAGCCTTAGCAAGCTAATGAGATCAAAATCTTGCCTTGAATCTCCCTGCAAAAGTGTTTTCAGTTTTGAATTTTTTTGCAAAAATTTCAATTTTGTGTCTTGGTCTCTAGCGCAGCTGAGTGGTCCTTTGCATTAGGGTTGTGTTCTATACTTATGTAAGAGTGAATTAGGTCAAAGAAAACACTCCAAATCCTTGGCATTCATGGTTTGGAAGATTTGATTTTTTAAGATCTTTTTTTCAATATTTTCCATGCTATTTTGTATCAATCATGACCAATTCTCTTTAATTCTTTCCATATTTGATTATGCACGAATTTTTGAAGATATTATATGCACAAAAAGATTTGAAATAGTAGGTTAAGTATTTTTCATGTATTTAATTGATTTAAATGAATTATTATTAATAAAAATTCAAATAAATAAATAAATAATGAAGAAAGACTTCCCTTTGGGCCAAGTGGTCGTGCACATGCCTTGGATGATGAATTGTGGAAGAAAAATGGGCCCATTAGCAATTTTAGGTCATTTGAATCAATGTTGACTTTTCAAAATATCCAAAAATTTCCCAACTTCCACAAGGCATAACTTGCTCAATTTTTAAGCTTTGCTCATGTTCTTGGACATTTTGGAATGGCCTTTGAGTTCTCTAACCAATGTCTTTGATCCCATGTCATTTTGATTTACCAATCTCAAGTTATGGCCTTTGACTTAAAGTCCCTTTTTGTTGACTTTTGAAAATGACCTATAATGTTGAAATTGATAACTTTTTGTGAGAGCATTTCTTGGACTTGGAGTATGAAGATGAGTTGTAGGAAATGTCTTTCTCTTCATTTTTCTGATAATCCGTGTGAAAGTTATACCCTAGTCAATTTATAGTTGACTTTTCCAACTGTCCAAATAAGGAAACTTTTGCATCTTGATGATTTTTTAGCCAAGCTTTGAGAATCATGATCAAGCATTGATCAAATGATGTTTGTGGCTTCAAAATGAGATGTTGACCAAAAATTTGAACTTTTGACTGTCAAATGACCATTTTGCCCCTACAGTTGACTGTAGTGCAATTAGGGTTTTGACTGTGCAATTTTGTGCTGAAAGTCTTGAAACTTTGTATGAGGATGCTTGACCATATTTATTGGCATGTGGGACTTGATTGGACCCTTGGAAACTTCACTTTCTTGATCAGAATAAAAACCCTAATTTTGACTGTTCAGGACACCCTTGCACTGTGCAACCCTTGGGGAATTTTGAAGCTTGACTTGCCAATTTCTTGAAGAATATGGGAGGGCAAATTTTGGGGTACAACAGGATACCATACCGACAGATAAGATTATGTCTGATGAGCCGAGCCACGGCGTTCTTGGTAACAGAAGAAAATGAGTCTTCCTTAACCCACTTCGTAAAGTAATCATTGGCGACGAGAATGAAGCGGTGTCTATTGGAAGCAGTAGGTCTGATATCTCCAATCATATTAATGCCCCACATTGCGAACGACCAAGGAGCAGTCAATGCATTTAAAGGAAACAGAGGCACATGTACTTCGTCAGCATAGATTTGACATTTGTGACTACTCCAAGAGTGACGATGACATTCTATCTCCATAGTGGATTAATAATAACCTGCCCTCAGAATCTCCTTAGCCCTCGTGTGCCCCCTAGAATGGGTGCCAAAGATACCTTCGTGCATATCCTCTATAATCTTCTCCGCTTGTATCTTATCCACACACCGAAGTAAAGTGGAATCATTGTTGCGCTTGTAGAGAATTCTGTTACTTAAGAAGAATTTGGCAGAGAACCTTCTCAAAAACTTCCTGTCATTGATAGACGCACCCTCAGGGTACTCTTGGGCTTCAAAATACCTTTTCACCTCGTGGAACCAAGGCTTTTCCCCTACTCCCTCAATATCAATCTCATAACAGTATGCTGGTTCGTCTAATTTTTTGATAGTGATCTGAGGGGCTTCGTTATCCCATTTGACCTTAAACATGGATGACATGGTAGCTAGGGCGTCCGCTAATTGATTTTATTCTCGTGGAACATGTTAAAAGGTAATCTCTTCAAAATATGGGATCAATGTTAATATATGCTCTCAGTAAGGGATGAGATTAGGATACTTCATGTCCTATTCTCCCTTAACTTGGCTGATAACCAAGGCTGAATGTCCATATATTTGTAAGAACTTGATCCTCATATCAATAACAACCTTGGTACCCATAATTCTTGCTTCATACTCGTCCATATTGTTGGTGCAATTAAAACATAGTCTGGCAGTGAAGGGTGTATGCCAACCTTCGGGAGAGATAATCACAACACCAATGCCATTGCCAAGCGCGTTGGAAGCTCCATCAAAAACCATAGTCCACTGGGATCCTTCTTCAGGTCCTTTACCCATTCTAGGTTCTTCACAGTCAGTTACCAACATAATGTTCTCGTCCAGGAATTCTAAGTTCATTGATTTGTAGTCGTCTACAGCCTGATGATCCAAATGATCAGCTAATACACTTCCTTTGATTGCTTTTTGGGTAGTGTACTGAATGTCATATTCGGTCAGGACCATTTTCCATCTTGCTATTCTTCCGAAGAGAGCGGGCTTCTCGAATATTTATTTGATAGGATCCATTTTAGATATCAATAAGGTAGTGTAAGTCAACATATATTGTCTTAGTCGGCGAGCAGCCCATGCTAAAGTGTAACAAGTTTTCTCGAGCAGTGAGTATCTTTTGTCACAGTTGGTAAATTTTTTGCTAAGGTAGTATATTGCGTGCTCTTTTCAACCAGACTCGTCATGTTGCTCAAGAGGTCTTCCTTCAAGATTGGAGGTTCTTAAACTGTTAAGTACATGATCAAAGGTCTTCCTTCAACTGGTGGCATTAAAATTGGAGGTTCTTAAATATATTATTTGATTCTATTAAAGGACATCTGGAAATCACCGTTCCACTTCACAACTTGATCTTTCTTCAGTAGCTTGAAGATTGGTTCACAAGTAGCGGTTAAGTGGGAAATGAATATGGCAATGTAGTTTAAACATCCCAAGAAACGTATAACTTCCTTCTCGGTGCAGGGAGTTGGCATCTCTTGAATAGCTTTGACTTTTGCAGGATCTACCTCAATACCTTTTCCACTGACGACGAAACCTAAGAGCTTACCAGATCTTACTCCAAAGGTGCATTTGTTCGGGTTCAGTCTTAACTTCTACTTCTTCAACCTTTCAAACAGTTTTTGCAAGTGATCAAGGTGTTCTTCTTCAGTCTGAGACCTGGCTATCATATCGTCAAGATAGACCTCTATCTCGTGATGGATCATATCATGGAACAATGATACCATAGCACGCTGATAGGTTGCCCCAACGTTTTTCAACCCAAATGGCATAACCTTGTAGCAGAAAGTGCCCCACGGTGTAACAAAAGTAGTCTTCTCCATGTCTTCAGGCACCGTTTTGATCTGATTATAACTGAAGAAACCGTCCATGAAGGAGAAAATCTTGTGTTGTGCGGTGTTGTCAACCAGAATATCGTTATGGGGAAGCAGAAAGTCATCTTTGGGGCTCTCCCTATTCAAATCTCTGTAATCCACACACATACGTACTTTATCGTCATTCTTAGGTACTGGAACCATATTTGCAACCAATTGTGGGTAGGAAGTAACAACTAATAATCCGGCATGACTTCAGCCTTGATCTTTTCTGAAATTTCAGGATGCATACGATGAACCTTTTGCTTCACTAGAGGGCAGTCTTCTTTTGTTGGCAGACGATGAACCACAACATCAGTGTCAAGCCCCGTCATGTCTTCGTATGACCAAGAAAAGATCTCAACATAGTCACGTAACATTTGGATTAACCGTTCTTTGACATCATTCTCTAAGTTGGCACCTATCTTGACTTCCTTTTTATTCTCCTTAGTACCCCAGTTTATCGCCTCGGCCGGTTCTTCATGAGGCTGTATTGCTCTTTCCTCTTGCTATAATAGTCTAGAAAGTTCTCCTGGTACTTCACAATCTTCCTCATCTTCGTCCTCGACTTGGTAGATCAGATTTTCAAAGTCATAATTGATAATAGAAGAACCGCTATCAATTGGATCCAGAGTGGATGTGGATATGCAATTTGATATGTGGGTGTGTGTAAGAGCGCATAGCTATTTTGACAAAATAAATTAAAAATAAAGATAGAGAGCGTACAATTTGAATGCAAAACGTCCAATAATTTATTAATGACATGAAAATGAAGTGTGATAACCCTCACAAATAGACCGTTGTGCCTCGGGTAAGACACAAAGTTTTAGAGTTTAATTTGTTCAAAAATTACATATCCTCAAAAACAGAAAAAACAATTACTCCTGGATAAAAGAGATAGGCACAAAGTCTCTAGCTGTCCAATTATTGAGTCCACCGTTGATAGTAGGGAAGATCCAATTGTCCAAATCGCAGTCACTATCAGTGTCATCCCTAACATTGACTCTATGGTTGCTGATGCGTAGTGGTGGTCCTCCGGCGCGAGCACAACGAACATCTTTTTGAGCTCCTGAAGTGAAACCCAAATCAAATTTTTCAGACTTATAGGGGATGTCATGGAGTTAGCCCTAAATAGTACGCCCACCTTCTTCAATCACAGCCTTGGTGTCCTTCAGAGAAGCCATTTTCACTGGAGGCCTGGTAATCTTCGAAACAACAATAACAGCTTGGCTAATAGCGATCGTTTGAGGAACCTCTTCAAAATTCTGACAGGGGGTTTCAATGAACTCACCGTCCATATAAATATATCTGAAATAATTAAGGTGGCTTACCATATACTCTTCTTCACCACAGATTGTAATAATCTTTCCATTAACCGAATATTTTAACATCTGATGCAAAGTGGAAGTGACAGCGCCAACCCCATTAATCCAAGGGCATCTCAGTAAGTAGGAGTAAGACGTGCGAATGTCCATCACATAGAAATTGGAGTCAAAAGTTTGGGAACCAACTTTAATTGGAATGTCCACTTCCCCGTGTACCATTCTTTTGGAACCATCAAAAGCCCTCACCACAATATTGTTGGGTTTCAATGTAAGTCCTTCACAATCAAATCTGTCTAAGGCACCCTTGGGTAGAACATTCAGAGACGAACCCGTATCAACTAATATGTGAGCCAAAGTAGTGCCCTTGCACTCAATATAGATATACAGGGCATCATTATGTTTTCTTCCTTTAGGAGTCAAATCAGCATCGGAGAAACCTAGTCCATTATCAACAGTTAGACTGCCAACACAGTTATCAAATTGGTCAACATAAGTCTCTTGTGGCACGTGAACAGTATTCAGAAACTTCACCAAGGCTTTAGAATGGGCCTTAGAGCACAACAATAAAGCTAGCATTAAAATATTTAAGGGGGTCTGCCCCAATTGTTCCACAATATTATAATCGCTTTTCTGTATGATCTTAAAAATTTCCTCCATTTCTTGCTTGGAGGCCTCAGGAATGGCTTCTTTAGGTGTCTCCGTTTGGGCAGGCTCACTCATTATTTCTTTGCCCCGGGCCTCAGTTGACTTAGTAGCGGGAATAACAACAGGAGTAACAATAGTCTTTGGAGAGATTTCTGGAGAGAAAATCCTTCCGCTTCTGGTAACCTTACTGGTCCCAACAATATTGTTAATGTCAGGATCAATATATTCAGCAAATTCATTATTGATATCCAATAGACGCCAGCTCCATAATTCTAAGGGATAATCTTGTCACAGGAATATGGTATGGGTCCTGGAGAGGTGATGATCAGGGGAGACCCTTGTAGGATTACTGGAAATGGTAATAATTGATACATTTTCACATATTACATCTTCACATAAGTTTTTCACAAAGGGAATCTTCTCAAATAGAATTTCCCCATCGATCATCAGGCGTTGAACACCTATCTTCAGAAACATACAACCATTGGGAAGGGATGTAGAAAGGTGACAATCTTCATCACAGTTTGGAAATAAATCGGCTCGTAATAGATTCTTCTTAACAACTGGAAGAGGAGTAGTCAATTCACCCACAGAAGAAACAAACAGAACCTCATCAATAGCATTGATACCCTTGTCATGCTTGGGCATTCGTGCAATTATCACATTGGGAGTCTCAGAAGGGTCAAATTTAATCTCTTTTGCATCAATAAGGTCTTGAACTTTATTCTTCAGAGCCCAACAATCATTCGTATCATACCCTGGATTGTTAGATTGGTAAGCAGACCGTGTATTTGGATTTTAAAGAGGAGAGAAAGTGTTTGGGTTTTGGGGAGGATCCTTCAGGGTGACCAAGTCAGCCTTCACCAAGTGCTACAATGCCTGAGACAAAGGCACATTGATTCTGGTGAATTGTATTCTAGGCGCATCTTGCCTGCGCTGATTATTTTGTCGTTAAGCTGGAGCAGGGTTAGAGATCATTATAGCTCCTACTGTTGGACGTCGTTCAACTTTACCATGATTTCTTTGTCAATAGGCAGCACTGACTTCCCTCTTTCCATTGAACGACTTCTTTGCAGTACTTGAAGATGTGGCCCCTTGGATTTTAGCCCTCTTGTTACCAGCTTCCACCCATTCTCCTGTTAATATCAGCTCAGTGAACCCGACTGAAGAGCTTCCAATCAAATGGTTGAAAAATGGGCCTATTAGAGGGCCCTAGAACATATCTACCAACTCCCTATCAGACAGGGGAGGCTAGACTCTACCTGCAAGGTCCCTCCACTTTTGGGCATAATCTTTGAAACCCTCACTAGAACCCATAAACATGATTTGGAGTTGCATACGGGTTGGAGCGAGGTCAACATTATATTGATACTGCTTGTAAAAAGCAGCAACCAAATCTTCCCAATTGCGGATGTTGGTACCTTCCAATTGATAGAACCACTCTAATTGCGTCCCTAACAAACTATCTTGAAAGAAGTGAACCCATAACTTTCTATCAGCGGTATGGGGTTGGATCTTCCTGATGTAAGACCTCAAATGAAGCTCGGGACATGAAACACCTTCATACTTTGCAAAAGCGGGAACTTTGAATTTTGTGGGATAACCACTCTTAAGACTAACCCTAGCTCTTCAAAATCAAAATTAGGTACCCTCTGAATCTCCATAGCATTAAGAAGATCCTCAATCTATTTATACTTGTCATCAGCAGGAGGATATTGTTCCTCTAAATAGTCTGTTTCTTCTTCATCAGTCCCCGAATTATGATCTTCTTATTTCGTCTTCTTGTTATCCTCTTCTTGATTATTCCCTTCATTTGATGGGGTTGCGAATTCAAGAGCTTGCTTGGCTGGTCCTTTAAACCTTCTCCTCATGTTCAGGATGCCAATCAGTTTCTTTGCCTTCTTCGTCTTCTCTTTAACAATGAGAGCTTTCAGATCTTCATGTCCTTTAGCCAGAGCTAGGAACATCTGCTGGAATTAAGCGTTATGTGCTTGAAGATCCTTAACAGTTTGTTCAAGAGCCATTTCTTTTTGATGAAATAAACAGTGAAAAGATAACAAAACCTGTCTTGAAATACCTGCTTATGTAATGATATGCATGGCATGCTTATGCGATGTTTTCAAGGCCCTTGTGGGATTTAAACTCTTTTAATCAAAACAGAAACAAAGATTTTTTGTTAGTAAGTTCAAATGAAACAAAAGTTTACAAAGAAATAAAACTAAAAACTTCTAAAACTTCTAGGTTTCCCATGGACGCTTCCTTTTTGTGTTGATATAGGAATTAAGGTTCTGCTCCTCGTGAAGCTTCTTCGTCAGTTCCAACACTTTCTTCTCACTGGCATCAAATTGAGCTTCAAAGGTATCTCGTTCTTCCTTGAGTTTTATCCAAGACCTTTGCAGTTCTTCAAAGTTTGTTGGCATATCAGGATGAAGAATAATGCGAGACTCATCCCCTTGAGCAATAGGCTCTAAGATCACTAGTAAGATGGCAGGATATGGCATCATAAGACTTGGAGCACAAGCTCGCACCCATTTGAGGTAAGGTTCCAAAGGGATGGAATTCTTGTGCCCTAAAGTTTTACCATCACTCTTATTAACCATGCCCCAAGTGCATATGAACCTCTGATGATAACCTTGCAGATCATTGTCGTAGTTGAACATAATACCCTGGATGAGCATATCATGAGGACCATCTCTTCGTACGTGCCCAAACTGATGTAGGGCTAAAGAAGGGTTGTAAGTGATGCCTCCCCTAATGCCCAGGAGTTTCACATTGGGAAACTCTTCGCAACAATCAATTATAGAGACGTCTTCTTGAGATCGGGAACACCAATAGATATCAGAGTGAGAGAGAGAGAGAGACATTAACCTTTAAGACAATCTTAAGCCTAGCTCATTCTTCATTATTGATCAAGGAAGGTGCAAAATAAACCACCTGTAAAGCAAAGGTATACAACACATAAGAGTTCCTCGCTTCTTCATAGTACGGGTATAGAGAGAATGTAGGATATCCCTAAGCAATGTAGGCACTGGGTTATGAGTAAGGAAGATCCTGATGGCGCTCACATCTATAAGTTGGTCCGGATTAGGGAACAACACCAACCCATAGATCAGGAGGGCTAAGATATCTTCAAAATCATGGAAACTCATGACGTCTAGGAATACATGAGCTCTATCTATCAGAAATTTGGCAAGAAGACCTTTAACCCCACTTCTCCTTTCCCACTTGGATTCAATGTTAGATGGCTTCAAGTGCAAGGCTGTGGCAACATCTTCAGACTTTGGATCTCGTTATAAACCTGTGAAGGGTATCTGCTCCAATATAGGCACTCCAAGTAGTTTAGATAATTCTTCCAACGTGTGCACCAACTGATAATCGGGGAATGTGAAGTAATGGTGTTTAGGATCAAAGAACTGGAATAAGATGCTCATCATACCCTCGTCAAAACCAGTAGTAACCAAACTGAGCAAGCAACCATGACTTTTGTTGAATTGGGAACTTTCAGGAACCTTTGAGATCAATTCCCTAAGCTTGGAAGGTATTCCTATGAAGTTGACCCGAATGGTATTTCTGCGAGCCGAATCCATGACCTACAAAATAGAGAAGAGATAAATCCCCAGGTCCTTGAAATGGTTAGTGAAAATGATATGTTTATGATGTTCATGATGTTATGTTTATGCTTAAAACAAGATAACAACTCCAGCGTAAAGGGAAAGACCTGGATTCGATTCTCAGGTCTTGAAGTTTATTTTTTCTAATGAGTCTCTTGCAGATCCAATGTTCCAGGGGCAAGCGCGCATATCATTCATCTCCAGATCTCATCCATCAGATCACTACAGTATCAACTCCAGCGCCCCTAGAAACGCTTCTCCATGATGAACCCTCAGGATCTAGCAACACCAGATCCCATACAGTTGCACTGGGCCAACGCAATCTGGGCCTTGACACATTCCAACAAGCATGCCCCCAGTTTGGGCTTCTCACCCCCTCAGGCCCATATTTTTTTTAAATTTCTTTATTCTTTTTTAATTAGTTTATATTAATTTTCTTATTAATTTTTTTAAAATCATAAAATCACAAAATCACAAAATCACAAAAAATTAGGACTTAGAGTTTTTTCTTAGAAAAATTAATTTTTTGCAAATTAATTAATTTAATTAACTTTAATTTATTTTCTTTAATTTAAAATTAGTTAGAGATTAGGTTAAATTTCAAATCTTTTTTCATAAAATACCAAAAAATACTTTTAATAGGCAATTAGAATTTTAGGGTTTCAAATGTAGGCCAGTCTTAATTTTCGCGCGTTATTATTTTTCATACGATTATTTTTATTATGTAACTGTGCCCGGTTTGTAATAGTTTAATTAGGGTTTTCAATTTCCGCATTTTACTTTTCATTCATTATTTATGTAACTATACCAAAGCCTTGTAATCGCTGTTGGAACTTTATTTTCTCGCCTTTATATTTCTTATATGCTTGTATATAAACTGTTAGTAAAATTAGGCGTGCATGACAAGAATCAATCAATCAATAATTAGGTCATTAACTTCAAGATAAAATATCTGAAAAAAGCACATTGTTGTACACTTTCACCCCTAGGGTATAACCTCACTGGTTGCCTTCGGAAATGGCCATGTTCCTCGAACGTAGGGATATCTTAGCAATGACCCTCAGTTTAAAAGTCATCATAAAAGATCATGGTCCCTTAATGTCCCCAGAGTTACCTACAAGAAATGATCTTGTCCCTCAATGTTGCCTATATGATGACAGTCCCTTCGAATTGCTAAGGTATCTCTATATGTTGCCTTCGATGACCATAAACGTCCCTTTCGATAGTCCCTCAACATCCGACGATAGGGCTATCTACTCACTAATAGTAAGATAGCACTATCTAAAGGAAAGGAGGAAAAGAACATCCTTTTTCGAGTAGCTAGACATTTCTTAAGTACTTGCTCAAATCTGATTACTTTTTACACTTACACACTTTCAAAACTTCTTTTGAAAAACGCTTTATCACACTCTTGAGGACTGATACGAGAGTTATCATAAAGCAAACAAAATCTTTCAAAACACACAAACACGAAAACAATTTTCAAAAATGAGCAAGTACCTAAGAGCCCGTGGAAAACCACGGATGGAAAGGGTGCTAAAACCTTCCCTTTCCATAATCTACCCCCTTACTCATAAAATCTCGAAAAAGGTATTTTTATGTTCTTTTCACCCTTTCCTTTGTTGGATAAAAGAAAAGTCGGTGGCGACTCTTGCTTACCGCAATATTTGCAAACAAAAAATGCAAACCAGTATTAAACAGTCGGTTCTGCCACCGTATCACAGAACTGGCGACTCTGCTGGGGAGTTATATAAAAGTGAGGTTTACCTTAGGGTCTAGTTCATTTCTAAACTGTTTTCTTTGTCTGTCTTGATTGCTTTATTTTTAAGGGTACTGTTTGGGTTACTATAGATCCTACACCCAGATCTGGGGAAACGTTTTAGGTAAGTAGCAATAGATCGTGGAAACTGTATGGAGTATACCAACACGGTTGAAGTGATGGCTACATTGATGTGACACTTTGGTTGGTATCGGTAGCCCTTGAGTTAATCAAGGAGAATACTGGGCCACTGCGTGGTGTCATGAAGCGTCAACTGACCTTAGAACCTTAGTTGAACAACTTGGCTATCAGTTGATACTCGATGCTACACTCATTGAGATTTGACTCCCGAGTTTTGTTTGGTTACAAGTCAGTTGTCTATTGGAACAAAAATTCTGAGAAAGATCAGTGATATTGAGATCCCTTAGAACCCGGTTACTATTTATAGGATAGGTTGAACCAATCAAAACTTCAAGAGGGTATTACCTTAAAACCCATGCAAGCCTTAAACCTGAAGTCTTTGTGTGATTTACTTGTGCTTGATATATCTGATTTCCTAGCATAATCATGACATTATAACATGGCATATCATACTAACCATTTCAAGGATTTTCTAGGGCTTATCTTTGTCTTGTTTTGTAGGACATGACATCCGCTCGCAGGAACACTATCCAAGTCAACCTTGTGAAAGCACCTCCTCAACTCAAGGAATTAGCATCAAGGATTCCTGAAATCTCTCCCTTCACTGAAAAACATGGCCGACTTCTCAACTTGGTCACTTCAACCCCTGATGAAGAAATGTTAAAGGTGCTCTTTCAGTTCTTTGACCCGTTACACCACTGCTTCACTTTTCCTGATTACCAGTTAGTGCCTACTATGGAGGAGTTTTCTCAGTTATTGGGGATACTTATCCTTAATCAGTTACCATTCAACGGTATGGAAAGAGACCCAAAGCCTGAAGAGGTTGCTCAAGCTCTGTCTTTACAACGGTCTGATGTAGTGGCAAATTGGGAAACCAGAAGAGGTGTCCAAGGATTTACAGCTAAATTTTTATTTGAGAAAGCTCACCATTTTTGGGATACCCTAGATTTACAAGCTTTTGAAGAAGTGTTGGCCCTTCTCATCTATGGGATGGTACTATTCCCTAACACGGACCAACTCATAGATGTGAATGCGGTTAAGGTTTTTCTGTCTCATAATCCGGTGCCTACTTTACTTGGGGATATTCTACACTCTCTGCATACTCACAATCTAAAGAGAAGAGGGACCCTCCTGTGTTGCACTCCACTATTGGCTAGGTGGTTTATTTCGCACCTACCTCGGTCTATTTTTAGAAATGAGTAGGGCATGAGATGGTCTCATAGGTTGATGTCCCTTACACATTCAGATATTTATTGGTGTTCTCGGTCCTTGGAGAATGTCACCATCATTGATTATTGTGTGGAATTACCTAATGTCACTCTCCTAGGCATTAGGGGAGGAATCACTTGCAATCCTTGTTCGGCGTTGCGACAATTTGGTTATGCTAGAAGGGACGGTCCTCACGACACACTCGTCCAAGGAATCACATTTTACTATGTGAATGATGTTCAGGGTTATCGTAAGAGGTTCATTCGAGCTTGGGGCATGATAAACAGAGTTGATAGCAAGACACTAGGGTACAAGAATTCCATCCCTCTTAAGCCTTACCTCAAATGGGTGCGGGATCGTGCTCAATGTCTTATGATGCCTTACCCCGCCATTTTACTTGTGATTATGGAGCCAATTGTTGAGGGAGACACTCCTTACATTATTCTCCATCCTGACATGCCAACTAATTTCGAGGAGCTACGAAAATCCTGGATCCAACTCAAAGAAGAACGGATACCTTTGAGACCCAATTCTACGCCAGCGAAAAGAAGGCTTTAGAGCTCACCAGGTTAATTCACGAAGAAAAGAGTATAAATGCTTACATTGCACCAAAAAGGATGCTCCTGTGGGAAGCTTGAGTCTTTCTTTGCTTGGAGAGTTTATATTTTTGTCTTTGTTACTTCCCTTGTAAGGCCAAGAGGCATCATGGTCACCGATAAAACTTCTTAATGCAATTAACATTTGCTCTCTTCTGTTTAAGAAATTTTAAGTCTTAGAAATCCTTGAAAACATTGCAGACATATATCATACATATCATTGCATAAGCAGGTTTCAAAGCAGGTCTCTCATGTTCTCGCTGTTTATTTCAGCAATGGCTCTCAAACAAGACAACAGAGATCTCCAAACTCAAGAGACTCAGTTCATGGAAATGTTCCTAAACCTATCCAAGAGGAAGGAAGAGTTGAAAGCACTCCTCCCTGGGAACCTGGCCAAGAAAAATCATGAAGACAATAAGGAAGAACGGTTGAAACAACTGCAAGCTGAAGTTGAAGCAATGAGAACCCAAATGTTGGGGAATATGGCTCTTATCCAAGGCCTAGCCCGGAGACAAGAAGAGCTGAGAGCCATTATCAACAAACTTCGTCAAGACGGCTGCAACCGTATGAAGCAAGCAGTCGAGGTTGAGGACCAAGTCATTGATCAACCTCCGAGAAGACAAGATACTGGTTTGGTGAAGAGTGAACCTTTCCAAATTGCTACTACATCACGGGTCCAACAACAACCTCGCCAAAAACAACAGGTTAATCAAAGTAATCCGGATACACCCAAGAGGAAGTTTACCAAACTTAACATGCCGCCGTCTCAAGCTTTACAACACATGTTGAGGATAAATATGGTTATGTTGATAGGGCCTTGTCCGAATCCCAAAACTTCTTCCCCTAACTACAATTCTGATGCAAGGTGTGCATATCACTCCAACAGCCCGGGGCATGACACTGATGATTGTTGAAATATAAGATTCAAAACTTGATTGATGAAGGAGTGCTAGAATTTACACAAGATGGTCAGGCTGAGTTCTTCTTCCATCCCTCCAAGGCACGCCATTTGAAGTGACAAGATCAGACAAGGAGGCTTCTTGTTCATTTGAATTCTTAATTTGTAATTTTCTTTTGATTGTTCAAACATTTGTTTCATGACAAACTTTGTTACTTTATCAATGCATTTCATATGTCTGTTTTGAATCAATTCATTCGTATTCACTATATTTAAATTGCTTTCCTTTTTGTGATATTCAAACTCTCGATCAAAAGCTCTGAGCCTTTAGAGGGAGGATGACGAAAATGATACCACAGTCTTTATAATATGCTTTTGAACAGACCCCACTAATGATGTACAAGCATTGTTTCAAATCCTAAACAGTGGAGTTATAAGGAAGATAATCCCTAGTCAACCTCTTTGAGCCAAAGAAGTAGGATTTTTTATTTTCACACAAATTAAAACCCCTAATTATAACCTGGGGCAGGGTAGTTTCTCAGTCAATTCAGACGCGCATTCAGTCGCAATCTTCCGCTTCGTACATAATAAATGGAATCAAAGACGTCCTTCCAAATCAGAAGACAGTGATGGTTTCACATAATCATTGAAATCGGAAGTCATTATTTTTCAAAAAAAGAAAAGCCCGTCAAGTCAAAACCTTTGAAGGAGACTTAAGAAAAAATGGAGCTTCCCGCTGACTGTAATCACTAAAGAAACAGTTCAGGAAAAAATAGGGATAACAAAATCAAAAAAAGGAGGTCTTACAAATCCTAAACAAAAGAAAAGATTACAAAAATGACTGCCTCGTCAAAATAAACTTTAAGTATCCGAACCATCACCGGAACATCAAGGACAAGATGCCAGACTCAATTTGGATCTGAACGCACAATTAGTTGAGCATAGGATCAAAGAACATCACGAAGAACGGGTTGGGTACAAATAAAATTTGAGCCTTTATCCTTTGTTTCTTGAACCGTGAACCAGGCCACGATATAACCCTTAAAAGTCCTAGCTGAAGCATGGGTTAGTTCGAAAGCATACTGTTATAAAAGGTATCCTGGCTCTTGTAGGGTTCGCTATAAATCCTGAGCTGACATCACACTTTTACAAAATTTGTTTGTTTTACTAAAAAATGAATTTTCAAACTTCAAGAGACATAAGTTCTGCATTCTTCGAAAACCATTGTTTGCATATGACTATTTGTTTAACTGCAGAGAAATTTGCACGACGAATATTCGATGAACATAAATCCTCTCAGCAGATAGAATCACCCAAGATGGAAAGAGATTCCAATGATAGGCCTTTCATAATCAAGGGGGCATAATATGGTGCCCAGCTGATTTGGGGCAGTCAAGTCAAGGTTCAAGGAATCTCTCAAAAAATGCCCAAATAGCCAGGGGAAGATCTCCATCTGAATCACTTGGGGCATTGGACATGAATTCCAGCAATGAATCATGTACGATCAAATAAACACCTTCTGGAAGTGTGGAAACACTTACTATTAAGGACAATGACAATTCTCCGCACCCGATGAACATGGACATAGTCGGAAAATACTACGCATGAATAAAGACCCACTAGGTTGACTGGCCTAGGAAAAAATAAGAGCATCCCTGCGAACCAAAAGGGCTCGGGAAAAAATTAGGGATGAAATCAAAAAATCTGTACACCCGACAAGTCGAAAACCTAAAAAGGCGGCTTGGACAAAAAAGGGTATCCCAGTGGACTGAAAACCAGAAAGGGCGGTCCAGGAAAAAGTTAGGGATTAAAGCGTACGACTATGTCACGTCATCTTGTCACTTGTCTATCAGTAGAATACTTGTTATCCTGATCAGCATTCACCAAGCACCCCATGAGTTGGGATGACACTCAATTCATCCATAAAATCTCCGCAGATACTTTCTCCAGCAGGTACAGGGGCAGAAACATCCTGATGCGAAGTCACGGCATATCCTCAGCATACGTCATAATGATGTCTATGTTCCCCATAGAGTAGAAAAAACCAAAGGTTTTGATCTCTCCTCCCCCGAATAGGAATTACTTCCTCTAGTTAAGAGCTGAATTCTGTTCTCCCTACCCGAGGTTTATAATCTCAAACGGTTTATAAAACTTCCTCTCGGGTATAATTTATTTCTCTAACTGTGGAGGAATCCCCAATAAAGTTTATTTCTCTACATCGGAAAAACCTTCCAACAAAGCATTATCTATCTCCACAAAGTTATTCTCAGGTAGGAGTTAAGAATCCCCGACAGAACATCCTCAAACGGAAAGAGGAAATCCCCAGCGAATCATCTCCATTCATCATCCCCAGCGGAAATGAAGGATTCAACTTCCCAATACTCTTTAGAAACATTCAGGGATTTCTTTTTGCAGACTAGGAAATATCGCAACAACATCCCATATTCATACATCATGACATGCACATACACATCGCATACAATACAGTCTCATTTATTTTTAGACCATCATCACAATGCATTTCATACATCATGACATGCGCATACACATCACATACAACATAGTCTCATTTATTTTGAGACATCATCACAATGCATTTCATACATCATGACATTGCATACGGCTAACTCTTTACCTTTTTCAGGGAAAAGATCAAATCAACAAACACCATTGACTACTTACGTGACCCAATAGTCTTCTCAAAAGTTACATCTGATGAAGGACTACTTCAACATTTTCCTCCGAAATATGTTTTCAAGACCTTCTCTGGTTCAGTTATTTCGACACTAAGATCTCTCTGATTTGTATTCCAGTTGAAGATATTCCAAGACTTTTGTCTGGTTCAGTTGAATCGTTACTAAGATTCTTCTGATTTCCATTCCAGTCAAAGTTAAATCAAGTCCTTCTTTGGTTCAGTTAAATCGACACTAAGATTTTTCTGATTTCCATTCTAGTCAAAGTTAATTCAAGACCTTCCTTTGGTTCAACTAGATCGATACTAAGATTTTCTTGATTTCTATTCCAGTTAAATAAACTGCAAAGCCTTGAATACGACTAGATAGCAGTTCACCATACTGTGAAGCCTGGACCCGACCAGATAACAATTAACATCATGGCTGAAGCCCAAAATCCGACAGGATAATAGTAGATCAATAATTCAAGACATTATGAAGCCTGGAATCTGACCAGATAGTAGTATAAGGTGTTGTGAAGCCTGGAATCCAACCATATAACAGTTTACTCTGTCAATTACTATGAAGCCTGGACTCGACCAGATAGTAGTATACCTCAAATTCAAGTTTAAGCCTGGATCCGACCAGATAACCGTTTAATTTCTCCAAATCACTAAAGCCTGGACATGACCAGATAATAGTTCAAGTCACTAAAGCCTGGATTCTAACCAGATAACAGTTTAAGAAACTGCATAGCCTGGAGTACGACCAGATAACAATTTAATCTCATTTCCCCAGTAAAGAGATGTGAAGCCTGGAATCCGACCGGATATCAGTCAACCTTATTATCCTTAGTAAGTCACTGTGAAGCCTGGATCTCGACCAAATATCAGTTCACATCCGTCTCTTCAATCAAGAGATGACTCCCCAGTAATGTAATGGACAACTGAAGCTCCTAAACTCTATTTCCCAAGAAAAAGACCAACATTCCTCAACGGAGTCATCCTCAACAACATGCATAGGAATTACCACAAAGGAATATCTCATGAAATCAACCTTATTCTAGATGACATCTTTAAGCCCATCTCCGATGACTCTCTGTCATATTCTATGGATGGCATCTTTAAGCCCATCTCTGAAGATCTTCCGTCATCTTCTCCAAATGGCATCTGTAAGCCCATTCCCAATATTATCTACACAATCAAGTATCATTTCAGACGAGTGCAAATTTCTGGGCACTATACTATTCAATCATCTTCCACCTTCAGATCACGAAAGGCAGACTAGCCAATATACATCCTCAGGTTTAAGAAGATTGAACAGGGGCAGCTGTTGTACCCCAAAATTTGCCCTCCCTTTTTACTCAACACATGCTCATTGAGGTCAACAACTTGCCCAAGGATGACCAAGAATTGACCAGACAAATTCTCCTCCTAAGGCAACAAGCCTCTAACTAGGGTTTCAATTTTAAGAAATATGTGCAAGTCCCAAGTATCCCAAATGTTCTCCATTGTCCTAATATGTTCTCAATACCATCCATGCAAGTTCTCAAGTATCCCAAATTCCTATTCTCCATCAACTACCCTACAACGGTACGGAAAGAGATCCAAAGCCTGAAGATGTTGCTCAAGCCCTACACTTACAACCATCTGATATCATAGGCCATTGGGAAAATAGAAGCGGTGTCAAAGGTTTCTTATCAAAGTTCTTGTTTGAGAAGGCCAAAAGCTGCTGGAATTCATTGGACTTACAAGATTTTGAGGATATTGTAGCTCTTCTCATCTATGGGATGGTCTTGTTCCCAAACCCTGACCAGCTTATAGATGTAAGTGCTGTCAAAATTTTCATGGCTCGCAACCCGGTGCCTATATTGCTTGGGGATATCCTTCACTCTTTTCACACTCGAACAATGAGGAAAAGAGGTGTTCTCATGTGTTGTACTCCTCTACTAGAAAGATGGTTTATTTCTCATCTTCCCCAATCAGTCTTGAAGAATGAGAAAGGCTTGAGGTGGTCACAACGATTGATGACTCTTACACATTCAGATGTTCATTGGTGTTCTCGATCCAGAGAAAATGTTATCATCATTGATCGTTGTGGGGAATTACCTAATGTCCCTCTACTTGGCACTAGGGGAGGCATCACCTACAACCCTTGCTTGGCTCTGAGACAGTTTGGGTATGGCCGAAGGGATGGCCCACATGACATGCTGATTCCAGAATTGGTTTTTGACTTCGACAACGACGATCAAGGACTCCGAAAAAGGTTTATCCGAGCTTGGAGGATGCCCAACAAGGTGGACAGTAAGACCTTGGGACACAAGAATTCCATCCCCCTTGAGCCTTACCTCAAGTGGGTACGAACCCGCGCTCAAAGTCTTATGATGCCTTACCCCTACATTCTCCCTGTGATCAAAGAGCCTGTTATGGAAGGAGAGGTTCCATACACCCTCCTACATCCTGACATGCCAACATCACTAGAAGATTTACAAAGGAGTTGGATACAGCTCAAGGGAGAACGCGATACGTTCGAATCCCAATTCTACGCAAGCGAGAAGAAGGTTTTGGAACTTACTCGTCAACTTCACGAAGAGTAGACTCTCAACACCTACATTGCACCAAAGAGGACGCGCAACGTCTTTTTACATTAGAATTTTGCATTATTTTTCCCATGGGGCATTGATGTACTAACAAATTCTATCTTATTAATATAACGTGTGTTCCTTTTTGTTTAAAACAAATTTGAATTTCTGAATCCTTGGATGCATTACATGAATACATATCATTCATCATATACATAAACAGGTCTTCACACCAGGTCTCCTTATCTTCCTACTGTTTATTTCAGTAGAGATGGCTCTAATGCAAACTATCAAGGACGTCTAAGCTCAAAATGCTAAACTCCAAGAGATGTTCTTGAACCTGTCCAAGGGGCAAGAAGAGGTGAAGACTCTCCTCACAAGGGGCATGGTCATAGGGAATCCAGAGGGCATCAGGAATGATCAGTTGGAAGGGCTACAGATTGAGATGGCAACAATGAAAATTCAGATGATGGGACAACTGGTGGGCCAGATGGCTCTTATTCAAAACCTGGCTCAAGGACAAGAGGAGCTGAGAGTCCTCATCAACAAACTGCATCGGGATGGATGTAACCAAACGGGGAAAACAACTAAGATTGAGGATTAAGTCATCTTTCAGCCTCCCTTGAGACCAGAAGCCGGGAGAAAACCTCCCCAGTTTGCTTCAGGGTCACAAGTACAACAACAACCTCGCCAATGTCAACAGGGTAACCGACGTAAGCAGAATACATCTGGAAAATGCTTCACTGAGATTAACATGTCATTATCTCAACTGCTGCAACACTTGTTGGAAGTCAAGCTGATTGTATTAAAGAACCACCCTCGGAATCCCAACTTAGCCTTTCCAGGGTACAATCCAAATGCAAGATGTGCGTATCACTCCATTAGTCTTGGACATGACACCGATAGCTGTTGGGCATTGAGAAACAAAATTCAAGATCTGATTAAAGAAACAGCGCTGGAGTTCACACAAGATGGCCAGATGAAAATATTCCGCTGAGGGCTCGCCACCTAAAATGACAAATTCGAACAAAGAGGCTTCTATTCATTTTGAATTTCCATTTGTAATTTCTTTTGTTATTCAAACAATTATATGTTATTGTCAATTTTTTTTTCATTAATGCATTGTGTATGTTTGTCTTGAATTATTTCATTTTCATTACATTTTAAACTATGCTTTTTACTCGCTTTTTGACATTCAACTCTTGCTAAAAGTTACAGACGTTTAGAGGGAGGATAATGAAAACAATGCCATAATCTCATACAGTATACTTTTGGACAAACCTTGCTGACGATGTACAGGCGTTTCTTTCAAATCCTAAACACTGGAGTTATAAGGAAGATAATCCCTAGTCAACCCCTTTGAGCCAAAGAAGTAGAAGTTTTATTTTTGCACAAATTGAAACCTTTAATCAAAACCCGAGGCAGGATAGTCTCTCAGTTAATTCCAATGCGCTTTTAGTTGCAAACTCTCATCTCGTAATACAACAAATAACATCGAAAACATTCCTCTAGAATCAAAAGACAATGTTGGTTCCCAATCGCATAGGCAGTCATCAGCTCTCAAGAGAAAAGCCCACCAAGGAGACTTAAAGAAAAAAACCTGGGGCATCCCGATGACTGTAATTTCATAAAACAGGAACAATCAGGAAAAAATTAGGGATAATAAATCGAAAGAAAGAGGTCACTACGAATCCTCAACAAAAATAATGTTGCAAAAAAAATGACTGCCTTCCAATGAATTTAACTTGTTTGAACCATCACCAAAATGTCAATCCAAACTCAATTAGAGTTCAACGCACAATTAACTGAGTTTAGGACTGAAGAACATCATGAAGAGCGGGTGGGTACAAATATACTTTGAGCCTTTATCCTTTGTTTCTTAAAACTGTGAACCAAGCCACGTTACAACCCTTCAAAAGTCCTAATTGAAGCATGGGTTAGTTCGGAAGCATACTATTACAAAAGGTGTCCCGACTCCTATAAGGCTTTACTCTAAATCCTGAGTTGAATTTTTCTTACAAAAGTTTTCTGCTAAAAAATGCATTTTCAAAATTTCAAGACAAACATAAACTTTGCATTATTTGAATATCACTGTTTGCATATGGCTATTTGTTTGACAGTGAAGAAATTCACATAGTGAATATCCGATGAACGAAAGCTCTCTCGGTGAACAAAATCATTTCATGTGGGATGACACTTCCATTGCAAAAAACTCCTATCAATAAGGGGGCTTGACATTGTCATTATCCATTAAACCTGGGACAGTCCAGTCAAGATTTCAAGAAATCTCTCAAAAGAGCAGAGTAACCCGGGGCAAGTCTCCGTCCCCGTCACTTGGGGGATTGAACGTTAATCCCAACAAAGGGTTGCATACAGTCAAACATTTCCCAGCGGAATCCTACTCAAACAACGAAACAGGAATCCCCAGTGGAAACATTCTAAGCAAAGTTTAAAGACCCACATACTCTTCAACAGCAGTCCAGGATTTAACGGTTCCCCGTCATTTGTTGAAAATTTTCCAAGACTTTTGTCTGGCTCAGTTAAATCGATTCTGATTTTTTCTGATTCTTATCCAGTCAGAGTTAATTCAAGACCTTTTCTGGTTCATTCAGATCGACACTAAGATCTCCCTGATTCTTATTCCAGTTGAAGATATTCCAGATTTGTATTGTTTCAGACAAATCTCTCTATAATTTATTCTGATTCATTTCTGGACTTTTGTTGTTTCAGATAAATCTCCCAATGGTTTATTCTGATTCATTCTTTGTTCAGATCCAGTTAAAACTTTTCGTCAACAATCACCTTTGGATGGAATCTTTAAGCCCATTTCCATACACAATTGAATCAGCACATCATCTAGTTCTCCAGCGGAGCTAAAACCTTGAAATACATATCCCCGGCGGAGTTATAATTTCAAATCCTTAATTCCCATCAAGAGTTAAAACTTCAAACTCCCAATCCCCAGCGGAGCAAAAACTTTGAACTACAGACGTTCGGTGGAGATGAAACCTTCTTCCCCAGTCAAGTCAAATTTCCAACCCTCAATCCCCAGCAGAAACCATCCAGTTTTCCCAAATTCTCCAGCAAGTTATCTTAAAATCTGAGAATCAACCAGATAACAATTAACTTTTGTTTTATCCCCAACCTAGGATAATTCCCCAGTAGATTGGCATACACCCAAACTCCTGATATCCCCGTCAGAATGAAGATTCTCATTCTTGACTCCCAGTAGATTGGCATACACCCAAACTCCTGATATCCCCGTCAGAATGAAGATTCTCATTCTTGACTCCCAGTAGATTGACATGCACCCAAACTCCTGATATCCCCGTCAGAATGAAGATTCTCATTCTTGACTCCCAGTAGATTGGCATACACCCAAACTCCTGATATCCCCGTCAGAATGAAGATTCTCATTCTTGACTCTCAGTAGATTGGCATACACCCAAACTCCTGATATCCCCGTCAGAATGAAGATTCTCATTCTTGACTCCCAGTAGATTGGCATACACCCAAACTCCTAATATCCCCGTCAGAATGAAGATTCTCATTCTTGACTCCCAGTAGATTGGCGTACACCCAAACTCCTTATATCCCCGTTAGAATGAAGATTCTCATTCTTGACCCCCAGTAGATTGGCATACGCCCATACTCCTGATATCCCCGTCAGAATGAAGATTCTCATTCTTGACTCCCAATAGATTGACATACACCCAAACTCTTGATATCTCCGTCAGAATGAAGATTCTCATTCTTGACTCCCAGTAGATTGGAATACACCCAAACTCCTGATATCCCCGTCAGAATGAAGATTCTCATTCTTGACTCCTAGTAGATTGGCATACAACCCAAACTCCTTATCTCCCCAGCAGTATAGCTATTCCCCACAGAGTTTTTACTCCCCAACAGAATGAAGATTCTCATTCTTAACTCCCCAGCTTGAAGTCCCCAAGGATTCAAATTCCCCTAGCAGATTGAAGATTCTCATTCTTGTTTCCCCAGTGAAGTTGCCAGAATCTTCATTACTCCCCAGCGTGAATTTTTCAGAATTTTTAATCCCCTGCAGATCGAAGATTCTCATTCACCACTCCTCAACAGTTTGAAGATTCTCATTCTTAAATCCCCGCAGAAGCCATCAGAGTCTTTCTTATTCTCCAGCAGATCAAGGTTTTCCTTTGTTTGATCCCCGGTAGAGATCATCAGAGTTTCCTTATTCCCCAGCCGAGTAAGGATTCCCATGGTGTAATCCCCAACCATAGTCATCAAAGTTCTCGGGATTCCCCAAGCAGGTTTCTCAAACAACACTTGGCATTATTCTCACAACAGAATGTTTATCATCCTCCAAAGACTTGAAGGATCCCTATATCCCCAGGAAAGTCACGAAGAATTCTCACATCCCCACATAAGTTGTCAAGGATTCTTAATCTCCAGCAGCGGTCAAGGATTTATTTTCTCCGGCAACAGTCAAAGATTTTATTATCCCCATCTATCAAGGATTTATTTTCCTCAGCAATACAGCAAATTAGCTTACATGCGTATACATTACACTCATATATCATAAACATTGATAAAACACATTTTATTGCATCATACATTTCATGCAACATAACTTTGTGTTTCAGCTAACATTTTACCCTTTTCAGGATAAGATTAACATCTATCTTTAACAAATATTCAAATATTTCAGTTACAGTTCAGATACACTCCAGACACGGACGCCATTCCACTACTCATACAGATCTCAACTTCATATACAGTCTAGATACGCTCCAGACATGGTTTCCATTCTGTCACTCATTCAAACTTTTTCCCCAGCCCAGAGATGCTCTAGACACGAATGACATTCTGTCGCTTATTCAGATTTAAGATCCAGATATAATACAGATACACTCCAGGCACGGAAGTCATTCTGTTATTCATTCAAGAATCAAATACAGTTACAGCTCGGATACGCTCCAGACGCAGACGCCATTCCATTGCTCATACAGATTCGGTCTCCAGATACAGTTCAGATACGTTCCAGACACGGATACCATTCTGATACTTATTCTTCTGACTTACAACATGCAGTTCAACAAACATCCTTGGATGCCATCTTTAAGCCCATCTCCGACAAGATTCTATCACATTTCCAAATGGCATCTTTAATCCCATTCCCTCAACTACTTTGACGAGTGCAAATTTACGGGCACTCTAGTGTCCAATCATCTTTTACCTTCGAGTCACGAACGACAAGCTCGCCAATCTAACTCTTCAGGTTCAAGAAGATTGAACAGGGGCAGCTGTTGTACCCCAAAATTTTCTCTCTCATTTTATCAAGATTCTCCTCACAAGACTCTTTGGACTCCAGACAGGATTAGGGTTTGCTCAGCTCAAGACATCTCCTTGCACTGTTGACCAGAAATTAGGGTTTGAGTTTTCACAGGGATTTTAGGAATTCCAATGCCTCATGTGACTTTCATACTTCATGTTGGATCTATAAGATTGCCCATACCAAGTTTCAAGCCTTGAATCAAATTTTGCTCAATAAATTGGACAGTTGACCTAAAAATCAGCAGTATTGGGGGAAAAGTCAACTGTGGCCAATTTACAGTCAAACCTCATAATTTTTGATCCACAACAACATTATAGACTCATATGAACCACTTGATCAAGTTTGGACTACAACTCCTTAAGAAATTTGATCAGATCATCAAAAGGGCAAAATTGTTATTTTTAGGGTTTTGACTGTAGAAGGGCAATTTATGATTTGGCAAAATACCCTTTTTAGTCCTTTAAGTTTACCCCAAGGTCCATTTTGGTCCTTTATCCAAAAAAAGTGTCAAACTTGTCCTATAATTATTTCAAAAGGACCATAGGAGTCCTTTCCGTCCATTTTGGTCCTTTTTGGTTCAGCCCATCCTTCTTTATTTCAATTTGTAACTCCATTATCTTATGTTTCAGCCCATCCTCCCTTTCCTTTAGATGATGTATCTCCATCTTTGCTCCATCAAGCTCATTTTGCAGCTTCTCCAATGAACCAAAAAGGACCAAAATGGACGGAAAGGACTCCTATGGTCCTTTTGAAAGAATTATAGGACCCGTTTGACACTTTTTTTAGATAAAGGACCAAAATGGACCTTGGGGTAAACTTAAAGGACTAAAAAGGGTATTTTGCCTTATGATTTTTAACCTAGCCAATGGAAAATTGGGTTCAAGAATGGTTTCAAGGACTAAATGGCATCATCTTAACCTAATACAAAGGTTCAAAAGATCTCAAAAGCATTAGATTGATAGATGAACTTTCCAGTCAACTGATCAAAAATCAACTATACACTAAAAAGTCAAACTTTGACTTTTTGGTCAAAATCAAGTGCCAAGGGTCATTTTTCATCAAGATGTATCAAAACATGAAACTTGTTCACCAAGAAACCTAATTTTGGAAATTAGGGTTTAAAATGGAAAATTTTCATAACTTAGAAATTTTCTAAGTCATGAATATTTCTTATTTTTCCCCAACTTTCCCCAACTTTTTCACCATGATGCAATTGGATTCAAACAAAACTTCCAACATGAAAGTTGTAGTCCTCCACAAAATATAAAACTTTTATTTACAAAGTTTTCCCAAAAGATGTTTGGATCTCAAGTTATGATTTTGTAAATAGAGGTCCAAAAACTTTCTAACTTAGTGAAATTTTGCCCTAGTTTAGGCAGGATTTTGACCTATCTTCATGGCAACTTTTCACCTAGTTCTAAGTGGAATCTCAAAATTCATTTCAAATATGAATTTTTTGGTATGTTACAAGCTTTCCAAAATGTCCAAGAACTCTCCAAGATCATTTGTGGTTAGGGAGAATCGAAAGTTTGAAAATGGCAAATCATCACTTTTGTCCAAGGCATTTTGCACCATGTTACAACTTGCAAATATGTCCTAAGCATGCTTGTACTTGGTTTAGAGTTTCTAATCTCTTATACACTCAAAAATTGAATGCAAATACAATGGTTAATGGCATTGTTTTTGTCTTGGAAGCTTTGTACAAAGGTTTAATCCAAAAATGGCAAAAAGGCAACATTACTACTTTGATAAAGCATGCTTTATGTCCTTTTGTTTATCTTGAGCATTGAACTTAATATTTTGCAGAAAACCACATCCACAAACATCAGAAAAGGTTTACCAACTCTCCTCAGGCCTTGAGCTAGCCTGTACAGGTTGTGCCTTTGTCAACTCACCTTTTACTTCAAAAACAAGAAAGTGTGCAAAAACTCCACAACTTTGGTATCTGATAACAGCAAGCTTTGTGAACATTTCAAACAACTTCAGGATATCACACCAAGCCAAAAGCACGATTGCCAAGCCTCTCAAACACCCTTAAACACAAAAACACCAAGTTCTTGTCAAAACAGGGCCATACCTGCAGAACCTTGGCCAAATCCAAATCCACTCGTGCGTTTTGCTTGGAATCATTTCAAACACACTCTAAACAATACACCTAAACTATCCAAGCACATGTCCAACCACTGTAACTCCATTTTCACACTTCACCATTTTTACTTTGAAGCTTTGCAGGTTGAGTTCTACAAGCACATTCAGGCAAGTTCAAGGCAAGCCAAGCATTGGGGAAGGTTGAGTGAACTTCAGGCAAGCTAACACGACCTTCAGGCCTCATCCAAAACTTCTACATTGCCATATTCGAACTTGACTGAAACAGGTATTTCTCAAGATTCTAACTCCTTATTTAGGCATAATTAAGCTTAGGTTTGTGAAGCAAAAATGTAGTCTCTAAGTTGCTTGAGATGTACATATGCATAGCTTGTATTTATATTAACTGAGCTAGGAGAATTTAGATGATGAACATGCTGAAATTTTTAGGTCAGAAATTGGGGGTGATAAAATTCTCCCTGGTTTCTTAGAGTTAGATCAAGTTTTTTATATGGTTAGAATCGTGGTTTAAAGCACTATAAGTTTCATGTTGTGAGTTTTTGATTTCATGCAAAGAATAGAGAGAACAGATTTGAAGTTGCAGAAGCGCGCGTTTTTGCCAAAGGACAGGGATGAAGCGTGACTTGGGCCTGGGCCTGGCTTGCCTTGCTGTTTGCACCCCCATTCTGCTTTTTGCACCCCCTTGGCCCATTTCTTTATTTTTGCATATTTTTCATTTTTTTTTATTTTCTGACTTTATCATTTTTTCTTGAACATTTAAAATCATAAAAAATATTTTCTTTATTTTTGGCATTTTATCATATTTTTATTTTATTTTTATTTGCACAAAAAATAGTTTATTAGGTTAAATACTTTTATTTTCTTAAATAAATTTGTAAATAATATTAAAATACTTACATATTTTTATTTTATTATATTATACACTTAAAATATTATTTTCTCACATATTTTATTTTTTAACATCTTTGTATATATTTTTATTTATTATCTTGTACATAAAAAATGAATAAATAAATAATATAATATATTTTCTTTTAAAACCAAAAACTAGGGTTTCCACCCTTTTGAAAAATAATCATTTTTATTTTCTTTTCTTATTTTTTAAGACATGAATAAACTTATTTTTACATACCTAAAAATAATACAAAAAAACATTTTTGCATATTTATATTCAATTGCATATTTAAATATTATTCATTTATTTATTTGTACAAATAAATTCAATATGGTTGTAATAGTTTTAGGGCTTTATTTTGTGCAAATACCCCCTATTCAAACTTGTACCCCCTCCCCATAATAATGTTGTAATAGTCTTAGATTTACTTTTACGCATTTTATCGCTTTCAAATGCCATGATAGTAAATTAGGGTTTGTATGCAAAAAACCAAAAATCAAAACAAATAGCATGACTAAAACACAAGACAAAAATGCATGAAAATGACAACACAATGCACACAAGCACCCCTAGGGTTTCATCCACTTGTTGCCTTAAAATGGCCATGGTATGCATGCTAGGTGTCTTGGCAAAATCAATCAAAACAAAAAGATCATAGTCCCTCGATGACGCTATCTTGGTTGCCTAAACAAAAATGATCTAGTCCCTAAAAAAAAACTTGCTAAAGATACTTAACACCATTGCTATCATGGTCATACGATGACCCACGCCCGTCCCGTTTAACATCTAAAGATAAGGTTGTTTACCAAATGCAATGGTAAAACAACAATGTCAAAGGGTTAAAAATATGTAGGAAAGATCTTTGATTAGGGTAGACAACTCCTAGTTACTTGATCAAACTTGCAAACCATCCTTGCTATTTTCAAAAACACACAACACAATTTCAAAACATTTCCCAAAACACACTTTCAAACATTGAAACATTTTTCAAAAGACAAACACCTTTGTATACATTAAAACAAGAATCATTACAAAGGTTGCCTAAACAAAGGCCTCTTTTCAAAATACTTTCAAAACCACACACAAAAGCACCATTTCAAACAATTGAAAAGCAAAAGCAAGTGATCTAAAACAAGTAACTAAGAGCCCATGGAAAACCATGGATGAAAAGGGTGCTAGCACCTTCCCTTTTCATAATCTACCCCCCGAACCCAAAAACAATCTCAAAGGTCTTTCCTGTGCTTTTTTACCTTTCCTTTTGGATAAAATAAAAGTCGGTGGTGACTCTTGCTAAACCGAAACATTTGCGAACACAAATGCAAAACCTCAAGCCAGTTCTCCCACCGCATCACAGACCCTCCTAAGACTCCTAATGTGATCACTGCTCCCATGCCAAATCATGACTAAGATTGAGAGCCTCCAGTTCATTTGGATTTTCAGTTGTAATTTCTTATGTTTGTTCGAACACTTACCTTTATGTCAAACTTTGTTTTTAAATGTATTTCATATGTTTGTCTTGAATTAATCCATTCATTTTCACTATATTTCACCAGTGTTTTTTACTTCTTTTTTGTGATATTCAACTCTCGTTAAAAGCTATAATCCTTTAGAGGGAGAATGACGAAAATGATACCATAATCTTATACAGTATAATTTTGAACGGACCTTGATGACGATGTACATACGTTACTTAAATTCCTAAACAATGGAGATATAAGGAATTTAATCCCTAGTCAACCCCCTTTGAGCCTAAGAATTAGGAGTTTTCTTTTTCACGCAAATTGAAACCCTTAACCATAACCTGGGGCAGGGTAGTTTCTCAGTTAATTTAATTATGCATCCAATCAGAAGCTTTTCCTTTGTATAAAATAGGTAGCATCAAAGAAATCCTTCCAAATCAAAAATCGGTGATGGTTCCCCATAATCATTAAGTCGGACAATCATTATTTTTCAAAAGGAAAGCCTGCTAAGTCGAAACGTATGAAGGAGACTTATGGAAAAAACGGGGGCATCCGGCTGACAATAATCTCAAACAAAATAGTTTAGGAAAAAGTTAGGGGTGATAAAGTCAAAGAGGTTGCTACAAATCCTCAACAAAAGAAAGACGTTACAAGAAAAAAATGACTGCCTTCTCAAATAAACTTTCAGTTTCTTAACCATCACCAAGTATCAGTGTTATAATTCCAAACTCTATTGAAACCTAATTAATTGAGTATAGGACTGAAGAACATCATGGAAAATGGGTTGGGTGCTGTTGTACCCCAAAATTTTCCCTCCCATATTTCTCAAAAACATTGCAAGAAAGATTCTCAAGTTGCTCAAAGTAGTCCAAGGGTTGGCCAGACAAGTTCTCTCCTAAGGGAGTCTACCTCAAACTAGGGTTTCATGTTGCATCAAGATACTTGAGTCCAAGTGATCCCAAGTTCTCACCAATGTCATAATATGTTCTCAAGATCATCCATGTCATGTTTCAAAAGTCCATGTCAATTGCTCAAAAGTCCAAAAATCGACTATGCTAGGGCAAAAGTCAATTGTGACCCCCATACAGTCGAACTTCAATATTTTTGGTCAACATCCTCATTTTGAAGTATATTTCATCATTTGATAAAGGGTTGATCATGATTCATCAAGGATTTCTCATAATTCATCAAGACTCAAAAGTTGCTAAATTAGGGTTTTTTAGGAAAAGTCAACTCAACTTTGACCAAGAAAAACTTTCTCATACTTTATAAGAAATGACCAATCCAAAGTTCATTTTGAAGAGGATGAAATTACCTACAATCCATCTTCAGATCCCAAGTTCAAAATATGCACTCACAAGAAGTTATGAATTTGGACATTATAGGTCATTTTGAAAAGTCAACAAAAACACCTTTTTGTCAAAGCTTCATACATGAGCATGGAATATCAAATTGAGATGAGACCATAAGGGTTGATTATAGGACATCTCAAGCATTCTAAAAAGTCCAATAACACCTTCAAAGGTTCAAAATTGAGGAAGTTATGCATTGGTGAGGTTGACCTTTTTTGCAAAATTGCCAAAAGTCAACTATGCCCAAAACATCAAATTTTTCCAAATGGGCCCAATCTTTTTCACTTGTTTTGAGTTGGAAACATAGACCACGTGCTCTAGCCTTTTCCACTTGTCCATATTTTATTTTTATTATTTATTTTGGTTTTTATTTGAATTCTTATTACACAGCTAGCATCATTCAAATTCGTGCAAAACATTAGAGTGAACAAAAAGATTAAAAAAGGCCATGTTTGGAAAGATTTTAAAAGCAAATCAAATCAAATCCAAAATCATTGATGGAGAAGGATTTGGATGCAATTATCAACCCTAATGCCTTCACTCATACATAAGGAATGAGGCCAGACCAAAAGAGAGGCTAGAGACAGGCGTGAGAAGGAGAACCAAATTTGAAAAATCAAGGAAAAAGTGTGAGATCGAAATCCCACTTAGAGGCATCCTCAAGGCTCGTTACCTATCCCAATCGCTTCCTGGGACTCTCTAGAAGCTAAAGTCATCAAGAACCTGTCCATTCCAGTCCCTAAACGCACTGGACAATTGGCATTCGTAAGTGGTACGGTTGTGATCAGGAGGATGAAACGAACACAACCATGGCATTGGATGTTATTTCCATGGCCTGTGAAATATTTTGAGAACGCATAGTTTGTAACAACGGACATTTGTCTGTAGGTATAGGCTAACAAACTTTTAGCGACGGTGCAAGAACAGGGATAAAGACGTGGCCAGCTTCCATTGGCTTGTTTAAACGTTATCGCACATTTTCTTTTTTTGTTTCCACTAATATTTGTTTTCTCATATTATTATTATTATTCCATTAATGTACAATAAGAACAAAATGGTGTAGTGGTGGCCACGTGAGTGCTTAAGGCTTTGGAGGCTGGAGGTCAGGGGTTCGATCCCTGCCTCCAGCATTTGCTATTTTCTCATTTTATTTCAGAAGATTCAGTGCGTGCATAACTCCAGGGTCCACCATATGCCCTCATCATCAAACGTGCCAGATGGCCAGATCTGGTGGTCACCACTGAAGGAACACCATGAGCCAAAGTCAGCGTGTTACGTATGATCATAAAAGTCAAACGTGGACCTCCACAAATGGGCCCAGATTCCTGCTATTGGCACCCCCCCTTTTCAGGCCCAATTTCTCTTTCTTTTATATTTTATTTATTTCATTTAATTATTTTATTTATTTACTTACTAACAAAAAATTATTTTTCTTTTATCAAAAAATCACTAAAAATATTTTCATGTCCAATTAAAATTAGAATTTTACTTTTTATCAATAAATTAATTAATTAAATTAGGTTTGGTTAAATTAGAAAACTTTAATTTCTCTTTTTGCAAATAATTAAAATTAATTAGAATCAATAGGTTTTTTATTACTAACTTAATCATTTTATTTTTTTCCTAAAATAACAAAAAAACCAAAAATATGTCATTTAATAATTTTTCATTAATTAATTTAATTAACTAATTAATTGCATTTTTAATTTAGAAAACTTATTTCTTTTAATAAAAACAACAGAAAACAATTTTCTCTTAATTAGGATAGAAGGGTCAAAACCCTAGTTTCGCATTCGATCTAATTTTCTCGCGCTTTATTTTATTTTTTATCCAATTATTGTATCTGCTTCCGGTTTGTAATAACTTAATTAGGACATTTATTTATTTTTACCGCTTTTTATTTCAAAGGGTTTGTTTTTGGCTATGTAAATACCCGAAGCCTTGTAATAGTTTAGTTTAAATTCCGCACTTTAGTTTCTGCAAATATTTAACTGTTAGATGTTTGATAATAGGGTTTGCATGACAAGAATGTATGTCTAATTTTAAAACAGTTAAATCACCCTAAATGTGCAAAGATAAAATAAACTGAAACTGAATCATTCGCACATGCGCACTCTTAGGGTACACTCCCACTTGGTTGCCTTCGGTAAATTGTCATTGAGTATAGGATGTTTTTGTGGTCGTCCTTTTGTCCATAGATCAAGTTGCCTCGGAATGGTTGCCTCGGATATTGTTGCCTCAGACAAACGATCTAAGACATTAGGCTTACTACTAAGACGTCCTAACATTGCTTTAGTGACCGTACGTCCCTTTCGAATTGACCCTTAAAACTCCAACGACGGTGCTACCTACTCACTAATAGTGGGATAACATTGTCTAAGGTAAATAAGCATAGAACGATTCTTTTTTCGAGTAGGTAGATTAGTTCTTAAGTACTTGCTCAATTAAAATAAACAAATTTTTCACACTTACACTCCTTTACAAACAAAGTTTTCAAAAATACTTCATTACATTCTTGAAGACAGAAGCAAGAGTTAAATCGAAGTTAAAACAAAAACTTTTCAAAGCCCACAAACACAAAGAAAACAATTTTGAAAATGATGAGCAAGTACCTAAGAGCCCATAGATAACTACAGATAGAAAGGGTGCTAATACCTTCCCTTTCTATAATCTACCCCCCGTACTCAGAAATATCTCGAAAAAGGAATTTTTCTGTGCTTTTTTCCTTTCCTTATTGGATAAAATAAAAGTCGGCGGCGACTCTTGCTTATCGCAACATTTTGCAAAAACAAACGCAAAACATAAACTAGCAAAATTTCCTTAACGAAATAGGGAAACCACGATCCCGGTTCTGGCCACCGTATCACAGAACTGTCGACTCTGCTGGGGATCAAATAAGTGGGGTGTACCTTAGGATTAGTTCATCATAATGTTTTCAATTGCTTGATTTGTATGCTTTATCTTTGTGGGTTTGAATCAGAGTTACTATAGATCCTAACCCGGATCTGGGGATACCCTTTAGGTAAGTAGCAATAGACTGTGAGGGAACTGTACGACATAGACCGATACCGTTGAAGCAGTAGCTACGTTGGTGTGACACTTTAGTTAGTATCGATATCCCTTGTGGCGGAACAAGGAGAGTATAGGGCTGCTAAGGGGTCATTAAGCATCAACTGACCTTAGAACCTATAATTGACCAACTTGGCCATAGAAAAGTAGCAGTATGCTACACTCATTGAGACCAAACTCTCGCGATGATTCCGACTGCAAGAAAAGGTTGCTAAACTGGAATTATGACCGATCGAGGGTGGTCAGTGATATTGAGATCCTCTAGAACCCAATTACTATTACTAGTACAGGTTGAACCAACTAAATTGAAAGAGGGTAATACCTAAACTCCATGGCAGCCTGAAATTTAAGGGCTACTGTGTGACTTGTTTGCCCTTACCATGTTTTCTATCTGTGAATACTTGTGGTGTGTTTCTATCATGACATCATGCATCATGACATTGCATGCATATTTCATTAGACTAACCCATTTCAAAGACCGAGGGGATTCATCTTTGTTCTGTTTTGCAGATCATGGCATCTATGCGCGGAAATACTATTCGCATCAGCTTCTTACAAATCCCTGCACAACTTAGAGAGTTAGTTTCTAAAGTTCCAGATACTTCTTCCTTTGTCAGAAGACATGGTCACCTCCTTGGTTTGGTCACTTCTAAGATAGATGAGCAAATGATGAGTGTCTTGTTCCAGTTCTTCGACCTATTGCACCACAGTTTCACCTTACCGGACTATCAGTTGGTCCCTACTTTGGAGGAGTTCTCGGATTTACTTGGCATTTCTATTCTAGAGCAGACACCATTTATAGGTTTGGAGGTAGCTCCTAGACCAGAAGATATTGCTACATCCCCACATCTGACAAAGGCTGAGGTAATGTCTAACTCGGACACTCGGAGTGGGGTTAAAGGCTTCCTGGCTAAGTTCTTGATTGATCAGGCTCAACAGTTTTGGGACAGTTTGGACTTTCAAGCATTTGAAGATATCCTAGCACTTCTCATCTATGGTTTGGTTCTGTTTCCTAATTCAGATTCGTTTGTCGACGTGAACACAGTCAAGGTCTTTATGTCCCGTAATCCAGTGCCCACTCTATTAGGTGACATTCTACATGCTCTTTATGCCCGTACTGCTCGGAAACGGGGAACCCTTATGTGTTGTGCACCATTGCTGGCGAGGTGGTTTATTTCTCACCTCCCCAAATCTATTTTGAAGAATAAGGAAGGTATGGGTTGGGCCTACAAAATTATGTCCCTTGCTCATGCGGACATCATTTGGAGTACTAAGGACATGGAAGAGGTAGCTGTCATTGATCGGTGCGAGGAATACCCCAATGTTCCTTTACTTGGAATCAGAGGAGGGATCACCTATAATCCTTGTTTGGCCTTATGACAGTTTGGGCGAGCTAGGAGGGACGAACCTCATGAGTTGCTGCTTCCAAGCATTGTGTTTGACTTCCAGGGAGATGTTAAGGGACATCTTCGCAGGTTCATACGAGCTTGGGATAAGGTGAACAGTTCTGATCCGCATGAGCTAGGAGCTAAGACTTCTCTTCCAATGCAACCATATCTCTGGTGGGTTCGGGCCCGTGCCCAAAAGCCCGGGATGCCATACGAAGCCGTCTTACCAGTGATTATAGAGCATGCTGATGAAGAAGGGGTCCTCATACTGTCCTCCATCCATACATGCCTACTGACATTGGGGCATTAAAGAGGTCTTGGATCCAGTTAAGGGAAAAGCGGGATACTTACAGAGAGAAGTATCATGAACAAGAACAGAAGATTCTGAAGCTTACAAGGCAGCTGGAGAGTGAGAGGGTCCTCAACGATTATGTCAGCACCAACGGAAAGCGACCATGGGAGCGCTGATGTCTTTTGTTATTTCTAGTTTTGATTTACTTTTCAGTTTTTCTCTTTTTAACGCCTTAAAGGCATTTGTCGAACATTGTTTCAATTTTTTAATCTAATAAAAGTGTGTTTCATTTTGGTTTACGAATTTGAATCTCCCAAAGTCTTTGAAATCATATCATACGCATTCCATTCCCATGCACCTCATCACAGGTACCCTTACAGGTCTCTTATCTTCTTCGCTGTTTATTTCAGCATCATGTCTTCTGAAACATCCACTGATCAAGCTATTAAGGCTCTTCAATCTCAAAATGCTCAGTTCCAGGAAATGTTCATGAACCTGTCCAAGGGGCAGAAAGATCTGAAGACTCTTATCTTGAAGGATAAGAAGAAGAAGAAGAAGAAGAAGAAGAAGAAGAAGAAGACGGTCCTCCTGAATATGGGTCACAGGTTTGGGAACAGGTTGCGAGAGGAAGTTGATTTGTCTCACTCATCTATAGGGGGAGAGAATCAGGAAGAAAGGAGGGCTCATAGCCCTGTTGTTTCTGACAATGACACCGACTTTGATGAAGACCAGTATCCTCCGATTGAGGATAGGTATAAGCAACTCGAAGACCGGTTAATCGCGATGGAAATCCAGAAGATACCTGGGTTAGACTTTGGAGATTTAGGTTTGGCATCTGGGGTGGTGATCCCCCAAAAGTTTAAAGTGCCTGTCTTTGCTAAGTACGACGGGGTCTCCTGCCCAAAGCTACACCTTCGATCGTATGTCAGAAAGATTCAACCATATACCGCTGATAGGAACCTCTGGGTTCATTTCTTTCAAGATAGTCTGTCAGGGACTCAACTTGAGTTGTACTATCAGCTAGAAGGAGCTAACGTCCGTAATTGGGAGGACCTTGCTACTGCTTTTTACAAGAAGTACCAATATAATGCCGACCTTGCTCCCACGCGTACCCAACTTCAGGGTATGTCTATGGGTGCGAGCGAAGGTTTTAAGGACTACGCCCAGAAGTGGAGAGATCTTGCTGGTAGAGTCCAAGCCCCTCTGGCTGACAGGGAGTTGGTGGATATGTTTCTGGGACCTTGTCTGGTCCGTATTTCAACCATTTGATCGGTAGTTCATCGTCTGGTTTCACTGAGTTAATTATGACTGGGGAGAGAGTTAAGGCCGGTATCAAGAGCGGCAAAATACAGAAGGGTGCTTCGTCAAGTACCGAGAAGAAGCCCTTCAAGAAGGAGTCTAGTGCAGTTTACATCTCGAGGAGCCATAACTGACCTGAGCGCCGCCAAGCGGTTAATGCGGTAGTTATTTCAAGACCAATTGTTGCCCCAGAATGCAACAATAAGCAAAGATCAGAGAGGCCGCAGAGACAATTCACTCGGCTCAACATGACCCTGTCTCAGATTCTGCCGCAGTTGTTAAAGACTAACTTGGTGATTCCGAAGGAGGCTCCAAAGAATCCCAACACCACATCGCCTCTGTATAATCCGAACGCCCGCTGTGCTTATCACTCTGATAGCCTAGGGCATGATACTAATAGTTGCTGGGCTTTGAAGAATAAAGTGCAGGATCTGATTGACACTAAGGAGATTGAGTTTGAAGCGCCAGAAAAGCCTAATGTTATGACTGCTCCTATGCCCAAGCATGGAGTGAATGCTGTAGATGATGACTCGTTCGTGACTTCCGTAAAATACATTGCTACTCCATTGATGACTGTGAAGAAGAACCTTCTGTTAGCCGGTTTATTTTCGGGTTGTGGCGAAGGTTGCCGCCTGTGTTCCGTCCTACCTACTGGTTGCCATCTATTGAAGTCAGGTGTCCAACGCCTGATGGATAATAAAGAAATCTCGTTCGAGAAAACTTTTGTTCCATTGGTTCCTGTTGAAGAAGTTTCCATAATCACCATTTTCGCCAATTCTTCCAAGGCTTCTTCGAGAAAGCATGTTATAATTACATCTGTTTCGAGAATTGCTCCATTGATCATTACTGTTCCTGGACCTATCCCTTACACGTCGGATAAGGCTGTCCCGTGGCACTATGGGGCCGATGTGTATTATCACGGGATTAAACAAGACTTGAAGGACGAAGAGGCTGATACTGATGTCAGCAATATTGTTGGATCTAGTAAAGTCACCCGAAGCGGAAGACTTTTCTCCCCTGAGATCTCTCTGCCAATTGTTCAGAAGCCTGTTGTTATTACACCTGCCAGTACATCTGCTACTGTCCCTGTTCATGTTCCAATCCTTATCCCTGTCGCCGAGTCATCTGAAACTAGGAGCAAAGGGATCACCGGTGCGCCTTCCCAGACGGAGGCACCGAGGAAGATTACTATTGAAGCCTCTAGACAGGAGATAGAGGAAATCTTAAAGATCATCAAGAAAAGCGACTACAATGTAGTCGAACAGGTGGGGAAAACCCCGTCAAAGAACTCTATGTTATCTTTATTGCTGTGCTCAGAGGCTCATGTTAAGGCTCTGATTGCTTTCCTAAAAACTGCGCACGTTCCCCAAGAAACATCTGCTGACCAGTTCAAGGACTATGTGGCTAGTTTGACTGCTGATAACAGGTTGGGTTTCTCCGATGTAGATTTGACTTCCAAGGGAAAGAATCACAATGACGCTTTGCATGTTTTGATCGAGTGCAGGGGCACTACCCTAGCTCACGTATTGGTGGATACTGGGTCCTCGTTGAATGTTTTACCCAAGAAAGCGTTAGACCGGTTGGACTGCAAAGGGTTGGTGCTGAAGCCGAGTAACATTGTTGTTAGGGCTTTTGACGGGTCCAAGAGGATGGTACATGGAGAGGTGGATATTCCAGTTAAGGTTGGTTCTCATATTTTCGCGTCTACATTATATGTGATGGACATTCGACCATCTTATTCTTGTTTGCTGGGTCGCCCGTGGATCCTTAAAGCTGGGGCAGTAACTTCTACGCTCCACCAGATGCTGAAATACCCAGTGAAGGGGAAAATTGTTATGGTACGAGGAGAAGAGGAGTACATGGTAAGCCACCTCAACTCATTCCGGTATGTGGAAATGGACTGGGAGTTCATTGAAACTTCGTGTCAACACTTTGAAGAAGTCCCCCAGACTCTGGCGTCAACTGAAACTATTACTGAAGATCCTCCAATGAAGATGGCTTCCCTCAAGGATGCCCGGGATGTTATTAAAAAAGGTGGGTGTGCAAATTGGGGCCAACTCCCTGACTTTGCACACAAGACTGACAAGTTTGGTTTGGGTTTTACTGTAGAAGCTCCAAGGGCTGTTTGGCGTACGCGGATTGGAAGACCTCCCCTGCGTATCACAAATCCTGAAGTGAATGCGATTGAAGACGATGATGAAGAGTCTGAGTTTGACAGCTGGATTTACCCGACTACCGACGACGGATTAAGCAATTGGACGGAAAAGGACTTCGTGCCAATTTCTTTTATTACACAGTAATAGACTTTCATTTTGGATTTCTAACAGACAATTTTAAACTTTACAGCCCGGTGCCTTACCCGAGACACCGTGGCTTTGTTTGAGGGCTTTATATGTGTCATTTCCATATATCATCAATAAAAGCATTGGACGTTTTCTTGCATTACAAATTTTGCGCTCCTTGTTTTTCTTTTCTATCTTGCAAAACAACTATTTTACACACACTCACATATACAAGTCTACATCCACTCTGGATCCCACTGATAACGATTCTGCTACTGCCATTTATGACTTCGAAAGTACGATCAACCAAGCCACATACGAAGGTGAGGATGATTGCGAAGTGCCTGGTGAACTTGCTAGATTGTTACTTCATGAAGAGAGGGCCATACAGCCGCATGAAGAGCCAGTGGAAACAGTAAACTTGGGTACAGAGGTAGACAAGAAAGAGGTCAAGATCGATGCAAATCTGGAGTCTAGTGTTAAGCAACGGTTGATTTAGATGCTACGTGACTATGTTGAGATCTTTGCCTGGTCTTATGAAGATATGCCTGGGTTGGATACCGATATCGTGGTTCATCGCTTGCCAACTAAGGAAGATTGTCCTCTAGTGAAACAGAAAGTCCGCCGAATGCGCCCAGAGATGTCTGAGAAAATCAAGGCTGAGGTTATGAAACATTTTGATGCTGGTTTTCTATCAGTCACTTCTTACCCGCAGTGGGTTGCCAACATGGTTCCAATGCCGAAGAAAGATGGTAAGGTTCGAATGTGTGTTGACTACAGGGATCTGAACAGGGCAAGCCACCAGGATGATTTCCCTCTCTCATATCGACGTTCTGGTTGACAACACCGCATAGCATAAAGTCTTTTCCTTTATGGATGGTTTCTCCGGTTACAATCAGATTAAGATGGCTCTCGAGGATATGGAAAAGGCCATGTTTGTTACTCAATGGGGTACCTTTTGCTACAAAGTCATCCCATTCGGATTGAAGAATGCCGGTGCAACGTATCAGCGCGCCATGGTCGCTTTGTTCCACGACATGATTCACCATGAGATTGAGGTATACGTTGACGACATGATTGCAAGGTCCCAGACTGAGGAAGAACATCTTGACCACCTTCAGAAGCTATTTGACAGGTTGAAGTTGTACAGACTAAGGTTAAACCCGAACAGGTGCACCTTCGGAGTGAGGTCTGGTAAGCTACTGGGTTTCGTCGTTAGTGACAAAGGTATTCAAGTGGATCCTGCAAAGGTGAAGGCTATACAAGAGATGCCAGCTCCCCGAACAGAAAAAGAAGTCAGAGGCTTTCTGGGACGTTTGAACTATATTGCCCGATTCATCTCGCACTTGACTGCTACTTGTGAACCGATCTTCAAGTTACTGAAGAAAGATCAAGTGGTAATATGGAACGATAAATGTCAGGCTGCTTTCGAAAGAATCAAGGAATATCTCCAAGAGCCACCTATTCTGATGCCTCCAGTTGAAGGAAGACCTTTAATCCTATACTTGACAGTACTTGATAATTCAATGGGGTACGTGCTAGGGCAGCATGACGAGTCTGGCCGAAAAGAGCATGCTATTTACTACCTTAGCAAAAAGTTTACCGACTGCGAGGCCCGATACTCGTTGCTTGAGAAAACTTTCTGCGCTTTGGCATGGGCTGCTCGCCGGCTGAGACAGTATATGCTGACTCACACTACTCTATTGATATCAAAGATGGATCCGGTCAATTATATCTTCGAGAAGCCTACCTTATCCGGAAGAATAGCAAGATGGCAGATGATCTTGACTGAGTATGACATTCAATACACCACCCAGAAAGCAATCGAGGGAAGTGTGTTAGCAGATCATCTGGCGCATCAGACAGTGGATGATTATCAGTCTATGTACTTCGAGTTTCTGGATGAGAATATCATGTTGGTGATTGATTGTGAGACACCTAGACCGGAAGAAGGACCTAAGGAAGGATCCCGATGGTCTATGTACTTTGATGGAGCTTCAAACGCTTTGGGTAATGGCATTGGCGCCGTGATCATATCTCCTGAAGGCTCTCATACTCCGTTCACCGCCCGGTTATGTTTCAACTGCACCAACAACATGGTGGAGTATGAAGCGTGCATTATGGGTCTTCGAGAAGCTATTGACCTAAGGATAAAGTTCTTAAGTGTATTCGGAGATTCCGCTCTCGTGATCAGTCAGATCAAAGGTGAGTGGGATATGAAACACCCAAATCTTATTCCTTACAAGGAGTATGTATTGACGTTGCTTCCGCACTTCGATGAGATAACCTTTGAACATTTCCCTAGAGAGGAGAATCAGTTGGCGGACGCGCTAGCTACGATGTCTTCTATGTTCAAGGTTAGATGGGACAATGGAGCTCCCCAGATTACGATTGAGAGGTTGGACAAACCTGTACATTGCTGTGACACTGAGACTGAAGAGGTAACAGATAAACCCTGATTCCACGAGGTAAAGAGGTATCTTGAGGCTCAGGAATACCCCGAGGGTGCATCTGTTAACGATAAGAAGTTTCTGAGGAGGTTCGCGATGATGTTCTTCATCAGTAATGACATCCTTTACAAGCGTAACCATGATTCAACCTTATTGCATTGTGTGGATAAGAACGAAGCAGAAAGGATTATGGTAGAGTTACATGAAGGTACTTTCGGAACTCATTCCAGTGGACACACTATGGCAAAGAAGATCCTACGGGCAGGATACTATTGGTCCACCATGGAAGCCGACTATTATCAGCATTCTTGGACCTGTCATAAGTGCCAAGTCTATGCTGATAAGGTGCACATACCTCCAGTCCCTCTGAACATCTTGACAGCTCCTTGGCCTTTCGTAATGTGGGGCATCGACATGATCGGCGAGATCAGACCTACTGCGTCCAACGGGCATCGTTTCATCTTGGTAGCAATTGATTACTTTACCAAGTGGTTTGAAGCAGCTTCATTTGCTACTGTAACCAAGAATGTCGTGGCACGGTTCATTCGGCACAATCTGATCTGTCGATATGGTGTACCAGAGAGGATCATTACGGAAAATGGTACAAATCTCAATAATAAAATGATCACTGAGCTCTGCAAGCAGTTCAAGATACAACATTACAACTCTTCTCCTTACCGGCCGAAGATGAATGGGGCTGTAGAAGCGACTAATAAGAACATTAAGAAGATTGTGCAGAAGATGACAGTGACATACAAAGATTGGCACGAGATGTTACCGTTTGCTCTTAATGGGTACCGCACCTCAGCGCGAACGTCAACAGGGGAAACACCTTATTCCTTGGTTTATGGCATGGAGGAAGTCTTGCCCATTGAAGTTCAGATACCCTCTCTGTGGATTATGAAGGTTGAAGGTTTGAGCGAAGATGACTGGATTCAGACCTGGCTTGATCAGCTGAACTTAATCGACGAAAAGAGAGTTACTGCTATTTGTCATGGTCAAACGTATCAAAAGCGAATGATCAAGGCATTTAACAAGAAATTCAGACGACAAGAGTATCAAGTGGGGGATCTGGTGATCAAGCGCATCATATTACCTCAAGGTGATCCCAAGGGCAAATGGACCCCTACTTACGAAGGGCCATTTGTGGTTAAGAACATTTTCTCAAGAGGAGCAATGATTCTAACCACCATGGATGGTGACGACCTTCCTCACCCCATCAATACAGACATAGTGAAAAGATACTACGCATAATCAAATACCCACTAGGTTGATTGGCCTAGGCAAAAATAAGGGCTTCCCGGCGAACCAAAAGGGTTATGGAAAAAATAAGGGATGAAAATGAAAAAAAACTGTACACCCGGCAAGTCGAAAACCTGAAAAGGCAGCTTAGGCAAAAAAGGTTATCCCAGTGGACTGAAAACCCGAAAGGGCGGTCCAGGCAAAAATTAGGGATCAAAGCGTAACACTATGTCTCATTGGATCATCTTGCAATCAGACTTCGGTATCAACTATCAAGCTCGGGCAGCACTAATCAATCTGATATACCTTTAACCAAGTAGCAAAGTGATGAGATGCTCGAGGACATAAAGGCAATAGCAGAGTTGCAACCCAGTGGGATTGTTCACATAGCTATTTTTCTTTGTTTTTCACAAATTGTATAAACTCTATTTGTTCGGCGGCGTTCTCTTACTAGGACGTCAGCCTCTTGTACAAAAGGCGCCTATTTACAGGCTAACTTCGAAATCAATACAAGTCATTTTCACAAATAAATTTCAAACTGTTTTCCTTTTTCTGTTTTGTTTTGCGAGAACGTCCAGTGTTCATTTTTGATATATGCATTTGACATTGATTGCTACTCATAAATATTTACACAACGAAACAAAAGACGATTACTTGTAATATCAGAAACAGGGGCAAACGAGAAATGTCCAAACCGTACAGTTGCTCTGTCCACCAGGTATAAGGATAAACCTAGCTGGAGGAAATGATTGAAAGTACATTCATTCCCCGCAGAATAAGGAGAAAGATAGTGGTGTTAGCTCTCCCATGCTGAGACTTGCAACTGTGAATGAATCGGTAATATTCTCCCCAAGCAGAGTTTATCTACCATCAGCACTGAAAAAATATATCCCCAGCGGAGTATAAAAAATATCCCCAGTGGAGTTTGAAAAAGTCATCCCCAGTAGACTCTGGAAGATTGTCCCCAGTAGATTCTAAAAGGTTATTCCCCGTGAAGTCGCAACTGGAAAATCATCCCCAACGGAGTTCTTTCTTTTCACAAACAGAAATTCAAATCCCCGACAGGTTTCATTATCGCCAGCAATGGTAATTCATCCCCAACTAAATTTATCAACGGAATCCTCAACAGAGCATCTCTTCCCCACAGAGGCATTCTCTCATCAATTTATTCCGCAGCGGAGTTATCCTCTCCTGCAGGTTTATTCTCACAATCATCTTCATTATCTCCAGCGGAAACGAAGAATCCAATTCTTTTCTCCAGCAGTGATCCGGGATTTATTTTCCCAGATAAAAACATCACATTTCCATACATCATGACATGCATACGCATCATACGACACAATCTCATTTATTTTAAGAACATCATCGCTTGATACATATCATGCATTACATATAGCTAACCTTTACCTTTCAAGAAAGATTATCACAAAATTCAAGCTATGAAGCTTTTACCTCAGTTGAATTACAGACGAGTTCCTAAATCTCAGCAAAGATGTTTCCTCAGTTGAATTACGGACGAGTTCCTAAATCTCAGCAGAGATGTTTCCTCAGTTGAATTACGGACGACTTCCTAAATCTCGACAGAGATGACTCCTCAGTTGAATTAAGGACGAGTTCCTAAATCTCATCAAAGATGTTTCCTCAGTTGAATTACGGACGAGCTCCTAAATCTCAACAGAGATGTTTCCTCAGTTGAATTACGGACGAGTTCCTAAATCTCAGCAGAGATGTTTCCTCAGTTGAATTACGGATGAATTCCTAAATCTTTGCAGAGATGTTTCCTCAGTTGAATTATGGACGAGTTCCTAAATCTCAGCAGAGATGTTTCCTCAGTTGAATTACAGACGAGTTCCTAAATCTCAGCAGAGATGTTTCCTCAGTTGAATTATGGACGAGTTCCTAAATCTCAGCATAGATGTTTCATCAGTTGAATTACAGACGAGTTCCTAAATCTCAGCAGAGATGTTTCCTCAGTTCAATTACGAACGAATTCCTAAATCTCAGCAGAGACGAATCCTCAGTTGAGTACGGACGATCGAAGTTCCTAAATATCAACAGAGATGGTTCCTCATTTGAGTACGGACAGTCGAAGTTCCTAAATATCAACAGAGATGACTCACCAGCAGAATAACGGACGACCGAAGCTCTTAAAATTCTACTTCTCTCAACAAAGATCAACCTTCCCCAGCGAAATCTTCCTCAACGACAAGTATACAAACTCTCGCTAAGGAATCTCTTATGCGATCGACACTCCTTTGGATGGCATCTTTAAGCCCATTTCCCGTCAGCAATCTCCAAATGGCATCTGTAAGCCCATTCCCGACATCACAAGACAATTACCACTTCATGCGAGTGCAAATTTCTGGGCACTCTAGTGTTCAATCCTCTTCCACCTTAGGATTACGAAAGGCACGAAAGCCAATCTACATCCTCAGGTTTAAGAAGATTGAACAGGGGAAGCTGTTGTACCCCAAAATTTTCCCTCCCATATTTCTCAAAACATTGCAAGAAAGATTCTCAAGTTGCTCAAAGTAGTCCAAGGGTTGGCCAGACAAGTTCTCTCCTAAGGCAGTCTACCTCAATCTAGGGTTTCATGTTGAATCAAGATACTTAAGTCCAAGTGATCCCAAGTGCTCACCAATGTCCTAATATGTTCTCAAGATCATCCATGTCAAGTTTCAAGCCTTGCAGAGGAAGTTTGCTCAGTCAATTGCTCAAAAGTCCAAAAATCGACTGTGCTAGGGCAAAAGTCAACTGTGACCCCCATACAGTCAAACTTCAAGATTTTTGGTCAACATCCTCATTTTGAAGTATATTTCATCATTTGATCAAGGTTTGATCATGATTCATCAAGGATTGCTCATAATTCATCAAGACTCAAAAGTTGCTAAATTAGGGTTTTGTAGGAAAAGTTAACTTAACTTTGACCAAGCATAACTTTCTCATACTTTATGAGAAATGACCCATCCAAAGCTCATTTGGAATAGGATGCAATTCCCTACAATCCATTTTCATCTCCCAAGTTCAAAATATGCACTCACAAGAAGTTATGAATTTGGACATTATAGGTCATTTTGAAAAGTCAACAAAAACACCTTTTTTGTCAAAGCTTCATACATGAGCATGGAATATCAAATTGAGATTAGACCAAAAGGGTTGATTAGAGGATATCTCAAGATTTCTAAAAAGTCCAAGAACACCTCCAAAGGTTCAAAATTGAGGAAGTTATGCATTGGTGAAGTTGACCTTTTTTGCAAAATTGCCAAAAGTCAACTATGCTCAAAACTTCAAATTTTGCCAAATGGGCCCAATCTTTTTCACTTGTTTTGAGTTGGAAACGTAGCCCCCGTGCTCTAGCCTTTGCCACTTGTCCATATTTTATTTTTATTATTTATTTTGGTTTTTATTTGAATTAATTCAATTTAAATCAAAACAAATCATATAAAATCAAAAATATTGAAAACCAAAGATTTTGTGTTTATTTCAGGTCTTATTACACAGCTAGCATCATTCAAATTCGTGCAAAGCATTAGAGTGAACAAAAAGATTGAAAAAGGCCATGTTTGGAAAGATTTTAAAAGCAAATCAAATCAAATCCAAAATCATTGATGGAGAAGGATTTGGATGCAATTATCAACCCTAATGCCTTCACTCATACATAAGGAATGAGGCCAGACCAAAAGAGAGGCTAGAGACAGGCGTGAGAAGGAGAACCAAATTTGAAAAATCAAGGAAAAAGTGTGAGATCGAAATCCCACTTAGAGGCATCCTCAAGGTGTAACACCCTCTAAACCCCGCATATAATTTTCGTAAATATTAAAAATTATAAACTCAGAGTACATGTAATAATCGAGGAATGCTACAATTCTCTTTTAATAAAATAAATTCTTGTCATGCATAATTTTAGTGGTAACTCCCACATGTCTACACAGCGGAATAATTTATTTAATAAAATCAAATGTTATAATATTTTCCAAAATCATCAGGGATTAACACCTGGAAAGTTAACGTCATATTATAACAATTAAAAGAAAATAAACGAGTCTGACTAAAGCAGCTCGACAACCAAACGTTCCCGGAGTTACAACTATCAGAGCATGACCCGGACATACTAAAACGAAACTAAACTAGACACGATAAGCCTTCGCCAAGCACCTGAGCGAAGCTCCTCAATCTGAAATATTCAACAGTAAGGGTGAGCTTCTCAAACATACATTTGGTTATACATTCATAACAATCAATTCACGAAATCATAAGCATCACCCAATAATTAGCATATTTCATAGTTTACAAAACCTTTACAATTCATATATCCATGACATATTGCCTTTCATATTTGCAAATATTCATCAAACATCATCAACCATTTATCAATCATACGTGCATACAAACAATCAAATATAGCATTGGAAAATCATCCATTCATGTATATTCGAGTAATGCAACACACCCATGCATGTGGTACCACTTCACCGCCCCATTAAATCGCGGGTCACGGATAACTCACCGTTCCATTATATCGCGGACACGGCTACCACCTCAACGTTCCATTAAATCGCGGACACGTATATTGGCCACCATGTTAATTCCACACAATGGGAATTAACAAATGCAACATGATATGTAAGTATGTAACACTCAGCATACTATGAACATCGATCAACATATCATGCACATCAACAATATCAAACATAACATGATATGAAATAGCATGTAACCACTCAGCATACCATTTAAACATCAATCATATCAAGTTACGAATAGCATGTAATCACTCAGCATACTATTCAAACATCAACCAATCACATCAATTATATCATAATTCATGCTCGATAACATATCTAAAAGCATGGCAATAAAAATCCAACATCAAAACACTGAAACCAAAAATTCAGAAAATCATCACAGCAGAGCAACACGGGTACCCGTGTTGTGCAACACGGCCCGTGTTGTGCAGCACGTCCAGAAAAACGCACATTTTATTTTTATCAGTACAGGGGATCTGACACGGGTACCCGTGTTGTGCAACACGGCCCGTGTCGTGCAACCAGAGCACAACATCTCCCAACACAGAAGAGCAACACGGGCACCCGTGTTGTGCAACACGGCCCGTGTTGCTGAGCGCGTACAGGATTTTCCTGAACCTGCAGCAGCTCAGAAACAGCAGTCCAAACGCGGGAAAACGTCTGCCGAAACGCGCATTTCAGTACCTAACGCATCGAGTTTGTACAATTCACAACAACACCACAATATCCAACATACCAACACTCATTATAGTAACCTTAACCGGGGATTAACCGTCCCTTTGGGGGAATCTACTGACACTGAGGTCATCCCTATAACTTCCAAGGTAAATTCACGATCATTAGATATATACTCCCAATTCCTCATTTGGGACCTAAAACTCTTAGTCGATTCATAAAAATTGGGAACCTAACCCTTTTCTAACAAGGTTCAGTCCTACGGTTATCGATCCCTAGAAACATTTAACAATTGGGATTTTCCTACAATTACCCGAATCAACCGTACATAAACCCATAAACAAATATAAATCGAGTATAAACCCCCCTTACCTTATCAATTAGCAGCTTTGAGTTCTTGGGCGATGTTCTTCGTTCTCCGTTCTTCAGAGCTCTATTTTCCCAAATTCCAACTTCTGTTCTTACGTGAAAACCAAAAATGAGAAAATGGCCTAAGTCCCAAACATAACTTTATTTCTCTGCACCCCCACTCTTTACTAACAACATCTAAGCCCAATAACATAAAAATCCCAATATTCCTTATTTCTTTTATTTTCCTCAAATACTCCAAAATAAATAATTCTTTTTATTTTATTAATTCTAATAAAATAAATTCCCAAATTTAAATAAATCAATTAATTGAAAACGGGGTGTTACAACTCTCCCCCACTAAAAGAGTTTTCGTCCTCGAAAACATACCTTAGACGAACAACTCCGGATAAGCCTCTTTCATCTGGCTCTCCAGCTCCCAAGTGATATTTCCATCTGCTGGACCTCCCCAAGCAATCTTCACTAATGCTATCTCTTTACCTCTTAACTGTTTCACTTCCCGATCTTCTATCCTCATAGGCAATGCTTCTACTGTCAGGTTATCTCTTACCTGTACATCATCTATTTGGATTACATGAGATGGGTCTGGAATGTATCTCCTCAGCTGAGAAACATGAAAGACATCGTGCAAATTCGCAAGTCTCGGAGGTAAAGCAATACGATAAGCAACTTCTCCAACTCTTTCCGTAAACGCGGAGTCAACTTCTTAGATTTCAACGCTCGACCAATACCCGTCATCGGAGTAACTCTCATAAACACATGATCTCCAGCACCGAATTCTAAATTCTTTCTCCTCTTATCATGATAACTTTTCTGACGACTCTGAGAAGCTCTCATCTTCTCTTGAATCAATTTGATCTTTTCAGTAGTCTGCTGAACAATCTCTGGCCCAACTACCGAACTCTCTCCAGATTCATACCAACACAAAGGCGTCCTACATCGTCTACCATACAATGCCTCAAACGGAGCCATACCAATACTCGAATGGTAACTATTGTTATAAGTAAACTCAATCAATGGCAAATAGCTATCCCAAGCTCCACCTTTTTCTAAAACACAAGCACGCAATAAATCTTCCAACGATTGAATCGTCCTCTCCGTCTGTCCATCAGTCTGAGGATGGTAAGCTGAACTCAATCTCAACTTAGTACCCAAAGCCTTCTGCAATCCTTCCCAAAATTTCAAAGTGAACCTCGGATCCCTATCTGACACAATACTAGAAGGAACTCCATGCAAACTCACTATTTTCTCAATATACAACTGTGCCAATCTCTCCATCGAGTAGTCCATTCGCACCGGTATAAAATGAGCAGACTTAGTCAACCTATCCACAACGACCCATATCGCTTCACAATTCATAGGAGTCCTCGGCAATCCAGATACAAAATCCATAGAAATACTATCCCACTTCCATTCTGGAATAAACATTGGTTGCATAAATCCAGACGGCTTCTGATGCTCAATCTTCGATTTCTGACAGATTAAACATGCATACACAAATTCAGCTATTTCCTTTTTCATTCCCGGCCACCAAAACAATTTCTTTAAATCATGATACATTTTCGTGGCACCCGGATGAATACTCATCCCACTGCGATGTCCTTCCTCTAATATACTCTTCTTGATTTCCGCGACATCCGGAACACAAACTCTATCGCCAAATCCCATAACATCATTTTCATCAATCCTAAACTCACCACCTTGTCCTTGGTTGATCAATGTCAATTTATCAACTAAATTAACATCGGATTTCTGCCCGATCCTGATCTCTTCTAGAATACCACTAGTAAGTTTCAACATACCCAAACGAACACACTTCGGAGTACTTTCACAAACTAAACTCAAATCTCGGAATTGCTCAATTAAATCCAATTCACGAACCATCATCATAGACATATGCAAGGATTTCCTGCTCAAAGCATCCGCAGCCACATTTGCCTTACCAGGATGGTAATTCAAACCAAAATCATAATCTTTGAGAAATTCCAACCACCTCCTTTGCCTCATATTGAGCTCTTTCTGATCGAAAAGATACTTCAAACTCTTATGATCGCTATACACTTCAAATCTCGAACCATACAGATAATGTCTCCACAATTTCAAGACAAACACAACTGCTGCCAACTCTAAGTCATGAGTAGGATAGTTCCTTTCATGAACCTTCAACTGTCTCGAAGCATACGCAACTACCTGCTGGTTCTGCATTAAAACACCACCTAAACCCAACAGAGATGCATCACAATAGACCACAAAAGATTCCACCGGATTCGGCAAAATCAGAATAGGAGCACTTGTCAATCTCCGCTTCAATTCTTGGAAACCTTTCTCACAATCAGAATCCCAAATAAACGCTTGTCCTTTACGAGTCAACTTCGCCAACGGCAATGCTAACTTTGAGAATCCTTCGATAAACTTTCTGTAATAACCTGCAAGACCAAGAAAACTTCTGATTTCAGAAACAGTCTTCGGCGCTTCCCACTGAGATACCGCTTCTACTTTGGTAGGATCCACTGCAATACCATTCTTAGAAATCACATGTCCAAGAAAACTAACTTCATTCAGCCAGAACTCACATTTGGACAACTTTGCATACAACTTCTTATCTTTCAACAACTCTAACACAATTCTGAGATGTTCCGCATGTTCTTCGTCATTCTTGGAATAAATCAGAATGTCATCAATAAAAACCACAACAAACTTATCCAGATATGGGTGAAAAATCCTATTCATATATTCCATGAAAACACCAGGTGCATTAGTAACTCCGAATGGCATAACAGAATATTCATAATGCCCATACCTCGTTCGAAAAGCAGTTTTCTGAATATCTTCCGCTTTCACACGAATCTGATGATATCCAGACCTCAAGTCAATCTTACTGAATACACTGGCTCCAATTAACTGATCCATTAAATCATCAATCCTCGGTAACGGGTACCGATTCTTGATGGTTACCTTGTTCAATTGCCTGTAATCAACACACAGTCTCATAGAACCTTCTTTCTTCTTAACCAACAATACCGGAGCACCCCAAGGCGAAACACTTGGACGAATAAACTTCTTCTCCAGTAAATCTTCCAACTGACTCTTCAATTCAGCCAATTCAGACGCAGACATACGATATGGCGCCATTGACACCGGTCTCGTACCAGGAATCAAATCTATAGAGAATTCCACTTCTCTCTCAGGAGGTAACTCGCCAACATCATCAGGAAAGACTTCTGAAAAATCACACACCACTGGCAATTCACTACTCCTGACCTTTCCTGTTGCATCTAATGAAGCAAGTAACATAAACACATTAGCACCGTCTTCCATTGCTTCTTGCACCTGCCTAGCAGTCATAGTCAAATTCTCGACACCAACTGCTTCTGGGAAAATCACCGTCTTAGCGAAGCAGTTCAGATGAACCCGGTTAAATTCCAACCAGTTCATCCCAAGGATAATATCAATTTGTTCAAGCGGTAGGCACACTAAATCCATACCGAAACCTCTACCAAAAATCTCAATAGGACAATTCCTACATACGAGTGAAGTTGTCACTGAACCCGACGCAGGAGTATCAACAACCATGCTACCTCGCATACCAGATATGTCCAGTTTCAACCTCTCAGCACAATCCAAAGAAATGAAAGAATGAGTTGCACCAGTATCAATAATTGCAACTAAAGGTGTGCCATGAATAAAACACGTACCTTTAATCAATCGATCCTCTGGGGTAGTCTCAGATCCAGACAAAGCAAACACTTTTCCACCTGACTGATCCTTCCTAGGCTTAGGACACTGCGGACGAATGTGACCTTCTTCGCCACAATTGTAACAAGTAACAGACTTCCCTTTGCAATCAATAGACAGATGACCAGCCTTTCCACATTTATAGCACTTCTTCTCATCACTCTTGCAATCTCGCATGTGATGACCAAACTCACCACACCTGTAGCATCTGATAGGAGCCTTAGAATCTCCCCCACTAGGCCTTTTCCATCCACCTGATCTCGGGTTATCTCTACCATATGGCTTGCCACGGTCCATATGTTGCTTCCCTCTTTTATCAACAGCTCCACGAGAGTGAGACGACCGATTCTTGGTAATATCTTCTTCCAAGATTCTGCTACAATCCACCAGATCAGAAAATCTACGAATACGCTGGTACCTGATTCCCTGCTTAATCTCATCTCGGAGACCATTCTCAAATTTGATACATTTAGAGAATTCTCCAGCCTCATCATTGTTGTAGTGTGCATAATACTTTGCCAGCTCAGTGAACTTAGTAGCATACTCACTAACAGTCAGATTGCCCTGCTTAAGCTCCAAAAATTCAATTTCCTTTCTTCCCCGAACATCTTCAGGAAAGTACCTCCTCAGAAAAGCCCTTCTGAAGTTAGCCCAAGTCAGTGCCTCTCCATCCTGAACCATTTCGGTCCTTGTGGCAACCCACCAGTCGTCGGCCTCTTCTGCCAACATATGCGTACCATATCTGACTTTCAGATCTTCAGCACAATCAATCACACGGAAAATCCTTTCAATTTCCTTCAGCCACTTCTGAGCACCTTCAGGGTCATGTGTACCTTTGAACAACGGAGGATTGTTCCTTTGGAAATTTCCCAATTGCCTATCAGCACCAATCACGCCTCCAGTTGGGTTTCCAGCAAGTACACCAGCTAACATCCCCAAAGCCTCAGCTAGTGCAGCATCATTTCGTCCATTACCTCTTCCAGCCATATTCCTGAGAATTAAAACATACTCCACATTAGAATACAGTATCGACAGTGTTGCCTTACACTAATCGCATACAAAAGGGATGACTGACTCAAGACTCTGGTCACAACGACCGACTATGCTCTGATACCACTATTGTAACACCCTCTAAACCCCGCATATAATTTTCGTAAATATTAAAAATTATAAACTCAGAGTACATGTAATAATCGAGGAATGCTACAATTCTCTTTTAATAAAATAAATTCCTGTCATGCATAATTTTAGTGGTAACTCCCACATGTCTACACAGCGGAATAATTTATTTAATAAAATCAAATGTTATAATATTTTCCAAAATCATCAGGGATTAACACCTGGAAAGTTAACGTCATATTATAACAATTAAAAGAAAATAAACGAGTCTGACTAAAGCAGCTCGACAACCAAACGTTCCCGGAGTTACAACTATCAGAGCATGACCCGGACATACTAAAACGAAACTAAACTAGACACGATAAGCCTTCGCCAAGCACCTGAGCGAAGCTCCTCAATCTGAAATATTCAACAGTAAGGGTGAGCTTCTCAAACATACATTTGGTTATACATTCATAACAATCAATTCACGAAATCATAAGCATCACCCAATAATTAGCATATTTCATAGTTTACAAAACCTTTACAATTCATATATCCATGACATATTGCCTTTCATATTTGCAAATATTCATCAAACATCATCAACCATTTATCAATCATACGTGCATACAAACAATCAAATATAGCATTGGAAAATCATCCATTCATGTATATTCGAGTAATGCAACACACCCATGCATGTGGTACCACTTCACCGCCCCATTAAATCGCGGGTCACGGATAACTCACCGTTCCATTATATCGCGGACACGGCTACCACCTCAACGTTCCATTAAATCGCTGACACGTATATTGGCCACCATGTTAATTCCACACAATGGGAATTAACAAATGCAACATGATATGTAAGTATGTAACACTCAGCATACTATGAACATCGATCAACATATCATGCACATCAACAATATCAAACATAACATGATATGAAATAGCATGTAACCACTCAGCATACCATTTAAACATCAATCATATCAAGTTACGAATAGCATGTAATCACTCAGCATACTATTCAAACATCAACCAATCACATCAATTATATCATAATTCATGCTCGATAACATATCTAAAAGCATGGCAATAAAAATCCAACATCAAAACACTGAAACCAAAAATTCAGAAAATCATCACAACAGAGCAACACGGGTACCCGTGTTGTGCAACACGGCCCGTGTTGTGCAGCACGTCCAGAAAAACGCACATTTTATTTTTATCAGTACAGGGGATCTGACACGGGTACCCGTGTTGTGCAACACGGCCCGTGTCGTGCAACCAGAGCACAACATCTCCCAACACAGAAGAGAAACACGGGCACCCGTGTTGTGCAACACGGCCCGTGTTGCTGAGCGCGTACAGGATTTTCCTGAACCTGCAGCAGCTCAGAAACAGCAGTCCAAACGCGGGAAAACGTCCGCCGAAACGCGCATTTCAGTACCTAACGCATCGAGTTTGTACAATTCACAACAACACCACAATATCCAACATACCAACACTCATTATAGTAACCTTAACCGGGGATTAACCGTCCCTTTGGGGGAATCTACTGACACTGAGGTCATCCCTATAACTTCCAAGGTAAATTCACGATCATTAGATATATACTCCCAATTCCTCATTTGGGACCTAAAACTCTTAGTCGATTCATAAAAATTGGGAACCTAACCCTTTTCTAACAAGGTTCAGTCCTACGGTTATCGATCCCTAGAAACATTTAACAATTGGGATTTTCCTACAATTACCCGAATCAACCGTACATAAACCCATAAACAAATATAAATCAAGTATAAACCCCCCTTACCTTATCAATTAGCAGCTTTGAGTTCTTGGGCGATGTTCTTCGTTCTCCGTTCTTCAGAGCTCTATTTTCCCAAATTCCAACTTCTGTTCTTACGTGAAAACCAAAAATGAGAAAATGGCCTAAGTCCCAAACATAACTTTATTTCTCTGCACCCCCACTCTTTACTAACAACATCTAAGCCCAATAACATAAAAATCCCAATATTCCTTATTTCTTTTATTTTCCTCAAATACTCCAAAATAAATAATTCTTTTTATTTTATTAATTCTAATAAAATAAATTCCCAAATTTAAATAAATCAATTAATTGAAAACGGGGTGTTACACAAGGCTCGTTACCTATCGCAATCGCTTCCTGGGACTCTCTAGAAGCTAAAGTCATCAAGAACCTGTCCATTCCAGTCCCTAAACGCACTGGACAATTGGCATTCGTAAGTGGTACGGTTGTGATCAGGAGGATGAAACGAACACAACCATGGCATTGGATGTTATTTCCATGGCCTGTGAAATATTTTGAGAACGCATAGTTTGTAACAACGGACATTTGTCTGTAGGTATAGGCTAACAAACTTTTAGCGACGGTGCAAGAACAGGGATAAAGACGTGGCCAGCTTCCATTGGCTTGTTTAAACATTATCGCACATTTTCTTTTTTTGTTTCCACTAATATTTGTTTTCTCATATTATTATTATTATTCCATTAATGTACAATAAGAACAAAATGGTGTAGTGGTGGCCACGTGAGTGCTTAAGGCTTTGGAGGCTGGAGGTCAGGGGTTCGATCCCTGCCTCCAGCATTTGCTATTTTCTCATTTTATTTCAGAAGATTCAGTGCGTGCATAACTCCAGGGTCCACCATATGCCCTCATCATCAAACGTGCCAGATGGCCAGATCTGGTGGTCACCACTGAAGGAACACCATGAGCCAAAGTCAGCGTGTTACGTATGATCATAAAAGTCAAACGTGGACCTCCACAAATGGGCCCAGATTCCTGCTATTGGCACCCCCCTTTTCAGGCCCAATTTCTCTTTCTTTTATATTTTATTTATTTCATTTAATTATTTTATTTATTTACTTACTAACAAAAAATTATTTTTCTTTTATCAAAAAATCACTAAAAATATTTTCATGTCCAATTAAAATTAGAATTTTACTTTTTATCAATAAATTAATTAATTAAATTAGGTTTGGTTAAATTAGAAAACTTTAATTTCTCTTTTTGCAAATAATTAAAATTAATTAGAATCAATAGGTTTTTTATTACTAACTTAATCATTTTATTTTTTTCCTAAAATAACAAAAAAACCAAAAATATGTCATTTAATTATTTTTCATTAATTAATTTAATTAACTAATTAATTGCATTTTTAATTTAGAAAACTTATTTCTTTTAATAAAAACAACAGAAAACAATTTTCTCTTAATTAGGATAGAAGGGTCAAAACCCTAGTTTCGCATTCGATCTAATTTTCTCGCGCTTTATTTTATTTTTTATCCAATTATTGTATCTGCTTCCGGTTTGTAATAACTTAATTAGGACATTTATTTATTTTTACCGCTTTTTATTTCAAAGGGTTTGTTTTTGGCTATGTAAATACCCGAAGCCTTGTAATAGTTTAGTTTAAATTCCGCACTTTAGTTTCTGCAAATATTTAACTGTTAGATGTTTGATAATAGGGTTTGCATGACAAGAATGTATGTCTAATTTTAAAACAGTTAAATCACCCTAAATGTGCAAAGATAAAATAAACTGAAACTGAATCATTCGCACATGCGCACTCTTAGGGTACACTCCCACTTGGTTGCCTTCGGTAAATTGTCATTGAGTATAGGATGTTTTTGTGGTCGTCCTTTTGTCCATAGATCAAGTTGCCTCGGATATTGTTGCCTCAGACAAACGATCTAAGACATTAGGCTTACTACTAAGACGTCCTAACATTGCTTTAGTGACCGTACGTCCCTTTCGAATTGACCCTTAAAACTCCAACGACGGTGCTACCTACTCACTAATAGTGGGATAGCATTGTCTAAGGGAAATACGCATAGAACGATTCTTTTTTTGAGTAGGTAGATTAGTTCTTAAGTACTTGCTCAATTAAAATAAACAAAATTTTCACACTTACACTCCTTTACAAACAAATTTTTCAAAAACACTTCATTACACTCTTGAAGACAGAAGCAAGAGTTAAATCGAAGTTAAAACAAAAACTTTTCAAAGCCCACAAACACAAAGAAAACAATTTTGAAAATGATGAGCAAGTACCTAAGATCCCGTAGATAACTACGGATAGAAAGGGTGATAATATCTTCTCTTTCTATAATCTACCCCCCGTACTCAGAAATATCTCGAAAAAGGAATTTTTCTGTGCTTTTTTCCTTTCCTTGTTGGATAAAATAAAAGTCGGTGGTGACTCTTGCTTACCGCAACATTTTGAGAAAACAAACACAAAACACAAACCAGCAAAATTTCCTTAATGAAATAGGGAAACCACGATCCCGGTTCTGGCCACCGTATCACAGGTACAAATAAAATTTGAGCCTTTATACTTTGTTTCTTAAACCGTGAACGAGGCCATGTTACAACCCTTCAAAGTCCTAACTGAAGCAAGGGTTAGTTTGAAAGCATATTTTTACAAAAAGGTATCCTTACTTCTGTAAGGCTTACTATAAATCCTGATTTGATATCACATTGTTTTATTAAAAAAATGTATTTTTTTAAGATGGACATAAGCTTTACATTTTAATACCTCTGTTTGCATATAACTAAGTGTTTGGCGGTAGAGAAATTCGCATGACGAATATTCAATGAATGGAAATCCTCTCGATGAATAGAATTACTTCATAGGATGGGTCAAAGAGAAAGACACTTCCAGTAACAGGCCTTTCATGGAAACAATTGGTTATAAATCAAGGGGAATGACATGTTATTGTCCAACTCATTTGTGGCAGTCAAGTCAAGATTTAAAGAATCTCTCAAAAGTGTTGAATATCCAGGGGCAGATCTCCATTTGAATCACTTGGGGGATGTTACATTGATCATGAGTTTCAGCAAAAGCCACTATGAAAATGGAATCTTTGGTATCACCAAATTGCTTGTCTATGTCAGCAATATTAGATGGTGTCATTCTACCGTGACAGTTCTTAGAAAAATACCGAGGAAGGTTAAGACTATCAGAAACCTGATAATCAATGGTTAATCAATAACTTCAAACATCAGGTGCACCAGACTAATCCCATGGGAAAATGGACTTCCGAATACGAAGGGATACGTATGATCAATAAAATATTTTCTGGCAGTGCTACAACAATTACTACCATGGACAATGAAAGTTCTTCGCGCCCTGTGAACGCGGACATAGCACCCCGACGAACCAAAAGGGTTCGAGCAAAAAATTAGGAACATATAAATAAAATTTTACACCCGACAAGTCAAAAACCTGAGAAGGCGGCTTTGGCAAAAATGGGTATCCTAGTGGACTGAAAATCTAAAAAGACAGTCCAGGAAAAAGTTAGGGATTAAAGTATACGACTATGTCCCATTATCTCATCACTTGTTTATCACTCTGATCAGCATTTACTAAAGAATCTAGGAGTTGGGATAATGTTTAAGTCATCCACAAATCCCCACAGAGCAATCTCCGTGGAACCATCTCTGTAGAGGTATCTTCACAAGCTCATTCCCAACAGAGATATATTCCATGGCGAGTCTAATATTACTTCAAGATAGAAATTGGGGAATCTTCCAGCAGTTCACCTCCATATCCCTGAGGGATAGCCTGACATGATCATCTTCCCCAATAGGTCCCCTAGCATATAAGGAAGTTTGATCATTTCCCCAGCATATGGTGGAAACTTCCTCAGTGCAGCCTATGAAATCCCGATCCCCATCAAAGATTATCTCCTCAACACAGTTTACAAGAATTTAATTCTCCAACGGAGTTTATTTCTCCCAACACCGGAAGATCCCCGATATAATTCTCTTCTCCAATAGGGTTTATTTCTCCAACGAAGTTTATTTCTCTGATATTGCAGTTCCTCGACAGGATTCTCTTCCCCGACCAGATGTCATTCAACTATGTCCTCCCCATAAGAGTTGACATCCATATCTGAAACTCGTTCAGACAGTGCCTCATAAGGTTATCCAGCTCTTTTATCCCCAGTCATGATATATAAGAATTAAATCCGTCAAGAGAACGATGGATGACCAATGTTCCTAAATTCTTCTATCCCTAAACAAAAGTCAAAAAATCCCCAGCGAAATATCCTCAAAAAGAAAGCAGGAATCCCCATTGAAGCCATTCTAAACAAGATTGAAGATTCATATTCTTCATCCCTAGCAACAGTCAATGATTTATTTTCCCTAGCCAAATATGTTATACAAAGTTACCGTTGTCGTCAGCAATATCTTACATCCATACATCATTTACAAACTATCATATCATATGCATACGAAACACATAACATTCTTATTTATGTTGAGAGAATCATTACGTAATGTATTACATGCATCATGACATTACATAAAGCTAATTTTGTCTTCTCAGATAAAGTTCGCAAACAGACGAATACCATCAGCATTAAACAAGTTAGAGATTAATTTCTGAAATAGGACGGGGAAACTATCTATACGACCAAGCAGTGTGAATTCCCAAAACAGGACGGGTTTACCAACAAAAAATGGGTCAAAGATTAATTCCCGAAACAAGACGGGGAAACTATCTATATGACCAGGTGGTATGAATTCCTGAAACATGATGGGTTTACAAACAAAAGTGGGTCAAAGATTAATTCCCGAAATAGGACGGACAACTATCTATATGTTCAGGCGGTATGAATTCCCAAAATAGGACAGGTTTACCAATGAAGAACAGATTGCAGATCAATTCCTGAATCAGGATGGGGCAACTATCTGTATGACCAAATGATTTCCCTCAAAGACTGAATTCTAAAAAGCATCTCCCTTCAGAGACTGAATTCTGAAAAGCATCTCTTTCAGGGCCTTCGTTCTGAAAAGCATTTTTCTTCAAAAAAATTTATTCCTTCAGATCTTCATTCTAAAAATCATTTCCATCAGATCAAGTCGAGCATGGACTCATTCTGGTACTCCTATCAACAGTTACTTCGAAAAATATATTTAAGAACATCTCCGACGACACTCTATCACCTCTCCGAGCAGCATCTTTAAGCCAGTTCAAGCAATATAATCAACCAGCAATGTTACTTTGTACATACGTGAATGCAAATTTCTGGGCACCTTCAATCCTCTTCCACCTTTAGATCACGAATGGCGGACATGCCAATCTAACTCTTCAGGTTTAAGAAGATTGAAAAGGGGAAACTATTATACCCCAAAATTTTCCATCCCATTTTTAAGACAAATTAATTCAAGATACTTCCTCATGCTCATGAAGGTCTCAAACACTCAAGACTACTCAAGAATTGATCAGACAAAATCTCCTCCTAAGCAGTTGACCTACAACTAGGGTTTTTCTCTCTAGGAAAATTGGATTTCTAATTCCTCAAATGGGTTCCATGGTTCTCATTTGTCTCAAGGAATGCTCGTGCCAACTTTCAAATCTCGCATCACAAGTTTGCTCAGTCAATTGTTCAGATGTTTGAAAATCAATTGTATTGGGTAAAAAGTCAATTATGGTCAAATTACAGTCAAACCTCAAGATTTTTGGTCAAAATTAACATTCTGAACTCACATTCATCATTTGATCAAAGGCTGACCATGATTCATCAAGAAGACTCAAGATTCATCAAAAGTCAAAAGTTGCTAAATTAGGGTTTTCTTTAGGAAAAGTCAACTGAACTTTGACCAAGCATAACTTTCACATGCTTCATCATAAAATTCTCAATCAAAACTCATTTTTTATTAAATTCAATTCTTTACAACTTTGTCTCTTTAAGCTCAAAGCCAAAAAATGCTTCATTTGAGAGATATGAGCCAAAACATTATAGGTCATTTTAAAAGTCAACAAAAGAGACTTTTTGTCAAAGCAATTTACATCAAGATAAAGGCTTCAAATGAAAAAATGATCAGCATGATAGTTGTAGGAGACATCTTGAGCTTTCCAAAAAGTCCTAGATCATCTTCATATGATAAAAAGTGAGAGAGTTATGAGTTGCACAAGTTGGGCAATTTTGAAAAAAATGCATGAAACCCAAATTGAGAAAACTTGAAATTTTAGGCTAATGGGCTTATCATTCAAGGTCCAAACGTGTTCCTGACCTTATAAGAGACTGCTAAGTCCATTCATTTATTTTTATGGTTTTTAGTTTTTTATTTTGATTTTGATTCATTTAAAAGAAAAATAAATAAAAAAAAATATCAAGTAAATGATACAAGGTGTGAGGATATATTTTGAATAAAATCATGAGGCTAACATCACATAATCATGCTAAAAAATCGTGAAATATAATGAAGATTGGATTTGGCACAAGATTGAGCTCAAAAAGATATGTTCCCATGCGAAAAAATCAAATCAAATATTTTGTCAAGAAATACAAAGATTTGATTCATGTTTGTTGACCTAATTCATGGCCTATAAATATAGAACACATTCATACCAAGGGATCATGAAATTGTCTCCAAAGAAAGTCTCAAGAAGAACCCTAAAAATTCTCAAAATCTCAACTTTTGTCAAAACTAGGGCAAACTTGAAATCAAAGATTTAGCCATCTTCAAGGCCAAGCGACCATTCAAATAAATTCCAGAGGTACCATAGAGTAAGTTAGGATCATTCTTGATGATCAAAAGTTCCTGAAACCTACATACCATGCATCGCCGGTCTCATGTTTTTTTTTGTGAAATTCATATTTTAATATTCATGATGCTTTGATTGAAACTAACAATTCTAATGTGTTCCTGAGATGAATTAATGCAAGTTTCACATATATTATGCAGCGCCTATTCTCAAACACCAACGAGCGCCTGGTTCAGTGGCAAACGAGGCATTGTGAAAGCCAAGAGGGCATGGGTTCAACACCCACGTCATGTAGTTGTTTTTCATATTTTTATCTTAACCTAATTTCTTTCCTTTTTCTCTTTTCTAACCTTATTTTTTTTAATTAACCAATTATTAAACTAACCTAAATTGTTTACTAATAAATTAGGATTATGTTTTTTAAGTAATATTTATTTTACTTATTAATTAAATTAATTAACATTTTTCTTAATATTAAAATTAATTAGAATTAGGGTTCTTTTAATCAATAATCAATTTTTGACATATTTTTTATTTACTAATTAATTAGACTAATTAATATTTTCTTAAATATTAAAATCAATTAGAATTTAGGTTTTAATTACTATTATCATTTAAATTATTTTCTATAAAAATACAAACTTAGGTTTCATAACACTGAAATATTTTTCTAAACATTTTCTTATTTCTTTTTGCTATTTATTTTCTTAGAAAAGTGTATAGGTTTCACTCTTTAATTGTAATAGCTTATATTTATTTTCTCGCACTTTTTCTCTATTATGTTTCTGCTCCTAGGATGTAATAGTTTTAGGGTTTACTTTCCCACATTTTTATACTTATGTATCTCTCCCAAAGTCATGTAATAGCTTAGGACTTTACATTCCACACTTTATTTTTCTGTACATATTATTTAACTGCTAGTAATTAACGTTTGTATGGCAAGACTAAAATAAATCTAGAAAACCCTAATTCTCAAGACTAAATAACTGAAATCAATACACTTTTCACACTTGCACCTCTAGGGCATCCTCTCTTGTTGCCTTATGAAAATTGGTCATGTCCCTCGAAAGTAGGGATACTTTAGCAAAAAGATCCTCGATCAAATCATCATAGTTCATTTCGAATAAAGATCATAATCCCTCGATGACCCTTCAAGTTTCCTACAAAATGATCTAGTCCCTTCGATGACCCCACGAGCAAAATGATGATAGTCCCTTTGATATAATTGCTAAAGTATCCTTACATGTTGCCTTTGATGACCATACAATGACCCTCGATTGTCCCAACATATCCAATAGATAGGGCTTCCTATCAACTAATGGTATGGATATCACTATCTCTAAAGGAGAAGGAAAAGAATAAGAACGACCTTTAGTGGGCAAGGAACTTTTAATCGCTTGCTCACAACTTTTCTCAAAACAGTTTTTACACATTACACTTTCAAACAAATATTTTCAAACAATCTCTACGCATTCTTGAGGATTGATAGAAGAATCATTACAAAGATAGCCTTACATTGGCTTTTAAAAATATTTTCAAACAAATCACACACATAAAGCGAGATTTTCAAAAGTGAGCTATCAATTAAGAGCCCGTAGATAGCTACAGATGAAAAGGGTGCTAACACCTTCCCTTTTCATAACCTACCCCCCGAACTCAAAATCTATCAAGGTATTTCCTGTTCCTTTCACCCTTTCCTTATTGGATAAAAGAAAAGTCGATGGTGACTCTTGCTATCTGCAAAATTTACGATAAAATGCAAAAACAATTCAGTTCTCCCACCGTATTATAGATGTACATCCCTTTTATTCTTGAGTGTTCGAATACAAGTCGTACCACTTGATTGTTCAAACACTTGTCTTCCTCCTAAAAAACAACTACAAACAACAGACAACTTTATTTTCGCATTTGTGTGATCAAAATATTTTGCTTTAAAATCAACCAACTTACAATATTTTTCTATCCAAGAACTACGTAACTTTAAATTCTCCTTCGCATTAGGAGATACGTAGGAGCAAGAGTCAAATCTTGTCAAACACAATAATAATAAAAAATTGTTTTCCTTTGCTGATAAATATGCTTTATTTTATGTTTTAATATTAGGAGAAAATCTATTTAATAAGATTAACAACACTTTTTTGTAAAATTAGCTAGAGGTAACCGTTTACTTAAAGGTATCTCGTAGGGTGCTAATACCTTTTCTACATATAATCGACTCCCAAACCCAAATTTTGTTGTAAATGCAATATATTTGTTGTTTTAGCATTTTATCAGTGTTTTCCCTAATAAAATAAATATTGGTGGAGAATTAATTAATTTCGAGTAGGCCTCAAATATTTTTCCCATCGCGACAATTGTCTTGTTTAATTTTATGTACTCCTTAATTTTAGTTTGATTTGTTCTTGAATTGATGACTACACAACTATTTGTCAATTGCTTTGGGTATTTAAATAAAAAAGCTATTTTATTAAAGATTTTAATACCTAAAAAATAATGCAACCATTAACAATGTAACCACGGAAGAACCCTTACAAGAAAAGTAACAAGGTCAACTCCATTAGATCCAGTTTTCTCCTTCTTTCATCGCCTTCTTCTTAATCTTCTTTTTCTTCTTCCCTGAAATTTGTCTCTCTTCTGTTCTCTTCTCCCTAAATCCTCTTTTTATATAATAATCCTTCTCCACTTCATGTGTTGATCCTTAAGCTAGGTGTACATTTTTTAATCCAGAGATCTTAGCATATGTGATGTAACTGCTCTATTTTCTAGGTGTCTCTTCCACTTTGTATCTTTTTTTCTGTGTTGTCCCTTATTTTCTCTTTCTATGTGTTGTTTTTCTTTGGATTCCAGTTATGGAAAAAAAGCTTTACCAAGAATTATATGTTAGACGACGACAAGTTATCTAGAGGGGTGATTAGATTCCTAATTCAAATTTTAGTTTAAAACAATTTTTAAATCACGTTAAAAACAATGGTTAGTGGAAGTCGTGTCCTTAGATCGAAGTCGTCTAAACACACACGATTATTAGAGCTAGGATATGCGTTCAATTAAATCACGTTAATTAAATATGATAAGTGAGAAACACAGAAAATTTTCAATCAACAATTTGAATCTAATCAATTAAGCAGCTTATTTCCAATGAAATCAATGGTAAAAACATACTTAGACAATTTATCGAATACCTAGTGTGCACTTTAATTTTCCAAAAATTATTTTTAATTTTGTTGATGTTAAAACCTTTTACAATCAAAGTGATTGTAAGAACAACAACAAATTGATTTAAACTTAAAAAAAAACTTATATTCTAATCAATTTGCACAATTTGCACAATTTGCACAATTTGCACAATCGTCCTTGCTATGGCTACATCACCCTGCAATTTTGTTTTGGAATTGACCAATTTCTTACTAATTACAAAAGTATGTTTACAAGAGAAATGTTGCAATGCACCCCTATAGCACCAATGGTTGATGATGATCCAAAAAAAATTCCTTTTGGCTTGATGGAGTTAGATCAAACTCCATATAACTCCAATTGATCCACCGTTTCGCGCTACTATTTTGTAGGAAAACTCGTCTTCAATGTTCACTCGGTCGAATCCAATTGCAAGCTTGTTGTCACAAAAGGTTACCTGACGATTAACCGTCTCACGCTACTAGGCTTACAAGAACCACCCCATTTCAATGTCTTCACTTGGTCGAATCTAACATCGACACAATCTTGTTAAAAACCCTCAAATCTTCGTACGATCTTATGGTAAAAATTCTCGCATTTGTCTCCAACAAAAGTCTTATTGTATTTTCCTATAATTCCGAGATTTAGGCGCATGTTTCATAGTGAAATCGATGCAAGACACCTGACTTGGTATGCAGATGAAAGAATTATTGATGGAAAGTATCAACATCCGGCAGATTCACCACAGTGGTCGAAAATTGATAATGATTATCCTGATTTTGGAGAAGAAGCAAGAAACCTTTGCTTGGCTTTATCTACTGATGAATGAACCTGCATGGTCTTCAAAGTATCTCACATACCACATGGCCTGTGATTCTTATTATTTATAACCTACCTCCAAGGCTATGTATGAAGCGTAAGTACATGATGTTATCTATGTTAATTTCTGGGCCTAAACAACCAGGGAATGACATAGATGTATACTTGACACCTTTGATTAAAGATTTAAAGATTTTGTGGGAGCTCGGGGAGGAGGTTTATGATGGATATAGGAAATAAATTTTCAATTTGAGGGTGATGTTGTTTGGCACAATTAATGATTTTCTAGCATACGGGAATCTATTTGGGTATAGCATTAAAGGTCAGCGTGCGTGTCCTGTTTGTGAAGATGGAACTGATACGATGCGTTTGGAACTTTGTCAAAAGAATATGTTTCTCGGTTATCATAGATTCTTACATTCTAAACATCTCTATCGTGCAAGGAGAAAAGCATTCAATGGAGACACCAAACAACGTAAAGCTCCACCTGCATTGTCAGGTGACCAAATTTTTGAAAAGGTGAAAGATGTGCGTACTCAGTTTGGCAAGCCTTTGGCGCATATGGTTGTGAAAGGTGGGTGGAAGAAGAGATCGATTTTTTTTTAATTTCCATATTGGAAGTCTCTATATGTGAGACATTTTCTCGATGTTATGCATATTGAAAAAAAATGTATTTGAAAGTGTTATTGGTACGTCACTCAATATTAAAGGAAAGTCTAAGGATGGCCTTAAAGTAAGGAATGACATGTTAAAGATGGGAATACGAACTGAACAAGGACCCGTGAAGAAAGGAAGTCGAACATATCTACCACCTGCTGCTTTTACTCTATCTAGAAAGGAGAAAAAAATATTGTGTAACTTTCTAAGTGAAGTTAAAGTTCCAAAAGGATACTCTTCAGATATCAGAAGACTTTTGTCTATGAAAGACCTTAAGTTAAAGAGTTTAAAATATAGTTTGATGATTCAAAATGGTAGGATCTATTTCTATTTCTCATGACTGGAAAATATTAACATCAAATTCAACATTACTGATTCTTGTTATTTGTAGGATTTCAAGTGTGCTTGTGTGTGTTAGTCTTTAGTTGTTAGTATGTAGTGTTATCTTTTATTGTTATAATATTTCTGCGTAACCGAAATAACACCTGTTATGTTCAGTGTTTCCGTTCTGTTCCAATATTTTGAACGGCACTTAGTAGTAAAACAATGGATAAAAAATGGATGCTTGTCGATCGATTGTCAAAAGAGTACGAGAATTGGGTATTGGAATTCGTTAAGTTTGCTGTTGAACATGCCAAAATCCCCAGTCGAATGAAGTGTCCTTGCTTGGGTTCTTATTATGTGGGTTGGGTTGACGCAAATGGATTGAAATCGCATTTATTGATGTCTGAATTTGATAGAAGTTATACGTGTTGGATATTTCACAGTGAAAAAAGTAACGACAATGTTGAACCGGGGGAGAAAAGTAGTACGCCCTATGCTTCAGACGACAAGGACACGGATATATACGATTTTGATCGAGTCGAAGATATTGCAGAAGCACTTGAAGAAGATCTTTAGGATTCTCCCAAAATATTTGAGAGATTTGTAAGCGATGCAGAGAAACCATTGTATAAAAGTTGCACTAAATTCACAAGATTGTCTGCGGTATTAAAGTTGTAGAAGTTAAAGGCGGGCAATGGATGGTCGGATAAAAGTTTCACAAAGCTATTAGCCCTTATGAGAGATATGCTTTCGGAGGATAATGTTCTTCCTAATCGAACCTATGAGGCCAAAAAAATGTTGTGCTCTATTTTCATGAGCTATGATAAGATACATGCTTGTCGAAACGATTGTGTTTTGTTTCGAAACGAATATGCATCGTTAAATGAGTGACCTAAATGCGGTTTGTCTCGATATAAGAAAAAATTGTCTCCAGCAAAAGTCTTATGGTATTTTCCTATAATTCTGTTTCATAGTGAAACCGATGCAAGACACCTGACTTGGCATGCAGATGAAAGAATTATTGATGGAAAGTATCAACATCCAACAGATTCACCATAGTGGTCGAAAAATTGATAATGATTATCCTGATTTTGGAGAAGAAGCAAGAAACCTTCGCTTGGCTTTATCTACTGATGGAATGAACCTGCAAGGTCTTCAAAGTATCTCACATACCACATGCCCTGTGATTCTTATTATTTATAACCTACCTCCATGGCTATGTATGAAGCGTAAGTACATGATGTTATCTATGTTAATTTCTGGGCCTAAATAACCACAGAATGACATAGACGTATACTTGACACTTTTGATCAAATATTTAAAGATTTTGTGGGAGAACGGGGTGGAGGTTTATGATGGATATAGAAAACAAAGTTTCAATTTGGGGGCGATGTTGTTTGGCATAATTAATGATTTTCCATCATACGGGAATCTATCTGGGTATAGCATTAAAGGTCAGCGTGCGTGTCCTGTTTGTGAACATGGAACCAATACGACGCGTTTGGAACTTTGTCAGAAGACTGTGTTTCTCGGCAACCTAGATTCTTACATTCTAAACATCACTACCGTGCATGGAGAAAAGCATTTAATGGAGACACTGAACAACGTAAAGCTCCACCTGCATTGTCAGGTGACCAAATTTTTGAAAAGGTGAAAGATGTGTGTACTCAGTTTGGCAAGCCTTTGGCGCATACGGTTGTCAAAGGTGGGTGGAAGAAGAGATCGATTTTTTTTGAATAGCCATATTGGAAGTCTTTGTATGTGAGATATTTTCTCGATGTTATGCATATTGAAAAAAATGTATTTGAAAGTGTTATTGGTACGTTACTCAATATTAAAGGAAAGTCTAAGGATGGCCTTAAAGCAAGGAAGGACATGTTAAAGATGGGAATACAAACTGAAAAAGGACCCGTGAAGAAAGGAAGCCGAACATATCTACCACATGCTGCTTTTACTCTATCTGGAAAGGAGAAAAAAATATTGTGTAAGTTTCTAAGTGAAGTTAAAGTTCCAAAAGGATACTCTTCAGATATTAGAAGACTTGTATCTATGAATGACCTCAAGTTAAAGAGTTTAAAATATAGTTTGATGATTCAAAATGGCAGGATCTATTTCTATTTCTCATGACTGGAAAATATTAACATCAAATTAAACATTACTGATTCTTGTTGTTTGTAGGATTTCAAGTGTGCTTGTGTGTGTTAGTCTTTAGTTTTTACTATGTAGTGTTATATTTTATTTATATAATATTTTTGTGTAATCGAAATAACGCATGTTCTGTTTAGTGTTTTCGTTCCGTTCCAATATTTTGAACGGCACTTAGTAGTAAAACAATGGATAAAAAATAGATGTTTGTCGATCGGTTGTCAAAAGAGTATGAGAATGGGATATTGGAATTCGTTAAGTTTGTTGTTAAACACGCCAAAGACCTCATTCGAATGAAGTGTCCTTGCTTGGGTTCTTGTTATGTGGGTTGGGTTGACGCAGATTGATTGAAATCGCATTTACTGATGCGTGAAATTGATAGAAGTTATAGGTGTTGGATATTTCACAGTGAAAAAAGTAACGACAATGTTGAACCGGGGGAGAAAAGTAGTACGGCCTATGCTTCAGATGACAAGGACATAGATACATACGATTTTGATTGAGTCGAAGAGATTGCAGAAGCACTTGAAGAAGATCTTCAGGATTGTCCCAAAGTAATTGAGAGATTAGTAAGCGATGCAGAGAAACTGTTGTATAAAGGTTTCACTAAATTCACAAGAATGTCTGCGGTATTAAATTTGTACAACTTAAAGGCGGGAAATGGATGGTCGGATAAAAGTTTCACAAAGTTATTAGCCCTTATGAGAGATATGCTTCGGGAGGATAATGTTCTTCCTAATCGAACCTATGAGGCCAAAAAAATGATGTGCTCTATTGGCATGAGCTATGATAAGATACATGTTTGTCCAAACGATTTTGTTTTGTTTCGAAACGAATATGTATTGTTAAATGAGTTTCCTAAATGCGGTTTGTCTCGATATAAGAAAAAATTGTCTCCAGCAAAAGTCTTATGGTATTTTCCTATAATTCCGAGATTTAGGCGCATGTTTCGTAGTGAAACCGATGCAAGACACCTGACTTGGCATGCAGATGAAATAATTATTGATGAAAAGTATCGACATCTGGCAGATTTACCACAATGGTCAAAAAATAATAATGATTATCCTGATTTTGGAGAAGAAGCAAGAAACCTTCGCTTGGCTTTATCTACTGATGGAATGAACCTGCATGGTCTTCAAAGTATCTCACATACCACATGGCCTGTGATTCTTATTATTTATAACCTACTTCCATGGCTATGTATGAAGCGTAAGTACATGATGTTATCTATGTTAATTTCTGGGCCTAAACAACCAGCGAATAACATAGACGTATACTTGACACATTTGATCAATGATTTATAGATTTTGTGGGAGAACAGGGTAGAGGTTTATGATGGATATAGGAAACAAAGTTTCAATTTAGGGTCGATGTTATTTGGCACAATTAATGATTTTCCAGCATACGGGAATCTATCTGGGGGTATAGCATTAAAGGTCAGCGTACGTGTCTTGTTTGTGAAGATGGAACTGATACGACGAATTTGGAACTTTGTCAAAAGAATGTGTTTCTCGGTCATCGTAGATTCTTATATTCTAAACATCACTACCGTGCATGGAGAAAAAGCATTAAATGGAGACACCGAACAACGTAAAGCTCCACCTGCATTGTCAGGTGACCAAATTTTTGAAAAGGTGAAAGATGTGTACTCAGTTTGGCAAGCCTTTGGTGCATACGGTTGTCAAAGGTTGGTGGAAGAAGATATCAATTTTTTTTTTGAATTGTCATATTGGATGTCTCTGTATGTGATACATTTTCTCGATATTATGCATATTGAAAAAAATGTATTTGAAAGTGTTATGGGTACGTTACTCAATATTAAAGGAAAGACTAAGGATGGCCTTAAAGCAAGGAAGGACATGTTAAAATGGGAATACGAACTGAACAAGGACCCTTGAAGAAAGGAAGCTTAACATATCTACCACCTGCTGCTTTTACTCTATCTAGAAAGGAGAAAAAAATATTGTGTAAGTTTCTAAGTGAAGTTAAAGTTCCAGAAGGACACTCGTACACGCGCACCTCTAGGGTATCTCCACTTGTTTCCTTTGGAATAAACAGTCACAATTCTCGAACATAAGAGATTTTAGTAGCGACCCTTTGGTTTAAAGATCATAAGTCCATCGATGACCCTTTCGATGTTGCCTCGGTATATGATCTTAAAATCTTAGGGTAGTTACTAAAGTATCTTATTAAGTTACTTTCGTGACTGTACAATGACCCTCTCTTGTCCCTCAAAAACCCAACAATGTGGCTACCTACTCAATAATAGTAGGATAGAACTATCTAAAGGAAAGAGGAAAAGAACAAACCTTTCGAGTAGGTAGATATCTCCTAGTTGCTTGCTCAAACAAAACAATTTTCTATACATACACAAACTTTTTTCTAAACATTTTCAAAGACATGAAAACACTTTGTATACGTTCTCGCCGAAACGAGAAACATTACAAAGTTCGCCGCACTTAGGCATTTTTTTCAAAATATCTTCAAAATACACTTACACCAAAAGCATTTTCAAAGTGAGCTAGCAACTAAGAGCCCATAGATAAATACGGATGGACAAGGTTCTAACACCTTCCCTTTCCATAACCTACCCCCTTACTCAGAAAATAAAAGAAAAGTCGGTGGCGACTCTTGCTAACCGCAATGTTGTGATAAAATGCAAAACCAGTAAAAGTCAGTTCTCCCACCATAATACACGTGTCTTCCCTACTTTGTTAAATTTATTGCATTTATGGTTAAAATGTTGTCCACATGATTTTATCACAGATTCCAGGAGATATATTCTAGAATTGAATAAGACTGGATTCAGTGTGAAAAGTACAGACAACACTACTTAAGATGTAATAATACAACGTTTTTAATTTCTATATATTTTTCCTTGATGCATTATAGTAATGACCTGAGGACACTGATGGCAGTAGTAGTTGGAATGGAAAGATGAAATATAATAGCAAGAAGTATGGAAGCATAAATGCAGTATGAAAAAACTAGACATAGATATGAAATTAAGTTAAGGCATAAAAAAGGTCTTACATGTGTATTCTCTACATGACGGTCAACCGACTGCCTGTTCATCTTTTTATGGGTGACCATGAAGAGCTCGTTTGGATTTGGTGGTCGACTCAACTTTTTCTCCTATAAATAAAGACAACATATATATGGTTACAATGAATATCAGATATAAATATGTTGACGCGTTGTAATTACAAATAGAATACACACCAATTCTATAGCAACATCATGATGAGCTCTATGTCTCGTGGTATGGACCGCCCCTTTGGTTGATGCTCGATTAGTCTTATTTTATCGAGAGACCTTTTTGAATTCTTCTATTTTCCACCCATCAAGAAGATACGTATAAACCTTTTCACTCATCCATTTCGATTTTTCCACATTTTTCATAATCTTACCAAATATATCAGATATTCTTTTACCACAAGCTTTATGAAACAAATCTTGTATTTTGGCGTCAGCACAGGGCTCCCACTAAACAAAAGACTGCCAAAAGAGAAATATTGTTGATTAAACTGTAAAAAAAAATGCATTATCATCATACTATAGTAAAAAGGAAATTACATGTCTTACTTTAAACAAATCAAAGTATGCATGTCTCTCTTCTCTTCTATTTACAGGTTTAAGCTCACTATACTGCAAGAAATTTCCTTTATAAAGTTTTATTAAAACTTTTCTAATAGCTTCAGCAACAATACTGCTTGGAGTCAACCTACATAGCAAATATTAAGTTTACCAAACAATTAGAACAAAGATCATGTGAACATAGTATTCTGCAAACTTATGTAAATGCATTACATTCTATGGGATCTATTTTGTGTTTTTGATGTGCATTTTATTTGTAGTATATTTGTATTAGACATTTATTTGGTGAATGTACTATGTTATAATGTTATATACTTGTTCTCATACATGAATAAGCAGCAAAATCTAAGTGTTGCAGAGATATCTAAGTGTTTTACACTAAACAACATCAAATTTAGACCACAAAAAAGGATTTTTAACTCCATGCTTTATGTACCAAAACAATTTACATAGCCAACCATGAAGAAACACTAAACAACAACAGTTGACTTATGAAAGTTGTGCTTAATTGTGTTGCATTTGATGTTTAATTTGATTATTATTAGGGTAGTTGGTGCATAATATTAAAGATTATGTGTGCTCTCATAGTGTATAAAGAAAACATACACATATCACTCAATCAAAAAGTGTGTGTAACTAAATTTTTCACCTGTTTCCCATAATGCTAATCATCGGCCTTTTCCCATTAACAAATGCTTGTTATGCGGCCTCCTCTTCCTCATTAGAAATATTTTGGTCCCTCTCCTCTTCTTTCCCTGCTATCGTGGTGTGATTGACAGCTGGACCTTGCAAAACATGATGTGTCACTCTAGGGGTAGGAACAAATATGGATTCTTCAAATGTCGGTGATGTGTCGGTTGTCTGAGGTTGTGATGCTACTTTGATTGTCTGAGGCAATGGAGGTTTTGGGTTGTAAGAGGTGGGGAAGGTGTTGCGGTTGTATGAGGCGGTGGTTGTGTTGCGGTGGTATGAGGCAGTGATGGTGTTGCGGTTGTTTGATGCAGTGAAGGAGCTTGTGTTCTTTGACGCATGCTAGAAGTGGTGCTTTTGTTCCTTGTGTCATGCTTCAAGCGAGATGTGTTTACAGCTAAAGCCCCAGGTGGCATATGTCATGTGCGACATAACCTATCAACAACTCTTTTTAACACAATTGGCATTAGCAAGAATGCATCAAAAGATATTAAATTGTAAAGAAACTAAATAGTGAAAGTTTTAGTCATCTTACAGTTTCTTGCTTATTGGTGCTCTCTTCTTTGACCCTTCTCCTGTCATTTCAACTTACACCAACCACGAGCCACATAAATCTACACAAACCGAAAATTTTAGTAAGTGTGTTATGAAAGGCCTTCCATCCAAGTTTGTCAAAAACTTAATCTTCAAAAAATGAACAAATGAAATGGGTGGCAATCCAATTTGCAGCTAAGAATAATCAAATTGATGAGATCTATATGCGTACAGATTGTCCAAATTAAAGCTAATAGTTATTTTAGCCTGCAAAAACTCACTTTGCACAACCTAGTTATGGTTAGATCAATGAAGCAGCTACTTTTATAGATATCTAAATATGAAGTTCTGCAGGAGGTAGAGTCATGCTATGGAAATACCTCGAACAACTTGTGTCGTTATTTTTCCCCCAGTCTGTTGAACTCCAACTTACTCTTTCACTCTATATATAATATGAAAACGTGTTAATATGTAAACATTTATTAGATTAGATGATTCTTAGCAAGAAATCAAAATGAATTAACCATCATATCTATATACATGCTCAAGCCATCACTACATTTGATATCCTAATGTTATACACTTAAACCAAAACAGTCCACATGCCAAGTACATGGTGTGATACGGTGGCAGAACCGACTGTTATATTGGTTTGTGTTTTGTATTTGCAAATGTTCCGGTAAGCAAGAGTCGCCACAGACTTTTCTTTTATCCAACAAATGAAAGGGTGAAAAGAACAGAAAAAGACCTTTTTCGATGTTTTCTGAGTAAGGGGGTAGGTTATGGAAAGGGAAGGTATTAGAATCCTTTCCATCTGTGGTTTTCCATAGGCTCTTAGGTACTTGCTCATTTTTGAAAATTGTTTTCGTGTTTGTGTGTTTTGAAAGGTTTTGTTTTCCTTATGATAACTCTTGTATCAGTCTTCAAGAGTGTGATAAAGCGTTTTTGAAAAGAGTTTTGAAAGTGTGGTGTGAAAATGAATTAGATTTGAGCAAGTACTTAACAGCTACCTACCTACTCAAAAAAGGTGTTATTTTCCTTCTTTCCTTCAGGTAGTTCTATCCTACTATTAGTGATTAGGTAGCCCTATCGTTGGATGTTGACGGACTATCGTAAGGGACGTTTATGGTCATTGAAGGCAACATGTAGAGATACCTTAGCAGTTCGAAGGGACTGTCATAATGTAGGCAACATCGAGGGACAAGATCATTTCTCGTAGGAAACTCGAGACAAATTAAGGGACTATGATATTTATGATGACTTTGAACTGAGGGGTCTTTGCTAAGGTATCCCTACGTTCGAGAGACATGACCGTTTCCGAAGGCAACCAAAGTGGGAGATACTCTAGGGGTGAGAGTGTGTAATAGTGTTCTTTTTCAGGTATTTTCATCTTGATGTTAGTGATCTAAGATTGATTAATTAGTTCTTGTCATAAACGCCTAATTTACTAGCAGTTTATATACAGGCATATAATATAGTGCAGAAAGTAAATTGTAGGAAATAAAAACTCTTAAGTTATTACATGGCCTTGGGGCAATTACAATTATATATGACTGAAAATGTAAAGTGCATAAATTAAAACCCTAATTAGGCTATTATAAACCGGGCACAGTTACATAATTAAAAAAATAATCGCATGAAAAATAACAACGCGCAAAAATTAAAACGGGAGTAAGTTTGAAACCCTAAAAATCTAATTGCTTATTAAAAATATTCTTTTGGAATTTTATAAAAAAAACTCGAGATTTAACCTAATTTCTAACTAATTTTAAATTAAAGAAAACAAATTAAAATTTAATTAAATTAATTTGCAAGAATTAATTTTAATAAAAAAAACCTAAGTCCTATTTTCATTTGATTTTTGTTGATTTTATGATTAAAAAAATGAATTTAAGAAAATATAAACTAATGAAAAAAAGAAAATAAAGTAAATTAAAAAGAAATGGGCCTCGGGTGAGAAACCAACTAGGGGGGTGCTGGCTGGAATTTTTGTTAGGGCCCAGATCTGTTGGCCCACCACTGCGTGAGATCCCATGCTACTGCATCTGAAAGGTCTATGATGGGGCTGCACCCAGGAGCGCTAGATTTGAACCAATGAAGATCTGATGGTGATGGTGTAAAGACACATGGTGTGCATGCTGGAGCTTGAAGCGTTGGATCTTCAATATGAATATTAGAAAAATAAAACACCTGACCTGGGTATCGAACCCAGGTCTTTCACTTCACACGCGTTCTTCCTTACCATCCAGCCATTCTATCATTCGTTAACATAAATTAAATAAAATAAAATAATATGAAAATCAAGACATATGTTGACGTGTCCACGCGCGCTCTTCAGTGGGCCCTGAATATTTGAATGGACCAATTGAAAGAAGGGACCGTACCACGCATGGATGAGTCAGTCTGACCACCCCTCATGGTGGTCAACTCTTTCTTCTCCGGTGATACCAAAAATTGAAACCTGCAAAACAATACGAATAAAAGCAAGAGATTAATCCTACCCCTTAAATCATATGTTGCGAGCTCAATGGTGGTATCCTTTTAGCCTAAAAGTCCATGTATTGTAAGGTTCGAAGGTTTCAGTTTGTGATGCCCTAACAATGGCATCTTGTGATTCAAGCATCAAAGCTCTCATGTGAAATATTCATATTGTTCTAATGGATGTCCTGAACACAAAACAACATATCAAACATGTCAACAATGCCTGAATTATTAATTTTGAATTTGTCAAGTCTTACCGAACTGGTGGCGCTTGGTTACAGTGATCTAGGGTGCCATGAGCTTCAAGAATGATAGGGATGGACTCCTGGGACCTTCAGGAGTGTGATGGAGTGCTTGGTTTATCTTGAAAAGGGTTGAGATTGTTTGATACGAGTTTCACTTTTTCTTTGAATTTTTTGGAAAAGATTTCAGGGTTTGTGGAGGAAGTTGTGTGTGTGCATAGGTCTGGAATTGTTGTGTATATGTAGTGAATCACATTAGGTTAACAAATGTAGAAAAAGATCCATGGCATTGAGTGCATGATTTGTTCCAAATATCCACTTGAAAATCTTTCCTATTTTGGACATCATTTTCCATCTTGGCTTGCACATTTTTACTTTGATATGCCAGCATGTTTTGCCCATCATTTGATAAGAAAAAGATTCCAAATCAAATCTTCCATTATTTTTATTATTTACTTTAATTAATTTTGCATTTTAATGGATAAAATATCAAAATAAATAGTATAAATAATAAAATAATGTATGAATGAGCTAAAAGGTCGTGGGCCATGTTCAAAACAAGTTTCAAGCATGAGAAGATGGGCCCATTTGGAAAAATTCATGTTTAGTCAATATTGGCTTCATGCACTTTTCCAACAATTAGTCAACTTTAGCAATGCGTATCTATTTCATTTTGAATCCTAAGAGGGTGTTCTTGGACTTTTTATAGATATTAGTATGTCCTATAAACAACCCTTTTGGTTTCATTTCAATTGGATCTTCCATGTTCATGTAAGGAGCTTAGATCCAAAAGGTGTTTTGTTGACTTTTTGAAAGGACCTATAATGTCTGAGCTTGTATCTTTTAACTGGAGTATTTCTTGAACTTGGGAGATGAAGAGATGTTGTGGGGAATTTGATTCTCTTCAAAAATTGAGCTTTGGTGGAAAAACTTTTGATAAAATATGAGAAAGTTATGTCTGGTCAATGTTTGGTTGACTTTTCCTATAGAAACCCTAATTTCCAACTTTTGACTTTTGATGAGTTAGGGGCATTTCTTGAGGAATCATGATCAACTCTTGATCAAATGATAGATATTACTTCAAAATATTGATGTTGACCAAAAACATTGAAATTTGACTGTATATAGGCCACAGTTGACTTTTGACCTAGTACAGTTGATTTTTAGGCATTTGAGTAGTTGACTGAGCAAACTTGTGGTGTAGGGCATGAAATTTGGCATGGATGATCTTGAGGACATATTAGGGCTATGGAAAACATTTGAGACCCTTGGAGCTCACACATCTTGATAAAAACTGAAACCCTAGTTAGAGGTTTATTGCCTTAGGAGGAGAATTTGTCTAGTCAATTCTTAGTCATCATTGGGGATCTCAACGGGCATGTCTTGAGTAAAATGAGAGGGAAAATTTTGGAATACAACAGCTGCCCCTGTTTAATACTCTCAAACCTGAGGATGTAGATTGGTTGGTCTGCCTTTCGTGATCTGAAGGTAGAAGATGATTGAACACTAGTGTCCAGAATTTTGCACTCATCTGAAACGATACTTGATTGTGTAGATAATATCGGGAATGGTCTTATAGATGCCATTCGGAGAAGATGAAGGAAGATCGTCGTAGATGGGTTTAAAGATGCCATCCAGAGAATATGACGGAGAGTCGTCGAAGATGGGCTTAAAGATGTCATCTAGAAGAATGTTAATTTCATGGGATATTCCTTTGTGGGGATCCCTATTCCTGTTGTTGACGAGGACTCCGCTGAAGAATATTGGTCTTTGTTCGGGAAATTGAGTTTAGGAGCTTCAGTTGTCCATTACTCTACTGGGGAGTCATCTCTTGACTGGAGAGACGGAAGTGAACTGCTATCTGGTCAGGATCCAGACTTCACAGTGACTTATTGAGGATAATAAGGATGATTGCTATCTGGTCATATTCCAGGCTTTACAATGACTTGCTGCAGGTAATAAGGCTGACTGTTATTTGGTCGTATTCCAGGCTTCACAACGACTTATTAGGGGAACGTGAAATTAACTTCTATCTGGTCGGACTTCGGGCTTTGTAGTTTCTTTAACTGGAATAGAAATCAGAATAATCTTAGTGTCGATTTAACTGAACCAGAAAAAGGTCTTGGGTTATCTTCAACTTCAACTGGAATAGAAATCAGAAAAATATTAGTGTCGATTTAACTGAACCATAGGAAAGTCTTGAATTATCTTCAACTGGAATAGAAATTAGAAAAATCTTAGTGTCGATTTAACTGAACCAGAGAAAGGTCTTGAATTAACTTTGACTGGAATGGAAATCCGAAAAATTTTAGTATCGATTTAACTGAACCAGAAAAAAGTCTTGAATTAACTTTGACTGGAATGGAAATCAGAGAAATCTTAGTATCGATTTAACTAAACCAGAAAAAAGTCTTGGATCATCTTCAACTGGAATAAAAATCAGGAAGATCTTAGTATCGATCTAACTGAACAAGAGAAGGTCTTTTGAGAACATCTTTCTGAGGAAATGCTGAAATAGCCCTTCGTTAGACGTAGCTTTTGAGAAGACTACCAGGTCACGTAAGTAGTCAACAGTGTTTGTTGATTTGATCTTTCCTGAAAACGGTAAAGAGTTAGTCGTATGCAATGTCATGATGTATGAAATTTATTGTGATGATGTTCTCAAAATAAATGAGATTATGTTGTATGCGATGTGTATGTGCATGCCGTGATGCATGAATATGGGATGTTGTTGCGACATTTCCTAGTCTGGAAAAATAAATCTCTGACTGTTGTTGGAGAGTACTTGGAAGATGAATCTTTCATGAATGGAGATGATTTTCCAGGGATTTTCTCTTTTCGTTTGAGGATATTCTGCCGGAGATTTTTGACTTCTGGTTGAGAATGACTCTGTGGAGAGAAATGATGCTTTGTTGGAAGGTTTTGCCGATGTAGAGAAATAAACTATGTTGGGGGATAAACTTCTGCAGTTAGAGAAATAAACTCTATTGGGGAGGAGGTTTTATAAACTTTTTGAGATTATAAAACTCGGTTGGGGAATACATATTTCAGCTCTCTAAAAGAACTTTGCTGGAGGAGGTAATTCCTGCTTGGGGAAGAAGAGATCAAAACTTTGGTTGTATGCTAAGTATGTAGCGGTGACTTCATCCCAAGACGTCTTTGCTCTTGTACCCGCTGGAAAGAGTAATTGTCGGGACTACAAATGGCTTTTTAGACTTTGCCTCGTTCCTTAAAGTCATTAGCAATTGTCTTCCTTTTCATATGCCAGTATTTGTGAACAGTAATCAATTTTAAATGCATATGTCAAAAATAATCAGTGGACGTTTTTGCAAAACAAAACAGAAAAATAGAAAAAAATAGTTTTGTACTTTCAAAGAAATTATTTGTATTGATTTTTGAAGTTCGCCTATAACAGACATTTTTGTACAAAGAGGATGAAGTTCTAGTAGGAGAACGCCGTCGTGAAAATGAAAACTATACAAAACAGTGTACAAAGAGAAAACAGTTATGTGCAATAATCCCGTCGAGTTTTAATTCTGCTATTGCTCTTATGTCCTTGAGCGTCTCATCACTTTGTTACTTGTTTGAAACTGACTGGATTGGTTGGTATCGTTTGAGCTTGATAGTTGATACTGAAGTCTGGTCGCAGGGTGATCGAATGGTACATAGTTGTACGCTTTAAATCCATAACTTTTTCCTGGACCGCCTGTGATATGGTGGGAGAACTGACTTGGGTGTTTTGTGTTTTATCGCAAATGTTGCGGTTAGCAAGAGTCGCCACTGACTTTTCTTTTATCCAAAAGGAAAGGCAGAAAAGAACAAGAAAGACCTTTGAGATTATTTCTTAATTCCGGGGAGTAGATTATGAAAAGGGAAGGTGTTAGCACCTTTTACATCCATATTTATCTATGGACTCTTAGTTTCTTGCTAGATCACTTGCTTTTGTTTGAAAATGTGTTTTGTGTAGTTTTGAAAGTATTTTGAAAAGCCGCCTTCATTTATGCAAACTTTGTAATAGTTCTCATTCGTAAGAACGTATACAAAGTGTTGAGCTTTTGAAAATGTTTCAAGTTTGGAAAATATTTTGAAAGTGTTGGTGTTTGTTTTGAAAAATAAGCAAGGGCGTTTGATTTGAAATTGAGCAAGCAACTAGGAACAATCTACCTACTCAAAAGTCTTAGTTCATTTCTTCCTTTCCTTTGATATTGCTATCTTACCATTAATTTGGTAAGAAGCCTTATCTTTGGATGTATAAGGGACGGGCATGAGTCATCGTATAGTCATGATAGCAATATTGTGAAATATCTTAGCAATTCTCTTTGAGGGACTAAGATCATTTTGAAAGGCAACTTTGATAGTATCGTCGAGGGACTATGATCTTGTATTTTTTTTATCGTTTTGCTAAGATATCCCACATGCATAACATGATCATTTTTGTAAGGCAACAAAGTGAAATTACCCCAAGGGTGCAAGTGTGCAAGTGTGTTTGATTTACATGCATTGTTTATCTTAGATTAGGGTTTACTAACTTGTTGATTTTAATCTTTCTATACAAACCATAATTTACTAGCATTTATATAAAGTGATAAATTACGGAAAATAAAAATACTAAGCTATTACATCATTAGGGGAGGGGGTATACAAATTTACAAATGGGGATTTTGCAAGAAAATTAAATCTAATTAACTATTACAACCATATTGAATAAATGTACAAGAATTGAATAAATAATATACAAATGCAAATGGATAAAGAAAATGATTTTTGTTTGGATTTTTTATGATAGGGGTTTTAATCTAAACCTAATTAAGAATATGATTAATTAAAATTAACTAAAATTAACTTAAACTAATTAAGAAAAGAAAATAATTCAAAAGGGTTTTTTAGGATTTTTTATGAAAAAGTTTTAAATAATGAAAATAACATGAGAATTGGTTAATTAAAAAGAAACCTAAGTTCTAAATTATTTTTAATTTACAAGAAAATAATGTAATAATTAACCTAAGTTTAAACATTAATTATTGTTAAAAAAAGAATTAATTTGTTAAAAGAAAATATTTTGGTCTTTTGTTTTATGAAGAAAAATAAAATATTAATGAACATTTTTAAAAATGTAAATAAATAAATAAAATATATTTTTGGATTTTTATAAATAAAAATGATAATGATAATAATATTAATAATAATAAAAATAATAAAAGTAATATGAAAAATGAAAATAAAATAAAAGAAAAAGAAAATGAAATAATAGAAATAAAAGGTCAGGGGTGCAAAAATGAGACTGGGGTATGAAGAAGCAAAAAAAATAGTCAGGCCCAATGTTGGAGGCCCAGCGCTGAAAACAAAAACAAAAAGGAAGTGAAAAATGTGAAAAATAGGCAAAAGGGTACCATTGGGGCTCGAACCGAGGTCCCTAAGGTAATAGGCGCGCGCTTTAACCACTGGGGTGGTGATACATCCGTTATCTTAAACAAATAAATAAATATGTAACATAAATCTTGCCCTGAATGTACTTCATCTTCAACCTCCAGCCAAAGGATCCGTAACTTATTCATTTATCATCCATTCACAAAACTTCCAACATCAAACTTGTTAGAAATTTTTCTCATGATTCTGAATATGTAAATAACTTAAGCTAATTCTCAAAGATGAGCATGAATTTCTAACAGTACCAAATTCTGACCTAAATATTTTCAGAAGTTCAAACTCAAAATTCTCCCTACTCAAGCAACATAAATGAAATCTATGGACATGTATAGTTTCAGGACAATGATGTCTATATTTTATCTTCACAAATGCAAGTCTAACAATGCTTAAATAATGAGATAGAAGTTCAAGAAAAATACCTTAAAACTGGAAATCGTGAAATGAGTTTGAGCTTGTTTCAAGTTATGTGATGATCAGGTTAGCTTCCTTGAACCTCTAGGAAGCTAATGCAATAGCTGGCTTGAACTGAGAGTAGCTGAAATAGTCTGGAAAAGTCTAACTGCAATGCTCTATTTTTGGTTATGGAGGATGATGGAAATGGAGTTACGGTCGTGTAACATGGACAGGGATGGTTTGTATTTTATGTGTGGAAGCTTTTGAAACTAAAAGGCCAAGAAACACACTAGGGAAATGGAACTTTGAAGTTCTTGGTCAGAATGTGCAACAATGGTTGTTTGTGATGCAGTTCTGAGTTTGGGGGAGTTTGAGAGCTTGTGTATTTGTGTATTAGCTTGCAAATAACTTGTATAGTTATATGGAAAAGGTTAGAGGGCTTGAGATGGTCATAAATACAAGATATAGAGTTATGGCTATGTTACTTGATTTTGAAGAAAAGTGGAAAACAAGTTTCAATGTGTTGTAGTACAAGCATGGCCTGAATTTATGGGAGGCTCTAGACATGTTGCTTTTTCCTTTGACATTGCTTGTGTTCAGATGAAACAAGTTAGGAGCTCTATGCATTGACTTTGTGATTAAAGTCACTTTTACAAAATGGAAGTGTGAACTTTGTTCCATTAATGGAATAATCACTTGGACAATGACTCAAACACTTGGATCATAAATCAAATAGTTATCTAATCTTCTGATTATAGATAGATTTAGAGGTTAGAAGCCTGCAAAGTAAGATTTATGCATCATGGGTGTGGATTTGAATTCTTGTTCATCATGGAAATGACCTATAATTCAAGAATAAATGTTCAACTTCTTGTCTTTGATTCTCTTTGCTCAAACATGATCTCAATGAGTTCTTGGACATTATGGAAAGCTTGTAACATCCTCTACAACCTCTATGTTGGACATTTTTGAAAATTCCTCTTGGAACTATGTAAAAAATTGCCATGAAGTTAGGTCAAAATCCTGTCTAAACAAGGGCAAAATTTCACTAAGTTTCCAAGTTTCATGAACATGTATTCAAAAAATCATAACTTGAAATCCATGCATTTCTAGGAGAAGTTGTGTTCTACAATGTTTTAGATCTCATTGAGATCTACAACTTTCATGTTGGAAGTTTCCTTTGAATCCTCTTGCATCATGGTGAAAATTTTGCTCAAAGTCATAAATAAAATATAAAATTTTCAACACTTAGAAAATTTCTAAGCTTAGAAATTTTGACTTTTCAAAATGAAATCTTGACTTTTTGATTTCTTGATGAACAAGTTTCATATTTTGATGAATTGTGATCTTTGACACTTGATTTTGACCAAAAAGTCAAAGTTTGACTTTTCAGTGTACAATTGACTTTTAATCAGTTGATTGAAAATTCATCTGTCAATCAATTGATCTTGAGCAATATTTTGAGCCATGCCATTAAGTCAAAATGATGCATTTGAATCTTTGAGATAATGTCTCAAACCAATCAACCATTTGCTAGGTCAAAAATCAGAAATTGCCCTTTTTCAGTCAAAACCCTAATTTTAACCATTTTGCCCTTTTAATGATCTGATCAAATTTCTTGAGGAATTGTGACCCAAACTTGATCAAATGACATATATAGGTGCATGATGTTGATATGGATCAAAAATTATGAAGTTTGACTGCAAACTGACCACAGTTGACTTTTTCCCTAATACAACTGATTTTTAGGTCAACTGATCAATTGACTGAGCAAAAATGTGATCCAAGACTTGAAACTTGACATGAGAAATCTTGAGGGTCCAAAATGATCCATGAAAGTCATATGATGTATTAAAAGTTCAATTGTCCTTGTGCAATCTTAAACCCTAATTTTCAATCATCAGTGCTTGAGGAGGTGTCTTGAGCTGATCAACCATAGTGCAGTCTTGAATCCAAGGAGATCCTGTGAGAGATTACTTGATAAATGAGAGGGAAAATTTTGGGGTACAACACCGCCATTTCGGGTTTTCAGTCCACCGGAATACCCTTTTTTGCCCAAGCCGCCCTCTTAGGTTTTCGACTTGCCGGGTGTACATATTTTTTTGTATTTATCCCTAACTTTTGCCCAAACGCTTTTGGTTCGTTGGGATGCCCTTATTTTTACCTAGGCCAGACAACCTAGCGGGTCTTTATTTATGCGTAGTATCTTTTCACTATGTCTGCATTAACAGGGTGAGGAAGGTCATCACCATCTATGGTGGTCAGAATCAGGGCTCCACCTGGAAAATATGCTTTTGATTATAAATGGACCTTCGTACGTGGGAGTCCATTTTCCCCTGGGATCACCTTGTGGAAATATAATGTGCTTGATTACTAGATCACCCACTTGATATACTTGACGTATGACCTTCTTGTTGAAAGCTTTGATCATTCGTTTTTGGTACATCTGACCATGACAGACAGCAGTAAGCATTTTCTCATTAATCAGATTCAGTTGGCCAAGTCGAGTCTGGACCCAATCATCTTTGTTCAAATTCGCATCCTTCATGATCCTCAAAGAAGGGATCTGGACCTGAATAGGTAGGACAACCTCCATACCATACACCAGAGAGTAAGGTGTTGCCCTTGTTGACGTACGTGCTGAGGTGCGGTAACCATGAAGAGAAAATGGAAACATCTCATGTCAGTCTTTGTATGTCACCGTCATCTTGTGTATGATTTTCTTAATATTCTTGTTAGCGGCTTCAACTGCGTCATTCATCTTCGGCTGGTAGGGAGAAGAGTTATGATGTTGGATCTTGAATTGCTTACAGAGTTCGGTGATCATCGTATTGTTGAGACTTGTACCATTATCTATGATGATTCTCTCTAGTACACCATACCGAAAATAAGGTTATGCCTGATAAATCGCGCCACAACATTCTTGGTAACAGTAGCAAAAGAGACAACCTCAACCCACTTCGTGAAGTAATCAATGGCGACTAGGATGAAGCGATGTCCATTGGAAGCGGTAGGTCTAATCTCTCCGATCATGTCAATGCCCCCACATTGTGAAGGGCCAGGGAGCCGTCAAGACGTTCAAGGGAGCCGGAGGTACATGTACTTTATCAGTATAGATCTGGCATTTGTGACAAGTTCGGAAATGTTGATAACAGTCTGCTTCCATAGTGGACTAATAGTATTCTGCCTGTAGGATCTTTTTAGCCATGGTGTGTCCAGTGGAGTGGATGCCAAAGGTACCTTCGTGTAAATCTACCATAATCCTCTCTGCTTCGCTCTTGTCTACACACCGAAGTAAGGTAGAGTCATGGTTGCGCTTGTAGAGGATTCTATTACTGAGGAAGAACTTTGCGGAGAACCTTCTCAGAAACTTCTTATCATTGACAGACGCCCCCTCAGGATATTCTTGAGCCTCAAGATACCTTTTCACTTCATGAAATCAAGGTTTGTCTGCTACTTCTTGAGTATCAATCTCATAGCAGTATGTTGGTTCATCCAACCTCTAGATAGTGATCCGAAGAGCCTCGTTTTCCCATCTGACCTTGAACATGGATGACATAGTAGCTAGCGCGTCCTCTAACCGATTCTCTTCTCGTGGAAAATGTTCAAAGGTGACTTCTTCAAAGTGTGGAAGCAATGTCAGCACATGTTCTTTGTAAGGGATGCGATTAGGGTGCTTCGTGTCCCACTCCCTTTTAATTTTACTTATTACCAAAGCTTAATCCCCGAAAACGCTCAAGAACTTGATCCTTAGGTCAATAGGAGCTTTGAGACCCATGATGCATACTTCATACTCAGCTATATTGTTGGTGCAGTTAAAATATAATCTGGCGGTGAAAGGAGTATGACAGTCATCGGGAGATATAATTACAGCACCGATGCCATTGTCGAGTGCGTTGGAGGCTCCATTAAAAACCATAGTCCATCGGGATCCTTCCTCAGGTCCTTCATCCGGTCCAGGTTCTTCACAGTTAGTCACTAACATAATATTCTCATTCGGGAATTCAAAGTTCATGGATTGGTATTCATCCACAGCTTGATGAGCCAAATGATCAGCTAATACACTTCCCTTGATTGCTTTCTGGGTTGTGTATTGGATATCGTATTCGGCCAAGATCATTTGCCATCTTGCTATTCTTATGGAGAGAGTGGGCCTCTCGAAGATGTACTTGATCGGATCCGTCTTAGATATCAACAAAGTAGTGTGGGTCAATATATATTGTCTCAGTCGGCGAGCAGCCCATGCCAAAGCACAACAATTTTTCTCGAGCAGTGAGTATCTTGTTTCACAGTCGATAAACATTTTTCTAAGGTAGTATATGTTAGAACAAAGTTTGATTCTAATCATATCTTAGAGTTTTAATCATAACAATGAAATAAATTTTGTATAATATATTTTATACTCTGATTTGCATATTTTCTAATTCAGATGTTGTTCTGACTCAAGCATTCTCAAAAGTGAAACATCATTCTACGCTGAGTAGAAAAAAGGATAAAGAAATTCCTAAGAAAAAATTATATGTAAACGCAAGTCTGAAGCAAACTCTGAAGGAAGCACTCCAAGGAAAACTCTGATGAAAAGTAATCTTAAGCAACCTCTGATAAAACTAGCTGAAGAAAAGATTTGAAAGAAGCACGCTGAAAGCAATATCTAATAATGCAAGCTGAAGCAAACTCTGATGAAGAAAACTCTGACAGAAGAAGTGATATAGCAAACTCTGATAGAAGAAAAGTTAAAGCAAACTCTGATGTTGCAATGCTGCAAGCAAACTCTTAAACTTCCTGAGACAAGCTCTGACAGTACCGTTGATCATTTAATGCTAAGACGGCTAACGCACTCAAGTGGTACTTCGCACGAGAGCATTGGAAACATAAAGGCCAAGTTAACATGCATCATTAATGCATGCTCTTTCTTTAAGGCAGTAACGGTCAATATTTAAAGCTATATATAGAAGACCATTTGTTTCATAGCAAGGTTACTAATCCACACAAAATATACTGAAGCTCACTATTTTTATTCTTGTAAACTCTTTGTATATAGTGGTTAATTCTTAAGTATTGGGCTAAAATCTTAGTGATAAATCACAGATTGTGATATAGCTTATTAGAAGCATTCTGATTCACTACTGTTAAGAGATAATCTTTATAATTGTTCCTTGAGAGACCAGTTGGGTCAGATTTCTCAAGAGGGCTAGGACTAATTGAGTCTTAGAGGTGTTCGTCACAACAGTTTGGTTGTGCATTGTAATTGTTCCTTGAGAGACCAGTTGGGTCAGATTTCTCGAGAGGGCCAGGACTAGTTGAGTCTTAGAGGTGTTAGTCACTTGCAGTTGACTTGTGCATTGTATTGTTAGTCACAACAGTTTGGTTGTGCATTTGTAATTAGTTTCGATTATAGTGGATTAAGTCCTCGTTGAGAGAGGCGAAATCACCTTGGCCGGTGGACTGGAGTAGTTTGAGTTTCAAACGAACTAGGATAAAAATACTTTGGTCATTCCATTATCATTGCGCGAGAAAAAGGAAAAACTTATTCAACCCCCCCTTCTAAGTGTTTTCTCAACCTTCAGTATATTGCATGCTCTTTTCGACCGGACTCGTCATGCTGCCCCAGCACACATTCCATTGAATTATCTAACACTGTTAAGTACATGATCAAAGGTCTTCCTTCAATCGGCGGCATCAGAATTGGAGGCTCTTGAAGGTATTCCTTGATTCTCTCAAAGGCAGTCTGGCATTCGTCATTCCAATTTACACTTGATCTTTCTTTAAGAGTTTGAAGATTGACTCACAAGTAGCAGTTAGATGGGAAATGAACTTAACAATGTAATTTAGGCGTTCCAAGAAACCTCTAACCTCTTTCTCAGTGCGAGGAGCCGGCATCTCTTGTATAGTCTTCACCTTTGCAGGGTCTACCTGAATACCTTTGTCACTGACAATAAAACCTAGGAGTTTACTAGACCTTACCCCAAAGGTGCACTTGTTCGGATTTAACCTCAGCTTGTGTGTCTTCAACCAATATCAAACAGCTTTTGTAGATGATCAAGGTGCTCTTCCTCAGTTTGAGACTTTGCTATCATGTCATCAACATAGACCTCTATCTCATGGTGAATCATGTCATGAAACAAAGCTACCATCGCTCGCTAATAGGTTGCCCCAGCGTTCTTCAACCCAAACAACATCACTTTGTAACAGAAAGTTCCCCATTGCGCGACAAAGGTTGTCTTCTCCATGTCTTCGGGTTCCATCTTGATCTGATTGTAACCAGAGAAATCGTGCATGAAGGAAAAGATCTTATGTTGTGCGCTGTTGTCGACCAGAACATCGATGTGGGGAAGCGGAAAGTCATCCTTGGGGCTTGCTCTGTTCAAATCTCTATAGTCCACACACATCCGTACCTTACCGTCCTTCTTAGACACCGGGACTACGTTAGCAACCCATTATGGATAGGAGGTGACAACTAAGAACCCAGCGTTGAATTGTTCCATAACTTCTACTTTCATCTTCTCTGACATTTCAGGGCGCATACGACGGACCTTCTGTTTTACTGGAGGGAAATCTTCTTTAGTTGGCAGACGATAAACCATAATATCAGTGTTTATCCCCTACATGTCTTCATATGACCAAGCAAAGATCTCGACATAATCATGCAACATATGTATCAACCGTTGTTTGACACTAAGCTCCAAATTTGCACCTATCTTGACTTCTTTTCTATCTTCTTTTGTGCCCAAGTTCACTGTCTCAACTGGCTCTTCATGAGACTGTATAGCCCTTTCTTCCTGCTGTAACAGCCTAGCAAGTTCTCTAGATACCTCACAATCTTCCTCACCTTCGTCCTCGGCTTGGTTGATCAGATTTTCAAAGTCATAACTGGCAATAGCAGAACTGTTATCAACGGGATCTAGAATGGATATGAATTTGTAGTTTGATATGTGAGTGTGTGTAAGAGCATAGTTGTATAGGCAAAGTAAAAAGGCGGAAAAGAAAAACAGAGAGCGCAAAATTTATATGCAAAACATGCAATGCTTTATTAATGACATATGAAATTGAAACATGATAACCCTCACAAATAAACCATTGTGCCCCGGATAAGACACATGGCCATAGAGTTTATATTGTTTAATTATTACATATCCGAAAACAAGAAAGATAATTACTTCTGAACAAAATTAATCGGTACAAAGTCTTTAGCCATCTAATTATTTGGTGCACCGTTGGTAGAAGGAAAGATCCAGCTATCCATGTCATAGTCACCATCACTGTCTTCTAAGGCGTTGACCTCATGGTTGCTGATGCGTATGGGAGGTCCTCCAGCACGAGCATGACATGACGAACAGCCCTTTGAGCCCCTGAAGAGAAACCCAAACCAAACTTATCAGATTTGTATGGAATGTCTGAGAGTTGGCCCCAAATGATACACCCACCTTCTTCAATAACTGCTTTGGCGTCCTTAAGAGAAGCCATTTTGAAGGGAGATCTGGTGATCTTTGGCAGATTGGTGACAGTCTCAGTTGCAGCCATGGTCTGAGGCACCTCTTCAAAGTTCTGACACATAGTCTCGATGAACTCGCCATCCATTTCCACATACCTGAAAGAGTTCAGGTGACTTACCATGTATTCTTCTTCACCATGCACCGTGACAATCTTTCCTTTCATCGGGTACTTCATCATCTGATGTAGAGTGGATGTGACAACTCTCGCCCCATGGATCCAAGGGAGACCCAACAAACAAGAATAGGATGGTCTGATATCCATCACGTAGAAGGTGGAGTCAATGGACTAAGAACCAACTTTGATGGGGATGTCCACCTCCCTGTGCACCATTCTTTTCGAACCATCGAAAGCCCTCGCTACAATGTTGCTGGGTTTCAGGGTCAAACCTTCACAATTCAATCTGTCCAGAGCCTTCTTAGACAACACGTTCAATGATGAGTCAGTATCTACAAGAACATGGGCCAAAATAGTTCCCCTACATTCGATGGATACATGCAGGGCATCATTGTGTTTTCTTCCTCTAGTTGTCATATCAGCATCGGAAAAACCCAAATTGTTGTCAGCCGTCAAACTGGCCACACAATCTTTAAATTGGTCAGCGGAGGTTTCTTGTGGCACATGGGCAGTTTGGAGGAATTTCACCAAAGCTTTTGCATGAGCTTCGGAGCATAATAGCAAGGCTAACATTGAAATCTTAGAAGGGGTCTGCCATAGCTGTTCTACTACATTGTAGTCGCTCTTCTTTATTATCTTCAAGATTTCTTCTATTTCCTTCTTGGAAGCCTCCGGGATAGATTCTGAATGTGCCTTCATCTGGACAGACTCAATATGTATTTTCCCCGAGTCTCGGCCGACTCGGTGATAGGGGTGGCAGCAGCGATAATCACAGGAATTGCGATGGTAGTATCAGCAGGAACAACAATAGGAATGACCATAGGAATAGTAACGGCTTTTGGAGGAGAAATCTCAAGGGAGAACACTCTTCCACTTCTTGTTATTTTGCTGGTTCCAACGATGTTGTCAATGTCGGAATCAGTATTTTCAGAAACTTGGTCTTCAGCAGCCAACAGGTCTTACTTGACGTCATGGTAGTAGACGTCAGCCCCATAGTTCCAGAGAACAACCTTGTCCGAGGAGTATGAGATTGGCCCCGGCAGAGTGATTATCAGAGGAGCCAACTTCAAAGCAAATGTAATCCTGACGGGTCTTTTGGTGGAGACCCTGGGAGGATTGGCAGAAATGATTATGATGGAAACATCCTTACAAGAAACAGTTGTGACATGATTCTTTTCAAATAGGATCTCTTTATCATCCATCAGGTGCTGAACACCTACTTTCAATAAATAACAACCAGTCGGTAGAGATAAACATAGGTGGCAATCTTCGCCACAACCCATAAATGAACCAGCTTGAAACAAATTCCACTTAACGGTCATGAGAGGAGTAACAAGTTCCTCAACAAAAGTAACAAATGTACCATCCTCAACAGCATTAACACCATGGTCGTGCTTGGGCATGGGAGCAGTTATAACATTGGAAATCTCAGGAGCGTCAAATTCAATCTCCTTCGCCTCAATAAGGTCTTGCACCTTGTTTTTCAAAGTCCAACAGTCATTTGTATCATGACCTGGGTTTTCTGAATGGTAAGCACAACGAGCATTTGGGTTGTAGCGAGGAGATGCGGTGTTGGGATTCTTGAGAGCTTCCCTCAAGGTAACCAGATTGGATTTCAGTAGATGAGGCAAAACTTGAGACAAAGTCATTTTTATCCGGGTGAATTGCCTTACAGGTCTTTCTGCTCTAGGCTGATTATTTCGTTGTTGAGTAGCTGTCGGCTTGGATATCATAACAGCCCCTACTGTTGGACGGTGCTCGGCTCTGCTCTGATTTCATTGATTGTAAACAGCATTGACCTCTTTTTTCCCTACGAAAGGTCTCTTTCCCGCACTTGAATAGGCATCCTTTTGAATTTTGCCACTTCTAATCCCAGCATCCACTCTTTCTCCTGTCAAGATCAACTCATTAAAGCCAGCTGAGGAGCTTCAAATCAGATGATTGAAAAAACGGACCAGATAGGGTACCCAAAAACATATCCACTAACTCCCTATCAGACAAGGGGGTTGGGCTCTTCCTGCTAAGTCTTCCTACTTCTGAATATAGTCTTTAAAACCCTCGCTCGAACCCATAGACATACTTTGGAGTTGTGTACGGGTGGGAGCAAGGTCTGTAGTATATTGATACTGCTTGTAGAAAGCAGCAGCTAGGTCTTCCCAGTTATGAATATTGGTCTCCTTCAGCTGGTAGAACCATTCTAGTTGAGTCCCGGATAAACTATCTTGAAAGAAATGGACCCATATGTCCTTGTCTGCAGTGTGACGCTGAATCTTTCTCGCATAAGATCAGAGATACATCTTGGGACATAAGACCCCATCATATTTGGCGAACACCGGAACCTTGAACTTTTGCGGGATGACAACCTCATAAACCAAACCCAGCTCTTCAAAATCCAGCCCAGGTACCTTCTGGATTTCCATTGTATTCAGGTGATCCTCTAGTTGTTTGTATTTTTCATCGATCGGAGGATACTGCTCCTCATTATAGTCAGTCTCATTATCAGACTCCCTTGGACTGGGGTCTTTCTCTCTTGTTTCCCCTTCTTGATTGTCTCCTTCTTTTGACGAAGATGTTAGCTCTATAACTTGCCTTAACAGTCCTTTGAACCTCCTTCCCAAAGTCACCAAACCAGTTATCTTCCTTGGCTTCTTGGTCTTCTCTTTAACAATCAGGGCTTTCAGTTCCTCTTGCCCCTTGGTCAGAGCCATGATCATTTGTTGAAACTGAGCATTTTGAGTTTGTAGATCCTTCATTGTTTGTTCGAGAGCCATTTCTTTACTGTTGAAATAAACAACGAAGAAGATGAGAAACCTGCTATGAAACCTGTTTATGCAATGATATATATGATATGTGTATGCAATGATTTCAAGGATTTCGGGAAATTTAAATTTGTGAACTAAAATGAAACAAAGACTTTATTAGTAGAATTCAAAATACAATTGCCTTTTAGGCATTCAATTGAAAATTCTAAAAACTAAGAAATCAGGTTTCCCGTGGGTGCTTCCTCTTCGTGTCGAGATAGACATTAAGACCTCTTTCCTCATGAAATTGCTTTGTGAGCTCCAAAACTTTCCTCTCATAGGCATAAAAATGATCTCTATAGGTATCTCGCTCTTTTTTCGGCTGAATTCAGGATCTCTGCAGTTCTTCAAGATCAGTGGGCATATCAGGATGAAGAATTGTATGGGGAACATCCCCTTTAGTAACGGGCTCCATAATCACTGGTAAGATGGCTATATATGGCACCATAAGATTCTGAGCACGAGTTCGTACCCATTGGAGATAAGGTTCCATAGGGATGGAAGTCTTCGGCCCCAAAGTCTTGGTGTCAAATCTGTTTACCATGCCCCAAGCTCGTATAAACCTCTGACGATACCCTTGAACGTCATCCTCATAGTTAAACACAATGCCCTGGACAAGCATCTCGTGAGGACCATCTCTTCGAGCGTAACCAAATTATCGCAGAGCCATAGAAGGATTATAGGTTATGCCTCCCCTAATGCCGAGTAGTGAGACATTAGGGAACTCCCCGCAGCAGTCAATAATAGAAATATCTCCCATAGATCGGAAATACCAGAGAATATCTGCGTGAGAAAGTGACATTATCCTTTGCGACCAGCCCAAACCTTCTTCATTCTTTAGTACTGTTTTAGGGAGGTGAGAAATAAACCACCTCGAAAGCAATCTCACATAGGACATAAGAATCCCTCTTTTCTTTGTGGTACGAGCGTGGAAGGTATGCAAGATGCCTCCGAGTAAAGTGGGCACAGGGTTGCGAGAGAGGAAGACCTTGATAGCATAGATTAGAAGGGCCAGGACCTCCTTAAAATCCTGGAAGTCCAAATCATCCCAAAATAGATGAGTCTTCTCTATTAGGAACTTGACTAGAAAACCTTTAACTATTCTTCTTGTTTCCTAGTAGGATACAATGTCGGACCGTTTCAAGTGCAAAGTTACTGCAATGATCTCTGGCTTTGGAGCTTCTTCCAAACTGGTGAAAGGCAACTGTTCTAAAATAGGTATACCTAATATCTAAGAGAACTCTTCTATGGTGGGTATCAACTAATAATCAGGAAAGCTGAAGTAATGGTGCTTAGGGTCAAAGAATTGAAAGAGCACACTCATCATCTTCTCATCAAAACCTGAGGTAACCAGATTGAGAAGTCGACCATGGTTCTTGGTGAATGAAGAAGTCTCAAAAACCCTTTATACTAGCTCTTTGAGTTGAAGAGGTATTCTCACAAAACTGATTCGGATGGTATTTCTACGAGCAAAAACCATGATCTGTAAAACAAAACAAAGTTAAATTCCCCTAATCCTTGAAATGGTTAGTATAATGAAGAATGAATGTTTATGATGCATGATGTCATGTTTAAGCAAATTAATCACACCACAAACAAAGCACACAATAGATCTTAGGTTCAAAGGGTTGCATGAGGTTTAAGGTAAGTACCCTTTTGAAGTTTAGTTGATTTCAAACCTGTCTTAGAAATAGTAATCAGGTTTTAAAGAGTCTCAATATCACTAATCTTTCTTTATCGATATTATCTCAACTTAACAATCTTTTCTTGCGGCTGAAACATCCTGAAAGTCCGATCTCAATGAGTGTAGTATCGAGTATCAATCGATTTTCAGTTTTCCACCGAGATCGGCTATCTCACTACTTTCTAATGGTCAAGTTTGTTCAACTAAGGTTCTAAGGTTCGTTAGTGTTCCACGACACCACGCAACGGCCCCGTATTCTCCTCGATTCAACACAATAAATATTTGTACCAACCAAAGTGTCACACCAACACAGTTATCGCTTCAACCATATCGGTCTACGTCGTACAATCTCCACAATTTATTGATGTTTACCTAAAAAGATGCCCCAGATCCGGAAATAGGATCTTTACAAGACTACCCCAACAAAACCTTTAAAGATAAAGCAGTCAAAGCAAAGAAAGCAATTTTAAAAAAATGATCTAGACTCAAAGGTAAACCCCACTTTATATTATCCCCCAACAGAGTCGTCAGTTCTGTGAGGGGTCTTTGCTAAGGTATCCCTCTGTTCGAGGGATATAACCATTTCCAAATGCAACCAAAGTAGGAGATACACTAGGGATGAGAGTGTGCAATAGTGTGCCTTTTCAGGTATTTTTATCTTGATGTTAGTGATCTAAGATTGATTGATTAGTTCTTGTCATACACGCCTAATTTACTAGTAGTTTATATACAGGCATATAATATAGTACGGAAAGTAAATTGCAGGAAATAAAAACTCCTAAGCTATTACATGGCCTTGGGGGAATTACAATTATATATGACTGAAAATGTAAAATGCAGAAATTAAAACCTTAATTAGGCTATTACAAATCGGGCACAATTACATAATTAAAAAACTAATTGCATGAAAAATAACAACGCGCAAAAATTAAAACGGGAGTAAGTTTGAAACCCTAAAAATCTAATTGCTTATTAAAAATATTCTTTTGGTATTTTATGAAAGAAAAAAACTTGAGATTTAACCTAATTTCTAACTAATTTTAAATTAAAGAAAACAAGTTAAAATTTAATTAAATTAATTTGCAAGAATTAGTTTTAATAAATAAATAAATAACCTAAGTCCTATTTTTATGTGATTTTTATTGATTTTATGATTAAAAAAATGAATTTAAAAAATATAAACTAATTAAAAAAAATAAAGTAAATTAAAAAGAAATGGGTCTGGGGTGAGAAACCAAATTGGGGGGTGCTGGCTGGAATTTTTGTTAGGGCCCAGATCTGTTGGCCCACCACTGCGTGAGATCCCATGTTGTTGCATCTGGAAGGTCTATGATGGGGCTGCACTAGGAGCGCTAGATCTGGGCCAATGAAGATCTGATGGTGATGGTGTGAAGACACATGGTGTACACGCTGGAGCTTGAAGCGCTGGATCTGCAATATGAATGTTAGAAAAATAAAACACCTGACCTGGGTATCGAACCAAGGTCTTTCACTTCACATACGTTCTTCCTTACCACTCAGCCATTATATCATCTGTTAACATAAATGAAATAAAATAAAATAATATGAAAGTCAAGACATATGTTGACTTGTCCACGCGCGCCTTTCAGTGGGGCCCTGAATATTTGAATGGACCAATTGAAAGAATGGATCGTGCCACGCATGCAACGGTGAGTCTGACCACCCCTCACGGTGGTCAATTCTTTCTTCTTCGGTGATACCAAAAATTGAAATCTGCAAAATAATACGAATCAAAGTAAGAGATTAAGCCTACCCCCCCCCCCCCCCCCCCCCCATTAATCATATGTTGCGAGTTCAATGGTGGTATCCTTTTGGCCTAAAAGTCCGTGTATTGTAAGGTTCGAAGGTTTCAGTTTGTGATGCCCTAACAATGGCATCTTGTGATTCAAGCATCAAAGCTCTCATGTGAAACATTCAACTTGTTCTAATGGATGTCCTGAACACAAAACAACACATCAAACATGTCAACAATGCCTGAATTATTAATTTTGAATTTGTCAAATCTTACTGAACCGGTGACGCTTGGTTACAGTGATCTAGGGTGCCATGAGCTTCAAGAATGATAGGGATGGACTCCTGGGACCTTCAGGAGTGATGGAGTGTTTGGTTTGTCTTGAAAAGGGTTGAGATTGTTTGATACGTGTTTCACTTTTTCTTTGAATTTTTTGGAAAAGATTTCAGGGTTTGTGGAGACAGCTGCGTGTATGCATTAGGTCTAGAATTGTTGTGTATATGTAGTGAATCACATTAGGTTAACAAATGTAGAAAAAGATCCATGGCATTGAGTGCTAGATTTGTTCCAAATATCCACTTGAAAATCTTTCCTATTTTGGACATCCTTTCCCATCTTGACTTCCACGTTTTTACTTTGATATGCCAACATGTTTTGTGATCGCACTAAATCGCACTATGTTTCTGACTCAAATATCACATGTTTTCCTTAGTTTTTATTATCATTTTCTCGTATTATGTTCCTTTTTCCTTTGTTTTCAGGATTCTTGTCATTTCAGAGCCTTCTGTGAAGAAACGAGCCAAAACGCCAAGAAATTAGGGTTTTTCAAGATATTTTGCACTTATGGCGTTCAGCGCCGCGCCGGCTACAGGGAACGCGATGACGTGGCCCACTTTCACCCAGAGATCTACTGCCACGTTCCCACGATCTGGCAGTTCCAGCCACCGCGCCCGCGGCCACTGCCACCGCGCCCGCGGCCTTCACAAAAGTTTCCCGCTCAGAAGAAGTTGAGGGGCATGCTGGTCTTTACGCATCTCAAGGATCCTCTATAAATAGTTTTCGATTTTCATTTTTTAGTTTCATCCAAGCTTAGCACAATCTTAAGCCATATACTATCAGTTTCTGTAAAGTAATAATCTCTTCACATCGGGGAGTTATTGCGGTGTAGATTGAGTTGTAATCGAGTCTTGGAGCACTTTGGTTGAAGTTCATCATACCAGCCTTACCATTTCGCAGATTTGTATCAGATTCAAGTCTCCGACTGGAGCAAGGTTCTATTTTATTGCATTTCTTTACTTCTAAATGCTCTTACCATAGTCTACACGTTTTATAGACTCTAAATGCTCTTACCATAGTCTACACGTTTTATAGACTCTAAATGCTCTTACCATAGTCTACACGTTTTATAGACTCGCACTCTTTTACTTACTCGCTCTTATCATAGTCTACACGTTTTATAGACTCGCACTTATTATGTCTGGCTAAACTATAAAGGTTTGGATGTAATGATTGTCATCATGGTCGTGTTCCAATTATCATGCTAGTGAAAATACTCTAGGGGATGTTTTGCTTTTAACTTAAGTCAATTATGTTTAAATGTTTATTGGGTAAGATCGAAAGCCGTCCAAACTAATGATACGACTTGATTATTATTTAACCAAACAAAAAGAGCGAAAGCCGTTGATTGGTTAAATAGGAATCATTGACCTTTTTAGAAAACGATTTTGAAACTATTTTCGGACGCGTTTGTAGGTTTGAAATCTGACTCTTGGTCAAAAGCCAAAAGTCTCTTTAAGTTAATCTTTCCAAGTAAAATTACTTTTCTGTTAAGTCAAAACTATCAATTTCTTAAAAATAGGTTTACCTCTTTAACGCGGAAGGCACCCTTTATATGTGACAATAAAGGAATTTAATTTAAAGAGTAAATTCGGTTCTTAGTAGTCAAAAGCTACAAGTTCCCGTTAAATTGATTCTTTGCTATCAATAGAAAATACTGCCCCATAAGTAGTTTCATCTACGCATGACCGGACCAATATCTGATTACATGATTTACATTCCAACCTGTCTTTTAAACTGTTATTTACCTCGCTCATTTACTTTGTTGCACTGCCCTCACATCAATATTCTTGTTCACCTTAGATAAGCACCTTAGCAATAGAGTTGATAGATTGACAATTGGTCTCTGTGGTTCGATAATCTTATATATTACTTCGATAGGCTGTGCACTTGCAGTACTATATTTAGGCTATACGTTACAGATCCCCATCAAGTTTTTGGCGTCGTTGCCGGGGACCAACTTCGTCAAATTTCGTACCCTATTATTATCCCGTTTAGACTAAGGCTATTCTAGCCGGTAGATGCGTAGAAATCGTAGCACCGGTAACCTAATAGATCCTTTAGTAGAACCTGAACGTTACGCTCGTGCCCGTCTTTTTATACGCAGGATAAGAAGAGTTATGGCAGAAGATCGTAACCAAAGACCACTCAAGGAATTCGCCCAACCATCTAACGAGGAACCTAGTTCTAGTATAGTAAACCCTACTATAACTACCAACAACTTTGAACTAAAGCCCTCATTATTACAATTAGTACAACAAAACCAATTCGCTGGTCTCGCTACCGAGAACCTGAATCAACATTTAAAGGTATTTATCCAGTTAGCTGACACCCTTAAGGCAAATGGAGCCACACCCGAAGCCATCCGTTTAAGACTGTTTCCTTTTTCCCTTAGAGGTAAAGCTCACGACTGGTTAGACGCCCTTCCAGCTAACTCAATAACAACTTGGGAAGACCTTAGGAGAGCTTTTCTTGCGAGATATTTTCCACCAAGCAAGACCGCTGTTCTTAGGAACCTGGTCACTTGTTTCACCCAAAACCAAGGCGAATCACTTTTTGATGCCTGGGAGAGATATAAAGAACTTTTAAGAGCTTGTCCGCACCATGGCCTAGAGCAATGGTTAATCATACATACCTTCTATAATGGACTCCATTACAACACAAAGATGTCCATAGACGCTGCCGCTGGCGGAGCGTTGATGAACAAACCTTACCCTGACGCTTGTGCCCTAATAGAGGACATGGCCCAAAACCACGCCCAGTGGGGATTAGAACGAGCGACAGTAGAGAAAAAGGAGAGCCATGGAGGAAAGCATGAGGTAAGTTGCATGGACATGATTAATGCCAAGATGGACGCCCTAGCTTTGAGAGTCGAGAACATGTCTCAAAACCCAACCACAGTAGCAGCAATCCAATCGGAATGCGAACTCTGTGGAACTCAAGGACATCAAACCGTTGACTGTAACCTTTTGAACGAATCTAGCTCAGACCAAGTTAACTATACCCAAGGGAACCCTTTCTCGAATACCTTCAATCCTGGATGGAGGAACCACCCGAATTTCTCTTACAAAAACAATAACCCTATCCAAAATCCCGGACCTTCGAGACCTCAAGGATTCCAAACGCAAAAACAAAACCAACCTATGCAAATAGTGCCCCCAAGACCAAACCTTAAAGAAACCATAGACACCTTTATTCAAACTCAAACTCAGCAAAATAAGGAGTTTATGAACCAACACATTCACACGAACGAACTAGTTACTCAACTGGCAACCAAGTTTGACCAGATGATAACCCACACCAAAATGCTTGAGACTCAGATTTCCCAAGTAGCACAAAACACCTCTGTACAAATTGCACCTGGAGGACAATTTCCTGGACAAACTCAACCAAATCCAAAAGGCCAAGCAAATTCTATCACCTTAAGAAGTGGAACTGCTTATGAAGGGCCTAGAAATCCTAACTTAAGCACATCAGAAAAACCTATGGAAGATGCTACACCTAAAGACCAGGTAGAGGAACCAGAGAAACCAGAAAAGCAATCAAAACCAGAAGTAGGGAATAACACTCAACAACTTTATAAACCACCTATTCCGTTCCCCCAGAGGCTGAAAAACACCAAAGTAGAAAACCAGTACCAAAAGTTTATTAAGGTAATAGAGAAACTCCATGTAGAGATTCCTTTTACTGAAGCTATAACCCAGATACCATCATATGCTAAGTTCTTGAAAGATATTTTGATCAATAAACGGCGACTCGATGATCCCAAGCCTTTAGAATGTCATTCTATATCCGAAAATAAACTCGCCAAGAAAGATAAAGACCCTGGAAGTTTTTCTATCCCTTGCATCCTAGGTAACCATATGATAGACAAAGCATTTTTAGACTTAGGAGCAAGCGTAAGTCTGATGCCTCTGGCCGTCTGTAAGAGGTTAAAATTAGGAGACCTTCAACCTACTAAGATGTCCTTACAACTAGCTGATAGATCTGTCAAATATCCCATGGGTATTTTAGAAGACATACCTGTCAAGATTGGTCTGTTGTACATTCCGACCGACTTCGTCGTAATGGATATTAAAGAAGATGAAGACATCCCAATCCTCTTAGGAAGACCATTCCTATCGACCGCCGGAGCTATAATAGATGTTAAGAAAGGGAAACTGACTTTCGAGGTAGGAGATGAAAAGATTGAGTTCATTTTATCAAAGTTTCTAATGGCACCAGTGATAGGAGATGCGTGTTATGCCATCGACGTCATTGACGAATGTGTAAATGAGCTCGAACAAAACGAATCTTTAATCAAATTACCATCAACCCCTATTTTAGAGGATGACGGATTTAAGAGTATCGAACCGTACATTGACGACAACCTTTTCGAATGCTTAGCTCTTACCCCTGACCTTATGCCGCGTACTGAGAAACCCACTATAGAACTTAAGGAACTACCCAAGAACCTAAGATATGAGTTTTTGGATGAGGAGATGAATAGACCTGTTATAATTAGCGCCGCTCTAAACCAAATAGAAACAAATCAACTCTTAGATACCTTGCGAAAATATCCCTCAGCTTTAGGGTATAAAGTTTCAGATTTAAAAGGTATAAGCCCATCTGTATGCATGCATCGGATTATGCTAGAAGAAGATTCAAAACCCTCAAGAGAACATCAAAGAAGAATAAACCCTATCATGAGTGATGTAGTCAAGAAAGAAGTTCTTAAGTTATTAGAAGCTGGTATCATATACCAAATTTCGGATAGTGAATGGGTAAGCCCAGTCCATGTGGTACCCAAGAAAGGAGGTATCACTGTTATGGAAAATGAGAAAGGTGAGCATGTGGCAAAACGAATAGAAGGAGGATGGCGTATGTGTATAGATTACAGAAAGTTGAATAAGGCAACGAGAAAAGACCATTTCCCTCTCCCATTTATAGATCAGATGCTTGAACGTCTAGCAAGACACTCATATTTCTGCTATCTTGATGGGTATTCGGGGTTTTTCCAAATCCCTATTCACCCAGAGGACCAAGAAAAAACCACATTTACTTGCCCTTATGGAACATTCGCTTATATACGAATGCCCTTTGGACTCTGTAATGCACCTGCCACTTTCCAACGTTGTATGATGTCAATTTTCGCAGACTACCTAGATGGAATTATGGAAGTATTTATGGACGATTTTTCAGTGTGTGGGTTTGATTTCAAAAACTGCCTCTCAAACTTAGAGAAAATCTTAAAAAGATGTGTGGAAGTAAACCTTGTGTTGAATTGGGAAAAGTGCCACTTTATGGTAAATGAAGGGATAGTCTTGGGACACATTATTTCTGAAAGAGGTATAGAAGTTGATAAGGCCAAGATAGAAGTTATAGAAAACCTAAACCCACCTAAGACCGTTAGGGAAGTAAGAAGTTTTCTAGGACATGCCGGGTTCTACCGACGTTTCATCAAGAATTTTTCCGGAATAACAAAACCTTTAACTAACTTATTGATGAAGGATGTCGAGTTTGAATTCGACCAAAAATGTCTTGAGGCCTTTGAAGTTTTAAAGCAAGCTCTTATTTCAGCACCTATCATAAGACCACCTGATTGGACACAACCCTTTGAAATCATGTGCGATGCTAGTGATTTCGCTGTAGGAGCTGTACTAGGGCAAAGAAAAGACAAGAAACTGCATGCTATTTACTACGCTAGTAGAACACTAGACGCTGCCCAGTTAAATTATACAACCACAGAAAAGGAATTGCTAGCCGTAGTTTTTGCTATTGATAAATTTCGATCTTATTTGGTGGGAGCAAAAATAATAGTATACACAGATCATGCAGCAATCCGGTACTTGTTAAGTAAGAAAGATGCTAAGCCTAGATTGCTCAGATGGGTTCTTTTACTCCAAGAATTTGACTTGGATATTAAGGATAAAAAAGGAGCTGAAAACTTAGTAGTTGATCATCTCTCTAGGTTAGAACACCTTAAACCTGAACTTATACCTATAGACGATCACTCTACTTATGAAAGATTAATAGCTGGGATAAACTCAACTGAAGAAGAGACCTATGAGGAAATCTCAACCTTGAACAACATACCATGGTACGCAGATATTGTGAATTATCTGGCCGCTGATATCATACCCCCTGACTTAAGCTACCAACAGAAGAAGAAGTTTTTTAGTGATGTTAAACACTTCTTTTGGGATGAACCCCTCCTATTCAAAAGAGGAATAGATAATATATTCAGACGATGTGTGCCGGAAGAAGAAGTAGGCAACGTCATTAAACATTGTCATGCTGCACCTTATGGTGGACATGCAAGCACATCTAAAACATGCGCCAAAATATTTCAAGCAGGTTTTTATTGGCCTACTGTATGGCGCGATGTCCACACTTACATTACAAAATGTGACCGATGCCAACGCACTGGGAACATCTCAAGACGTGATGAAATGCCTTTAAGTAACATCCAAGAAGTGGAAATATTTGATGTCTGGGGTATAGATTTCATGGGACCTTTTCCTTCCTCAATGGGTAACAGGTATATCCTAGTAGCTGTCGATTATGTCTCAAAGTGGATAGAAGTTGTTGCATCACCCACAAACGATACCAAGGTAGTTATCAAACTGTTTAAGAATATTATTTTTCCTAGGTTTGGAACCCCGAGGTTAGTCATAAGTGATGGAGGATCGCATTTTATATCTAAGATATTTGACAAGCTTCTAAGCAAATACGGAGTAAAACATAGAGTAGCAACACCATATCACCCGCAAACCAGTGGCCAAGTAGAAGTATCAAATAGGGAGATTAAGCAGATCCTAGAGAAAACCGTATCATTATCCAGAAAAGACTGGTCTGGAAAACTTAAAGACGCCTTATGGGCTTATAGAACGGCTTATAAAACCCCTATTGGAACAACTCCTTATCAATTGGTTTATGGAAAGTCCTGTCATTTACCCTTCGAACTAGAACATAAAGCCTATTGGGCCATTAAATCCTTGAATCTAGATTACCTAAAAGCCGGAGAAAAACGTATCCTGGACATTCACAAGCTGGAAGAGCTTCGCTTGAATGCCTATGAGAATGCCATCATATATAAGGAAAGAACCAAGATGTGGCATGATAAAAAAATCATCAAGAAAGATTTCAACATTGGTGACCCTGTTCTCCTATTTAACTCAAGGTTACGACTTTTTCCTGGTAAGCTTCGTTCAAGATGGACAGGTCCATTTGAAGTGTCAAAAGTTCTAAAGTCTGGAGCAGTAGAAATCAAAAACAATTCATGCGCTCCATTTGTGGTAAATGGACAAAGACTGAAGCTATACAAAGGAGGTGATTTGCCTGTTGACTACTCTAGTCATATTCTTATAGACCCACCAATACCCACATAAAGTAAGATCTAATCGTCAAGCTAAAGACGTTAAACAAGCGCTGCATGGGAGGCAACCCATGGTTTATTCTTAATTTTATTTTATTTTATTAATTTATATATGTTTTATCTGAACTAATTTCTTGTGTTTATATTTTCAGGATGCATTACTCCGATGGTATGGTTGTGATTTTCAGGGATGAAGCACAAAAAGCCTGATTTGCTACCTTATCTGCTAGACCTATGGTACCCACTAGGTACCCCGATCAGAGCTGCATGGAGGCACTCGGGATTGAGCCAAGTATTAGGTATCTGTGCAACCAACTTGGCTGGGATTATTATGCTGATGATGTCCACAAAACCTACAGGAACCTTACTCTGGAGTTTCTTAGCTATGTGGATTATAACCCATGGGTGGGTGAAGGAGATGAGCGAGGATGCCTAAGTTTCAGATTGTTTGGTACCGAGTATACCCTGACCATCAAAGAATTTGGGGATTTGCTTGGTTTCCAAACTGGACCGACCGCTATCACTGAGTTACCATTGAGTTACTATATGGACAGAGATATTGATAAATTTTGGCAGGACATTACTGATGGAGCCAGCCTTGACCCCTCTACCCAGCTGTCCAGGAAGATCCATAACCCGGCTTTCCGATACTTCGAGATGATTCTGTGCCACACTTTCTTTGGGAGGAGTTACTGTGACCACTTAGTCACCGCTGAGGAGATCCTTTTCCTATACTGTGCCAGTCAGTCCAGACCTATAGCTAGTGGAGGTTTTCTGATAGAGAGCCTCGAGCAGACTGCTCGATCCGCTGTAGGACTCATTCATTCCGGAGGGAATGTGACACAGATAGCTTCTGCTTTGGGTTTGGACAGTATGATAGCACAGCTGACCCCATACTGTGGATATACTTTCCTGGATTTAGACTTTTGCATGGATCGTGGGCTCATGAGGAGGGCCTCTTTCCACCCATATCAGTACAGATTGCTCATCGATGACCAGACAGTTTACACCTTCACACTGCCAGACCCTCAGATGACTTGTGTTTCCAACCCTGCTAATTGGAACTATTCTGTAGAAGGTTGGGGTGAGATATCAGAGTATGCCCCAGAATATACTCCTGCTTCCGAAGATCCCACTCCAGAATACACTCCTGCTTCCGAAAATCCTACTCCTGAATACACTCCTGCTCCCGAGGACTCTACTCCAGATCACACATCCCGACCCGAGGTTACACGCACTACTGTTCTTACTAATAACCTCAGCTTGCAGGAACCTGATATTCGCACTCTGTTGACTGCTATGCGCACTGAGATAGCCACTCTCCGCAATGAGGTGGCTGACCTTCATTTACAGTTGGAACTGAATGATGTTACCTTTGCTGGTGAGTTAGATGAATTAGCTCACGAGGTGGCAGAGATTCGACGCCAGCTGACTGAGCTGCGTGGCCCAGACACTCCTGCAAAGCATCCTCCCGGTTGGCGATAGATCTGTGTTATTCACAAGATCTCTAGTTCTAGTATTATTAGTATTATGTTGATTTCCTTTTCAGACTCATTTTTATTTGCATTATCTGTTTCCTGCATTATTAATAACTATTTTGGTGACCCGATGTCCGTACCTATATAGTTATTAATAATGCAGGAAACAGATAATGCAAATAAAAATGAGTCTGAAAAGGAAATCAACATAATACTAATAATACTAGAACTAGAGATCTTGTGAATAACACAGATCTATCGCCAACCGGGAGGATGCTCTGCAGGAGTGTCTGGGCCACGCAGCTCAGTCAGCTGGCGTCGAATCTCTGCCACCTCGTGAGCTAATTCATCTAACTCACCAGCAAAGGTAACATCATTCAGTTCCAACTGTAAATGAAGGTCAGCCACCTCATTGCGGAGAGTGGCTATCTCAGTGCGCATAGCAGTCAACAGAGTGCGAATATCAGGTTCCTGCAAGCTGAGGTTATTAGTAAGAACAGTAGTGCGTGTAACCTCGGGTCGGGATGTGTGATCTGGAGTAGAGTCCTCGGGAGCAGGAGTGTATTCAGGAGTAGGATCTTCGGAAGCAGGAGTGTATTCTGGAGTGGGATCTTCGGAAGCAGGAGTATATTCTGGGGCATACTCTGATATCTCACCCCAACCTTCTACAGAATAGTTCCAATTAGCAGGGTTGGAAACACAAGTCATCTGAGGGTCTGGCAGTGTGAAGGTGTAAACTGTCTGGTCATCGATGAGCAATCTGTACTGATATGGGTGGAAAGAGGCCCTCCTCATGAGCCCACGATCCATGCAAAAGTCTAAATCCAGGAAAGTATATCCACAGTATGGGGTCAGCTGTGCTATCATACTGTCCAAACCCAAAGCAGAAGCTATCTGTGTCACATTCCCTCCGGAATGAATGAGTCCTACAGCGGATCGAGCAGTCTGCTCGAGGCTCTCTATCAGAAAACCTCCACTAGCTATAGGTCTGGACTGACTGGCACAGTATAGGAAAAGGATCTCATCAGCGGTGACTAAGTGGTCACAGTAACTCCTCCCAAAGAAAGTGTAGCACAGAATCATCTCGAAGTATCGGAAAGCCGGGTTATGGATCTTCCTGGACAGCTGGGTAGAGGGGTCAAGGCTGGCCTTATGGGGATGGTGCCGTTTGTGAAGCACCTTTAGACACGGATTGGGCATTTGAAGCATTTTGGGCCAGGATTACTAAACAAAATGCAACATCTTTTGATGGCCTACTTGCTTCTCATATCCACAATCCTGCCCTTCGTGTTTTTAGATTTCTTTTAGCATCCACCATCTTTGCTCGGGAAAACCCAAACAAGGTGAATGCTAAAGAATTAATTATCATGCAGAGCTGCCTCACAGACACCAAAGTTAATCCAGTCCCATTTATGATTGCCCACATGCACCATGTTTTAAGAAAAGGTGGGCCGATTTCCTTTGGTGGACTGATTACTACTATTGCCCGTGCCATAGGATTGGATACAGAACTTGCCACCCTTGAGCCACTTCCTCCTCGTATTGCAAATCTTAAATTTTTAAAGGATATGCGTTTATGCAAGACGAGGAGGGAAGGTGGTTACTTCCTCATGGTTGGAGGTGCCGTTGTACCCAGTGTTGTTATTCCTTGCACCCGTCGTACTGATATCAGATTTGAGCGTAACTGGACCTACGATCTCAATGCTCCTGCTTTTATTGGTCCGTTGCCCCCAAATCTACCTTAACCAGACCACATACGCTCGTCACTTCCAATTGATGGAGGCAACCCAAGGCACCCTCATTGGTAGGACCCAAGAGCTACAAGCGGCAAATGTCGCCTTGACAGAGAGAATGGAGCAGCTAGTTTTGGACCGAGAGAGCCGCCGTCGCAGCCGTAGCCGCCGTTCCGGTCGTACCAACCAGGATGGTGAAGGTCCTAGTGGCCCCCACTAGCGTTTTCAGGTACCTCCTCCTACCTTATTTTGGAACATTGAGGACAATGTCCGATTTAAGTGTGGGAGGAGCATTTATCGCTTTTATTTCCCGTTTTTCCTGCTTTTATTTCCCTTCCGCATTTTTCCTTTTAGGTATGTTATATTCGTAGTTAATAAAATGCATGTGATAGGCGAGTCTTTCTGCGTAGTGTACCCTTTCATTTCCCCCACTTTTTAGCCTTACAAAATTTTTACAAAATCTTTTTCAAAGAATTGTGGTTGTTTTTAAGGATTTGGGCTATGAGACAGGTCCTAGATAGGGTCTATTTCTTGGGCACTCACTTTTTGAAAAATTCGTTATCGTTTTAACACCGTAAGCCTTTTTGAACATTTAGATTAGATCCTTTCTTCCCAATATGCTATGATTTTGAATAAAACTGTACAAATAAGTCTTCAAGTAGTTTATCTTAGCAGTCAGCTCCGGCCTAAGCATGCTCTAAGTGTAGGATCGATGAATATAAGTGGATGATCTCTATTTTGCCTTAAAAGTTTATAAAATAAAGTATGAATACGACTACGAGTTGGGTGATCCTCACAAAGATTACTCAACTCAAGAAAGTTGTAAGCACTAATAAAAACAAAGAAAAAAAAAAAATATATATATATATATATATATATATATATATATATATATATATATATATATATATATATATATATATAAGGCACATCCGTTGTAGTTGGTCCAGAGGTATCTGGTGCTGGACTTGGTAGGGCGGACTACGGTCCGATCCCCGCAACTGCAAATGGGTAAAATAAAAAGGGGTTAAACCAACTCTTGTACCAGAATCCCATCACTTGAGATCAGAGTCACTAACCGGTCACTACACCATGAGTATGTACGGATAACGGGCTTAATGTGATTGCGCCTGAATGAAAAAGGACCTCGTACAAAAAGAAGTCTTAGCATAGTAAGGATATTATGATCGATCTGTATACTTATGAGGTTTATGTCCGCATTTCTGCGAGTAATGTAATTACGATACCCTTGGTTCAGATAGTTAGTGCCTGACAACACACCCTTACTCGAACTTAGGAGCCCTCTTTGCCCAAAACCTGTATACACCATAATTTTCTTTCATCTACTTCTAAGAGTTGTTGCTTGAGGACAAGCAAAGGTCTAAGCGTGGGAGGATTTGATCGCACTAAATCGCACTATGTTTCTGACTCAAATATCACATGTTTTCCTTAGTTTTTATTATCATTTTCTCGTATTATGTTCCTTTTTCCTTTGTTTTCAGGATTCTTGTCATTTCAGAGCCTTCTGTGAAGAAACGAGCCAAAACGCCAAGAAATTGGGGTTTTTCAAGATATTCTGCACTTATGGCGTTCAGCGCCGCGCCGGCTACAGGGAACGCGATGACGTGGCCCACTTTCACCCAGAGATCAACTGCCACGTTCCCACGATCTGGCAGTTCCAGCCACCGCGCCCGCGGCCACTGCCACCGCGCCCGCGGCCTTCACAAAAGTTTCCCGCTCAGAAGAAGTTGAGGGGCATGCTGGTCTTTACGCATCTCAAGGATCCTCTATAAATAGTTTTCGATTTTCATTTTTTAGTTTCATCCAAGCTTAGTACAATCTTAAGCCATATACTATCAGTTTCTGTAAAGTAATAATCTCTTCACATCGGGGAGTTATTGCGGTGTAGATTGAGTTGTAATCGAGTCTTAGAGCACTTTGGTTGAAGTTCATCATACCAGCCTTACCATTCCGCAGATTTGTATCAGATTCAAGTCTCCGACTGGAGCAAGGTTCTATTTTATTGCATTTCTTTACTTCTAAATGCTCTTACCATAGTCTACACGTTTTATAGACTCTAAATGCTCTTACCATAGTCTACACGTTTTATAGACTCTAAATGCTCTTACCATAGTCTACACGTTTTATAGACTCTAAATGCTCTTACCATAGTCTACACGTTTTATAGACTCGCACTCTTTTACTTACTCGCTCTTATCATAGTCTACACGTTTTATAGACTCGCACTTATTATATCTGGCTAAACTATAAAGGTTTGGATGTAATGATTGTCATCATGGTCGTGTTCCAATTATCATGCTAGTGAAAATACTCTAGGGGATGTTTTGCTTTTAACTTAAGTCAATTATGTTTAAATGTTTATTGGGTAAGATCGAAAGTCGTCCAAACTAATGATACGACTTGATTATTATTTAACCAAACAAAAAGAGCGAAAGTCGTTGATTGGTTAAATAGGAATCATTGACCTTTTTAGAAAACGATTTTGAAACTATTTTCGGACGCGTTTGTAGGTTTGAAATCTGACTCTTGGTCAAAAGCCAAAAGTCTCTTTAAGTTAATCTTTCCAAGTAAAATTACTTTTCTGTTAAGTCAAAACTATCAATTTCTTAAAAATAGGTTTACCTCTTTAACGCGGAAGGCACCCTTTATATGTGACAATAAAGGAATTTAATTTAAAGAGTAAATTCAGTTCTTAGTAGTCAAAAGCTACAAGTTCCCGTTAAATTGATTCTTTGCTATCAATAGAAAATACTGCCCCATAAGTAGTTTCATCTACGCATGACCGGACCAATATCTGATTACATGATTTACATTCCAACCTGTCTTTTAAACTGTTATTTACCTCGCTCATTTACTTTGTTGCACTGCCCTCACATCAATATTCTTGTTCACCTTAGATAAGCACCTTAGCAATAGAGTTGATAGATTGACAATTGGTCTCTGTGGTTCAATAATCTTATATATTACTTCGATAGGCTGTGCACTTGCAGTACTATATTTAGGCTATACGTTACAGATCCCCATCATTTTGTCCATCATTTGATAAGAAAAAAAATTCAAATCAAATCTTCCATTATTTTTATTATTTACTTTATTTAATTTTGCATTTTAATGGATAAAATATCAAAATAAATAGTATAAATAATAAAATAATGTTTGAATGAGCTCAAAGGTCGTGGGCCATGTTAGAAACAAGTTTCAACCATGAGAAGATGGGCCCATTTGGAAAAAATTCAAGTTTAGTCAATATTGATTTCATGCACTTTTCCAAAAATTGGTCAACTTTAACAATGCATATCTCTCTCATTTTTAACTCTAAGAGGGTGTTCTTAGACTTTTTAGAGAGCTTAGGATGTCCTTTAAACAACCTTTTTGGTTTCATTTCAATTGGATCTTTCATGTTCATGTAAGGAGCTTTGACTCAAAAGGTGTTTTGTTGACTTTTTGAAATGACTTATATGTATGAGCTTGTATCTTTTAACTAGGACATTTCTTGAACTTGGGAGCTAAAGAGATGTTGTGGGGAATTGGATTCTCTTCAAAAATTGGACTTTGGTGGAAAAATTTCTGATAAAATATGAGAAAGTTATGCCTGGTCAAAGTTTGGTTGACTTTTCCTATAGAAACCCTAATTTGCAACTTTTGACTTTTGATGAGTTAGGGACATTTCTTGAGGAATCATGATCAACCCTTGATCAAATGATAGATATTACTTCAAAATATTGATGTTGATCAAAAATCTTGAAATTTGACTGTATATAGGCCACAGTTGACTTTTGACCTAGTACAGTTGATTTTCAGGCATTTGAGCAGTTGACTGAGCAAACTTGTGGTGTAGGGCATGAAATTTGGCATGGATGATCTTGAGGACATATTAGGGCTATGAAAAACATTTGAGACCCTTGGAGCTCACACATCTTGATGAAAACTGAAACCCTAATTAGAGGTTTATTGCCTTAGGAGGAGAATTTGTCTGGTTAATTCTTAGTCATTCTAGGGCAAGTTGGGGATCTCAATGGGCATTGTCTTGAGTAAAATGAGATGACAAATTTTGGGGTACAACCTATGGCTCAGACAGCCTAAACCATAACATCAAAATAAACCTACATGGGATGGATGGAATTATTACAGTGGCCCATAACTCCGTTGATTTGGCAGCAGAAAGGTACTAATGGCAATTAAAGTCTAACCACATCAAATAATGGAGAGGACTTAATTCTGAAAAACTAAACAATTGTGAAAATTTCACAAAATAAACCTTACAAGTACATTAGGTGCAATTCCAGTTCTGCAAATAAATTCTCAAACATCAAATACAAAACAAACAAAGCATACAAAACATATTACATGAACAATTTCACTGATAAATCACATAACTAAAACATACATTGGATCATTTGTCACTAGTACTAATACCATGGCCTATTATAAACTAAAACTATAACTAATTTACATCATTGTTCTCTCCATCTTGAATCATTGGATCATTTGTCACTAGTACTGGCTCAACATCATCAACTAATCCTTCATCGGCTAAACCACATATTTATTCAAGTTCAGTGATAGGCACAACTGGTGACATTTCATCAGATTGATAAGGCATTTCATCCTCGGTGTTATCTATCTCCACATAACCCCTTGATTTTATGGTGATTGCAGCACACCATCCACGCATGTTTCTACAAATATCTGGATATGGGACATAATACACCTGTTTTGCTTCTTGTGCAAGAATGAACGGGTCATATTGACGATATCGTTTATTCATCTTAATGTCAACAATATTGTACTCCTTATTAACACTTGTGCCACTATTATTTGTTGGATCAAACCAAGCACAATAAAATAGGGCAATCTTGTTGCTAAAGCCATGGTATTCCAATTGAACGATACGTTGGATGATACCGTAAAAATCATCTTCTCCTCCATTTGTAATTCCTTTCACATGTACCCCACAATTAGTAGTCTTTTTACCACGACTCCATTCTTCAGTGTGAAACTTGTACTCGTTAATAAAGTAGATATGCCACGACGTTGTCTTAGGATTAGGACCAAGAGTTAATGCCTTCATGTATGGGCTATGTGTTCCATTTCTCTCATCATTGACCTAAAAAAATATACATATAACCTAAGAGAGATTACATTGACAAACTACATCAATGTGAGAAGTACACTTACATATTCCTTTAGCCATGAAGGAAATTGCTCGTGTATAAGACCAGAAGCATCTTCCTCATTGATACGGTGATATTGCATGAACAATCTGACACCAAATATAAAATTTATGAAGTATTTATACACAATGGTTGAGACCAAAGCAATTGTTTTACAAAATGTACCTACTCGGGGTATGGTTTAACCTCATCACAATTGATTAGGACATGCATGTGAGCAGATTCCCATTCCTTATCAAGCACCCAAGAGTCCCGAGGCTTCCACTAGGACGACCGCATTTGTTAAAAATAGAAAGTGTTGGTTGGACATTCTCATGATATGATCCAGGATCGTTTCTGAAACTTGTACTTGGCAACAAACTAACAGTCTTGAAATAGTGAGAGCAAAAATAAGTAATTTCACGATGCAAGCAGACAGTGCATATTGAACCTTCAACCCTGGCTTTATTTTTCACTGAACGCTTGTAGTCTCCCATCAATCTAAGAGTGAACAGTTAAAAGATGTTATTTCATTAAAGTAATGTACAAAAATTACACATTGTTTACCTTTCAAATGGATACATCCAACGATATTGTACATGACCACCAAGGATTGCTTCATTAGGTAGGTGAACCGGGAGATGTTCCATCGAGTCAAAGAAACTTGGTGGAAAAATTCTTTCTAGCTTGCATATAATGATGGGAATGTTTTGTTCCAACCTAACAAGGTCTTCCAACTTCAATGTATTACAACACAAGTCTTTAAAGAAACGGCTTAACTCGGTTAGCGGCTTCCATATCTCACTAGGCAAGGAACGAAAAGCAATTGGAAGCAAACACTCCATGAATACATGACAGTCATGGGATTTCATCCCCTTCATCCTACCTTTGGTGACATCAGCATATCTAGAAAGATTTGAGGCATAGCCATCAGGCATTTTTAGTTCCTTAATCCATCTACAAACTAGCTTCGCCTCTTCGAATGTCAACGAAAATTTTGCCTTTGGCTTAGCCATCTTTCCATTATGTAGAGGACGCATCTCTAAATCCTCACGTAAACAGTTAAGAGGTAAATCCAATCTTGCCTTCGCATTATCCTTTGTTTTTGCAGGATCATTCATGATTGTGTTAAACACATTATCAAATACATTCTTCTCTATGTGCATCACATCAAGATTGTGCCTTAACAAGTTGTTCTTCCAGTATGGAAGATCCCAAAATATATTTCTTTTGATCCAATTATGATGTTTTCCATACGCTGGAAATTTGGTGGCCCAGACACTATCTGTGACTTTTGGAAAATCACAGACAGCTTCCCAGAGATCATGGTCGGTAAACATGTAAGCTGGTCTTTTTTTCTTGATCATGTTTTTTTTAAATCTTTTTTTACTTTTTCTAAACAGATGATCCATTGGTAAAAACTGATGATGACAATCGAACCAACATTATTTTCCCTCATATCCTAATGTGAAAGCATATGTATTATCCATACAACAAGGGCACGCTAATTTACCTTGTGTCCCCCCATCCAGAAAACATACCATATGCCGAAAAATCATTAATTGTCCACATTAAATGCACTCTCATTACAAAATTATGCTTCATAAAGATATCATATGTCACAATGCCATCTCTCTACAAGCGCAACAAATCATCAATCAAAGGTTGCATGTAGACATCTATTTTAACTTTTGGGTTGTACGGTCCAGGTACAAGACAAGTCAAAAACATGTATGGTGTATGGTTTGGTCATGCACATTTCGGGGGAGAGATTGTATGGTGTGACTATTATCGGCCAACATGAATAAGGAGAACTAAAGGCTTGAATGTAAGGTGCAAACCCATCAGTACATAAACCCAATCTTACATTTTTTGGGTTACTAGCATAATCGGGATAAACTTCATCAAAGTCTTTCCATCAAATGGGTGACGCAGATCATTTGGATTGCTTGTGGTCTCACGATGCCATCTCATTTGAGCTGCAGATTCCTTTGAAGCATAAACTGGTTGTAACCTATGAATGATTGAAAAATAGAACATTCTCTTCACTGCCACATCTTTGTATTTTCCCATTCCACTCTTTCGAGGAACATACCTAGATAATAAGCATCCATTCACATAACAATCAATTTTCTCAACCTCCAACCCAACTTAGACACTAACTTCTTCACTTAGTAATAGTTTTCAGGTAAGCATTGATTTGTTGGACAAACATCGATAAGCATTTGAGTGAAAAAATCCATGGCCTTTTGAGGAACATGCCAATTAGACATGGCAGCCAACAGCTTAATTGAAATAGATAGTCTGGATTCAGAAGCTCCCTCATAAATGGGTTGGTTTACAGAGGTTAATACATCATAAAATTGTTGAGCTTCTTCATTTGGTACCTCGCCCTCACTAACTGTTTCGTTTTCCATATTAGCATTCCCATTGGGAACATTAACAAATTGCCTACTAGTATCATATACCATTTCATTCATTGCATCCAATTGTTCTTCATCACCCAAATTATCCCCACCATCATTTCTGCCACTACTAGAATGACCATCAAAGTCTATATTCTGAGTATCTTCTCCATGATCAGTCCATGTATAATAGTTGGGCAAAAAACTATTTTTATACAAGTGATGTCTAACCTCACTAGGCGTCTTCAAGGGAATGCAGACGCATTTTTCACAAGCACACCTTATCCCTCCATCATTTACAAAATCGGGTCGATTCATGGCTTTATTGACAAAATCTTCAACTCCACTAACAAATTCATCTTTCAAACCATACTTGTTGAAATTTACTCTATCGTACATCCAACTTCGATTCATTTTCTACATAAAAAACAAACATAAGTTTCTAATATTCATTTACTCAATTGACTTCTATGTTTAGTCTAAAGCTACATATAATATAAGAGTAGAATGAATAGTTAGCTAGATATAGCTAACTATTCATTTTTGGGTTAACCGTAGAACTCAATGAGGTACTAGTAATTTCTTAGAAAGGATCCATCATTTTCCCTCAATTTAATTTAAACAAAATCACACGTTAAACTAAAATGAATAGTTTAAAAAATATCAATCCCGATGCATGAAAATTAGTTCCATAGTTGTCTATACTCATTTTAGTACTTTGTTTCTAGTGTTTTTACTTTCTTAACAAACCGTGTCTTCAATTTATGTTTACTATTATTAATTGAACAAAAGTATGGGCTAAAATTAACAGGTGTTTTGAAATTTCTCTTTTTCAAGGTTTTTTTTTATAATCAAAACCTGTTATAATTTTGCACTTCAATTCAAGTTCAAAGATCATAACATTAAAAAAAAGTGAGTTAAATCTCTTAGTCTCTTTACTGTTTTATTGTTTGGACCTTTTATTTTATCCAACACTAAGTAAAAGTTTATAGCAATAACTTTCTGGAAAATCTTTCTGCTGCCCTTTTAATTTTTCAGAAACTCTTTTTAAACCCAAAATTATAACAGTAGACATAAAATAATACATTAAGTCAAACCAAATTCAAAAGCATAATATATCAATGTTGATAAAAATATAAAGAAAACACAAATAAGATTATAGATCAGACAAAATTAGTTACTTCTTCATCGGGTTCAACCGTGCTCGTCATAATTTTATCATATGTTTTGAGACGAATAAAGTTTGAATAGATAATACAAACATATCTGACCAAGATAATGTTTAATTTGATCGGTTCCTTGGTACGATACTACCCCTTATACACAATCTAAGCTTAACCAAATCATGAATTTCAAAATCCTCATGATGCTTAGAGTTATGCTTGTTATCCCTTGTTTGTCTTTTTATACCTCCCACCCAAACATATTTTTATACAATTAGACTTGTTTACTGCAGGATGAAAGTCAAAATCAGTAAATTACTCTCCAATAGTTATGAATAGAATAACATTAAAATTTAGTCAGAAAAACTATATACATTGTGTTATTGTTTGCCTTGGGTGTCTTGATCTCTTACTAATAGAGCCAAATAAAATGTTCACCTATTCAGACTATTAGGAATTCAAGCAGTTCTTTGTCCCACATCATTCAACAATGTTTAGATATAGTTGTATCTAGGCTGGTATATCAGCTGCTATCTGACACGTCAATGAGACCCCATGAACTTATTAAATGACCAAGATTCAGGAACTTAATAATAATGATAGTAATAACGCTTTCATCACCGACACCTCACATTACTAGATATAAATAGGTATTGTGTTGGGAAATAAATGTCTTTCTCACTATTCTGGTTATGTTTCTGCATGTTGTTCCGTGCTTTAATTGTTTGCTAATGTTTCAATATTTGTTTTACTAGGAGTGCCTAATGTTACTAGCAAAAACTAAGAGCAACTCCAATGTTTTGTCCTTAGATGTCCAGAAAACAACTATTTCAGTAACAACTTTACTTTGTTTACTATGGGTGTTTCAAGTAAATGAGTGCAACAAAACACTAGTGGCAAAATAAAAGCTAAAGTGAAACAATACTGAAAAGATGGCAAGACCAAACCAACCTTTGTAGTCAAACTTAGCTTTCCAAGTAAAAGATGGCACTGGAACAACAGTAAATCCTGCAGAAGCTAATATCCGGACTGAAATCCTCCACTATACCAGACCTTGAATGCAGAAAGATGGGAAAATATTAAATATAACTTGTCAAAACTAAAACGACGCATCTTTTAGAAGTACGGGTTGTATCTAGAACTTCTAAAAGAAATCATAGTACTGTGGAACTTAAAAGAATAGAAATATTTTTGACAAATCAAAAACAAATTAATTGAACCATTTGAAACCATAGTATTGTTGAACCGAATCTTTATATTAGTTTGATTTGGATCAAAACGAACCATTAGAGTTCAGTTCAGTTTTACTGAAATTTTTATTCACAAACCTAACAATGAACGATCTCAACAGAGAAATTCATACCTATTTTATAAATCGCAGTGTCGGCATGCAACTCTGTCAATCAAACACAAGTGAAAGAGTGTGAGTATGAAATGATTTTATTGTCAAGCGAACCTGGAAAAGAAACTGTATGAATATGTCAATCAAACCTTAGAAACAATTTTCTCCTTTAAACGATTTCCTGAAAGCTATTTTCCTTCTTTGAACTCTTCGATTTCCTGATACAATTTGTTGAAGAAATTAGGGATACGATGAGATACTACGATGAAAAATAAATTAGGGATACAGAAAAATTATGCATACAAAGAACCGATTTTGATGATGAAACGATTTGGCAACAATGATTTTATGAACCGAACCCTCGCGGAGATGACGTCAAAGCAACTGTTGGATGACTCGCGGAGAACCGGGGATAACTTGCGGCGTTTTTCAGTGAATGAGGAAGATGAAACAATTTGGCCAGCTGGAAAGATATGAAGTGAATTATTTTATATATTATATAATTTTTTATAATAAGTTTTATAAATTTTATATAATTTTTATATATATGTTTAATATATTATAATAATTATTTTGTATTAATTTTTATATCCTATTTATTTTTAAATAAATTTTATAATTTTTAATTATATATATATATATATATATATATATATATATATATATATATATATATATATATATATATATATATATATATATATATATATATATATATATATATATATATATATATATATATATATATATATATATATATATATATAGTTTTTCTAGTTTATTTTTTATAATATCTTTTAAATAATGTTTGGGTAAAACAAATAAAATATATTAATTTTAATTTTATTAGTAATTTATTATAATTTATATAATAAATATATAAATAAATTGTAGCGTCAGTCAAAACCTTCTCTATTAATAAAAAATATTTGTTAATTAAAATCAACAAAAAAGGAGGCAAACAAAATATAAAGAGAAAATTAAAAATTTCTCTCTAATATTAGCATCGACTATGACCGTCGTTCAAATATAAAAAAAAAATCTACAAATTTTTACAATAAAAAAGAAGGAGGCAAACGAAATATGAGGTGGGAAATGAAAACTTTATGCACCAATATTATCGTCAGCTTTAACCGACGCTAATATTTATATTTTTTTAAAATTAAAAACGCATAAAGCTTTTAGCGTCGGCTATTTGAGCCATAATGGTATCGTTACTAGCGTAGGAGTCGAGGCGGACGCTAAAAGATTGCATCTAAAACGTGATTTTCTTGTAGTGTTTATTTGCGAACTATTATTGTTTTAGAATGTTTAGCATAATTTTTGTATTTAACATTTGTTTCTTGTTTATTTTATAGTCGTAGTTTAGTGGTAAATGTTTACTTTGTGTGTACTGATTTTTATTTGAACCATTGCATTTTTGTTTTCCATTTTCAAAAATCTGATTCTTTGATTATCGTCTTTTGCTTCTTTAAGTTTATTTGACTTCGTTTGAGGATAAACAATGTTTTAAGTTGGGGATAGTTTGATGAGTGATAAATTGTTGTGAATTTGAGTGTGAATAATTAGCACTCATCAGCTTAATTCATTTGCTTTTTGTTAATAAGTCTCTACTTTAGTGTATATTCGGTATAGTTTATGTTATAGTGTATTTATTGTGTCATCGTGTAAATATCATTGAGTTTAATTGATTTTATCTCATTTTTGTAGGTATTCAAGCATTGATATTTAGGCATTGTTAGAAAGAGCATTGAATAAGTTTTTCAATGCTTCCGACCATGTGCGAATTGGAGTTACGGTTCTCAACTTATAGTTGAAACCGTGTTGGTTTTTTAACTTACTGTCAGTCGTCGTTGGGCGAAGCTTTTTGGTCGTCGGGCGACGCTAGGGCGACCTGAAGCGTGGAAAAAATGCAATTTTAAGCGTCGGACTATGCTTTTTGGTCGTCGGGCGATGCGGACCAGTCAGAAATATGTATTTAGGGGTAAAAACACATTTTTGGGGGATGGTTTTGGGTATTTTTGATCCCAACTCCATCAAACTTCATTTTTTGATAGGATTTGCTTAGAAAACAATATTGAAGCTTGCATCAGATGATCTGGGGTGGATTACTCTTCAATCGACGCTGACAAACCAATAGATTTGTGGTTCATTTCTCTTCCTTTTGTGTATTCTTTATGTGTTGAGTTTGTTTATGTATTTACTTTAAACTCATGTATATTTGTCGCCCATGACGTTATATTAAACTTGCTTTACAAATCTTAGTCGATTGTTGCCCTGAATTTTTGCTTTGTGCTAGAGATTTGGGTTGTTATAGACATATATTACTTAGATTCTTATCTAGGATGATTATCTGTTAGTTTTTGAACTCTAGAGATAGATATAAAGCTGACATCTACTTGTGTATCAGAGCTTAATGCATGTGTGGTTGTGATGTGTTAAGAGATCGTCAGTGCAACTACATAGTTGTCTTCTGTGTTGTTGAGGAGTGGAGGGATCATTTCCTTGGTGATACAGCCAGCCTCTCAATTTGGGTTAGAAATGACTTAGGTTGTGAGTGATATGTAGTGATATTGATGAGTATTGTTAGGTTGAATGTAACTGGTCGGTAGATTTAAGTATGTGATGAGTAGATTATATGCAGGCTTGATAAGTTCTTCCTTAGTTTTTACTTTTATTTACATTTATTTTTTGTTGATATTTTCTATATCATTCAAATCCCAAACTCATTAACGAGAGTTTTTCGAACGGCATTTCAATTCACCAATCTCTGTGGACACAATAAATTCCCAGATAAATATTTCCAAAACTTTTGTTGCTTGCCACTTTACCGCGCAACAGTCGTCTTTCTTCCTTTGATCTTTATGCGCAGCTTTCTGAGCATCTGTCACATTTTCATCCAGTTCTAATACTCCATCATTCAAGATTCCAACAACATCTTGAAATATGAAGATAATATTCATTTGTGCAACCCATCGTACATAGTTTTCACCTTTGAAAACCCGTAGATTCGCTGGAAATTGCATTGAAGTTGTTGTTCTGTTTGCCATTAGATTCTCTATGAATCGCAATCGAGCTCTGTTATACCAATTTGTTGAAACAAAGGGTTTTCAAGAAATATGATTGATGAAGGAAGAAGAATAAGAAGAAGAAGAAGGAGAGAGAGAAGAGAGATTTGGAAGTTTGTTATTGATTCTAACTGAATTGTAAAATTGAATTGTGATTGCATTGTCTTGTAAAATTATAAACTAGCAAGCCCTTTATATAGGCATACAATACCCAGGCCCAAAAATAGAGTTTTCGACAAACTACAATAGTTGTTGTATTCGACTTTGTTGAATACAGCTGACAACCTATTCAAAACTAGCTAGATCGACATGCTTTTGATACCACTAGTTCGTCGTATGCTCAATGTTATTTGACAAGACAAGAATTACACTATCTAACAGATACCAATCGAAGCAGCATAAGAAAATTGTCCACTAATCTTACTCAAGTGATATATGTAATTAGGCATGGAGATAAAACTCGTACCCGCGGATAACCACTTGATCCCGCCCCGAAGTTGACGAGGAAAATCCGCTTTGACTGAGTTTAAGTTTGGGTTTGGGTTTTCCCTGATTATAAAATATGGGGATGGATCAGATAATTTGGATACTAGTACTCACTCGGAATTCGCCCCCAAACTAGCTCTGTTTATTTCATTATATACATTATTATTTATTTTTGATAATTTAAAATATTAAATTTGTGGTCAATATTTTGATAATTTAATTTATATTTATTATTTAAAATATTTGAAACGTATATATGAAATTTTTTAAGATTATTTTTATTTTATTAATAATATTTGAAATATTTAAAAACTTATATTTGAAACGTATTCCTTATTCTGTGATACAGGCCATTGCCTAAGACTCCATGCAGCGATATTCGAAATCCAAATTTAGCTCATCGCCTAAGACTCCACGCAGCGATTCACAAACCTAACCCATTGCCTCGGTCTCCAAGCAACCATGCATTATCAAGTGTTGTTTTATTCATCCCCAAGTGGGTGAATAAGCAAAGTCAAACCAAAAACATACAATATTGTTCTCCCAAGTTCTAAGTCATCATCCTTATTCAAATCCTAGTAAGCGATACATCATCAGCTATGCCTATTATCTCAAGACTCTTAAGGGTATGCTATATCAGCGTAACCTTAGGTTTGTCGGGAAATTTTTGGGGTATTTCAAGTATTCAATAAACTCCCAATCAAATGCGCAAGACCTGTGTATCCTCGCGCTATTCGATTGGAAGATAACTGAATAGGGGCAACTGTCGTACCCCAAATTTGCCCTACCTTCATGATCATAGTTAGGTTTATCACTGTATGATTTTCAAAGTTAAAAATGAAAGAAAGATGTTTTAACTGAAAATGGTTCATCAATATCTGATGGCCCATTTTTAAGAATTCAAGTAAACAAGGGGGTGTATCCTAATTCAAGGGAGTGGGGCTTTCTAAATCAGAAAGACCCATGGGATGATAGGCCCATTTATGAAGCATGTTGTCCAATGGCCCATGAGATTCTAATATGAAGGTCTACTTTGTAAAAAGAGGTAAGAGTTTGCTTATAAAAGTGAGAAGGCCCATTAAGTTGTGTTGTTGTTTTTAGTAAAGAGAGGGCTAAAATTTCAAGTTACAAGCCCATTAGGAGATGGCCCATTTAGTTTAGTGATTGAATAGAAAAGGGAAGGGTGTGATTATAAATTGCAGGCCCATTAAGGCTTTTAAGCTAGCCCATTTGTCAATTTTAGAAATTATTTTGTTATTACTGTTTTATTTTAAAAACATTATTATTAAACTTTTTCTATTATTATAATTATTTTACTAAAAAAAAATTTACAAATTATTAAGAGATTTATTATAATCATTTTTATTTATTATTAAAATATTTTAAAACTATTTTATTAGATATTTTTTATATAATTTATTTAGTAAAGAGTTTTTTCGTCTGGAAAAAATCTATTGGATCAAATCTAGTATCAAGCCTAAAATTAGGCCCAATTCATACTGAAGCATTGCAATAAACAAGAAAAAAGGGCAGCGCGCTGGATTGGATAGCACAAGGCCCAAAAGGCTATCTTGTGCAGATTTGGTTGGAGTGATGCAAACTATCACTGTGCAAATCAAAGGAGAAGAGTACACACGTTTTCACTAAATTAACACTTACTGTTTAGATCTAAATAAACTAAATCAAATCCTAAATTGCAGAAACAAAATTAAATAAAACGAATAAAATCAAATCTTCATTACAATTCAAATCTCAGAAACGCAGAATCAATGTTTATTACATTCAATCAAAAATTACAAACAAATCAGTTCGAATCCAATATTACAGAATCAAATCCAAATCAATTACAACATTTTCTGAATCCCTAATTACAATGAACATCCCTAAATCTAAGCCCTGAGCAATGATAACGAATTTTCCTAAATCTACAAACCCTAGTCCTATAAATACATACACAAAAAGAGAAATTGTGGGAATGTAGAGACGAAGCAGAAGAGTCAAAGAATTTTATTTACCGAATCAATTTGTTGAAGAGAAGAAGAAAGCGATTAGGGTTTCAACATCTGAAACCCTAATCGCGTTGCTGCCTCACCGTCGACCGTCGTTAAACATATCTCCAGATCATCGTCCTCGTTGGAACCTGCAAATCAGAAAGAGAGGAAGGATTAGAAGCCGAATCTCCAAATCGCTCAAGAACTCGAACGCAATACACAACATCACAAGGAGGTAACAAGCTTGAATCCTTAGATTTGGTTGTGTACTGATTTGCATTTTGTTTTTGTATTCGGGGTATGGTATCGCATTATCGTGGTTGTGGCTTTAGGTTTAGAAAGATGAAGATGAAGATTTAGGGTTGTATCGAGATAAAGGGGTAACGAAGAGAGAGCAAAAAGGTTGTAAGTGGAAAATAATGTAAAAATGTAGAAACAAAATATTATGTTCTGATATAGTTCTGTGCATGCGCGCGTATACGATAATCATCATGTTCCCTCAAATCTCATCCATCTGATCATCATCATACGATCGTAAGGCCAAGTCTCACCGTAGTTCAGTGCACCTTTCCGCATACGATTAGTCAACCCCTTTCAAAAAACGTGCTTTGGGCCTAGCCCATTCGTTTTTACACCACCCATTTACTATAATTGTTAAATCATCTTGGACAATGCACCCATACTGTTGTACCCCAAAATTTTCCCTCTCATTTTATCAAGATTTTTCCCTCACAAGACTCTTTGAACTCTAGACAGGATTAGGGTTTGCTCTGCTCAAGACATCTCCTTGTACTGATGACCTAAATTAGGGTTTGAGTTTGCACAGGATTTTTTGGACTTTCAATGCTCAAAGTGACTTTCATACTTCATGTTGGACTCATAAGATTGCTCATACCAAGTTTCAAGCTTTGAATCAAATTTTTGCCCAGTCAATTGGACAGTTGACCTAGAAATCAACTGTATTGGGGAAAAAGTCAATTGTGGCCAATTTATAGTCAAACCTCACAATTTTTTATCCACATCAACATTATAGGCTCATATGAACCATTTGATCAAGTTTGGACCACAACTCCTCAAGAAATTTGATCAGATCATCAAAAGGGCAAAATGGTCATTTTTAGGGTTTTGACTGCACAAGGGCAATTTCTGATTTTTAACCTAGCCAATGGCAAATTGGGTTCAAGCATGGATTCAAGGACTCAATGGCATCATCTTGACCTATTCACAAGGTTCAAAAGATCTCAAATGCATTGGATTGACAGATGAATTTTTCAGTCAATTGATCAAAATTTGACTGTACACTGAAAAGTCAAACTTTGACTTTTTGGTCAAAATCAAGTGCCAAGGGTCATTTTTCATCAAGATGAGTCAAAACATGAAACTTGTTCATCAAGAAACCTAATTTGAACGGTTTAAGATTGAAAATTTTCTTAACTTAGAATTTTTCTAAGTTATGAAATTTTCTTAATTTTCCCAACTTTGCCCAACATTTTCACCATGATACAATTGGATTCAAACAAAACTTCCAAAATGAAAGTTGTAGTCCTCCACAAAGTTTATAACTTTTATTCACAAAGTTTTCCCAAAAGAAGCTTGGATCTCAAATTATGATTTTTGGAACAAGGGTCCATGAAACTTTTAACTTAGTGAAATTTTGCCCTAGTTTAGGCAGTATTTTGACCTATCTTCATGGCCATTTTTCACATAGTTCCACTTGGAATCTAAAATTTCATTTCATATATGGATTGTATATCATGTTACAAGCTTTCCAAAATTTCCAAGAACTCTCCAAAATCATTTATGGTTAGGGAGAATCGAAGATTTGAATTTGGCAAAAACTCACTTTGATCTATGGCATTTTCATGTTGACACAAGTTGCAAAATATGTCCAAACTTACTTTGTACTTGATTACTGGTCTCTTAACCCTTTCATACTCAATAATTAAATGCAAATCCAATGGTTTGAAGCTTTGTTCTGATCATTAGAGGATTACACAAGAGTTTAATCCATTTTTGGCAAAAAGTGAGCAATACCATTTACATAAAGCATGCTTTATGTCAAATTGTATTTCTTGAGCCATACACCAAGCCTTTTGCTGCAAACAAAGCTCCCTAATGTCAGGCAAATTTCAACCACTTTGAGCAGCTAGAGTACAAGCCAGTACAGTCATAGCATTGTCAATTCTCATTTTTTACTTCAAAACCAAGTAATTGTGCAAAAGGTCAACAACTTACATATCTGTTATAATCAACTCTTGCCAACATTCAAAACAAGTTTTTGACATTGCCTTGAGCCAGAAATACAAGCCATTAAACCCTCAAGCCTTCCAAAACACAAAATCACCTTCCTCTTGCAAAACAGGGCAGCTTCTGCACTTTGAGTTCTATCTCACAAACCACTCGTGGGTTTTGCCCCAAACCTGTTCAAACACATTCCATATAACCTATCCAAACTATCCCAACCACTGGCCACTGATTGTAACTCCATTTACAAGATTCACCATTTCTGTTTTCCGCTTGTGCAGGTTGACTTCTACAAGCTTGTTCAAGCACATTCAAAGCAAACTAGGCATTGGGGAAGGTCAGAGGAAGTTCAAGCAAGCTCTCAAGCATCTCAGGCCTCACTGAAAAGCTCCACATTGCCATACACGAGTTCATCTGAAACAGGTATTTGTCAACTTTCTATCTCTCTATTTAGGAATCATTAGGCTTAGGTTTGTAAATAAAAAATGTAGTACTCATAGCCCTTAAGCTGTACATATGCTCAGTTTTCATTTAAGTTAAGTGTGTTGAGAGAATTTGATTCATGAACTTCCTGAAAAGTTAGGTTAGAAATTAGGGCCAGAGAAATTCTCTCTGGTCTTTGAGAGTTAGATTAAGTTTCTTATATGGTTGGAATCGTCTTGAAAAATGTTATAACTTTGGTGTTATGAGTTTTTGCATTAGAGCACGTATGCAGGATATCCAGGTTTGTACAGGAAACGCGCGTTTTTTGAGTTTCAAAGGTTGAAGATGAAGTTCAGTGGGCTGGGCTTTGGTTTGGTTCACTTTTGACACCCCCTGCCTTGCTAACTGCACCCCTGGCCCATTTCTTTATATTTTTTGTATTTTGCTATTTATTTTTCATTTCTGATTTTATTTTGTATTTTCTAAACATAAAAAATATCAAAAACATTTTTATAAATTTTCATATTTTATTTTATTATTTTTGTTATTTTTTTAGACATAAAAATAATTATTAAATAGTATATACCTTTATTTTCTTTAATAAAAAACAAATAAATATTATAGAAATATTATATATTTTTATTAGTATTATTTATACATATAAAATAATATTTTTCCACATGTTTTTATTTCTTAAATATCTTTGTATATATTTATATTTATTTTCTTGTACATAAAATACATAATATAATATATATTATCTTAAAACAAAAACTAGGGTTTCCACCCTTATTAAAAATAATATTTTTCTAATACATTTTTATTTTTGATACTTGTATATATTTTCTATTTTTATTTACTTGTACATAAATAAATAATATAATTAATATATTTTCCTAAAACAAAATTAGGATTTCTACCCTTTCCAAAAATAATATTTTATTTTCATTTTTAAATACATTAAATATTTTATTTTTACATACATAAAAATAAACAAAAATATTTTTTGCATATTCATAATATTTTGCATACTTATATTTTATTTTCTTGTTTAAATATTGTTTATTTATTATTTAATGCAAAGAATTCAATTTGGATGTAATAGTAAATATTAGGGTTTTATTTTCTTGCAAATACCCCCCATTCAAAAATTGTATCCCCCTCCCCATATCAATGTTGTAATAGCCTAGATTACTTTTACGCATTTATGCTTTCAAATATGCCATAATAGAGATTAGGGTTTGTATGCAATATTCCAAAATCAAAACAAATAGTTTGACCTAATACAAGACCTAAATGCATGAAAATGACAACACCATACACACTTGCACCCCTAGGGTTTCATCCACTTGTTGCCTTTAAAATGACCATGTTATGCATGTTGAGTATCTTGGCAAAACAAAAACAAAGCAAAAAGATCATAGTCCCTCGATGACGCTATCTTGGTTGCCTATACAAAATGATCTAGTCCCTCACACAAAAACTTGCTAAGATACTTAGCACAATTGCTATCATGGTAAATACGATGACCCGCGCCTGTCCCGTTTAACATCCTAATACAAGGTTGTTTACCAAATGCAATGGTAAAACAACATTGTCAAAAGGGTTAAAAATGTGTAGGAAAGACTTTTGAGTAGATAGGGTAGACAACTCTTAGTTACTTGATCAAAGCTTGCAAACATCCTTGCTATTTTCAAACACACCTCACAACACAATTACATTTTCTAAAACAAACATTCAAAACATTGAAACATCTTTTCAAAAGACAATACACCTTTGTATACATTCAAACAAGAATCATTATAAAGGTTGCTACAACGATGGCCTCTTTTCAAAACATTTTCAAAACCACACACAAAGCACCATTTCAAACAATTGGAAAAGCAAAGCAAGTGATCTAAACAAGTAACTAAGAGCCCATGGATAACCATGGATGAAAAGGGTGCTTGCACCTTCCCTTTTCATAATCTACCCCCCGAACCCAAGAAAACATCTCAAAGGTCTTTCCTGTGCTTTTTGACCTTTCCTTTGGATAAAATAAAAAGTCGGTGGCGACTCTTGCTAAACCAAAACATTTGCGAACACAAACGCAAAACCTCAAGTCAGTTCTCCCACCACATCACAGAACTGGCGACTCTGCTGGGGAAAATTCTAAAAGTGGGGTTACCTTAGGGTTTAGATCACCTTTACATGCTTACCTTGTTTGCTTTGATTGCTTCACATTTGGTTCTATTGTTTGGGTTTGAAATCCTCTACCCGGATTCGGGAAACATTCATAGGTAAATAGTAATACGTTGTGGAAACTGTGCGGGGTATACCGACATGGTTGAAGCAATAGCTATATTAGTGCGACATATTTGTGGGTACCGGTAGCCTTTGAGTCAATCAAAGAGAATACGGGGCCGCTGAGTGATGTCATGAAGCACTAATGGACTTTTAGAACCTTTACTTGACCATCTTGGCCTTATTAGGGGTAGTGAGATGACCGGCTTTGGTGCAGTCCGAAGTTGGTAGATACTCGATACTACACTCATTGAAGGTTATTTTCTTGGAATATTTTGGTCGCCAGTTAAGTGGCTAAACTGAAACAATGAACACAGAAAATAATCCAGTGATATTGAGCTCCTTAGAACCCGGTTACTATTTATAGGACAGGTTGAGCCAACTAACTTCAAGAGGGTACTTACCTATGAAACCCCATGCAAGCCTGAAACTAGGATTTTGTGTGATTTGCTTGTACATATACTTATGCATACATCATGAACATCATAAAGCATCATATGCATCCACTAACCATTTCAAGGGTTTGGATTTCATCTTTATTCCTGTTTTGTAGGTTATGGAATCACTCCGCAGAAAAACAATCCAGGTCAACCTTGTGAGAATTCCTCCTCAACTCAAGGAGCTTACTTCCAAGATTCCAGAGAATCCTCTCTTCAGTGAAAGACATGGCAGACTTCTCAACTTGGTCAACTCCAACATTGAAGAAGACATGGTGAAAGTTCTCTTCCATTTCTTTGACCCCCTACACCATTGCTTTACATTTCCTGATTACCAACTAGTGCCTACTTTGGAGGAATTTTCTCAACTCCTGAGGATTCCTATTCTCCATCAACTACCCTACAACGGTATGGAAAGAGAGCCAAAGCCTGAAGATGTTGCTCAAGCCTTACACTTGCAACCATCTGATATCAAAGGTCATTGGGAAACCATAAGTGGTGTCAAGGGTTTCTTGGTAAAGTTTCTGTTTGAGAAGGCACAAGACTGCTGGAATTCTCTAGATCTGCAAGCATTTAAAGAGATTGTAGCACTTCTCATCTATGGGTTGGTCTTGTTCCCAAACCCTGATCAGCTTATAGATGTGAATGCTGTCAAGATTTTCATATCTCGGAATCCTGTGCCTACATTGCTTGGGGATATCCTCCACTCATTTCACACACGAACAATGAGGAAAAGAGGTGTTCTCATGTGTTGTACTCCTCTTCTAGCAAGGTGGTTTATTTCTCACCTTCCCCAATCAATCTTGAAGAATGAGCAAGGCTTGAGGTGGTCACAATGATTGATGACTCTTACACATTCTGATGTTCATTGGTGTTCTCGGTCCAGAGAAAATGTCATCATCGTTGATCATTGTGGGGAATTCCCTAATGTCCCACTACTTGGCATTAGGGGAGGCATTACCTACAACCCCTGTTTGGCTCTGAGACAATTTGGGTATGCCCGAAGGGATGGCCCTCATGACATGCTGATTTTAGACTTGGTTTTTAACTTCGACAACGACACTAAAGGACTTCGACAAAAGTTTATCCGAGCTTAGAGGATGCCCAACAAAGTGGACAGTAAGACACTAGGATACAAGAATTCCATCCCCCTTGAGCCTTACCTCAAGTGGGTACGAACCCACACCCAGATTCTTATGATGCCTTACCCCTACATTCTGCCTATGATCAAAGAGCCTATTATGGAAGGAGAGGTTCCATACACCCTCCTACATCCTGACGTGCCAAGATCATTGGAAGATTTTCAAAAGAGTTGGATACAACTCAAGGAAGAACAGAATACTTTTGAAGCCAGCTTCTACGCCAGTGAGAAGAAGGTTTTGGAACTTACTCGTTAACTCCATGAAGAGTAGACTCTCAACACCTACATAGCACCAAAGAGGATGCGCAACGTATTTTTACATTAGAGTTTTGTATTTATTTTGCCCATGGGGCACTTATGTACTAACAAGTTCTTCTTATTAATATGATGTGCATTCTTTTTTGTTTGCAATAACTTTGAATTTCTGAATCCTTGAATGCATTACATGAATACATATTATTCATCATATGCATAAACAGGTCTTCACACCAGGTTTCCTTATCTCTCTGCTGTTTATAATGGATATGGAGCAGACGGTCAAAGATCTACAAGCGCAGAATTCGCAGTTCCAACAGCTACTCATGACCTTGGCAAAGGGTTAGGAGGAGCTCAAAGCTCTACCGGAAAAAGAAAAGGAGAAAAAGAAAAAGAAAAGAGTTAGTATGGCCACTATGGGAAGAAGATTTGAGAACCAAGCTAGAAGAGTCCTGGATTTCCCCTCGACGTCTGATGAAGGGGTTAGCAAAGGAAAGGGAGCTGCAGTGCCCTCCGAATTTGAGGCTGAAGAAGAAGAAGAAGAGGATGAAGATTACTCTGAGCAGCAGTACCCTCCTGCGGACGACAAGTATAAGAATCTGGAAGATCGGCTGGCAGCCATGGAGGTACAAAGAGTATCTAGGCTGGATTTCGAAGAACTAGGGTTGGTTGTTGGGATTGTGATTCCCCCTAAATTCAAGGTGCCTACATTTGCTAAATTCGATGGGTTGTCTTGTCCGAAAATACATATGCGGTCTTACGTCAGAAAGATTCAACCTCACTCTTCTGATAAGGATCTATGGGTCCACTTTTTTCAAGATAGTCTTTCGGGAACGCAATTGGATTGGTTCTACCAACTTGAAAGATCTGACGTGCATAACTGGGAGGATTTGGCTGCTGCCTTCTACAGGTAATATCAATATAATGCAGATTTAGCACCTACTCGTACTCAATTACAGAGTATGGGTATGGTCTCTAATGAAGGCTTTAAGGAGTATGCCCAAAAGTGGCGGGACTTGGCTGGAAGGGTGCAGCCACCATTGTCTGAGAGAGAGCTTATGGATATGTTTTTGGGGACCCTATTAGGCCCATTCTTTAATCACTTGATCGGGAGCTCATCTGCAGGGTTCACCGAGTTAATTATGATGGGTGAAAGAGTCGAAGCTGGCATTAAGAGCGGTAAAATTCAAAAGGATACATCTGCTTCCGCTGCTATCAAGAAGACCTTTCCAACCAAGAAAGAGGTCACAGCTGTTTACTCCCAGAGAAATCAAGGAAGAATGGAGCGCCGACCAGCGGTAGGGGCTGTGATGATTCAAAATTCCGCAGCCGATCAACCTCGAAGTAGTCAACCCAGAGCTAACCAAGCCAGGGTGGAAAGGCCTGCACAGAAATTCACCCGGATCAATATGACACCTTCTCAGATTCTCCCTCATCTGTTAAAGTTAAACCTTACAAACTTGAAAGAGGCGCCTAAGAACCCAAATACCTCTTCTCCCTATTACCACTCAAATGCAAAGTGTGCCTATCATTTGGACAGTGTGGGGCACGACACCAACAACTGTTGGGCCCTCAAAAATAAGATCCAGGATTTAATAGATGCCAAGGAGGTGGAGTTTGACGCACCTGAAAAACCTAATGTCATTTCCGCTCTGATGCCAAAACATGGTCACAATGTCCATGCTATTATATAAGATCTTTATGTTACTGCTGTTGATGACTTAATGACTCCGTTTCCAATGATCAAGATGAATCTGTTGAAAGCCGGGATTTTCCCGGGCTGTGAAAAAGATTGTTACCTTTGCTCGACCTTGCAATCCAACTGTCTGCTATTGAAGTCAGGCATCCAACGCCTGATGGATAATCAAGAAATCCTCTTCAAGAAAACTCCTGTTACCTTTGTTACTCCTGTTACTCCAATCAATGATGTTGCTATAATCACCATTTCCGATAATCTTTCCAAGGTCTCCAAAAGACCTGTTAAGATTACACCCGATCCAAAGTTTGTACCTCTGAAGATAACAATGCCGGGGCCTATCCCATACAAGTCCAACAAGACAATACCGTGGAATTATGGAGGAGAGATCTTCTACCACGGTGTTAAGCAGATCGAATCAGTTGAAGAAAGTTCTGATGAAGAGACTCCTGATGTAGGAAATATTGCGGGGACAAGTAAGATCACCCGCATCGGAAGAATCTTCTCTCCGGAGATTGCTCCTCCAAGGGCAGTCTTTGGACCCTCAAGTGCTCCTAAGGTTACTCCGGTGCCCGTCAACGCATCTGTACGAACTCCAGTAATTGAAGAAATCATAACCCCTGAAGTTGTACCCTCTACTGTTACTGCTGATAAAGGTAAGGGGATCCAAGAAGCGCCCGTCAGGACGAGGGCTCAGCCTTTGGTTATCCCCGAGACCACTCAAAAGGAAATGGAGGAGATTTTAAAAATAATTAAGAAAAGCGACTATGATGTCGTAGAACAACTGGGGAAAACCCCTTCAAAAATCTATATGTTGGCCCTATTACTCTGCTCCAAAGCTCATGCCAAAGCCTTGATCAAATTCCTGAAGACGGCCCATGTGCCTTAAGAAACTTCTGCGGATCAGTTTCAAGAGTGTGTAGCTAGCCTTACAGCCGACAATGGTCTTGGCTTCTCTGATGCCGATCTAACATCTAAGGGGAGAAAGCATAACGACGCGCTGCATGTCTCGGTGGAGTGCAGAGGGACCACTCTTGCTCACGTTCTGGTTGATACCGGGTCGTCTTTAAATGTCTTTCCTAAGAAAGCGTTGGACAGATTGGACTGTGAAGGTTTGACCTTAAAGCCCAGTAATATCATTGTAAGAGCCTTTGATGGTTCTAAGCGGATGGTCCACGGGGAGGTGGACATCCCAATTAAAGTGGGTACTGAAACTTTCCACTCTACATTTTATGTCATGGATATCCATCCCTCCTACTCTTGCTTGTTAGGAAGACCTTGGATTCATCATGCTGAGGCCGTTACGTCCACTCTGCATCAGAAGCTTAAATACCCAGTCCAGGGGAAAATTGTGACAGTTTATGGAGAGGAGAAGTATATGATAAGCCATATGAATTCATTCCGCTATGTTGAATTAGATGGTGAATTCATCGAGACCCCCTTTCAACACTTTGAAGAGGTTTCTCCTGAAGTTGAGGTAGCCAAGACAATGACTTATGTGCCCATCATTACCAAACCTGTGTCCCAGATGTCATCCCTTAAAGATGCGGAGGCTGTGATTAAGGAAGGAGGAAGCACAATATGGGGTCAGCTACCAGATTTTCCTTACAAGACAGATAAGTTCGGCTTGGGTTTCACTGCTGCTAGTTAGAAGGTTGTGTGTCGCTCCCGGGCTGGAGGACCGCCATTGAAAATCACTCATCATGGAGTTCATGCTTTAGAGGATGATGAAGAAGAAAGCAATTTTGAAGACTGGATCTTTCCAACTATTGAAGGAGGACTGAACAACTGGGAGGCGAAAGACTTTGTTCCCATTACTTTCATCAATCAGTAATTTATCTTTTGAACATTTTCTGTTGGTCTGTAATAATTATTAAACAAATCGTACACTCTTTTTGCCTTGTGCCTTACCCGGGGCATATAGGTCCATTTGTAAGGGCTTGATTTTTCATCTTCATATGCCATTTTTAATGAATCATGGACGTTTTCATATATAAACTTTTGTGTTCATTTTCTTTCTTTTTACATTTTATTTTGTTTAAAGGTGGCTATCCCTTACACACACCCACACTCACAAAATGCAGGCACCCATCCACTCCGGATTCCATGGGTAACAATTCTGCTATGGCCTTTAGTGACTCTGAAGATCTGGTCAATCATGCTGAATACGAAGGTGATGAAGACTGTGAAGTGCCTGGAGAGTTGGCCAGACTTTTACAATAGGAAGAAAGGGCTATTCTGCCTCACGAGGAGTTGTTAGAGACTATCAACTTGGGAACGGAGGAAGACAGAAAAGAGGTCAAAGTGGGTGCCAACCTAGAGCCAAGTGTCAAAGAGCGCTTAGTTCAGTTGTTGAATAAATATGTGGAGATCTTCGCCTGGTCCTACAAAGACATGCCAGGACTGGATACAGATATTGTGGTTCATCATCTCCCTACAAGAGAAGATTGTCCACCAATTAAACAGAAAGTCCACCGAGTGAGGCCCGACATGTCCGAAAAAATCAAATTGAAGTGATGAAGCAGTTCAATGCTGGCTTTCTTGCTGTTACTTCCTATCCAGTGGGTCGCTAACATTGAGCCCGTGCCTAAAAAGGACGGAAAAGTCAGAATGTGCGTGGATTACAGAGACTTAAACAGGGCTAGCCCTAAAGATGATTTTCCACTACCGCACATTGACATCTTGGTGGATAATACAGCTCAACATAAGGTATTCTCTTTCATGGATGGATTTTCAGGGTATAACCAGATCAAAATGGCCCCCGAAGACATGGAGAAGACTACTTTTGTTACGCAGTGGGGTACCTTCTGCTATAAAGTGATGCCATTCAAACTGAAGAATGTCGGGGCAACCTATCAGCGCGCCATGGTAGCTTTGTTTCATGACATGATACATCATGAGATCGAAGTCTACATGGACGAAATGATAGCCCGTTCACAAACAGAAGAAGAACACCTTGACCATCTGCAAAAGCTGTTTGTCAGATGTAAGGAATATAAGCTCAGACTGAACCCCAACAAATGCACTTTCGGAGTCAGGTCCGGTAAACTCTTGGGATTCATCGTCAGTAACAAAGGCATCGAGGTTGATCCTGCCAAAGTCAAAGCTATACAAGAAATTCCTGCCCCTCGCACTGAGAAGGAGGTCAGAGGTTTCTTGGGACGCCTAAACTACATTGCAAGGTTCATCTCTCACCTAACATCTACCTGTGAACCAATCTTCAAGCTGTTGAAGAAAGATCAGGTGGTTAAATGGAATGATGACTGTCAAGTTGCTTTCGATAAAATCAAGGAGTATTTGTTGGAACCTCCTATCTTGATGCCACCCGTCGAAGGAAAGCCTTTAATCATGTATCTGACTGTCTTAGATGATTCAATTGGGTGCGTACTGGGCCAACATGACGAGTCTGGTCGAAAAGAGCATGCCATTTATTACCTTAGCAAAAAGTTTACCGACTGTGAGACTCGCTACTCACTGCTCGAGAAAACTTGCTACGCTTTGGTATGGGCTACTCGCCGGCTAAGGCAGTATATGTTGACGCATACCACTTTACTGATCTCTAAGATGGATCCGATCAAGTACATCTTCGAGAAACTTGCTATATCTGGAAGAATTGCTAGATGGCAGATGATCCTCACCGAATATGATATACAGTACACAACCCAAAAAGCCATAAAGGGGAGTGTGTTAGCCGATCATCTGGCCCATCAAGCTGTCAAAGATTACCAATCCATGAGGTTCGACTTTCCCGACGAGGATATCATGACTTTGAGAAACATTGAAGAAAACAGATCGTATGACGGACATGAACAAGGATCCCGATGGACTCTGTACTTTGATGGTGCCTCCAACGCACTTGGAAACGGTATCGGCGCGATACTTATCTCTCCAGAAGGTTGCCACACACCTTTCACCGCTAGACTCTGCTTCAGCTGCACCAATAACATGGCCGAGTATGAAGCTTGTATCTTTGGTCTCAAGGCCGCTATTGACTTGGGAATCAAATCTTTGATTGTATTTGGGGACTCAGATTTGGTTATCAGTCAAATCAAAGGAGAGTGGGATACTAAACATCCAAACCTCATCCCTTACAAAGAACATGTCCTGACATTGTTACCACACTTCGAGCAGATTACCTTCGAGCACTTCCCGCGAGAAGAGAATCAGCTAGCAGATGCGCTAGCTACAATGTCATCCATGTTTAAACTTAACTGGGATAATGAGGCACCTCAAATCACCATTGAACGAATGGACGAACCTGCACATTGTCACGAGATTAATACCGAAGAAGTAGTGGACCGACCTTGGTTTCATGACGTCAAAAGGTATCTCGAAGCACAAGAATACCCTGATGGAGCTTCAGTCAATGACAAAAAGTTCTTAAGGAGGTTCGCAGCCAAGTTATTTCTGAGCAATGGTATCCTATACAAGTGCAATCTTGATTGTGTCCTACTCTGTTGTGTGGACAAGGTTGAAGCTGAGCAGATCATGGATGAACTACATAATGGTACCTTTGGCACCCACTCAAGTGGTCATACGATGGCTAAGAAGATTCTACGGGAAGGCTACTACTGGTCTACCATGGAAGCTGATTGTCATCAACATTCTCGTACTTGTCACAAATGCCAAATATATGATGACAAGGTATATATCCCTCCAGTTCCTCTCAATGTCTTAACAACTCCTTGGCCATTCACGATGTGGGGAATTGACATGATTGGAGAGATCAAGCCTACAACATCCAATGGGCACCGTTTCATCCTGGTGGCCATTGATTACTTTACCAAGTGGGTCGAAGAAGCTTCATTCGCCTCTGTTACAAAGAATGTGGTTGCCCGCTCCATCAAGCAGAACCTCATATGCCGGTATGGTATCCCCGACAGGATCATCACTGACAACGGTACAAATTTGAACAATACTATGATCACCGCTCTGTGCGAGCAGTTCAAGATTCAACATCACAATTCATCTCCCTATCAGCCTAAGATGAACGGTGTTGTCGAAGCCGCGAACAAAAATATCAAGAAGATCATTCAAAAAATGACAGTCACCTACAAGGACTGGCACGAGATGTTACCGTTTGCTCTGCAAGGGTACTGTACCACGGCACACACTTCAACTGGGGCAACACCCTTTTCTTTGGTATACAACATGGAGGCTGTTTTACCTATCGAGATTTAGATTCCCTCCTTGAGAATCATGAAGGATGTTGGTTTGAGTGAAGACGATTGGATTCAAACCCGGCTTGATCAACTTAACTTGATTGACAAAAAGCGACTTACTGTTGTTTGCCATGGTCAGGCGTATCAAAAACGTATGATCAAGGCCTTCAACAAGAAAGTCAAGAGACAAGTATATCAAGTCGGGGACCTTGTAATCAAGCGAATCATCTTGCCGCAAAGTGATCCCAGGGGCAAATAGACTCCAACTTACGAAGGACCATTTGTGATCAAAAATATCTTTTCTGGTGGGGCAATGATCCTGACCACCATGGACGGCGATGACCTGACGCACCCTGCAAACGCAGACATAGTCAAAAGATACTACGCATAAATGACCCGACAATTTGAAAACCTGAAAGGGCGACTTGGGCAAAAATGGGCATCTCGGTGAATCGAAAACTCGAAAGGGCGGTTCAGGCAAAAATTAGGGATAAATAAATAAAAAATCTGTACACCCGGCAAGTTGAAAACCTGAAAGGGCGACTTGGGCAAAAAAGGGTTTCCCGGTGGATCGAAAACCCAAAAGGGCGATCCTGGCAAAAGTTAGGGAATTAAAGCGTATGACTATGTCTCGTCGGATCACTTTAAGGATAATCTCTTCACGGACAAGCTCCGGGATTCTGATCAATCCAATCATTCGCGGACGAAGCAACAATTGGACAAGATACTCAGAGTTACGAAGGCTATAGCAGAATGGGAACCCCATGGAATTGTTACACATAACCATCTTTCTTTGTATAATTTTTTCTCAATTTTATGACAACATTTTCTTACTAGGATGTCTGTCTCCTTTGTATAAAATACTTACACAAAGTTAATACAAAGATACTTCAAAGTGCAAAAAATTGTTTGCCTTTTCTTTCTTTTTTACACTTATGTTTTATTTGAAAACGTCCAATGATTTATTAAATGAGCATATGCATTTGAATATAATCACTGCTTACAAATAAAACAAAATGAGAAAGGATAATTACTGATAGGTTGAAAGTATAGGAAAACGTCTTTAGGCTATTCTAGATGAAATCCCCTGCAGTACATCATCCAGATCCTCAACAGAGCTAAAGCCTTGAAATACATATCCCCAGCGGAGTTAAATTTCAAAATCCCCATCAGAACTAAGTTTCCAAACTCCCAATCCCCAGCGGAGCCAGAAAACTTTGAACTGCAAACCCTCAGTGAAGATAAAACTTTCTTCCTCAACAGAGTCCAAAACTTCAACCCTTAAACCCTGGTGGAAGATAATCCAGTTTCCTCCAATTCCCCAGAGATTTGTCTTGAAATCAGAAGATTCCCTTACAAGTTATCTTAGAAATCAGACGACAGCTTCGGATAATTCCTAAGAGTGTTGGCATACAACTCCAGCTCTTGAAAACTCTTCCACAGAATAAGCATTCTCCCCACAGAGTTATTTCCCAGCAGAACGAAGATTCTCATTCTCATTTCTCCATTTGAAGTATCCCAGGTTTCAATTCCCTGGTAGAGATCGTCAGAGTTTTCCTTATTCCCCATGAAAGTCGTGAAGGATTCTCACATCCCCATAAGTTGCCAAGGATTTTATATCTCAACAGTGGTCCAAGGATTTCTCATTCTCAGCAATCAAAGATTTTGAATCTCCAACAGCGGTCAAGGGTTTATTATCCTCGGCAGCAGTCAAAGATGTCATTATCTCCAGCTATCAAGGATTTATTTTCCTCAGCAAGACAACTAATCAACTTACATGCACATCCATTACATTCATAGAACACATTCTATTGCATCATACATGTCATGCAACATAACTTTGTGTTTCAGCTAACATTTTACCCTTTTCAGGATGAAATTAAAAGCTATCTTTAACAAATGTTCAAGGATTTCAGATACAGTACGGATACACCCCAGACACGGAGGTCATTCTACTACTCATTTAGAATTTTAAGTCAATATACAATATGGATACACCCTAGGCACAACGGTCATTCTACTACTCATTCAGACTTCAACAATCAGATACAGATTAGATACGCTCCAGACACGGAAGCCATTCTATTTCTCATTCAGATTCAACTATCAACTTCAAGTTCAGATACACTCCAGACACGGAAGTCATTATGTCACTTGTTCAGATCCCAGTTATAATACGGATACACTCCAGACACGGAAGTCATTCTGCTACTCATACAGATCTCAACTTCAGATACAGTCCAGATACGCTCCAGACACGGTTGCCATTCTGTCACTCATTCGGAATTTATCCCCAGCCCAGAGATGCTCCATACACAGGTGTTTCTCTGTCGCCCATTCAGAATTCAGATACAATACAGATACACTCCAGACACAGTAGTCATTCTGATATTCATTCGAGAATCAAATACAGTTACAGCTCGAATACGCTCCAGACACGGACACCATTCCTTTGCTCATACGAATCCAATCTTCGGATACAACTCAGATACGTTCCAGATACGGATACCAATCTGGTGTTCATTCTCCTGATTTTCAACAAACAGTCTCGGATGGCATCTTTAAGCCCATCTCCAGCAAGATTCTACCATCTCCAAATGGCATCTTTAAGCCCATTCCCCCACCTACATTTTGACGAGTGCAAATTTACGGGCACTCTAGTGTCCAATCATCTTTTACCTTCGAGTCATGAAAGGCAAATTCACCAATCTAACTCTTCAGGTTCAAGAAGATTGAACAGGGGCAGATGTTGTACCCCAAAATTTGCCCTCTCATTTTATCAAGATTTTCCCCTCACAAGACTCTTTGAACTCCAGACAGGATTAGGGTTTGCTCTGCTCGAGACATCTCCTTGCACTGATGACCTAAATTAGGGTTTGAGTTTGCACAGGATTTTTTGGACTTTCAATGCTCAAAGTTACTTTCATACTTCATGTTGGACTCATAAGATTGCTCATACCAAGTTTCAAGCTTTGAATCAAATTTTTGCCCAATCAATTGGACAGTTGACCTAAAAATCAATTGTATTGGGGGAAAAGTCAATTGTGGCCAATTTACAGTCAAACCTCACAATTTTTGATCTGCATCAACATTATAGGCTCATATGAACCATTTGATCAAGTTTGGACCACAACTCCTCAAGAAATTTGATCAGATCATCAAAAGGGCAAAAAGGTCATTTTTAGGGTTTTGACTGCACAAGGGCAATTTTTGATTTTTAACCTAGCCAATGGCAAATTGGGTTCAAGCATGGATTCAAGGACTCAATGGAATCATCTTTACCTATTCACAAGGTTCAAAATATCTCAAATGCATTGGATTGACAGATGAATTTTTCAGTCAACTGATCAAAATTTGACTGTACACTAAAAAGTCAAACTTTGACTTTTTGGTCAAAATCAAGTGACAAGGGTCATTTTTCATGAAGATGAGTCAAAACATGAAACTTGTTCATCAAGAAACATAATTTAGCAAATTAGGGTTTAAGATTGAAAAATTTCATAACTTAGAATTTTTCTAAGTTATGAAATTTTCTTAATTTTTCCCAACTTTGCTCAACATTTTCACCATGATGAAATTGGATTCAAACAAAACTTCCAACATGAAAGTTGTAGTCCTCCACAAAGTCTACAACTTTAATTCACAAAGTTTTCCTAAAAGAAGCTTGGATCTCAAGTTATGATTTTTGGAACAAGGGTCCATGAAACTTTTAACTTAGTGAAATTTTGCCCTAGTTTAGGCAGGATTTTGACCTATCTTCATGGCCATTTTTAACATAGTTCCACTTGGAATATCAAATTTCATTTCAAAGATGGATTGTAGAGAATGTTACAAGCTTTCCAAAATGTCTAAGAACTCTCCAAAATCATTTATGGTTAGGGAGAATCAAAGATTTAAATTTGGCAAAAGCTCACTTTGATCCATGGCATTTTCATGTTGACACAAGTTGCAAAATCTGTCCAAACTTGCTTTGTACTTGATTACAGGTATCTAAACCCTTTCATACTCAATAATTAAATGCAAATCGGGTTTGAAGCTTTGTTCTGATCATTAGAGGATTACACAAGAGTTCAATCCATTTTTGGCAAAAAGTGAGCAATACCATTTACATAAAGCATGCTTTATGTCAAATTGTATTTCTTGAGCCATACACCAAGCCTTTTGCTGCAAACAAAGCTCCCTAATGTCAGGCAAAGTTCAACCACTTTGAGCAGCTAGAGTACAAGCCAGTTGTGATCGGTGGATCTGGAACTGACTGTTTAACGCTGGTTCGCGAAATGTCGCGGAAGCAAGAGTCGCCACCGTCTTTTATTTTCTCCAAATGGAAAGGACAAAAGCACAGAAAAATTCCTTAAAGAGATTGCTCTCGGTTCGGGAGGTAGGTTATAGAAAGGGAAGGTATTAGCACCCTTTCTATCCATGGTTATCCATGGGCTCTTAGATACTTGCTCATTGTGTTTTCAAAAATGGTTTGTTTGCTTTTCAACTGTGGGTTTTAAAAAAAGTTTCTTTGAAAAATTTCAGATCGACTCATACGTCAGAGTGTTTGAAAAAAATTTGCTTTTGAAAGCTTTTTGAAAAGTGCCGGTGAAAAGATGTTTTGATTTGTTTTTGAAGAGAGCAAGTATCCTTGAGAACCTACCTACCCTAAGGAATTCGTCTGTGTAAACGTCCTTTAAAGTAGTGCCATCCCACCATTGAGAGGTAGGTAGCACCACCGTTGGAGGTGTTCGGGTCAATTCGATGTTCGGGACGTGGTGATCACCAGAGCAATGGGAAGACACCTTAGAAGCTACCCTCATGCCAGGTTCCCGGATCATGAGGACTTACTAAGACGTCCTCTACTCGACGACCACCTTTCGAAAGGCAACAGTGAGGCGTACCCTAGGGGTAGTGTGTGCGAATTGTGTGTCGTTTTCATTTGATATTTGTCTTTTGTCATGTCATTGTGATCTACGCTTGATTTTAATTAAGACATTCATTCTTGCATGCTTTTTAACAGTTAATATTTTGCGAGGAAATAAATCTAAGCTATTACAAAGGCGCGGGTCCACATCGCCAAAATTAAACCGGACCCGATTTGACGGAAAGATAAATAAAGCGAATAAAAGTGCGAGAAATAAAGTTGTTACAAGGCTTTGGGACATGTACATAATTATTTAAACGATTATAAAATAAATGCGCGAAATAAAGGAATTAAAACAAAACTAGGGCGTTGGACCCTTTTGCAAACAATTAAAATTAATAAGGAATTTAAAATTAAAATTAAATGAAAATGGTATTTTTGTGTTTTTTAGATTTAATGAGAAAAAGGAGTTAATTGAAATTAAATTAAAAGGCAAACCCTAATTCTAATATTTATTTATTATGAAAGAATTAAAATATAATCTACATTAAACCCTAATTTATTTATGTACAATTTAAATAGGAAAATAAATAAATAATTATTATTGCTAAAAAGAAAATTAGAAGGAAGAAAACTTACTAATTAGCCTAGTTCTATATTTTTGTATTTTGTTATTAAAAAGAATTAAATTTGTAACCTAATTAAAACTAAATAATTACAAGCTTTTATTTATGAAAATAATTATAATATAAATATTTATTATTTTTTTGGTCTTTTCTGATTTTTGAATGTTTTTATATTTTTATGAAAATAAATTAATTATGTTAAAACAAAGAAAATAAATGAAATAGCAAAAATAAAATATAAGGAGAAAAATAGAAAAATGCAAACCAGGGGGGGTAACCCCAATTTAGGAGGTACAAGCTTAAGAATTCTGGCCCACTTGCTTGAAATCTCATTGACTTTCCCAATCACGTATGATGCATTTGACCAGGATTTATGCGCTCCTTGAATCCCTGCCTTTGCCTTGATCGCTTAGGACGCGTGTAGGCTTGACCATTGAGGATGCATGGTGTACACCCATAGTAGCGCTGCATATGAACACTTATGGCAAAATAATATTGGAATTGTGCAGACCTGGGGTTCGAACCCAGGTCTTGAACGCTACAAGCATAGATGCCTGCCACTGAGCCAGTTTGATCACATTTAATATATAACATCAAATAAATAATATAAAGAACAAACTGCATTAGTGGGAGTCAGCGCGCGAAAGTTTGAATGGACCTATCCCCATGTGACACGCCTTTGTCTTCTCCATCATCTCTGAAACATAAAAGCATTAGGCAACGGTTTTGACACCGTTGCAGAAAATAACATATGAGAAAATAACGATTAGGCCAGGAGGCCACATAAATTAATCGCGATGGTTGTTTCTTGTTCGTTGGAACATGCTGGTTTGAATGATAATGGTCTTGAGGCTTGATTTTACTCCGTTTCAAAAGCCCTAATTCAAAAAGCTGAAAACCCTAAAAGCCACGCATGGTGAAATCTGATTTACAGGGTAATAATGCAATTAAATATGGTGGTTAGCTTTAGAATATCATGAGGAACAAGAATCAATCAATGAAATGTCATGAAAATGCGTAAAATATAGAATACGATTTTGAAATTTCCATGGAATGTCTTGAGTTCTGTACCCCAATTCCTTGAGCTTTGGTGGTTGATATTGATTGGAATATGATCAGGAGTCCACGAGCAAGCTTTTGGAATGAGTATTAGGGCTTAAAACCACCTCTAACCTTGAAATCAGTTTTGTGTTTTATGGAAAAAAAGTCAAGTTTGCCAAGGAGTTTTCAGCGCAGCTTTGTGTGTTCAGGCATTAGGTTTATGATCAGGGTTATGTAGTGAGATGATTAGGTCAACAAAACTTGATACAATCTCTTGCAATTATGGATTAAGATATTTGATTTTCTTAAGATTTTTCCAAATCTTTTCCATGTGCATTTTGCTCTCAATCATGCCAATCACACCAAAACTTTCCCCTTTAGTACTTACACGAAATATTGAGTCCAAACCTACATAAAAAGATTTGTTTTCATTAGGTTTGTATTTTTTGTGCATTTTATTTAATTAAATGAATTATAAATGATAAATAATCCAAATAAATAAATAAAAATGGAGAAAAACTTCCTTTTGGGCCTAATGGTCGTGCATAGGCTTGGCATGAAGAAACTTGGAAGAAAAATGGGCCCATTTGCATTTTTAGGTCATTTGAACCATTGTTGACTTTTCAAAATTCCCAAAAATTTCCCAACTTTCACAAGGCATAACTTGGTCAAGTTTTAAGCTTTTCTCATGTTCTTGGACATTTTGGAAAGGTCTTTGAGTCCTCTAACCAATTCCTTTGGTCCCATGTCATTTTGATTTACCAATCTCAAGTTATGGCCTTTGACTTAAAGTCACTTTTTGTTGACTTTTGAAAATGGCCTATAATGTTGAAATTGATAACTTTTTGTGAGAGCATTTCTTGGACTTGAAGTATGAAGATGAGTTGTAGGAAATGTCTTTCTCTTCAAAATGAGCTTTGGATGGAATTTTTCTGATAATCCATGTGAAAGTTATGCCCTGGTCAATTTCAGTTGACTTTTTCAGCTGTCCAAATATAGCAACTTTTGCATCTTGATGATTTCTGAGCCAAATTTTGAGAATCATGATCAAGCATTGATCAAATGATGTTTGTGGCCTCAAAATGATATGTTGACCAAAAATTTGAACTTTTGACTGTCAAATGACCATTTTGCCCCTACAGTTGACTGTAGTGCAATTTAGGGTTTTGACTGTGCAATTTTGAGCTGAATGCCTTGAAACTTGATATGAGGATATTGACCATCTTTGTAGGCATGTGAGACTTGATTGGGCCTTTGAAAACTTCATTTTCTTGATCAGAACCCAAACCCTAGTTTTGACTGTATAGGAGACAGTTGAACTGCATAGCCCTTGGAGAATTTTGTGACCTTGACTTGGCAATTTCTTGAAGAATATGGGAGGGCAAATTTTGGGGTACAACAGTTGCCCCTGTTCAATCTTCTCAGACCTGAGGATGCAGATTGGCTGACGTGCCTTTCGTAATCCGAGGGTAGAAGATGATTGGACACTAGAGTGCCCAGAAATTTGCGCTCACATAGTGGCAGCGTGGTGGGAATGGGCTTATAGATGCCATTTGGAGATTGCTGGATAGGACGATGGGCTTATCGATGCCATCTGGATGTTGATCGCATAGGAGATTCCTTAGCGAGAACCTGCATACCTGCAAAAGAGAAAATGAGTACCTGACACGCTGCAGGAGCTGATTTTAGATGCTTGGTATAGATATATCCTGACTGGTTACAGGAGCTGAATCTGGAGCTTCAAACGCTGATGAATGAACCAGGGATGGTTACTACCTTAGCATGAATGGTAAGAGAACCTTGGGCGACTTTAACTTCAACAACGCTTGTTGAGAAAAATCTTGGGTGTCTTTAACTCAACAACGCTTGTTGAGAAAAATCTTGGGTGTCTTCTACTGGAATAAGAATCAGAGAGATCTTAGGGTCGATCTGACTGAACCAGAGAGGGCCTTTGACTGGATAAGCATCAGGAAAATCTTAGGGTCGATTTAACTGAACCGGACAAGGTCTTGGAATATCTTCAACTGGATAAGCATCAGGGAGATCTTAGGGTCGATCTGACTGAACCAAGAGAAGGCCTTTGACTGGATAAGCATCAGGAAAATCTTAGGGTCGATTTAACTGAACCGGTCTAGGTCTTGAAACATCTACAACTGGATAAGCATCAGGGAGATCTTAAGGTCGATCTGACTGAACCAGAGAAGGCCTTTGACTGGATAAGCATCAGGAAAATCTTTGGGTCGATTTAACTGAACCGGACAAGGTCTTGAAATATCTTCAGCTGGATAAGCATCAGGGAGATCTTAGGGTCGATCTGACTGAACCAGAGAAGGCCTTTGACTGGATAAGCATCAGGAAAATCTTAGGGTCGATTTAACTGAACCGGTCTAGGTCTTGAAATATGGTTGAGAATTTCAACTGCATCTTTCCTGAAAGGTAAAGGTCAGTCCTATGCAATGTATGATATGGATCAAGCAATGATGTTCTCAACATAAATGAGATTTGTATGATATGATGCGTCTATGCATGCTATAATGATGTATGTGATGTTTTATGTATGTTTTTGTCTAGGAAAGTGAATCCTTGACGGGTGCCGGGAAGTCGTATCCTGGGCTGATATTTGAAGAATAGATTTTGCTTCCGCTGAGGATGATAACTGCAAGAATACCGGTAGGAGAAGATGACTCCGTTGCGAAATAAACTTGGCAAAGGGAGGATTCTGTGGGGAGAAAAGATACTCTAGCGACCATGCTGGGAAGCAATACTCTGTGGGAAGAGGGATGCCTTGCTGAATTGTTGATAACTTGCTGAGGATACCCTTGTTGTTGGAAGTGTTAATGAACTTCGCTGGGGATAAGAAGGCTTCGTCGACGACGCTCTTTCCATGGCTTTTGGCTGAGGATAACCCAGTTATATCCTATTGAGGAAATAACTCTTTGAATCAAGCCGGACGATGCGTTCGTGCTCTGTGAGGGATAAGCTTCCAGAATCTACTGGGGATAAGCTCACTGCTTGGGGATATGGACTCCATCCTTCCTGGGGAAACCGGATTGGACTCTTCTGGGGAAGCTTTGATATGCTGGGGAAGTGATCCCTTTGAATGTTAAGATACCGCCGGGGAACAATCTTTAGACCAAGACTGCCGGGGATGCTTGTTAAGAATATATGTATTGCTGCTGGGGAATGTTTGAGATCGGCTGGAGGATACTTAATTTCTTTGATATTTGATGATTTTGTTTGGAGAGAAATGTATTGTTTTACTGAACCACTCTCTGGGGAATTAAGATACACTAGGCCTTGTTCTTTAGCTGGACCTACCTTGGTACCTTGGAGGATAGAACAATTAGACTGCTCAGACAACTCTTTATTGCCCCTGTTTCTAGTGTCACCTGCAATTAATTCCTTTGTTTCGTATGCAACTATTTATGAGTTAGCAAATTATTGTCAATGCATATATCACAAATTGAACCTTGGACGTTCTTCGCAAAACAAAACAGAAAAGGAAAAAACACTTGGCACGTTTAACTGAAAAATATATTTGTATTGATTTTTGAATGGCCTGAATAGGCGTTTTGTGTACAAGAGGCTGACGCCCTAGTAAGAGGTACGTCGCCGAGCAAGAGTTTATACAAGTTTTGTACAAAAGAAAATAAAACAGCTGTGTGAAAGATGAATGATCCACTGGGTTTCAACTCTGCTATTGCCTTTATAACTCCGAGCGTCTCATCACTTGATGACCTTGGTTGAAGGTGAAGCTGACTGATCGATGCCGTTTGAGCTTGATGCAGATACCGGATTCTGGATGCAAAGTGATCCAATGAGACATAGTATTACGCTTTATCCCTAATTTTTGCCTGGACCGCCCTTTCGGGTTTTCAGTCCACCGGGATACCCATTTTTGCCCAAGCCGCCTTTTCAGGTTTTCGACTTGCCGGGTGTACAGATTTTTTCATTTTCATCCCTTCATTTTGCCCGAACCCTTTTGGTTCGACGGGAAGCCCTAATTTTTGCCTAGGCATGTCAGCCTAGCGGGTCTTTTTTATGCGTAGTATTTTTTAACTATGTCTGCATTGGCGGGGTGAGGAAGGTCGTCACCATCCATGTTGGTTAAAATCATTGCTCCTCCTGAGAACACATGCTTAACCACAAATGGCCCTTCGTACGTAGGGGTCCATTTGCCCCTTGGATCACTCTGAGGAAGGATGATTCTCTTGATTACCAGATCCCCAACTTGATATTCCTGTGGTCTGACCTTTTTGTTAAATGCCCTGATCATTCGTTTCTGATACGTCTGACCATGACAGATAGCAGCAAGTCTTTTCTCGTCAATGAGGTTAAGTTGGTCAAGTCGTGTCTGGATCCAATCATCTTCGTCTAGATTTGCGTCCTTCATTATCCGGAGAGAGGGAATTTGCACTTCGATTGGCAAGACTGCCTCCATGCCATAAACCAGAGAGAAAGGAGTTGCCCCGGTTGACGTCCTAGCTGAGGTACGGTACCCATGCAGAGCGAACGGTAACATCTCGTGCCAATCTTTGTAAGTCACTGTCATCTTCTGCACGATTTTCTTGATGTTCTTATTTGCTGCTTCTACAGCCCCATTCATCTTTGGTCTGTAAGGAGAAGAATTGTGGTGCTGTATCTTGAACTGTTCGCAAAGCTCAGCAATCATCTTATTGTTCAGATTGGTACCGTTGTCCGTAATAATTCGCTCAGGGACACCGTATCGACAGATCAGATTGTGCCGAATAAACCGTGCCACAACAGTCTTGGTTACTGTAGCATAGGATGCTGCCTCAACCCACTTCGTAAAATAATCAATCGCCACTAGGATGAAGCGATGTCCATTGGATGCCGTAGGTTTAATTTCGCCGATCATGTCTATACCCCACATTGCAAACGGCCAAGGCGCAGTCAGAACATTCAGGGGAACTGGAGGAACATGCACCTTGTCTGCATAAATCTGGCATTTGTGGCATGTTCTGGAGTGTTGGTAGCAGTCAGCTTCCATTGTGGACCAGTAGTATCCTGCCCGTAGGATCTTCTTAGCCATGGTATGCCCACTGGAGTGCGTACCAAAGGTCCCTTCATGTAGCTCCTCCATGATTCTTTCTGCTTCAGTCTTATCCACACAACGCAGCAAGGTTGAATCATGGTTTCTCTTGTACAAGATGCTGTTGCTTAGGAAGAACTTGGCTGCGAACCTCCTCAGGAATTTCTTATCATTGACAGAGGCACCTTCAGGGTATTCCTGAGCTTCCAGATATCTCTTCACTTCGTGGTACCAAGGCTTCTCAGTCACCAATTCAGCTTCGAGATCACAACAGTATGCCGGTTCGTCCAGTTTCCAGATGATGATCCGGGGAGCTTCATTATCCCATTTGACCTTGAACATTGAAGACATTGTAGCTAACGCGTCCGCTAACTGATTCTCTTCTCTTGGAAAGTGCTCGAAGGTTATCTCTGTAAAGTGAGGAATCAGGGTCAACACACATTCTCTGTAAGGAATCAAGTTTGGATGTCTCGTATCCCACTCTCCTTTGATCTGATTGACCACAAGAGCGGAATCTCCGAAAACACTTAGAAATTTGATCCTTAAGTCAATCGCAGCTTGAAGACCCATGATACACGCCTCATACTCCGCCATGTTGTTGGTACAGTTGAAACACAGCCGGGCAGTGAGTGGAGTATGAGTACCTTGTGGAGATATGATGATGGCGCCGATACCATTTCCCAAAGCATTGGAAGCTCCGTCAAAGTGCATAGACCATCGGGATCCTGGTTCAGGTCCTTCATCCGGTCCAGGTACTTCACAATCAGTTACAATCATGATGCTTTCATCCGGAAACTCGAAGTTCATTGATTGGTAGTCATCTACAGCTTGATGAGCTAAGTGGTCTGCCAGTACACTTCCCTTGATGGCTTTCTGGGTTGTATACTGAATGTCGTATTCCGTCAAGATCATTTGCCATCTTGCAATTCTCCCAGACAGAGCAGGCTTTTCGAATATGTACTTTATAGGATCCATCTTTGAGATCAACAAGGTAGTGTGAGTCAGCATATACTGTCTCAGCCGGCGAGCAGCCCATACCAAAGCGCAGCAAGTTTTCTCAAGCAGTGAGTATCGGGTCTCACAGTCGGTAAACTTTTTGCTAAGGTAATAAATGGCATGCTCTTTTCGGCCAGACTCGTCATGCTGCCCCAGCACACACCCCATTGAGTTGTCCAGCACTGTCAGGTATAGTATCAGAGGTCTCCCTTCAACCGGTGGCATAAGGATAGGTGGTTCTTGGAGATACTCTTTGATTCTGTCGAAAGCAGCCTGACATTCATCGTTCCAACATACTACCTGATCTTTCTTCAGTAGCTTGAAGATTGGCTCACAGGTAGCAGTCAGATGAGAGATGAATCGAGCAATGTAATTCAGGCGTCCTAAAAAGCCTCTGACCTCCTTCTCTGTCTTGGGAACTGGCATCTCTTGAATAGCTTTGACCTTAGCAGGGTCCACTTGAATACCTTTATCACTGACCACGAAGCCTAGCAACTTCCCAGATCTTACCCCAAAGGTGCACTTGTTCGGGTTCAATCTCAGCTTGTACAGTTTCAACCGGTCAAACAACTTTTGCAGGTGATCTAGATGCTCTTCCTCAGTCTGGGACCTAGCGATCATGTCGTCCACATACACTTCGATCTCATGATGGATCATATCATGAAATAAGGCAACCATGGCACGTTGGTAGGTTGCCCCAGCATTCTTTAATCCGAACGGCATGACCTTGTAACAGAAGGTGCCCCACTGAGTAACAAATGTAGTCTTCTCCATGTCTTCAGGTGCCATCTTGATCTGATTGTAACCTGAAAAGCCGTCCATGAAAGAGAACACTTTATGCTGAGCTGTATTATCAACAAGGACATCAATGTGAGGCAAGGGGAAGTCATCCTTGGGGCTGGCCCTGTTCAGATCCCTGTAATCGACACACATTCTGACCTTACCGTCCTTCTTAGGTACCGGCACCACATTAGCAACCCACTGAGGGTAAGAAGTTACTGCAAGAAACCCGGCATCAAACTGTTTCATGACTTCGGCTTTAATCTTCTCGGACATCTCTGGGCGCATCCGACGGACCTTTTGTTTAACTGGAGGGCAGTCTTCCCTAGTCGGCAAATGATGGACGACAATATCTGTATCCAACCCTGGCATGTCTTCGTAGGACCAGGCAAAGATCTCCATATAGTCATGCAGCATCTTGGTTAACCGTTGCTTCACGCTGAGCTCTAGGTTGGCACCAATCTTTACCTCTTTCCTGTCTGCCTCAGTACCCAGGTTTATTGTTTCCACTGGCTCTTCATGGGGTTGAATTGCCCTCTCTTCCTGAAGCAACAGTCTAGCAAGCTCGCCAGGCACTTCGCAATCATCTTCACCTTCGTCTTCGGCTAAGTTGATCGGATTTTCGAAGTCATAACCGGCATTAGCAGAGTTGTTATCAGTGAGATCCAGAGTGGATTGGAACCTGTATGAGTGAGTGTGTGTGTAAATACAGCTGTTTTTTTGAAAATTATGTAAAGGAAAAGAAAGACAGAAAAGGAACATAATATTTGCAATGCGAAAAATACGTCCAAGATTTTCATTCATGATGTATAAAATGACAGCTTGTATGCCCTCACAAATAGAACCACGGTGCCTCGGGTAAGACACCGGGCCATAGAGTTTATCCTTGTTTATTACAAAATAACAAAACATAGGAATTCATTACTTAGTAACAAAAGAAACAGGGAGATTGTCCTTTGTGCTCCAATTGTTAAGTCCACCGTCAGTTGCCGGGTAGATCCAGCTATCGAACTCAGCTTCATCAACTTCCTCTCCGTCCCCAATAGCATTAACTCCATGAGCAGGCAGGGGAGCTGTCACCACGTTAGGCTTGTCAGATGCCTCAAACTGTACCTCCTTAGCATCAATGAGGTCCTGCAGCTTGTTCTTTAGTGCCCAACAGTCATCAGTAGAGTGCCCCGGGCTTTCTGAATGGTAAGCACAACGAGCATTCGGGTTGTACTTGGGGGATGCAGTATTTGGGAACTTAGGAGCCTCCCTGACAGTCACCAAATTGGTTGCGAGCAACTGTGGCAGGATCTGCGATAAGGTCATGTTTAACCGGGTGAATTCTCTCCGGGGTCTTTCCACCTTCTGAGTATTGTTTGGCCGGGGAGCGGCAGCAGGCTTAGCAATCATGACCGCACTGACAGATTGGCGGTGCTCATGTCTTTCTGATCTCCTGGAACCATATACGGCGCTAGACTCCTTTTTAAACGGTTTCTTTTCTGAACTAGATGAGGCACCCTTTGCAATCTTCCCAGATTTCAGCCCAGCTTCAATTCTCTCCCCAGTCAAGATTAAATCAGTGAAACCAGCAGAAGAATTCCCAATGAGATGGTTGAAGAATGGCCCAGATAGGGTCCCCAAGAACATGTCAACCAACTCCCGATCAGTCAATGGTGGCTGCACCCTGCCAGCCAGGTCTCTCCACTTATGAGCGTACTCCTTAAAACCTTCGCTTGCACCTAACGCCATACCCTGGAGTTGGGTACGTGTGGGGGCAAGGTCGGCATTATACTGATACTGCTTGTAGAAAGCAGTAGCCAGCTCCTCCCAGTTACGAACTTTGGTCCCATCCAGCTGATAGAACCATTCGAGATGAGTCCCTGAAAGACTCTCCTGGAAGAAGTGGATCCATAGATTCTTGTCCGCAGAGTACGGCTGAATTTTCCGAACATAGGACCTTAAATGCAGCTTGGGACAAGATGCCCCGTCATACTTCGAGAAGGATGGTGCTTTGAATTTATGCGGGATAATCACACCAGTCGACAAACCCAGATCTCCGAAATCCAGCCCAGGTGCCTGTTGCACCTCCATAGCCTTCAACCTGTCCTCCAGTTGTTTGTACCTGTCATCTGCAGGAGGGTACTGCTCCTCATCAAAATCTGTCTCGTTGTCGGAGACGACCGGACTAGGAACCTTTACTTCTGCCTGAGAAGGACTCCTGCCAACAGAAGAACCAGCCTCTTCATGCTGCAGAGTATTACCCAACCTTCGGCCCGAGTTGAATAGAACAGTTCTTCTTTTCTTCTTCTTCTCCTTCTTTAGGAGCATAGTCTTCAGTTCTTCTTGGCCTTTAGCTAGACCCATGATTAGTTCTTGAAACTGCGCATTCTGCGCCTGGAGAGCCTTGATTGATGTCTCTGTTGATTCAGATCCGGGATTCATGATGCTGAAATAAACAGCGAAGAACTGTAAGCAACCTGAAAAGGGAAAAACCTGCTATGCACATGATGTATGAAATGCGTATGCAATGCATTCAAGGGTTCGAAAGTTCAAATTTGTTGTAGACAAAAAGGAACACACGTTATCATTAAAGAAATCATTGTTTAATACATCAAAGCCTCATGGGCAAAAATACAAAAATCAAATCAATCCCAAAATACACTGCGCATCCTCTTCGGAGCTATGTAGGTGTTGAGATTCCTCTCCTCATGCAACAGGCGAGTGAGCTCCAGGACCTTCTTTTCACTGGCATGCAGACTAGTCTCAAGAGAATTCCGCTCTTCCTTTAGCTGGATCCAGCTCTTCTGCATTTCTTCCCAGGATGTGGGCATATCAGGGTGCTGAATAACATGAGACACTTCCCCTTCCGAGACAGGCTCTTTGATTACTGGAAGCATGTGAGGATAAGGCATGACTAACTTCTGAGAGCGGGCGCGTACCCATTTGAGATAGGGTTCCAAAGGGATGGAATTCCTATGCCCCAGTGTCTTGCTGTCTATCCTACTGGGCATCCTCCAGGCTCTGATAAATCTCTGGCGAAGTCCATGAGTATCATTGTCGAAGTCAAAAACTATGTCGGGAATTAACATGTCATGAGGACCGTCCCTCCGAGCATAACCAAACTGTCTCCAAGCCAGGCATGGGCTATAAGTAATACCTCCTCTGATTCCAAGTAAAGGAACATTAGGGTACTCCCCACAACGATCAATGATAGTGACATCTCCTCTGGATCTAGGACACCAATGTATATCTGCATGTGTAAGAGTCATCAACCGTTGTGACCATCTCAAACCCCGCTCATTCTTCAGGACTGATTGGGGAAGGTGCGAAATAAACCACCTTCCCAGGAGAGGAGTGCAACACATAAGGACACCTCTTTTTCTCATGGTTCGAGTGTAACATGAGTGAAGGATGTCCCCCAGCAACGTAGGTATAGGATTCCTGGACATAAAGATCTGGACCGCACTGATATCAATGAGCTGATCTGGATTAGGGAACAACACCAAACCATAGACAAGGAGGGCTACCACTTCTTCAAAAGCTTGCAAGTCAAGGGAGTTCCAACATTCAAGGGCCTTCTCAAACAGAAACCTGGCTAAGAACCCTTTGATACCACTTCTAACTTCCCAATGTCCCTTGAGGTCAGATGACTGTAGGTGCAAGGCTTTAGCAATTTCTTCAAGCTTAGGTTCCTTTTCTGTACCGTTGAAGGGTAGCTGATCAAGGATAGGGATCTTCAGGAGCCGGGAGAACTCCTCCAATGTAGGTACCAACTGATAGTCCAAGAAGGTAAAGCAGTGATGCAGAGGGTCAAAGAACTGGAACAAGACCTTTATCATATCTTCCTCAATGTTGGTGTTGACCAAGCTGATGAGGCTTCCATGCCTTTCACTGAATGAAGAGTTCTCGGGAATCCTGGATATAAGCTCCTTAAGCTGAGGAGGGACCCTTACAAGATTGACCTGAATTGTCTTTCTACGAACAGTTTCCATGTCCTACAAAACAAGAACAAAGATGAAAATTCGAACCCCTGAAATGGTTAGTCAATGCATATGATGCAGGATGATGTCATGATGCTATGATTAAACACACCACAGATATTTACAAAGACAAACATGTAGGGCACACAAGGCACACAAGACAAGCCCTTAAGGTTTAAGGCCAGCATGGGGTCTGGGTAGTACCCTCTTGAAGTTGGTGGGTTCAACCTGTCCTAATCAAAGTAACCGGGTTCTAAGGTTCCCAATATCACGGGATTGCTTTCATTGTTCATCGTTTCGATTTAGCCACTGAACTGGCGACCGAAATATTCCAGGAAAGCAACCCTCAATTGAGCGTAGTATCGAGTATCAACCAACCTCGGACTGCACCAAAGTCAGTTATCTCACTACCCTAAAGAGGCCAAGATTGTTCAATTAAGGTTCCTAAGGTCTGTTGATGCTTCACGACACCACGCGGAGGCCCCGTACTCTCCTTGACTGAACTCAAGGGTTACCGGTACACACCAAAGTGCCACATCAACGTAGCAGACTGTTTCAACCATGTCGGTATACCCCGCACAGTTCCCTCACAGCCTTGTTGCTACTTTCTAAGAAAGGTATCCCCCAGATCCGGGTTTAGGATCTATAGAACTCCCAAGCAACCCACAATTTTAAAGCACACAAGGAAAACAATTGAAAACATAGTTATGAGCTAGCCCTAAGGTACACCTCACTTTAAGTTTAGTTCCCCAGCAGAGTCGCCAGTTCTGTGATCGGTGGATCTGGAACTGACTGTTTAACGCTGGTTCGCGAAATGTCGCGGAAGCAAGAGTCGCCACCGTCTTTTATTTTCTCCAAATGGAAAGGACAAAAGCACAGAAAAATTCCTTAAAGAGATTGCTCTCGGTTCGGGAGGTAGGTTATAGAAAGGGAAGGTATTAGCACCCTTTCTATCCATGGTTATCCATGGGCTCTTAGATACTTGCTCATTGTGTTTTCAAAAATGGTTTGTTTGCTTTTCAACTGTGGGTTTTAAAAAAAGTTTCTTTGAAAAATTTCAGATCGACTCATACGTCAGAGTGTTTGAAAAAAATTTGCTTTTGAAAGCTTTTTGAAAAGTGCCGGTGAAAAGATGTTTTGATTTGTTTTTGAAGAGAGCAAGTATCCTTGAGAACCTACCTACCCTAAGGAATTCGTCTGTGTAAACGTCCTTTAAAGTAGTGCCATCCCACCATTGAGAGGTAGGTAGCACCACCGTTGGAGGTGTTCGGGTCAATTCGATGTTCGGGACGTGGTGATCACCAGAGCAATGGGAAGACACCTTAGAAGCTACCCTCATGCCAGGTTCCCGGATCATGAGGACTTACTAAGACGTCCTCTACTCGACGACCACCTTTCGAAAGGCAACAGTGAGGCGTACCCTAGGGGTGGTGTGTGCGAATTGTGTGTCGTTTTCATTTGATATTTGTCTTTTGTCATGTCATTGTGATCTACGCTTGATTTTAATTAAGACATTCATTCTTGCATGCTTTTTAACAGTTAATATTTTGCGAGGAAATAAATCTAAGCTATTACAAAGGCGCGGGTCCACATCGCCAAAATTAAACCGGACCCGATTTGACGGAAAGATAAATAAAGCGAATAAAAGTGCGAGAAATAAAGTTGTTACAAGGCTTTGGGACATGTACATAATTATTTAAACGATTATAAAATAAATGCGCGAAATAAAGGAATTAAAACAAAACTAGGGCGTTGGACCCTTTTGCAAACAATTAAAATTAATAAGGAATTTAAAATTAAAATTAAATGAAAATGGTATTTTTGTGTTTTTTAGATTTAATGAGAAAAAGGAGTTAATTGAAATTAAATTAAAAGGCAAACCCTAATTCTAATATTTATTTATTATGAAAGAATTAAAATATAATCTACATTAAACCCTAATTTATTTATGTACAATTTAAATAGGAAAATAAATAAATAATTATTATTGCTAAAAAGAAAATTAGAAGGAAGAAAACTTACTAATTAGCCTAGTTCTATATTTTTGTATTTTGTTATTAAAAAGAATTAAATTTGTAACCTAATTAAAACTAAATAATTACAAGCTTTTATTTATGAAAATAATTATAATATAAATATTTATTATTTTTTTGGTCTTTTCTGATTTTTGAATGTTTTTATATTTTTATGAAAATAAATTAATTATGTTAAAACAAAGAAAATAAATGAAATAGCAAAAATAAAATATAAGGAGAAAAATAGAAAAATGCAAACCAGGGGGGGGTAACCCCAATTTAGGAGGTACAGGCTTAAGAATTCTGGCCCACTTGCTTGAAATCTCATTGACTTTCCCAATCACGTATGATGCATTTGACCAGGATTTATGCGCTCCTTGAATCCCTGCCTTTGCCTTGATCGCTTAGGACGCGTGTAGGCTTGACCATTGAGGATGCATGGTGTACACCCATAGTAGCGCTGCATATGAACACTTATGGCAAAATAATATTGGAATTGTGCAGACCTGGGGTTCGAACCCAGGTCTTGAACGCTACAAGCATAGATGCCTGCCACTGAGCCAGTTTGATCACATTTAATATATAACATCAAATAAATAATATAAAGAACAAACTGCATTAGTGGGAGTCAGCGCGCGAAAGTTTGAATGGACCTATCCCCATGTGACACGCCTTTGTCTTCTCCATCATCTCTGAAACATAAAAGCATTAGGCAACGGTTTTGACACCGTTGCAGAAAATAACATATGAGAAAATAACGATTAGGCCAGGAGGCCACATAAATTAATCGCGATGGTTGTTTCTTGTTCGTTGGAACATGCTGGTTTGAATGATAATGGTCTTGAGGCTTGATTTTACTCCGTTTCAAAAGCCCTAATTCAAAAAGCTGAAAACCCTAAAAGCCACGCATGGTGAAATCTGATTTACAGGGTAATAATGCAATTAAATATGGTGGTTAGCTTTAGAATATCATGAGGAACAAGAATCAATCAATGAAATGTCATGAAAATGCGTAAAATATAGAATACGATTTTGAAATTTCCATGGAATGTCTTGAGTTCTGTACCCCAATTCCTTGAGCTTTGGTGGTTGATATTGATTGGAATATGATCAGGAGTCCACGAGCAAGCTTTTGGAATGAGTATTAGGGCTTAAAACCACCTCTAACCTTGAAATCAGTTTTGTGTTTTATGGAAAAAAAGTCAAGTTTGCCAAGGAGTTTTCAGCGCAGCTTTGTGTGTTCAGGCATTAGGTTTATGATCAGGGTTATGTAGTGAGATGATTAGGTCAACAAAACTTGATACAATCTCTTGCAATTATGGATTAAGATATTTGATTTTCTTAAGATTTTTCCAAATCTTTTCCATGTGCATTTTGCTCTCAATCATGCCAATCACACCAAAACTTTCCCCTTTAGTACTTACACGAAATATTGAGTCCAAACCTACATAAAAAGATTTGTTTTCATTAGGTTTGTATTTTTTGTGCATTTTATTTAATTAAATGAATTATAAATGATAAATAATCCAAATAAATAAATAAAAATGGAGAAAAACTTCCTTTTGGGCCTAATGGTCGTGCATAGGCTTGGCATGAAGAAACTTGGAAGAAAAATGGGCCCATTTGCATTTTTAGGTCATTTGAACCATTGTTGACTTTTCAAAATTCCCAAAAATTTCCCAACTTTCACAAGGCATAACTTGGTCAAGTTTTAAGCTTTTCTCATGTTCTTGGACATTTTGGAAAGGTCTTTGAGTCCTCTAACCAATTCCTTTGGTCCCATGTCATTTTGATTTACCAATCTCAAGTTATGGCCTTTGACTTAAAGTCACTTTTTGTTGACTTTTGAAAATGGCCTATAATGTTGAAATTGATAACTTTTTGTGAGAGCATTTCTTGGACTTGAAGTATGAAGATGAGTTGTAGGAAATGTCTTTCTCTTCAAAATGAGCTTTGGATGGAATTTTTCTGATAATCCATGTGAAAGTTATGCCCTGGTCAATTTCAGTTGACTTTTTCAGCTGTCCAAATATAGCAACTTTTGCATCTTGATGATTTCTGAGCCAAATTTTGAGAATCATGATCAAGCATTGATCAAATGATGTTTGTGGCCTCAAAATGATATGTTGACCAAAAATTTGAACTTTTGACTGTCAAATGACCATTTTGCCCCTACAGTTGACTGTAGTGCAATTTAGGGTTTTGACTGTGCAATTTTGAGCTGAATGCCTTGAAACTTGATATGAGGATATTGACCATCTTTGTAGGCATGTGAGACTTGATTGGGCCTTTGAAAACTTCATTTTCTTGATCAGAACCCAAACCCTAGTTTTGACTGTATAGGAGACAGTTGAACTGCATAGCCCTTGGAGAATTTTGTGACCTTGACTTGGCAATTTCTTGAAGAATATGGGAGGGCAAATTTTGGGGTACAACACCAGTACAACCATAACATTGTCAATTCTCATTTTTTACTTCAAAACTAAGTAATTGTGCAAAAGGTCAACAACTTGCATATTTGTTATAATAAACTCTTGCCAACATTCAAAACAAGTTTTTGAAATTGACTTGAGCCAGAAACACGAGCCATTGAACCCTCAAGCCTTCCAAAACACAAAATCACCTTCCTCTTGCAAAACAGGGCAGCTTCTGCACTTTGAGTTCTATCTCACAAACCACTCGTGCATTTTGCCCCAAACTTGTTCAAACACATTCCATATAACCTATCCAAACTATCCCAACCATTGGCCACTGACTGTAACTCCATTTGTAAGCTTCACCATTTCTGTTTTCAGCTTGTGCAGGTTGACTTCTACAAGCTTGTTCAAGAACATTCAAAGCAAACTAGGCATTGGGGAAGGTCAGAGGAAGTTCAAGCAAGCTCTCAAGCATCTCAGGCCTCACTGAAAAGCTCCACATTGCCATACACGAGTTCATCTGAAACAAGTATTTGTCAACTTTCTATCTCTCTATTTAGGAATCATTAGGCTTAGGTTTGTGAATAAAAAATGTAGTACTCATAGCCCTTAAGCTGTACATATGCTCAATTTTCATTTAAGTTAAGTGTGTTGAGAGAATTTGATTCATGAACTTCCTGAAAAAGTTAGGTTAGAAATTAGGGCCAGAGAAATTCTCTCTGGTCTTTGAGAGTTAGATTAAGTTTCTTATATGGTTGGAATCGTCTTGAAAAATGTTATAACTTTGGTGTTATGAGTTTTTGCATTAGAGCATGTATGCAGGATATCCAACTTTGTACATGAAACGCGCGTTTTCAGAGTTTCAAAGGTTGAAGATGAAGTTCAGTGGACTGGGCTTTGGTTTGGTTCACTTTTGACACCCCCTGCCTTGCTAACTGCACCCCCTGGCCCATTTCTTTATATTTTTTGTATTTTGCTATTTATTTTTCATTTATGATTTTATTTTGTATTTTCTAAACATAAAAAATATCAAAAACATTTTTATAAATTTTCATATTTTATTTTATTATTTTTGTTATTTTTTTAGACATAAAAATAATTATTAAATAGTATATACCTTTATTTTCTTTAATAAAAAACAAATAAATATTATAGAAATATTATATATTTTTATTAGTATTATTTATACATATAAAATAATATTTTTCCACATGTTTTTATTTCTTAAATATCATTGTATATATTTATATTTATTTTCTTGTACATAAAATAAATAATATAATATATATTATCTTAAAACAAAAACTAGGGTTTCCACCCTTATTAAAAATAATATTTTTCTAATACATTTTTATTTTTGATACTTGTATATATTTTCTATTTTTATTTACTTGTACATAAATAAATAATATAATTAATATATTTTCCTAAAACAAAATTAGGGTTTCTACCCTTTCCAAAAATAATATTTTATTTTCCTTTTTAAATACATTAAATATTTATTTTTGCATACATAAAAATAAACAAAAACATTTTTTGCATATTCATAATATTTTGCATACTTATATTTTATTTGCTTGTTTAAATATTGTTTATTTATTATTTAATGCAAAGAATTCAATTTGGATGTAATAGTAAATATTAGGGTTTTATTTTCTTGCAAATACCCCCCATTCAAAAATTGTATCCCCCTCCCCATATCAATGTTGTAATAGCCTAGATTACTTTTACGCATTTATGCTTTCAAATATGTCATGATATAGATTAGGGTTTGTATGCAATATTCCAAAATCAATACAAATAGTTTGACCTAATACAAGACTTAAATGCATGAAAATGACAACACCATACACACTTGCACTCCTAGGGTTTCATCCACTTGTTGCCTTTAAAATGGCCATGTTATGCATGTTGAGTATCTTGGTAAAACAAAAACAAAGCAAAAAGATCATAGTCCCTCGATGAAGTTATCTTGGTTGTCTATACAAAATGATCTAGTCCCTCATACAAAAACTTGCTAAGATACTTAGCACAATTGCTATCATGGTCAATACGATGACTCGCACCTGTCCCGTTTAACATCCTAATACAAGGTTGTTTACCAAATGCAATGGTAAAACAACACTATCAAAAGGGTTAAAAATGTGTAGGAAAAACTTTTGAGTAGATAGGGTAGACAACTCTTAGTTACTTAATCAAAGCTTGCAAACATCCTTGCTATTTTCAAACACGCCTCACAATACAATTACATTTTCCAAAACAAACATTCAAAAAATTGAAACATCTTTTCAAAAGACAATACACCTTTGTATATATTCAAACAAGAATCATTACAAAGGTTGCCACAAATATGGCCTCTTTTCAAAACATTTTCAAAACCACACACAAAGCACCATTTCAAACAATTGGGAAAAGCAAAGCAAGTGATATAAACAAGTAACTAAGAGCCCATGGATAACCATGGATGAAAAGGGTGCTTGCACCTTCCCTTTTCATAATCTACCCCCCGAACCCAAGAAAACATCTCAAAGGTCTTTCTTGTGCTTTTTGACCTTTCCTTTGGATAAAATAAAAAGTCAGTGGCGACTCTTGCTAAACCAAAACATTTGCGAACACAAACGCAAAACCTCAAGTCAGTTCTCCCACCGCATCACACATACAACTGGGCCCAGTTCAATATTTGAAATTAGGCCCAGTTTTCTTCACATACCCCTTTTTTGCTAGTTAGTTAGAAAATGTACCCCCAGGCCAACTGGGCCTGAATTCAATATCTGAATTCAGGCCCTCACTATCTACACCCCCACCGTTTTACTTACTAGTTCAGAATACACCCCCTAGAATTATTTAATTTTTTCTAATTTTTTTATTATTTTTTCTTTTTTTCTTTTCTCTATTTCTTTGTAAATTATTACTATTATTTCTATTGTTTTTATTTTCAAATATTATTTATTATTATCATTTAAGTATTATTTTCTTTAAAAATTCATGTATATATTTTACTATATTGCATTAAATTTTTTTAATCATGCATTAATTAGAGTTTTTCGTAATTAATATAATTAAAATACACTTAACAAATATCAAATCTTCTTTTTGCAATAAACTAATCTAACAAACAATTTTTGCAAAAAGGTTCCGAATATATTTTGACTAATCGTGCATTTAGTCCAAAATTCCGCTATCTCTACACCTGGTCTAAATGCAAGGCAATTCAAAATATTTTTGGAATCCATAAAAAACACAAACCCATACTGTGATATGGTGGCAGAACTGACTGTATATACTGGTTTTACGTTTTTTGTTCGCAAATGTCGCGGTAAGCAAGAGTCGCCACCGACTTTTCTTTTGTCTAACAAAGGAAGGGTGAAAAGAGCAGAAAAAGTCTTTTTTCGAGATTTTCTGAGTAAGGGGGTAGATTATGGAAAGGGAAGGTGTTAGCACCTTTTCCATCTGTGGTTTTCCACGGGCTCTTAGGTACTTGCTCATTTTTTAAAATTGTTTGTGTTTGTGTGTTTTGAAAGTTTTTGTTTGCTTTATTGTAACTCTTGTATCAGTCCTCAAGAGTGTGATAAAACATTTTTGAAAAGTATTTTGAAAAGTTTGTAAGTGTGAAAGTTTATTTTTGAGCAAGTACCTAAAAGTCATCTACCTACTTGAAAAAGGATGTTCTTTTCGTCCTTTTCTTTAGATAGTGTTATCGTACTATTTGTGAGTAGGTATCCCTATCGTCGGATGTTAAGGGACAATCGAAAGGGACGCTTATGGTCATTGAAGGAAACTTATAAGGATATCTTAGCATTTCGAAGGGACTGTCATCATATAGGAAACATCGAGGGACAAGATCATTTCTCGTAAGCAACTCGAGGGATATTAAGGGAGTATGATCTTTTATGGTGACTTTTAGATTGAGGGCCTTTGCTAAGATATCCTTACGTTCAAGGGACATGACCATTTTCGAGGTAACCGAGTGAGGAATACCCTAAGGATGCAAGTGTGAGAAGTGTGTTTTTTCAGTTACATTATCTTGAAGTTAGTGATCTACGATTAATTTGATTTAGTCTTGTCATACGCTCCTACTTACTAGCAATTATATACAAGCATACAAAAAAATGTAAAAAACGAGAAATAAAGGTTCCTACACTATTAAGGGGCTTTGGTGTAGATACATAATAATGGGCGAAAAGTAAAGTGCGAAATTAAAAGTGTGGAAATTTAAGTCCTAAACTATTACAACTGTGATCAGTTACAATATAAAATAAAATGCACGCGTGAAATAAAGAAGCGTCTAGAAACCTAAAATATTCTAAGTAAACAAGAAATTATTTCTTTGATTTTTTGTTTTACTTAAGAAAAATAATTAGATTAAATATCCTAAAGTCTATTTTTAAAAAAATAAAAATTATTTAAGAAAAATAGTCTAAGTTTTTTTGGTTTTTTTAATTATGAAAAGAAAAATAATTAAATCTAATTGAATCCTAAATTCTATTTTATTTTAATTAAAGTAAATAGTTAGAATATTATCTAAACTATTTACAAAATTAATTTAATAAAAAAACTAATCTAATATTTTTGATTATTTTTTTTTATTTTCTGATTTTAAAAAAATGATTTAAGATAAAAAAAACAAATAAAATAATTAAACAAAATAAAATAGTGAAATTAAAAAAGAAAAAGTAATGGGCCTGAGGGGGTGAGAAACCCAATTGGGAGGGGTATGCTGTTTGAATTTTTGAAGCCCAAGTCCTGTTAGCCCACAACTGCGCTGGTTCTGGTGGGAGGCTTGCTGGTATGTCCACCATGGTCTCCAGTCACCTGAAGTGTTGGATATGGAGGATGATTGATCTGATGGTAATGATGATAGGGGATATGGTATGCGCGTTGGGGCTAGGAGTATTGGATCTGAAAGAAGAATGTTAGAAAAATAATATACAGGAGGCAGGGGTCGAACCCCTGACCTCCCACATATGCACGCCTTAACGCCCTTCATTCCTGCCATCTGAGCCACTTGTCTATTCGCTTATACAAACAACAACAAAGTAATATAATCCAAAATCAACAATTAAAATTATATTTAAGAAAAAATGCGCGTTGCATTCAAATGGCCCAACCAGGTCATGCCACGCCATCGTCTTCTTCAGCGGCTGTCGTTTTAGCCCAGGAACTTTTACCTACGGACAACACTGTCACTACAGGACCTACACATTTCCAAAATCTTAACCAAGCAACATAAATTCAATGTAAAGGCATGGATCAATTGGGTTTGATCTCGTGAGCACGATGGTACTCTTCTTTTGGCCTAATTTTACCTGTATTGGAAAACCCTAAGACAAACCTCAAAACCCTAACAATGGCAATTGGTCATATATGCATCAAAACAAGCAATTAATCATTCACACACATTCTAAATACTCATACAAACATGAATGCATACTCAAAATTCATTTATAACGTGTGTATGATCGAAATCAAATTTAAAAAAAAAAGAGAGCAAACCGTGGTGATGTGAATGTTGATTCTGGATGTGTTGATGCGTGAGAATGATCATGTTAGCTTCCAAATGTTCCCATGAATTGATTGCAAACGTCCAAAGTCTTTGAATCTCTCTGTAATCCAAAATCCGATTGCCACTTTTTGTCAAAAATTTGGAGTTTTGTCCGACCTCTAGACTGTATGTATCCTCCCTTTAATCTTGCAAACGTGATGTATATAGAGAGGAGGTGGAGGAGACAAACTTGAATGGAAAGAATCAAACATTAACTTATGGTTTTAAGACAAAAATCATAATTTGAAAACTATCCATTTTTGTATGATTCTTGCCATCTTTGCATGGTACATGAACCTGGACATATTTTGCACGAAATGATGAGCCCAAAGCTGACCCAACACATTAGCCCAAATGTCCAAAACAATAACCATTCATTTTATGCATTTATCTTGTATTTATTTAATTTTAAATTGAATAAAAATCAAAATAAATGCAAATAAAATAAAAGTCATGCAAAAGTGATTTCAGAGACCCTTCATGATGTCATGAAAGTATTTGAAGTCCAAAATTTTTAGCCATTGCCTTAAAAGTTCAAGTTTGCACATTGCACATTTCTTGAAATTTCCAAAATTTTCCCAACTTGGGCAAGACATAACTTTCTCAATTTTATCTCATGATGATGATCTTGTACTTTTTGGAAAGCCCAAGATGTCTACTTAAATCCCTCCTTTGATCAATTTTTGCATTTGAAAATGTTATCTTTATGTAAAAGGTCTTGGCAAAAAGTGGCTTTTGTTGTCTTTCTAAAAATGACATGTAATGTATGAACTTGTATATTTCAAATGGCGCACTTCTTGAACTTGAGGTCCGAAGAGAAGTTGTAGGGAATTGGATTCTCTTCAAAATTAGCTTTGGTTGGAAAATTTCTGATAAAGTATGAGAAAGTTATGCTTGGTCAAAGTTTGGTTGACTTTTCCTATAGAAACCCTAATTTTCCATTTTTGGCTTTTGATGAATTAGGAGCATTTCTTGAGGAATCATGATCAAACCTTGACCAAATGATGGATATCACTTCAAAATGTTGATGTTGACCAAAAATCTTGAAGTTTGACTGTATTTGGGTCACATATGACTTTTGACCTAGTACAATTGATTTTCCAATACTTTAGCAATTGATTGAGCAAACTTATTAAGCAAGACATGAAACTTGGCATGGATGATCTTGAAGACATATTAGGACCATGGAAAGTGCGATACGGTGGGAGAACTGACTTGGGTTTTTTTCGTTTGATCGCAAATGTTGCAGTTAGCAAGAGTCGTCACTGACTTTTCTTTTATCCAAAGGAAAGGTGAAAAAGCACAGGAAAGACCTTTGAGATTGTTTCTTGAGTTCGGGGGGTAGATTATGAAAAGAGAAGGTATGAGCATCCTTTTCATCCATGTTTTTCCATGGGCTCTTAGTTACTTTCTAGATCAATTGCTTTTGTTTGAAAATGTGCTTTGTGTGGTTTTTAAAAGTATTTTGTAAAGTCGTCATCGTTTAGGCAAACTTTGTAATGATTCTCGTTCGTAAGAATGTATACAAAGTGTTTGATCTTTTGAAAATGTTTTCAAGTTTTGAAAGATGTTTTGAAAGTATTGGTGTTTGTTTTGAAAATAACAAGGATGTTTTTATTTTGAAATGGAGCAAGTAACTAGGAGCATTCTACCTACTCAAAAGTCTTTTATGTTTATTTCCTCTTTCCTTTGACATTGTTATCTTACCATTGATTTGGTAAGTAACCCTATCTTTGGATGTAAAAGGGACGGGTGTGGGTCATCGTATAACCATGATTAGCAATGTTGCAAGGTATCTTAGCATTTCTTTTAGGGACTAAGATCATTTTGAAAAGCGACATGGATAGCGTCATCGAGGGACTATGATCTTTGTATTTTTGCTTGTTTTTGCTAAGATACCTCACATGCGTAATATGACCATTTTATAAGGCAATAAAGTGGGTTTACCATAAGGGTGTAAGTGTGCAAAATATATTGATTTACATGCATTGTTTTGTCTTGATTAGGATTTGCTATTTGTTGGTTTTAGTCTTTCCATACAAAACCCTAATTACTAACATTTGTATATAAAGCGATAAATTGCGGAAATTAAAATTACTACGTTATTACATCATTTAGGGGAGGGGTGTACAAATTACAAATGAGGAATATTGCAAGAATTTAAATCTAAATAAATATTACAACCATATTGAATTTTGAATAAATGTGCAAAATGAATAAATAAAATACGAGAATGTAAATGTAAAAAGAAATATAATTTTTTTGTTTGGTTTTTCATGAAAAGGGGTTTTTGACCTAATTAATTAAAATAAAATAATTAACTAAAAAATAAAATTAATATTAAGTTAGTAGAATAAATTAATTTAAAGAAAACAAGTTTTTTAGGGTTTTGGTGAATTTAATTAAATTAGTAAATAAAAGTAATTAAATAAATAAAAAGACCTAAATTATAAATTGATTTTAATTTACAAAATAATATTATCTAAGTATTAAAAAAAGAAATTAATTAAAGAAATGTTTTTGTTCTTTTGTTTTTGTAAAGAAGAATAAACTAAATAAGTATTTTTTTAAATATGCAAATAAATAAATAATTTTTTTTTGGAATTTTTTATTAATAAAAAATAATAATAATGATAATAATAGTAATAATAAAAATAATAAAGAAAATATGAAATAAAAATAAAATGAAGGGAAAATAAATAAAATGGAAATAAAATAATGGGCCAGGGGTGTGAATAACAAGGGGGGCGCTGCAAAAACAAAGAAAATGTCAAAAAAAAGTGAAAAAATGCAAAAAGGTCACGTTGGGGCTTGAACCCAGGACCTAAGGGAGACAGACGTGCGCTCTAACCGCTGGGGTGGTGATACATCCATTAACTTATGTAAAACAACAAATATATAATATAAGTCTTGCCCTAAATGTACTTCATCTTCAACCTCCAGCCAGAATCCCTGCAACTTATTCTTTTCTCAACCATTTGCAAAAATGTAAACATGAAAGTTGTGTAAAATTTCATCACGATTCCATAAATGTAAATAACTAAAACTATAGATCAAAGATGAATGAGAATTTCTAATGGTACCAAATTCTGACCTAATTTTTCCAGGATGTTCAGATTCAAAATTCTAACTACTCAAGCAATATAAATGAAATCTAAAGACATGGTTAGTTTCAGGGCTATAATATCTACATTTTATCTTCATAAATAGAAAGCAAATGATGCCTCGTGTTTTGAGTTGGAGCTTGTTTCAAGGTGCTGCAAGGATCAGGTTAGCTTCCTTGAGGTCCCAGGAAGCTAATGCAATGATTAGCTTGATTGGAGAGTGGCTGAAATGGTATGGAGAAGTCCAACTGTGATGCTCTGTTTTTGAACTTGGAAATGGAGGAAGATGGTGTTACACTCATGTAACAGGGTCAGGGATGACTTGTATATGATGTTTGGAAACTTTCGGAAGCAAAAGGACAAGAAACGCACGAGTAGTTTTTGATTTTTGGATTTCTGGTCAGAATATGCAACAATGGAAGTATGAGATGCAATTCTGAGTTATTGGGAGTTTTGGGGCTTAAGCACGCGTGTGTTTTCTTGCCAAGGACTTGTCTATGTATAAGCAAAAGGTTGGAGAGGTTTTGCACAAAGGATTTCTGAGTTCTAGAGTTATGGCTAGGTTGCTTGATTTTGAATAAAAGTGTATGTATGGTTCCAAAAGCATGGGCTGAGTGATTGTAAGGCTTGAGACAAACTTCTCTTGAGTTATAGGATGTGTATGATCAGAAGAAAACAACTGCAAGGATTAAGAACAAGTTTTGTGCATAAAGCTACTTTTTTCAAAATGGCATTGTGCACTTTCTTCCGAAAATATATATAAAGCATGGCATTGCATTGAATGCTTGAGTTGAGACCTCTAACAGCTGTGCACACAATTAATTATGGAGTGCCTAACAAGTTTGAGCCATGCAAAGCAAAAATTATGCAGCATAGGTTTGAGATTTGAATTTTGTTCATCACAAAATTTGCCTTGTAAAACAACTTGAAACCCCAACTTCTTACCTTCGATTCTCCTTGCTCACAAATGATCTCAAGGAGTTCTTGGACATTTTGGAAAGCTTGCAATGTTCTCTGCAACCCCTCTTTGAATCACATTTTGGAGTACGCTCTGGAAAGCTTCTAGGTTTTGTTGTCAGCAATAAAGGCATTGAAGTTGACACTGCCAAGGTAAAGGCCATCCAAGAAATTCCAGTCCCTCATTCTGAAAAAGAAGTCAGAGGATTCTTGGGTCGTCTCAATTACATTTCCCGTTTCATATCCCACTTGACTGCTACTTGTGAACCACTATTCAAACTCTTGAAGATAGATCAGGTAGTTAGATGGAACAATGAATGCCAGATTGCTTTTGACAAAATCAAAGAATATTTACAAGAAACTCCTATTCTCATGCCTCCAGTTGAAGAAAGACCCTTGATCATGTACTTGACTGTACTAGAGAACTCTATGGGGTGTGTGTTGGGCCAACATGACGAGTCTGGCTGAAAAGAGCATGTTATTTATTACCTGAGCAAAAAGTTTACCGACTATGAAACCATATATTCACTGCTCGAGAAAACTTGTTGCGCTCTGGCATGGGCTTCTCGCCGGCTAAGACAGTATATGTTGACTCATACCACTTTGTTGATTTCTAAGATGGACCCAATCAAGTACATCTTCGAGAAACCTGCCCTTTTCGGACGGATAGCCAGATGGAAAATGATCTTAACTGAGTACGACATTTAATACATGACTCAAAAAGCCATCAAAGGGAGTGTACTAGCAGATCATTTAGCCCATCAGGCTATGGATGATTATCAGTCAATGCATTTCGACTTCCCTGATGAGAATATCATGCTGGTAACCGATTATGTGAAACCTGGACCGTATGACAGACCTGAACAAGGATCCCGATGGACTATGGTAATCGACGGGGCTTCCAACGCCTTAGGTAACAGAATTGGTGATGTGGTCATCTCTCCTGAAGGTTGCCACACTCCTTTCACTGCCAGACTATGCTTTGATTGCACAAACAATATGGCTGAGTATGAAGCATGTATCTTAGGTCTGAAAGTTGCTATTGACTTAAGGATCAAGCATTTGGATGTGTTTGGAGATTCCACCTTGGTGATCATCCAAGTAAAAGGATATTGGGACACTAAACACCCTAATCTTATCCCTTACAAGGAACTTGTGCTATCCCTAATTCCTTACTTCGAAGAGATCACGTTCGAGCACTTCCATAGGGAAGAAAACTAGTTGGTTGATGCTTTGGCAACCATGTCTTCAATGTTCAAAGTCAGATGGGATAATGAAGCCCCTATGATAACAATTGAAAGATTCTATGAACCTGCACATTGCTATGAGCTTGACACCGATGCAGAAAAACCATGGTACCATGAGGTGATGAGATACCTTGAAGCACAAGAGTATCCAAAGGGGGCATCTATCAATGATAGAAAGTTCTTGCAAAGATTTACAGCCAAATTCTTCCTAAGTAACGGGATATTGTACAAACGCAACCATGATTAGACTCTAATCCGATGTGTGGACAAGAAGGAGGCAGAGGAAATCATGGAAGACATGCACGATGGTCTCTTCGGTACTCACTCAAGTGGGCATACGATGGCTAAGAAAATCTTAAGAGCAGGTTACTATTGGTCAACGATGGAGACTGATTGCCATCAACATTCAAGAACCTGCCACAAATGCCAAATCTATGCTGACAAGGTCCATGTGCCTCATATCCCTCTGAATGTCATGACCGCTCCGAGGCCATTTGCAATGTGGGGCGTTTACATAATTGGAGAGATCAAGCCCACAGCTTCCAACGGACAGCGCTTCATTCTTGTTGCTATCGACTATTTTACCAAATGGATCGAAGCCGCCCCGTTTTCCTCAGTCACCAAGAATGTGGTAGCTAGATTCATCAGACACAACCTCATCTGCCATTTTAATATCCCCGAAAGGATCATCACTGATAATGGGACTAACCTCAATAATGCTATAATTACTGAGCTTTGCACTCAGTTTAAGATCAAGCATCATAACTCTTCTCCATATATACCAAAAATGAATGGCGCAGTCGAAGCGGCCAACAAAAATATCAAGAAGATTGTGAATAAGATGGTAGTAACCTATAAGGATTGGCATGAGATGTTTCCGTTTGCTCTACATGGCTACCGTACTTCAGCTAGAACCTCAACTGGGGCAACTCCCTTTTCCTTAGTTTATAACATGGAAGTTTTTTTGCCAGTAGAAGTTCATATCCCCTCGCTAAGGATTATGAATGAGGAAGACCCAGGCGAAGACAAGTGGATTCAAACGAGATTGGATCAACTGAACTTGATTGACGAAAAACGATTAGCTGCTGTTTACCATGGTCAGACGTGTCAAAAACAGATGATCAAGACTTTCAACAAAAAGGTCAAGCCTCGAGTATATCAAGTTGGTAACTTGGTGATAAAACGCATCATTTTACCACAAGGCGACCCCATAGGCAAATGGACTCCCACCTCTGAAGGACCATTTGTTGTCAAGAGAGTTTTCTCTGGCGGTGCCATGATATTGACTACCATGGATGGCGAGGATTTCCCACATCCCATAAATATAGACATAGTTAAAAAAATACTACGCATAAGAGACCCGTTAGGTTGACACACCTAAGCAAAATAAGGGCATCCTGGAAAGCCAAAAGGTTTGGGCAAAAATTAGGGATATATGGAAAAGGTTGTACACACGACAAGTTGAAAACCCGAAAGGGCGACTTGGGAAAAAAAGGGTATCCTGGTGGGCTGAAAACCCGAAAGAGCGATCCAGGCAAAAATTAAGGATTAAAAGCGTATGACTATGTCCCATGGAATCAATACAATCAATTTTATCATCAAGGTCTAAGTCCAAACAGTCCAAGATCAATCCAATCAACTTCGATCAATGGCAAAGGACGTTTGAAGACATTGGGGCAATAGTAGAGTTGGAAGGCAATGAGATCATTTCACATGGCTATTTGTTTTCATTCTCAATTTTGTTTTCCTTTCGAAGATTCTCTCTTACTAGGATCTCCGTCTCTTTGTACAAAAACGCCTATTCATAGGTAAAATATCAATACAAATACACTTTGAAGTGCAAAATTTCTGTCTTTGTTTTGAATACAAATTTGTCCAATGACTAAAATTGAATGAACATATGCATATGAAGATAATTAAAAACTATTTGGCACATGTGTCCTGCTAAGCAGCAGTAAGCATCTCTTTAATGTATATGAAATATCCCCACAGAGTTATCTCATTATCATTATCCTCCCCAACCGAGTTTGTATTCCCCCGGCATAGCCTATCTTCCCCACCTGAGCCTGTCATCCCAAATGAGCCTATTATCCCCAGCTGAGTGTATCCTCCCCAAGCTGAGTCTGTTCTACCCGACTGAGTCTACACTCTCCAGTTTGAATTTTCCTTTCAGATTATTGCAAATCATAGGGCCATAACCCCTGATCCCCAATAAAGCCGTCAGCAAAACCTTTACCATTTCCAAAAAGTTACCGTGAAACCTGGACTCGACCAGATAACAGTTGATCTCAATTTCAAGATACTATAAAACCTGGACCCGACCAGATAATAGTCTAAATCTTCAAAGATATAGAAGAACCTGGACTTAACTGGACCAAGGTTTAACTTCTTCTCCCCAGTAGAGTTTGCCTTTACCCCAACAAGTTGTTGTGAAGCCTGGATCCGACCAGATAGCAAACACCCTCAGAGATTCATTGTGAAACATGGAAACTAACCAGATAAAAACTAAATCCCTAAACAGTTTATTGTGAAACCTGGACCCGACCAGATAGCAATTGACCTCGTCAACCTCAGAAATCCGCAAAGCCTGGACCCGACCAGATGGCAATTTTTTCAAACAGCTTATTTGTGAAACCTGGAGCTCGACCAGATAATAATTAACTATGATCCCCAGAGAGACACTATGAAGCCTGGACTCGACCAAATAATATTACAACTTTCCAAAAACCATGAAACATGAACCCGACTAGATAGTAGTTACCACTTTAAGTTACTGCGAAGCCTGGATCCGACCAGATAACAGTTAACCTCTATATCCCCAACAAGTTATTGTGAAGCCTGGATCCGACCAGATAACTATTCAATTTCAAGAAGTTTTCTGCAAAGCCTGGAATTCGACCAGATAACAGTTAATTCGTCTCTTCCCCCAGTAAGTTACCGTGAAGCCTGGATCCGACCAGATAGTAGTTACCACTTCAAGTTACTGCGAAGCCTGGATCCGACCAGATAACAGTTAACCTCTGTATCCCCAGCAAGTTATTGTGAATCCTAGATCCAACCAGATAACTATTCAATTTCAAGAAATTTTGTGCAAAGCGTGGAATCTGACCAGATAACAGTTAATTCGTCTCTTCCCCCAGTAAGTTATCGTGAAGCCTGGATCCGACCAGATAGCAGTTGACTACTTCATCCTCAGCAAATTGTGAAGCCTGGATCCAACCAGATAACAGTTGACATTCAAGAGATATTCCCCAACGAAAGCATCCTTTCAACAAAGTTTGAACATATGCATATTCTTCATCCCCAACAACAATCAGGGATTCAACCTCCCAGAATTTCCATAACAGCAGTCAGGGATTTATTTTCCCGGACAAAAACATACATCTCACATTCATACATCATAACATGTACATACCCTATGCATTTAGCATAATACCACATCTGGTGAACATCATGCATGCATCTTCATTTTACTAACTCTTTTTCTCACATGTAAAACATTAATTTTTAGTATAAATCAACCAGAGATTTGTGTTGATATTTCTTCTAATGTTTATCAACTTTCCTCCAAATGACATCTATAAGCCTATTCACCATCCATCTTCGAGTGCAAATTTCTGGGCACTCTAGTGTTCAATCATCTTTCATCTTCAAGTCACGAATGGCAGGCTCACCAATCTAACTCTTCAGGTTTAAGAAGATTGAACAGGGGCAGCTGTTGTACCCCAAAATTTTCCCTCTCATTTCTCAAGGATTCTCTCACAAGATCTTCTATGACATCAAGTTTACAGCACTCATACATCAATTTAGGCTTGGAATTGGCACAAGGGAAAAATGGTCAATTGCATATTAGAAAGTCAAACTTTGACTTTTTGGTCAACATTACATTCCAAAGATCAAATTTCATCAAGACATGCAAGAATATCAAGCTTGATCATCAAGAAAGTCAAGAAAGTCAAAAATCAACTTGAAAAGTCAAGATTTCCAAGACTTAGAAATTTTCTATGTGTTTTTATACATGATAATTTCATCACTTCATGCCATTCTTTCATCATGATGAAAGATGATTCAAAAGAACCTTTCAACATGAAAGTTGTAGATCTCCATGATATCTACAACATTGCTTTACACAAGTTCTCCTAAATATGATGGGATCTCAAGTTACAAATTCATGAAGTCATGACATTTTCATTTAACACTTAGAGAAATTTTCAACAGATTTTGGTCAGGATTTTACCCCAACTTCTTGGCATTTTTTCACATAGTTCCAAGATGATTTTGTCAAAATGGCCAAGATGAAAGTTATAGAGGATGTTTCAAGCTTTACAAAACATCCAAGAGCATAAATTTATCATACTTGAGCTAGGAGATTCAAGGGCTTGAAGTTGGCCATCCATCTTTGAATTGCAAGTCATTCTAAGTGAAGAACACATAACAAAACTCTCATGATTTGCTGCATAATCTTATGTTGCAGGCTTCTTTGCTTGCAAATCTCATCATAATTTAATGCTTACACTCACTCTTGAGCTATTACCCAAGTGTTTAAACCGTTGTCCAAAAGATCTTTCCATTTATGGCATAAAGGCACCATTGTTATTCTTGAAAAGCAAGCTTTTTGTAGAAAGTTTGTCTTGAGCCCATACCTTGCTGGTTGTTGATTATACTTCACCATAAATCATGGGAAGTAGCTCCTCAATACCAGCAACTTTGGTACTTCATCTTGGGACTATGGAGTACTTGACTTAGTTTGATCTTTGTAATCCAACCAAACCATAACATGTTGTCTTATAAACCTAATCAGATCATATGCATAAACCCCTTGCCTATAAATAGAAGAAGCATTTGCAAGAGAAAGAGGTTGAAAAAGGTTAGAAAAATAGAGAGAAAAGCCAGAAGTCTTATTGTAAGCTAGCCATCAAAAACCATAATTGTCCAAAAAAGCTTCCACTCTTGAGTTTTAAAGTCCAAATATTTGGAACTCTCACACCTTGCAAGCTCTATCTAAACATCTAAGCACCTCACATACATCACCTAGAAATTGTTCAAACTCAAGAACAAGCTTCTACAACACCTTTGTTTTCTCTTCCAATTTCAATAACAGTCAAGACAACAACTCAAATTCAGAGTATAAAGATCCAACTCCAAGGTAAGTTTCTTGACTTTAGTAATTCATTTTTTGAAGACAAAAATGTAATAACCATTGTCCTTAAAGCTAACCTTTTGTTTATCTTCCATTCTTTTCATTATATGTTGATAACTAACCCATGTATGCAGCAAAAAAATGTTAAAGTAGAAAAAATGATAGTATGAGTTGACACATAGCCTTATGAGTCGATACATACTACTTTACAGGCCCAAAACAGAAGGAAAAATAATGTATGAGTCGACACAAAGCACATATGAGTCGACACATGCAGTGTATGAGTCGACACATACCATTATGTATCGACTCATACTGAGTTAATTTGGAAATACATGGGCAAGGAAAGTTATGTGTCGATGCATATGAGCTTGTGTCGACACATAATAGTTCAAAATACATGTTTTTTTCCTTCTTTTTACATTGTTTTTACGTTTCTTTCATGGTTATTCGATATGGTTGTAATATTTAAGTTCCTACTTCATCCCCATTTGTAAATTGTACCCTCATCCCCTAAATGATGTAATAGCGTAGGACTTTACATTTCTGCAATTTAACGCTTTCAAATACAAATGTTAGTAATTAGAGTTTTGTATGGAAAGACTAAAACCAATCAATAGAAAACCCTAATCAAAGACAAAAACAACGCATGTAAATAAATACACTTGCACCCAAGCACCCCTAGGATAAACTCTACTTGGTTGCCTTATACAAAATGGCCATATTACGGATGTAAGGTATCTTAGCAAAAACAAGCAAATACAAGATCATAGTCCCTCGATGACGCTATCTAAGTTGCCTTACAAATGATCTTAGTCCCTCAAAAAAGAATGCTAAGATACCTTGCAACATTGTTAATCATGGCTATACGATGACCCACACCCGTCCCGCTTACATCCAAAGATATGGTTGCTTACTGTGATACGGTGGCTAGAATTGGGACGTGGTTTCCCTTATTTCGTTAAGGAAATTTTGTTGGTTTGCGTTTTGCGTTTGTGTTTGCAAAATATCGCGGTAAGCAAGAGTCGCCACCGACTTTTATTTTATCCAACAAGGAAAGGAAAAAAGCACAGAAAAATTCCTTTTTCGAGATATTTCTGAGTACGGGGGATAAATTATAGAAAGGGAAGGTATTAGCACCTTTTCTATCCGTAGTTATCTACGGGCTCTTAGGTACGTGCTCATCATTTTCAAAATTGTTTTCTTTGTGTTTGTGGGCTTTGATAAGTTTTTGTTTTAACTTCGATTTAACTCTTGCTTCTGTCTTCAAGAGTGTAATGAAGTGTTTTTGAAAACTTTGTTTGTAAAGGAGTGTAAGTGTGAAAAAATTTGTTTGGATTGAGCAAGTACTTAAGAACTAATCTACATACTCGAAAAAATAATCGTTCTATGTTCGTTTCCTTTAGATAGCGCTATCCCACTATTAGTGAGTAGGTAGCACCGTCGTTGGAGTTTGAGGGTCAATTCGAAAGGGACGTACGGTCACTAAAGCAATGTTAGGACGTCTTAGTAGTAACCCTAATGTCTTAGATCATTTATTCGAGGCAACAATATCCGAGGCAACCTTTCCGAGGCAACTTTGATCTTTGGACAAAAGGACGACCACTAAAGCATCCTATACTCAATGACTGTTTACCGAAGGCAACCAAGTGGGAGTGTACCCTAAGAGTGCGCATGTGCAAATGATTCAGTTTCAGTTTCAGTTTATTTATCTTTGCACATTTAGGGTGATCTAACTGTTTTAAACTTAACATACACTCTTGTCATGCAAACCCTAATTATTCATACATCTAACAGTTGATAATTTGCGGAATTAAAATGCAGAAATTAAACTACGCTATTACAAGGCTTCGGGTATTTACATAGCCAAAAACAAACCCTTTGAAAATAAAAGCGATAAATGTAAAAGTCCTAATTAAAACTATTACAAACTGTGAGCAAATACAATAATTGGATAAAAATAATAACAAAGCGTGCGATGACAAATTAGATCGAATATGGAATTAGGGTTTTGACCCTTCTATCCTAATTAAAAGAGAAAATTGTTTTTTTGTTGTTTTTAATAAAAGAAATGAGTTTTCTAAATTAAATGTGCAATTAATTAGTTAATTTAATTAATTAATAAAAATAATTACAAGACATATTTTTGGTTTTTTGTTATTTTAGGAAAGAAATAAAATACAATTAAGTTAGTAATAAAAACCTATTTATTCTAATTAATTTTAATTATGTGCAAAATAGATTAAAGTTATCTAATTTAATCAAACCTAATTAAATTAATTAATCTATTTTTAATAAAAATAAGATCTAGACCTAATTTGTGAAAAATAATATTTTTGTGATTTTTTTGATAAAAAGAAAATAATTTGATGGTTAGTAAATAAATAAATAAAATTAAATGAGATAAATAAAATATAAAAGAAAGAGAAATTGGGCCTGAAAATTGGGGCTGCAAAGAGCAGAATCTGGGCCCATTTGTGGAGGTCCACGTTTGACTTTTGAAATCCAGTGCTGCATGTTGACTGTGGCTCATGGTGTTCTTTCAGTGGTGGCCATCAGATTTGGCCATCCAGCCACTTGGAATACAAAATCTTGAGGGAGTATGATGGGCATTAGGCTTGTACACGCATTGGATTGCCTGCAAGAAAATATGAAAATAACAAATGCTGAAGGCAGGGATCGAACCCCTGACCTCCAACCTTCCAATGCTTTAACACCCAGCAGGCTACCACTACGCCATCTGTTTTTTGTTGTACAATAATGAAACAAAAATAATAATATACAAAACATGCGTTAGTGGAGAATTATCAAAAACCGCACGCCAAAGTTTGAATAGGCCAATGGAGGGGTGACAACTAATCGTCTTCTTCCTGGCACCGTGACTAAAAGCTTGAGAACCTATACCCATGGACAACGTCCATTGCTACAGGCATGTGCGTTCTCAAAATCTCCCATGGGCCATGTAAATAACATCTAACACCATGGTTGGACTCGTTTCATCCTCCTGATCACAATGGTACCACTTACGAAGGCTGATTTTCCCTGTAATCAAAAACCCTAAAACAAAGCTCCGAAACCTAGCAATGGTGATTTCTTGTATAGGTCATATAAATGAAATTAAATGATGCAGGAAGCTTGCAAATGCCTCATAGATCAAGAATATGCAACTAATTCATCCTAATAATGCATATATTATGAGATTCGAATTTAAGAACAGGGGTATGTCGTGATGGACTTACAATGCGTTTTGGGACTGGAATGGACTTGTATTTTATTGCTTTAGCTTGCAGAGACTCCCAGGAAGTGATTGAGATCCTTCAAAGGTCCTGAAACTGCATCCAAATGGGATTTCGATCTTACACTTTTCTTGACTTTTTTCAGATTTTGTTCTTGCTCATACGCCTGTCTCTAGCTTCTTTTCAGGTCTACACGCACTCTATATGTACCAAGCAATGCATTAGGGTTGATAACTGCATCCAAATCTTTCTCCTTCAATGATTTTTGATTTGATTTGATCCTCTTTGAAAACTTTCCAAATTTGGCATATTTCCAATCTTTTTGTGCACACATGCCTTGATACGAGTTTGAATGGCTTGCTAGTTGTAATTGGAACCTAAAACAAGCACAAAATCTCTTACTTTCAATATTTTGGATTTTATTTGGTTTGTTTTGATTTAAATTGAAATAATTCAAATCAAAATCAAAATAAATAATAAAAATAAGATATTGACAAGTGGCAAAGGCTAGAGCTCGTGGGCTATGTTGCCAACTCAAAACAAGTGAAAAAGATTGGGCCCATTTGGCAAAATTTGAAGTTTCAGGGATAGTTGACTCTTTGGAGGTTTTCTTGGACTTTTTATAAATATTGAGATGTCCTCTAATCAACCCTTTTGGTCTCATCTCAATTTGATGTTCCATGCTCATGTATGAAGCTTTCACAAAAAAGGTGTTTTTGTTGACTTTTCAAAATGACCTATAATGTCCAAATTCATAACTTCTTGTGAGTGCATATTTTGAACTTGGTAGATGAAGATGGATTGTAGGGAATTTTATCCTCTTCAAAATGAGCTTTGGATGGGTCAATTATCATAAAGTATGAGAAAGTTATGCTTGGTCAAAGTTGACTTGACTTTTCCTGCAAAACCCTAATTTAGCAACTTTTGAGTCTTGATGAATTATGAGCAATACTTGATGAATAATGATCAAACCTTGATCAAAGGATGAAATATACTTCAAAATGAGGATGTTGACCAAAAATCTTGAAGTTTGACTGTATGTGGGCCACAATTGACTTTTGCCCTAGCACAGTCGATTTCCAGGCCTTTGAGCAATTGACTGAGCAAACTTTCTCTGTAGGGCTTGAAAATTGATATGGATGATCTTGAGAACATATTAGGACATTGGTGAGAATTTGGGATCACTTGTACTCAAGCATCTTGATGCAACATGAAACCCTAATTTGAGGTAGACTGTCTTAGGAGAGAGCTTGCCTAGCCAACCCTTGGACTACCTTGAGCAACTTGAGGATCTTTCTTGACATGCTTTGAGAAATATGGGAGGGCAAATTTTGGGGTACAACAGATGCCCCTGTTCAATCTTCTTAAATCTGAGGATGTATATTGGCTTTCGTGCCTTTCGTGATCCAAAGGTTGAAGAGGATTGAACACTAGAGTGCCCAGAAATTTGCACTCGCATGAAGTGGTATTTGTCTTGTGATGTCGGGAATGGGCTTACGGATGCCATTTGGAAATTGCTGATGGGGGACGGGCTTAAAGATGCCATCTGAAGGAGTATTGATCGCATAAGAGATTCCTTAGCGAGAGCTTGTACACCTGTCGTTGAGGAAGATTCCGCTGGGGAGGGCTGGTCTTTGTTGAGAGAAGTAGAATTTTAGGAGCCTCGGTCGTCCATTATTCTACTGAGGAACTGTATCTTAGTCGAGGAGGTGAACATGAACTGTTATCTGGTCGTGGTCCAGGCTTCATAGTAATAAGACCGATTGTTATCTGGTCGTAATCCAGGCTTTATAATAATAAGACTGATTGTTATCTGGTCGTAATCCAGGCTTTACAGACTTACTGGGGAGATGAGATTAAACTTGCTATCCGGTTGTAATCCAGGCTTTGCCATTTCTCGATTCTTATCTGGTCGTAATCCAGATTTCAGAAGGAATTCAAACGTTATCTGGTCGCATCCGGGCTTTAACTCGAATTTAGGGCACACTGATATCTGGTCAACCCCGGTCTTCTTAGTAACTGTCCAGGTAAATTGCTATTTAGTTGACATCCAAACTTCGTAGGGTCTTGTACTACTATCTGGTCGTAATCCAGGCTTCAGTCTTTTTATCGTTATCCGGTCATAATCCAGGCTTCATGGTGTTCCGTACTGCTGTCTGGTCGTAATCCAGGCTTCACAATACTTTACTTCTTATCTGGTCGTAATTCAGTCTTCAGAAGAGATCAAATGGCTATCCGGTCGTAATCTGACCTTCCATTTGGCTTTGAGCCTACTAACATCCGGTCGTAATCCGAGCTTCATAGTATCTGGCCGGGTGAACTGCTGTTTGGTCGTAATCCAAGCTGCACAGTATCCTTTATCTGTTATCTGGTCGAAATCCAGTCTTCAAAGTGTCTTTAACCGCTATCTGGTCGTAATCCAGGTTTCACAGGAACTTGTATTGTTGTCTGGTTGTAATCCAGGCTTCACAATAACTTGCTGAGCTGTTATCCGGTCGTAATCCGGGTTTTACAGCTTAAATTTTGTGAGTATCTTTCCTGAAAGGTAAAGGTTAGCTGTATGTAATGCATGATATGTATCAAGCGATGATGTTCTCAAAATAAATGAGATTGTGCTGTATGATGCGTATATGCATGTGTTATGATGTATGGAAATGTAATGTTTTTATGATGCTCTCTAGCTGGGGAAAATAAATCCCAGATTGCTGCTGGAGAAAAGAGTTGGATTCTTCATTTCCCCTGGGGATAGTGAATGAAGATGATTGTGCGAATAAACCTGCAGGAGAGAATAACTTCGCTGGGGAATAAACTGATGAGGAAATGGCTCTGTGGGGAGAACATGCTTTGCTGAGGATTCCGCTGATAAATTCAGCTGGGGATGAACTACCATTGCTGGTGATGCTGAATCCTGTTAGGGATTGAATTTCTGTTTGTGAAAGGAATGAACTCCACTGGAGATGATTTTCCAGTTGCGACTTCACGGGGAAGAACCTTTTAGACTCTACTGGGGACAATCTTCCAGAGTCTACTGGGGACAATTCTTCAAACTCCACTGGGGATAATTTTCCAAACTCCACCGGGGATATTTTTTCAAACTCCACTAGGGATATATTTTATACTCCGCTGGGGATAATTTTTTTTAGTGCTGATGATAGATAAACTCTGCTTTGGGGAGAATGTCATCAATTCATTCACAGTTGCGAGCCTCGGCTGGGGAGAGTTTTAACACCACTATCTTTCTCTTACTCTGTGGGTAGTGAATGTACCTTCAATCGTTTCCTCCAGCTAGGTTCATCCCTATACCTGGTGGACAGAGCAACTGTACAATTTGGACATTTCTCTTTTGCCCCTGTTTTTGATATTACAAGTAATCGTCTTTTGTTTCGCATGTAAATATTCATGAGCAGCAATTAATGTCAAATGCATATATCAAAAATGAACATTGGACGTTCTCGCAAAACAAAACAGAAAAAGGAAAACAGTTTGAAATTTCTTTTGTAAAAATGACTTGTATTGATTTTGAAGTTAGCCTGAAACTAGGCGTTTTTTGTACAAGAGGCTGACGTCCTAGTAAGAGAACATCACCGAACAAATAGAATTTATACAGTTTGTGAAAAACAAAGAAAAATAGCTATGTGAACAATCCCACTGGGCTCCAACTCTGCTATTGCCTTTATGTCCTCGAGCATCTCATCACTTTGCTACTTGGTTGAAGGTGGATCAGACTGATTAGCACCGTCTGAGCTTGATAGCCGATATCGAAGTCTGGTTGCAAGGTGATCCAATGAGACATAGTGTTACGCTTTAATCCATAACTTTTTCCTGGACCGCCCTTTCGGGTTTTCAGTCCACCGGGATACCCTTTTTTGCCCAAGCCGCCTTTTCAGGTTTTCGACTTGCCGGGTGTACAGTTTTTTCCATTTTCATCCCTTATTTTTGCCCGAACCCTTTTGGTTCGTCGGGAAACCCTTATTTTTGCTTAGGCTAGTCAACCTAGCGGTTCTTTGATTATGTGTAGTATTTTCTCATTATGTCTGCATTGACGGGGTGAGGGGGGTCGTCACCATCCATGGTGGTTAGAATCATAGCCCCTCCTGAGAAAATGTTCTTAACCACAAATGGCCCTTCGTAAGTAGGGGTCCATTTGCCCCTGGGATCACCTTGAGGTAATATGATGCGCTTGATCACCAGATCCCCAACTTGATACTCTTGTCGTCTAACTTTCTTGTTAAATGCCTTGATCATCTGTTTTTGATACGTTTGACCATGATAAATAGAAGTAAGTCTCTTCTCGTCGATTAAATTCAACTGATCAAGCCGGGTCTGAATCCAGTCATCTTCGCTCAAACCTGCGTCCTTCATAATCCGAAGAGAGGGTATCTGAACTTCAATGGGCAAGACGGCCTCCATGCCATATACCAAAGAATAGGGGGTTGCCCATGTTGACGTCTGCGCTGAGGTACAGTACCCATGAAGAGCAAATGGTAACATCTCGTGCCAATCTTTGTATGTCACCGCCATCTTCTGCACAATCTTCTTGATATTCTTATTAGCCGCTTCAACAGCCCCATTCATCTTCGGCCGGTAAGGAGAAGAGTTATGATGTTGTATCTTGAACTGCTTGCATAGCTCAGTGATCATTTTATTGTTGAGATTTGTACCATTGTCCGTAATGATCCTCTCTGGTACACCATATCGACAGATCAGATTGTGCCGAATAAACCGTACTACGACGTTCTTAGTCACTGTAGCAAAGGAAGCTGCTTCAACCCATTTGGTAAAGTAATCAATAGCTACCAGAATGAAACGATGCCCGTTAGATGTCGTAGGTCTGATCTCACCAATCATACCGATGCCCCACATTGCAAAAGGCCAAGGAACTTTCAAGACGTTCAGAGGTACTGGAGGTATGTGCACCTTATCAACATAGACTTGGCACTTATGACAGGTCCGAGAATGCTGATAACAGTCGGTTTCCATAGTAGACCAATAATATCCTGCCCGAAGGATTTTCTTTGCCATGGTGTGTCCACTGGAATGAGTTCCGAAAGTACCTTCATGCAACTCTACCATAATCCTTTCTGCTTCGTTCTTATCCATACAACGCAGCAAGGTTGATTCATGGTTACACTTGTAAAGAATACCATTGCTGATGAAGAACTTCGTCGCGGACCTCCTCAGAAACTTCTTATCATTAACAGATGCACCCTCGGGGTATTCTTGGGCCTCAAGATACCTCTTCACCTCGTGGAACTAGGGTTTATCTGTTACCTCTTCAGTCTCAATATCACAGCAATGTGCATGTTCGTCCAACCTCTCAATGGTAATTTGGGGAGCTTCATTGTCCCATCTGACCTTGAACATAGAAGACATTGTAGCTAGCGCGTCCGCCAACTGATTCTCCTCTCTAGGGAAGTGTTCAAAGGTTATCTCTTTGAAGTGTGGAAGCAACATCAACACATAATCCTTGTAAGGAATAAGATTTGGGTGTTTCATATCCCACTCTCTTTTGATCTGACTCATCACGAGAGAGGAATCTCCGAATACACTTAAGAACTTTATACTTAGGTCAATAGCTACTCGAAGACCCATAATGCACGCTTCATACTCTGCCATGTTGTTGGTGCAGTTGAAACATAATCGGGTGGTGAACGGAGTATGACAGCCTTCAGGAGATATGATCACGGCGCCAATGCCATTACCCAAAGCGTTTGAAGCTCCATCAAAGTACATAGACCATCAGGATCCTTCCTCAGGTCCTTCATCCGGTCCAGGTATTTCACAGTCAGTCACCAACATGATGTTCTCATCCGGGAACTCAAAGTTCATAGACTGGTAATCGTCCACTTCCTGATGCGCCAAATGATCTGCCAACACACTTCTCTTGATTGCTTTCTGGGTCGTGTATTGAATTTCATACTCAGTCAAGATCATTTGCCATCTTGCTATTCTTCCGGACAAGGCAGGCTTTTCGAAGATATACTTGATTGGGTCCATCTTCGATATCAATAGAGTAGTGTGAGTCAGCATATACTGTCTCAGCCGGCGAGAAGCCCATGCCAAAGCACATCAAGTTTTCTCAAGCAACGAGTATCGGGTCTCGCAGTCGGTAAACTTTTTGCTAAGGTAGTAAATAGCATGCTCTTTTTGGCCAGACTCGTCATGCTGCCCCAGCACACACCCCATCGAATTATCGAGTACTGTCAAGTATAAGATCAAAGGTCTCCCTTTAACTAGAGGCATCAGAATATGAGGCTCTTGGAGATATTCCTTGATCCTTTCGAAAGCGGCCTGACATTGATCGTTCCACTTTACCACTTGATCTTTCTTCAGTAACTTGAAGATTGGCTCACAAGTAGCAGTCAGACGTGAGATGAATCGGGCAATATAGTTCAGACATCCCAGAAAGCCTCTGACTTCTTTTTCTGTTCGGGGAGCTTGCATTTCCTATATAGCCTTCACCTTTGCAGGATCCACCTAAATACCTTTATCACTAACGACAAAACCCAGCAGCTTACCAGACCTCACTCCGAAGGTGCACTTGTTCGGGTTTAACCTCAGCTTGTAACACTTCAACCTATCAAATAGCTTCTGGAGGTGGTCAAGATGTTCCCCTTCAGTCTGGGACCTTGCAATCATGTCATCAACGTATACCTCAATCTCATGATGGATCATGTCGTGGAACAGAGTGACCATGGCTCGCTGATGCGTTTCCCCAGCATTCTTCAATCCGAACGGCATGACCTTGTAGCAAAAGGTACCCCACTGCATAACAAACGTTGTCTTCTCCATATCCTCGGGAGCCATTTTAATCTGATTGTAACCGGAGAAACCATCCATAAAGGAGAAGACCTTATGCTGTGCGGTGTTGTCAACCAGAACGTCGATATGAGGAAGAGGGAAATCATCCTTGGGGCTTTCCCTGTTCAGATCCCTATAGTCAACACACATTCGAACCTTACCATCTTTCTTTGGAACTGGAACCACGTTGGCAACCCACTGCGGGTAAGAAGTAACTGCTAGAAAACCGGCATCAAACTGTTTCATAACCTCAACCTTGATTTTCTCAGACATCTTTGGACGTATTCGTCGAACTTTCTATTTTGCTGAAGGACAGTCTTCCTTAGTTGGCAAGCGATGAACCACGATATCGGTATCCAACCCAGGCATATCTTCATAAGACCAGGAAAAGATCTCAACATAGTCACGCAGCATCTAAATCAACCGTTGGTTAACACTAGACTCAAGATTTGCACCGATCTTGACCTCTTTCTTGTCTACCTCTGTACCCAGATTTACTGTTTCCACTGGCTCTTCATGGGGTTGTATGGTCCTCTCTTCCTGAAGTAACAGTATAGCAAGTTCACTAGGCACTTCATAATCATCCTCACCTTCGTCCTCGGCTTGGTTGATCGGATTTTCGAAGTCATAACTGGCAGTAGCAGAGTCGTTATCAGTAGGATCCAAAGTGGATGTAGACATGTATATGTGAGTGTGTGTGAAATAGCTGTTTTGCAAGATAGAAAAGAAAAAACAAGGAGCACAAAATTTGTAATGCAAGAAAACGTCCAATGCTTTTATTGATGATATATGGAAATGACACATAATAAGCCCTCAAACAAAGCCACGGTGTCTTGGGTAAGGCACCGGGCCGTAAAGTTTAAAATTGTATGTTACAAATCCAAAACAAAAGTCTATTACTGTGTGTGATCGGTGGATTTAGAACTGACTGTTTAACACTGGTTCGCGAAATGTCGCGGAAGCAAGAGTCGCCACCGTCTTTTATTTTCTCCAACATGGACAGGACAAAAGCACAGCAAAATTCCTTATGAGATAGTTTCTCGGTTCGGGAGGTAGATTTATAGAAAGGGAAGGTGTTAGCACCCTTTCTATCCGTGGTTATCCACGGGCTCTTAGATACTTGCTCTTTATGTTTTCAAAATGTTTGCTTTTCGATTGTGAGTGGGTTTGAAAAAGTTTCTTTGAAAGATTTCGGAATAACTCTTGTATCAGTCCTCAAGAGTGTTTGAAAAATTGTTTTGAAAGCTTTTTGAAAGTGTCGGTGTGAAAAGAGTTTTGATTTGTTTTTGAATAGAGCAAGTATCCATGAGTCATCTACCTACCCTAAGGAATTAGGCTGTGTAAATGTCCTGAAGGTAGTGTCATCCCACCATTGAGAGGTAGGCAGCACCATCGTTGGAGGTGTTCGGGTCAATTCGAGTTTAGGGACAGTGTGGTCACCAAAGCAATAGTCAGGATACCTTAGAAGCTACCCTTATGTCCTTGATCCTTTTTTAATCCGAGGCAACCATTTCGAGGCAACTGGATCATGGACATAAGGACTCACTAAAACGTCCTATACTTGACGACCACGTTTCGAAGGCAACAGGTGAGGCGTACCCTAAAAGTGGTGTGTGTATCGGTGTGTTATTTTCATGTTAAGTTTATCTTTGATCATGGCATTGTGAGCTACGCTTGTTTTTAATTAACCATACATTCTTTCATACAAAGTTAGAATTTAGGAGTGCGGAAAGTTAAAAGACGGAAACATAAAAGCTACGCTATTACAAGGCGCAGGTCTATACATCGCCAAAATACAAATACCCGTTTTGATAAAAGATGAGGAAAGTAAATAAATGCGGTAAACCTAATTACTATTACAATCCTTGAGCAGTTACATAATATTTGAAAAGAAAATAATGCGCGAAAAGAAATTAAAATTGAATGTCCGAGGGTTTTGACCTTTTTGAAATTAAATTGAATTAAAAGCTAATTAATCATTTAATTGAAGAAAAGAAGGAAAAGAAAATGTTTTATGTTTTTGGTATTTAATGAAAATAAGAAAAAAAAGAATTAAAGAAAAACCCTAGTTCTAAATTATTTTAAATTATTAAAGAAAAGGTCAAAATTAGGCTAATTAACTAAATTATTTAATTTACATGTTTATTTACAAAAATAATAATTAATAATAATAATAAATAATGATGGAAATAATAATATAAAAAAATCAATCAAAACCTAATTCTATGGAATTTTATTTATTAAAGAAAAAAGATTGAATTAAAACCTAAATTAACTAAATTAATTATTAACATTTATTTACAAACATAAATTAATGAGTAAATTAATAAATAATTAAACGTATTTTACAATTTTTGGTTTCTGATTTTTTATTATAAAAATTGATTTTATGGTGAATTAATGAAAACAATTAAAAAAACAATTAAAAAGAATTATAAAAGAAAATCAAATAAAATTGAAAAAAAAATGCAAACCAGGGGGGTATCAGGCCCAGAGAGGAGGTTAATTGAGAGTAATCCAGGCCCATCAGCCAAAGGCCTTGTTGACTTTCCAGCTTGAGTGCGCCTTGGTTGACTGAGGTACATGATAGACCTCCTTTTGTGGCCTTCAGATTGTGGGTCAAGGCCATCTGGCAAGCATGAGCATGGGTACGTATGGTGGACCACTGAACCATTGCTGCACATGAACACGTTAAAACAAAAATTATGCAATATGTGGGGGGACCTGAGAATCGAACCCAGGTCCCTATACCTGCCAGCCACGTCTTCCACCAACTGAGCTATTGCGTGCGTTTGTTATATGGGTAGACAAAAAATATAATATACAAAAAACAATGGTCAGTGGTATAAGACAAAAAGCGCGCCAGATATTTGAATGCTCCAACCATGTGATGACACGCTAGCCTTCTTCTTCGTTTATCTGCAAATAGAAAACAAGTAGCGGGGGTTTTAAACCCCCACTAAATGGAATAGTGAATAATAGCGAATAGCACTATGCATTATATAAATTGAGCGCGAGTAGTTCAATCAATTCGTCTCGTTGCCACGATTCTATCCATATAGGTTTGGAAGTCTAATTTTTCCATACAAGGAAAGCCCTAATTTGGATGTTCTGAAACCCTAGGTTTCATCCATGGTGAATTTTGTTTCAGGGGGCTATAATTCAATTGAATGGTACCAACAGCTTCAGAAGGTCCCTATGAGCATGAATGATTCCAAAAAAATTGTTAAAGCGCATGAATGATGATATACGAATTTAGAAAATATAGCAAACCGTGTGGTCTATGTTCTTGGATTCTTCACGTGTTGGGATTGATTCTTGATGCAAAAAGACTCCTGGAAAGTCCAGCAACGTGTTGGAATACTTTTTATGCTTTGAAACGTCCTGCAACTATGATTTCAGTTTTCCAATTTCTTTGGAATTTTGGCAACTTGGTTATGCAGCTTCAGCAGCTTTTTCGTGTCCTCCTGAATTAGGTTTCCTTGTGCATATGTATGTGAATAATTCTAGGTCAAGAAAGAGCCCAAAGGTCCATGAATTGATGACTTGAATCTTTGATTGCCAATCATATATTTTACAATCTTTTTTTCATGAAAATCTTGCCAAATGTGGATGATCTTGTCTCCTTGGATGATGCACGGAATCTTTAGCATATAATGAGTGTATTTGCTGCATAAAAAGATTTGAAAAAGCATTATTTGATATTTTCTCATAATTAAATCTAATTAAATGAATTAATAAGAATAAAAATTCAATTAATTAATTAAAAATAAGAAAATAAATCCCTTTGAGCTCAATGGGTCGTGCATAGGCTTTGGGTAATGATTCAAGGAAGAATTTGAGGCCCATTAGCAATTTTGAAGTGTTTTAGGCAAAGTTGACTTTTGAAAGTTCCCAAAAATTTCCCAACTTCTCCAATGCATATCTTGCTCAATTTTGAAGCTATGATCATGTTCTGTGACATTTTGGAAAGGTCTTGAAGTCCTCTAACTAATGCCTTTGGTCCCATGTCATTTTGATTTACCAATATCAAGTTATGGTCTTTGACTTAAAGTGCCTTTTTGTTGACTTTTGAAAATGACCTATAATGTTGAAATTGATAACTTTTTGTGAGAGCATTTCTTGGACTTGAAGTGTGAAGATGAATTGTAGGAAATGTCATTCCCTTCAAAATGAGCTTTGGATGAGATTTTTCTGATAAAACATGAGGAAGTTATGCATTGGTCAATTTGCAGTTGACTTTTCCAACTGTCCAAAAATAGAAACTTTTGCATCTTGAGACTTTTTGAGCCATGCTTTGAGAATCATGATCAAGAATTTATCAAATGATGATTCTGGCTTCAAAATAAGATGTTGACCAAAAATTTTGACTTTTGACTGTCAAATGACCATTTTGCCCCTGCAGTTGACTGTGAAGCATTTAGGGTTTTTGACTGTGCAACTTGATGCTGTGAGTCTTGAAACTTGACATATGGATGCTTGGCAAGGTATACAGGCATTTGGGACTTGATTGGACCCTTGGAAACCTCAATTTCTTTGCAAGAACCAAAACCCTAATTTTGACTGTGTTAGGAGGCAATTGGACTGTGCAACCCTTGAGGGATTTTGAACCATCTGGAGATTGATCTTGGCAAATCTAGAAGAATATGGGAGGGCAAATTTTGGGGTACAACAGTTGCCCCTGTTCAATCTTCTTAGACCTGAGGATGTAGATTGGCTGGCGTGCCTTTCGTAATCCGAAGGTGGAAGATGATTGAACACTAGAGTGCCCAGAAATTTGCACTCACATAGTAGAGTATCAGCAATGTGATGTCGGGAATGGGCTTACAGATGCCATTTTGAGACTGATGGATAGGGGGATGGGCTTATAGATGCCATCTGGAAGCGTGACAACACTTTATCGGGAATGGGCTTATAGACGCCATTTGGAGACTGTTGGTATGTGGATGGGCTTACAGATGCCATCTAGGTGTCGATCGCGTAAGAGATTCCTTAGCGAGAACTTGCGTACCTGAGAAAGAAAATAATTACTTGGCCTGTTACAGGGGTTGATCTTCGAACTCTTTATGTAGATGTGCCCTGGCTGGATACAGGAATCGAATCTGGAAGATAGTCGTCAATAGATACACCCTGGCAAGTTACAGGAATCAGATCTTCAAACTCTTCAGACGTGCCCTGGCAGGATACAGGAATCGAGTCTGGAATTAGTCGTCAACAGATACACCCTGGCAAGATACAAGAATCGGATCTTCAAACTCTTCAGATGTGCCCTGGCAAGATACAGGAATCGAGTCTGGAATTAGTCGTCAACAGATACACCCTGGCAAGATACAGGAATCGGATCTTCAAACTCTTCAGACGTGCCCTGGAAAGATACAGGAATCGAGTCTGGAATTAGTCGTCAACAGCTACACCCTGGCAAGATACAGGAATCGGATCTTCAAACTCTTCAGACGTGCCCTGGCAAGATACAGGAATCGAGTCTGGAATATAGTCGTCAACAGATACACCCTGGCAGGATACAGGAATCGGATCTTCAAACTCTTCAGACGTGCCCTGGCAAGATACAGGAATCGAGTCTGGAATTAGTCGTCAATAGATACACCCTGGCAAGATACAGGAATCAGATCTTCAAACTCTTCAGACGTGGCCTGGCAGGATACAGGAATCGAGTCTGGAATTAGTCGTCAACAAATACACCCTGGCAAGATACAGGAATCGGATCTTCGAACTCTTCAGACGTGCCCTGGCAAGATACAGGAATCGAGTCTGGAATTAGTCGTCAACAGATACACCCTGGCAAGATACAGGAATCGGATATGGAATTACGACAGCTGATAGTAATTATCTTTGTATTGACCTTTGTCCTGAAAAGACAAAACGTTAGTTGTATGTGATGTCATGATGTATGACATGCGTGATGTTCTTGAAATAAATGAGATTGTATGTTCATGATGCGTATATGCATGCTATAGTGTATGAAAATGTGATGTTTGTGAATGTATTTTCGTCTAGGAAAATAAATCCTTGACGAATGCCGGGAAATTGGATCCCGGGATGATGTTAAAGAGCAGAGCTTTTTGTTTCCGCTGGGGATGATAATTGCAAGAATACCGGTAGGAGAAGATGACTCCATTGGGAAATGAACTTGGCGAATAGATTACTCTGCGGGGAGTGAACTCTGTGGGGAAAGAGAGGTACTTTGTTGAGGTTGATGATAACTCCGCTGGGGATACCATTGTTGAGCTATGCTGGAAGATGAACTCCGCTGGGGGAAGGAAGACTTCGCCGGGGACGATCTTTCCGTGGCTTTCAGCTGAGGATAACCCAGTTATAAGCTCTGGTGGAGAATAACCTTTGAATAAAGTCGGGGAGACCGTTCGTATTATGCGGGTGACAAGCTTCCAGAATCTACTGGGGATAAGCTTCAAGACCTGCTGGGGATAAGCTTCCTACTGAAGAGTTGGATTCCACTTTCCTGGGGAAACTTTTGAAATTGGATTGGGGAATGGCGCCACTGGATGTCCGGTATACCGCCGGGGAACAATCTTAGAATAAGACTGCCGGGGATGCTTGTTAGGAATGTTTGTGTACTCGGGTCGGGAATGTTGAGATCTTCGGAGGATAATCCAACTTCCTTAAGGCTGACTGAGGGCTACCTCTGCTTGGGGAGAGTAATACTGACTTGCTGAAGATACTGTGCCTTGTAGGGCTTACGGGAGACCAACTCTGCTTGGGGGAGAGTATTGCTGAACCTTGGCTCACTCTCTGGGGAATTAAGGCATCTTGGTTACATCCTTCAGCCGAACTTACCTTGGTACCTTGGTGGACAGAGCAATTAGATTGCTTAGACAACTCATTATTGCCCCTGTTTCTGATGTCACCTGTAATTAATCCTTTGTTTCGTATGCAAATATTTATGAGTTAACAACTAGTGTCAAATGCATATATCACAATCGAACATTGGACGTTCTTCGCAAGACAAAACAGAAAAAGGAAAAAGAATTGGCAATTTAGCTGAAAAGTGAATTTGTATTGATTTTGAATTTGCTTGTAAATAGGCGTTTATGTACAAGAGGCTGACGTCCTAGTAAGAGAACGCCGCCGAACAACAGAGTTTATACGATTTTGAAAAGGAAAATAAAACAGCTATGTGAAAAGAGTAATCCCACTGGGTTCCAACTCTGCTATCGCCTTTATATCTTCAAGCGTCTCATCACTTGGCTGCTCAGTCAAAGATGAAGCTGATTGATCGATGCCGACTGAACCTGATAGTTGATACCGGATTCTGGATGCAAGGTGATCCAATGAGACATAGTATTACGCTTTAATCCCTAACTTTTGCCTGGACCGCCCTTTCGGGTTTTCAGTCCACCGGGATACCCATTTTTGCCCAAGCCGCATTTTCAGGTTTTCGACTTGCCGGGTGTACAGATTTTTTTCATTTCATCCCTTATTTTTGCCCGAACCCTTTTGGTTCTCCGGGAAGCCCTTATTTTTGCCTAGGTATGTCAACCTAGCGGGTCTTTTATCATGCGTAGTATCTTTTTACTATGTCTGTATTGGCAGGGTGAGGAAGGTCGTCACCATCCATGGTGGTTAGAATCATGGCTCCTCCTGAGAACACATGTTTAACCACAAATGGCCCTTCGTATGTAGGGGTCCATTTGCCCCTGGGATCACTTTGAGGAAGAATGATGCGTTTGATTACCAGGTCCCCAACTTGATACTCTTGTGGTCTGACTTTCTTGTTAAATGCCCTGATCATCCGTTTTTGGTACGTTTGACCATGACAAATAGCAGTGAGTCTCTTTTCGTCAATTAGGTTTAACTGATCAAGTCGGGTCTGGATCCAGTCATCTTCACTCAGATCTGCATCCTTCATTATCCGGAGAGAGGGTATTTGGACTTCAATCGGCAAGACTGCCTCCATGCCGTAGACCAAGGAAAAGGGAGTTGCCCCGGTTGACGTTCTTGCTGAGGTACGGTACCCATGGAGAGTGAACGGTAGCATCTCGTGCCAATCTTTATAGGTCACTGTCATCTTCTGCACAATCTTCTTGATATTCTTATTAGCTGCTTCTACAGCCCCATTCATCTTCGGTCGGTAAGGAGAAGAGTTGTGGTGTTGTATCTTGAATTGCTCGCAGAGCTCAGTGATCATCTTGTTATTAAGATTGGTACCATTATCCGTAATTATCCTTTCTGGGACGCCGTATTGACAGATCAGGTTATGCCGAATGAACCATGCCACGACATTCTTGGTTACAGTGGCGTAGGAAGCTGCTTCAACCCACTTTGTAAAGTAATCAATCGCTACCAGGATGAAGCGATGCCCGTTGGATGCCGTAGGTTTAATCTCGCCGATCATATCAATGCCCCACATTGCAAAAGGCCAAGGTGCAGTCAGGACATTCAGAGGAACTGGAGGAACGTGTACTTTATCTGCATAAATCTGGGACTTATGACATGTCCGAGAATGTTGGTAACAGTCGGCTTCCATTGTGGACCAGAAATATCCTGCCCGAAGGATTTTCTTCGCCATGATGTGTCCACTGGAATGCGTTCCGAAGGTACCTTCATGCAGCTCTGCCATGATCCTTTCTGCTTCAGTCTTATCCATACAACGCAGTAAGGTTGAATCATGGTTTCGCTTGTACAGAATGCCATTGCTAAGGAAGAACTTTGCAGCGAACCTTCTCAGAAACTTTTTGTCGTTGACGGATGCACCTTCAGGGTATTCTTGAGCTTCCAAGTACCTCTTCACCTCATGATACCAGGGTTTTTCAGTTACCACCTCAGCCTCAAGATCACAACAATATGCAGGTTCGTCCAATTTCCAGATAATGATCCAGAGAGCCTCGTTGTCCCATTTGACTTTGAACATGGAAGACATCGTGGCTAACGCGTCCGCCAACTGATTCTCTTCTCTTGGGAAGTGTTCAAAAGTTATCTCTGTGAAATGGGGGATCAATGTCAACACATATTCTCTGTAAGGAATAAGGTTTGGGTGTTTCGTATCCCACTCGTCTTTGATCTGATTGATTACGAGAGCGGAATCTCCGAAGACACTCAGAAACTTGATCCTTAAGTCAATCGCAGCTTGAAGACCCATGATGCATGCCTCATACTCCGCCATGTTGTTGGTGCAGTTGAAACATAGCCGGGAAGTAAGTGGAGTATGAGTGCCTTGAGGGGATATAATTACAGCGCCGATACCGTTACCCAAAGCGTTGGAGGCTCCGTCAAAGTGCATAGACCATCGGGATCCTTCCTCAGGTCCTTCATCCGGTCCAGGTACTTCACAATCAGTTACTACCATGATGTTCTCATCCGGAAACTCGAAGTTCATTGACTGGTAGTCGTCTACTGCCTGGTGTGCCAAATGGTCTGCCAATACACTTCCTTTGATAGCTTTCTGAGTCGTGTACTGGATGTCGTATTCTGTCAAGATCATTTGCCATCTTGCTATTCTTCCAGACAGAGCAGGCTTTTCGAATATGTACTTTATTGGATCCATTTTTGAAATCAATAGAGTAGTGTGAGTCAGCATATACTGTCTCAGCCGGCGAGCAGCCCATACCAAAGCGCAGCAAGTTTTCTCGAGCAGTGAGTATCGGGTCTCACAGTCGGTAAACTTTTTGCTAAGGTAATAAATGGCGTGCTCTTTTCGGCCAGACTCGTCATGCTGCCACAGCACACACCCCATTGAGTTGTCAAGTACTGTCAAGTATAGTATTAGAGGTCTCCCTTAAACCGGTGGCATCAGAATGGGTGGTTCTTGGAGATATTCTTTGATTCTGTCGAAAGCGGCCTGACATTCATCATTCCAACGTACTACCTGATCTTTCTTCAACAGCTTGAAGATTGGTTCACAGGTAGCAGTTAGATGCGAGATGAACCAGGCAATGTAATTCATACGTCCTAGAAAGCCTCTGACTTCTTTCTCTGTCTTGGGAACTGGCATCTCTTGTATGGCCTTAACCTTGGCAGGGTCTACTTGAATACCCTTGTCGCTCACGATGAAGCCTAGTAACTTTCCAGATCTTACCCCAAAGGTGCACTTGTTCGGGTTTAATCTCAGTTTGTACAACTTCAGGCGGTCAAACAACTTCTATAAATGGTCAAGGTGTTCCTCCTCAGTTTGAGACCTTGCAATCATATCATCGACATATACTTCTATCTCATGATGGATCATGTCATGAAATAAAGCAACCATGGCTCGTTGGTAGGTTTCCCCAGCATTCTTCAATCCAAAAGGCATGACCTTGTAGCAGAAGGTGCCCCACTGAGTAACAAAGGTAGTCTTTTCCATATCTTCAGGAGCCATCTTGATCTGATTATAACCTGAAAAGCCGTCTATGAAGGAGAACACCTTATGCTGGGCAGTATTGTCAACCAGAACGTCGATGTGAGGTAGAGGGAAGTCATCCTTGGGGCTGGCCCTGTTCAAATCCCTGTAATCGACACACATTCTGACCTTACCATCTTTCTTTGGCACTGGAACCACATTGGTAACCCACTGAGGGTAAGAAGTCACTGCTAGAAACCCGGCATCAAACTGCTTCATAACCTCAGCTTTGATCTTCTCGGACATCTCTGGACGCATACGGCGGACCTTTTGTTTAACCGAAGGGCATTCTTCCTTGGTCGGCAAGTGATGAACCACAATGTCGGTATCCAACCCAGGCATGTCTTCGTAAGACCAGGCGAAGATTTCCACGTAATCATGCAACATCTGAATCAACCATTGTTTCACGCTGAGCTCCAGATTGGCACCAATCTTAACTTCCTTTTTATCTGTCTCAGTACCCAGATTTACCGTTTCCACTGGCTCTTCATGTGGCTGAATGGCCCTCTCTTCCTGGAGTAACAATCTTGCAAGCTCACCAGGCACTTCGCAATCATCTTCACCTTCGTCTTCGGCCAAGTTGATCGGATTTTCGAAGTCATAACTGGCAGTAGCAGAGTCGTTACCAGTGAGATCCAGAGTGGATTGAAACCTGTATGAGTGAGTGTGTGTAAATACAGCTGTTTTGCAATATATAAAGAAAGAAAGAAAGGGAGCACAAGATTTGAAATGCGAAAAATGTCCAATGTCTTTATTCATGATATATGGAAATGACAGGTAATAAGCCCTCACAAATGAAGCCAACAGTGCCCCGGGTAAGACACCGGGCCATAAAGTTTCAAATTATTGTCCATTACAAATAAAAAACAAAGGAATTCATTACTGCGTAACAAAAGTAACATGTATGTAGTCTTTTGCAGTCCAATTGTTCAGTCCACCGTTGGTCGTCGGGTAGATCCAGCTATCAAACTCTGATTCCTCCGCCTCGCCTTCAATAGCATTCACTCCCGGGTTGGTGATGAACACGGGAGGTCTTCCGATCCTTGCTTTGCGTACAACCCTCTGAGCCTCTTCAGTGAAACCCAGCCCAAATTTGTCAGTCTTAGGAGTAAAATCAGGGAGCCTGCCCCAGTTTGCACATTCACCTTTTTCAATTGCAGCCCGGGCGTCCTTCAAGGAAGCCATCTTCAAAGGAAAGTCTTCTTCACTCACTGTCTCAGCTGACGCTAATGTTGGAGGTACCTCTTCAAAATGTTGAAAGGGGGTTTCAATAAACTCCCCGTCCATCTCTATATACCGGAACGAGTTCAGATGACTAACCATGTATTCTTCCCCCCCCTGCACTGTAACAATCTTCCCTTTGACAGGGTATTTGAGCTTCTGGTGTAGAGTGGAGGTCACAGCCCCAGCTTTGTGGATCCAAGGACGACCCAACAAACAAGAATAGGATGAACGAATGTCCATCACATAGAACGTTGAATCGAAGACTTGAGAACCAACATGAATCGGAATATCTACCTCACCATGTACCATCCTCTTCGACCCGTCAAAGGCTCGGACCACGATGTTACTAGGCTTCAACTCTAGGCCCTCACAATCCAACCTGTCTAAGGCCTTCTTGGGCAATACATTCAACGAAGAACCGGTGTCCACCAACATGTGCGCAAGAGTAGTGCCCCTGCATTCAATGGAGACATGCAGGGCATCATTGTGGTTCTTTCCCTTGGCGGTAAGATCAGCATCCGAGAAACCCAAACCATTGTCAGCGGTCAAGTTGGCCACACAATCAGTAAATTGGTCCGCAGATGTCTCTTGTGGCACATGGGCCGTCTTCAGAAATGAAATCAGGGCCTTGGCATGGGCCTCGGAGCACAACAACAATGATAGCATATAGATCTTGGAGGGGGTATGCCCCAGCTGCTCAACGACGTTGAAATCGCTTTTCTTAATGATCTTGAGGATTTCCTCCATCTCTTGCTGGGAGGCTTCAACATTAACAGTCTTCGGTGCCTCCGTCCGGGCAGGCACATCATCAATCCCTTTGCCCCGAGTGTCAGATGACTCGACAACAGGGGTAGAAACTTGATCAGAAGGGGAAACAGGCGCACTTGTAGGCATAATGATAAGAGGTCTTCGGATAACTGGTGGCGCAATGTCAGGCGAGAAGATCCGGCCACTGCGAGTAACTTTAGCGGGACCAGTGATGTTACTGATACCGGTACTAGTGTTGAACTCTTGCTTTACTCCAAGTACATACACATCTGCCCCATAGTGCCATGGGACAGCCTTGTCAGATTTATAGGGGAGAGGCCCCGGAACAGTAATGATAATAGGTGCAACAGACGTGATTTTGACTGGCTTCCTCGGGGGAGCCTTGGTAGGATTGTTGAAGATGGTGATAACAGATACTTCTTCAGTAGGAACAAAAGGAACAACGGTCTTCTTGAACAAGATTTCTTTGCTATCCATCAGGCTCTGGATGCCTGACTTCAGCGACGAACAACCAGCAGGGGAAACAGCACACAGAAGGCAACCTTTGCTACAACCCGGAAATAAACTGGCTAGTAACAGGTTCCTCTTAACAGTCAATAGAGGGGTAGCAACATCATCCACAGAAACTACATACAAGTCTTCCTCAATAGCATTTACTCCATGCTGGGGCATAGGAGCAGTCACAACGTTGGGCCTTTCTGGCGCCTCAAACTGTATTTCCTTGGTATCGATAAGGTCCTGAACCTTATTTCTTAGGGCCCAACAATCATCAGTAGAATGCCCCGGGCTATCAGAGTGATAAGCACAGCGGGCATTGGGATTATACTTCGGAGAGCTTGTATTTACCACCTTCGGAGCTTCTCTGACGATTACCAAGTTGGTTGATAGCAGTTGCGGCAAGATCTGCGACAAGGTCATACTAAGCCGAGTATATTTTCTTATGGGTCTCTCACCCCTTGGTTGGTTAGGGTGCCGGGGAGCGGCAACAGGCTTTGCAATTACCACCGCATTGACAGCTTGGCGGCGTTCCGGTTTGTTTTGCCTCCTAGGCCCATACACAGCACTGGCTTCCTTTTTGAAAGGCTTCTTCTCAGAATTTAAGGATGCACCTTTCTGTATTTTCCCTGATTTCATACCAGCTTCTATCCTTTCCCCAGTCAGAATGAGATCTGTAAACCCTGCAGACGAATTGCCAATGAGATGATTGAAGAACGGCCCGGATAGGGTCCCTAAGAACATGTCCACAAGTTCACGGTCGGTTAACGGTGGTTGCACCCTACCAGCCAGGTCCCTCCACTTCTGCGCATACTCTTTAAAACCTTCTCCTGATCCTAGCGACATACCCTGGAGTTGGGTACGTGTAGGAGCGAGGTCGGCATTATACTGATACTGCTTGTAAAAAGCAGTAGCCAATTCCTCCCAGTTACGAACCTTGGTTCCATCCAGCTGATAGAACCATTCGAGATGAGTCCCTGAAAGACTCTCCTGGAAGAAATGGATCCACAAGTTCTTGTCCACAGTGTATGGTTGGATCTTCCGCACATAAGATCTGAGATGTAGCTTAGGGCAGGACGCCCCGTCATACTTTGCGAAAGATGGTGCTTTGAACTTGTGCGGGATTATCACACCAGAAGATAGACCCAAGTCTCCGAAATCCAACCCAGGCACTTGTTAAATTTCCATGGCATTCAGACGATCCTCTAACTGCTTGTACTTGTCTTCAGCTGGAGGATACTGCTTCTCATTAAAATCAGTCTCGTTGTCAGAGACCACCGGACTAGGAACCCCTCCCCCTTGGGGACTGCCTTTCCCTACCGAAGAACCAGCTTGATCAACCTCATTCTGCAGTGTGTTACCAAACCTCCGGCCAGTGTTGAATAGTACAATTCTCTTCTTCTTTTTCTTGACCAGCAGAGCCTTCAATTCCTCATGTCCTTGGGCTAAACTCATGATCAGCTCTTGGAATTGGGCGTTCTGAGCCTGGAGGGCCTTGATGGACTGCTCGGTAGATGATTCAGGGTTCATGATGCTAAAATAAACAGCGAAGAACATTAAGCAACCTGAAAAGAAGAGTACCTGTGATGCACATGATGAATGGAATGCGTATGATTTATGTTTTCAAAGACAATCGGGATTCAACTTTGTAAACAAAAAAAGCAACGCACTTTATTAGATTCAATTTTGAAATTTAGATTGTTCAACAGATTGCCCTTAGGTGTTACATAAAATAGAAATACTGAAAAGGGAAAAAACTGTAAAAGAACATCCAAAGCTCATCAGTGATCCCAGGGTCTCCTCTTCTCAGTACGGATGTAGTCATTCAAGGCCCGCTCGTTCTCCAACTGCTTTGTCAGCTTCTGGATCTTCAATTCCTGCTCGTGGAACTTTTTCCGATAAGAATCCCGTTCTTCTTGTAGTTGCACCCAAGATCTCTTTAGTGTATCAAGATTAGTAGGTATCTGAGGAGGGAGAACAGTCGGAGGAGCCCCATCTCTATCAGGATATTCAAGAATGATGGGTCTGACAGCTTCATATGGCATACCTAAATTCTGAGCACGGATGCGGACCCATCTGTAGTAGGGTTCCATGGGTAGAGAAGTCTTTGGTCCCAACTCTTGTGGGTCAGCTTTGTGAATTCTGTCCCAAGCTTTGATGAACCTACGACGCAGCTCGTCACTATCTACCTGAAACTCGAAACTGATGTGAGGCACCAACATCTCATGAGGCCCTGCTCTTCTGGCTCTTCCAAACTGACGGAGATCTAGACATGGATTATAAGAGATCCCTCCTTGGGTACCAATCAAAGGAACATTAGGATATTCTCCGCAACGATCAATAACAGCTACCTCATCCAAACCTCTGAGAGTCCAAATGATGTCCTTATCAGTGAGAGACATTAACCTATGAGCCCAACCTCTTCCTTCTTTGTTCTTCAGCACGAACTTAGGGAGGTGCGAAATAAACCACCTCACTAACAAAGGAATACAACACCACAGAGTTCCTCGCCTTCGGGCAGTACGAGCATAGAGTTGTTGCAGGATATCACCCAAGAGAGTGGGCACAGGGTTCCGAGACATGAAGATCCTTATGGCAGTGATGTTAATGAAGTTATCCGGATTTGGAAACAGAACCAGACCATAGATTAAGAGAGCCAAGATGTCTTCATACGCCCTGAAGTCTAGGTCATTCCAGAAACTGTTAGCTTTACCGATCAGAAACTTGGCCAAGAAACCCTTAACTCTGCTTCTAGTCACCCAGTTGTCCATTACCTCCTTGTGGGTCAAGGGAAGGGCTGCAGCAATCTCCTCAAGCCTAAGAGTCTTTTCCCAACCAGTGAAGGGAGTCTGATCCAAGATAGGGATGCCAAGCAAATCAGAGAACTCTTCCAGGGTAGGGACCAGCTGGAAGTCTTGCAAGGTGAAACAGTTATACAAGGGATTATAAAACTGGGTCAAGACACTCATCAGTTGTTGGTCCCATTTTTCCGTGACTAAACCGAGAAGAGAACCATGCCTCTGGATGAAGGAAGTGGTATTTGGAATTCTGCTAACCAAATCTTCAAGCAACTCAGGTGGGTGAACAAAATTGAACCGGATAGTGTTCCTTCACATAGGAATCATGATGTCCTACAAAACAGAGCAAAGGTGAAACCCTCTTGTCTTTGAAATGGTCAGTCCTTATGCAGGATGCATGCAATGTCTATGATGGCATGATGTCATGATAAAGCACACCACAAATATTCACAAAGGCAAACATGATAAGGCACACAAGTCACACAAGACAACCCTTAGAGTTTAGGCCAGCATGGGGTCTAGGTATTACCCTCTTTTAGTTTGTTGGTTAAGACCTGTCCTAATCAAAAGTAACCGGGTTCTAGAGGATCCCAATATCATCGACTACCCTCAATCGGTCATAACTCCAGCATCATAATCTTTTCTTGCAGCCAGAACCATCGTGAGAGTTTAGCCTCAATGGGTGTAGCATACTGCTACTGTTCTATTGGCCAAGTTGGGTCATTTAAGGTTCTAAGGTCGGTTGGTGCTTAATGACTCCTCAGAAGACCCATATTCTCCTCGTTGCAACACAAGGGATATCGGTACAGACCAAGGTGTCACACCAATGTAGCCACTGCTTCACCCGTGTCGGTCTACACCGGACAGGTCCCTCACAGCTTATGCTACCTAAAAGGGTATTCCCCAGATCCGGGTTAGGATCTATGAAACTCCGATGCAAAGCCCACAAAATATAAAAGCAAACAAAGCAAGCAATTGAAAACAAGAGTGGTCTAATCCTAAGGTACACCTCACTTATTCAATATCCCCAGCAGAGTCGCCAGTTCTGTGATCGGTGGATTTAGAACTAACTGTTTAACGCTGGTTCGCGAAATGTCGCGGAAGCAAGAGTCGCCACCGTCTTTTATTTTCTCCAACATGGACAGGACAAAAGCACAGCAAAATTCCTTATGAGATAGTTTCTCGGTTCGGGAGGTAGATTTATAGAAAGGGAAGGTGTTAACACCCTTTCTATCCGTGGTTATCCACGGGCTCTTAGATACTTGCTCTTTATGTTTTCAAAATGTTTGCTTTTCGATTGTGAGTGGGTTTGAAAAAGTTTCTTTGAAAGATTTCGGAATAACTCTCGTATCAGTCCTCAAGAGTGTTTGAAAAATTGTTTTGAAAGCTTTTTGAAAGTGTCGGTGTGAAAAGAGTTTTGATTTGTTTTTTGAATAGAGCAAGTATCCATGAGTCATCTACCTACCCTAAGGAATTAGGCTGTGTAAATGTCCTGAAGGTAGTGCCATCCCACCATTGAGAGGTAGGTAGCACCATCGTTGGAGGTGTTCGGGTCAATTCGAGTTTAGGGACAGTGTGGTCACCAAAGCAACAGTCAGGATACCTTAGAAGCTACCCTTATGTCCTTGATCCTTTTTTAATCCGAGGCAACCGTTTCGAGGCAACTGTTTCGAGGCAACTGGATCATGGACATAAGGACTCACTAAAACGTCCTATACTTGACGACTACGTTCCGAAGGCAACAGGTGAGGCGTACCCTAGAAGTGGTGTGTGTATTGGTGTGTTATTTTCATGTTAAGTTTATCTTTGATCATGGCATTGTGAGCTACGCTTGTTTTTAATTAACCATACATTCTTTCATACAAAGTTAGAATTTAGTAGTGCGGAAAGTTAAAAGACGGAAACATAAAAGCTACGCTATTACAAGGCGCGGGTCTATACATCGCCAAAATACAAATACCCGTTTTGATAAAAGATGCGGAAAGTAAATAAATGCGGTAAACCTAATTACTATTACAATCCTTGAGCAGTTACATAATATTTGAAAAGAAAATAATGCACGAAAAGAAATTAAAATTGAATGTCCGAGGGTTTTGACCCTTTTGAAATTAAATTGAATTAAAAGCTAATTAATTATTTAATTGAAGAAAAGAAGGAAAAGAAAATGTTTTATGTTTTTGGTATTTAATGAAAATAAGAAAAAAAAGAATTAAAGAAAAACCCTAGTTCTAAATTATTTTAAATTATTAAAGAAAAGGTCAAAATTAGGCTAATTAACTAAATTATTTAATTTACATGTTTATTTACAAAAATAATAATTAATAATAATAATAAATAATGATGGAAATAATAATATAAAAAAAATCAATCAAAACCTAATTCTATGAAATTTTATTTATTAAAGAAAAAAGATTGAATTAAAACCTAAATGAACTAAATTAATTATTAACATTTATTTACAAACATAAATTAATGAGTAAATTAATAAATAATTAAACGTATTTTACAATTTTTGGTTTCTGATTTTTTATTATAAAAATTGATTTTATGGTGAATTAATGAAAACAATTAAAAAAACAATTAAAAAGAATTATAAAAGAAAATCAAATAAAATTGAAAAAAAAATGCAAACCAGGGGGGTATCAGGCCCAGAGAGGAGGTTAATTGAGAGTAATCCAGGCCCATCAGCCAAAGGCCTTGTTGACTTTCCAGCTTGAGTGCGCCTTGGTTGACTGAGGTACATGATAGACCTCCTTTTGTGGCCTTCAGATTGTGGGTCAAGGCCATCTGGCAAGCATGAGCATGGGTACGTATGGTGGACCACTGAACCATTGCTGCACATGAACACGTTAAAACAAAAATTATGCAATATGTGGGGGGACCTGGGAATCGAACCCAGGTCCCTATACCTGCCAGCCACGTCTTCCACCAACTGAGCTATTGCGTGCGTTTGTTATATGGGTAGACAAAAAATATAATATACAAAAAACAATGGTCAGTGGTATAAGACAAAAAGCGCGCCAGATATTTGAATGCTCCAACCATGTGATGACATGCTAGCCTTCTTCTTCGTTTATCTGCAAATAGAAAACAAGTAGCGGGGGTTTTAAACCCCCACTAAATGGAATAGTGAATAATAGCGAATAACACTATGCATTATATAAATTGAGCGCGAGTAGTTCAATCAATTCGTCTCGTTGCCACGATTCTATCCATATAGGTTTGGAAGTCTAATTTTTCCATACAAGGAAAGCCCTAATTTGGATGTTCTGAAACCCTAGGTTTCATCCATGGTGAATTTTGTTTCAGGGGGCTATAATTCAATTAAATGGTACCAACAGCTTCAGAAGGTCCCTATGAGCATGAATCAATCCAAAAAAATTGTTAAAAGCGCATGAATGATGATATACGAATTTAGAAAATATAGCAAACCGTGTGGTCTATGTTCTTGGATTCTTCACGTGTTGGGATTGATTCTTGATGCAAAAAGACTTCTGGAAGGTCCAGCAACGTGTTGGAATACTTTTTATGCTTTGAAACGTCCTGCAACTATGATTCCAGTTTTCCAATTTCTTTGGAATTTTGGCAACTTGGTTATGCAGCTTCAGCAGCTTTTTCGTGTCCTCCTGAATTAGGTTTCCTTGTGCATATGTATGTGAATAATTCTAGGTCAAGAAAGAGCCCAAAAGTCCATGAATTGATGACTTGAATCTTTGATTGCCAATCATATATTTTCCAATCTTTTTTTCATGAAAATCTTGCCAAATGTGGATGATCTTGTCTCTTTGGATGATGCACGAAATCTTTAGCATATAATGAGTGTATTTGCTGCATAAAAAGATTTGAAAAAGCATTATTTGATATTTTCTCATAATTAAATCTAATTAAATGAATTAATAAGAATAAAAATTCAATTAATTAATTAAAAATAAGAAAATAAATCCCTTTGAGCTCAATGGGTCGTGCATAGGCTTTGGGTAATGATTCAAGGAAGAATTTGAGCCCCATTAGCAATTTTGAAGTGTTTTAGGCAAAGTTGACTTTTGAAAGTTCCCAAAAATTTCCCAACTTCTCCAATGCATATCTTGCTCAATTTTGAAGCTATGATCATGTTCTTGGACATTTTGGAAAGGTCTTGAAGTCCTCTAACCAATGCCTTTGATCCCATGTCATTTTGATTTACCAATCTCAAGTTATGGTCTTTGACTTAAAGTGCCTTTTTGTTGACTTTTGAAAATGACCTATAATGTTGAAATTGATAACTTTTTGTGAGAGCATTTCTTGGACTTGAAGTGTGAAGATTAATTGTAGGAAATGTCACTCCCTTCAAAATGAGCTTTGGATGGGATTTTTCTGATAAACCATGAGGAAGTTATGCCTTGGTCAATTTACAATTGACTTTTCCAACTGTCCAAAAATAGAAACTTTTGCATCTTGAGACTTTTTGAGCCATGCTTTGAGAATCATGATCAAGAATTGATCAAATGATGATTGTGACTTCAAAATAAGATGTTGACCAAAATTTTTGACTTTTGACTGTCAAATGACCATTTTGCCCCTGCAGTTGACTGTGAAGCATTTAGGGTTTTTGACTGTGCAACTTGATGCTGTGAGTCTTGAAACTTGACATATGGATGCTTGGCAAGGTATACAGGCATTTGGGACTTGATTGGACCCTTGGAAACCTCAATTTCTTTGCAAGAACCAAAACCCTAATTTTGACTGTGTTAGGAGGCAATTGGACTGTGCAACCCTTGAGGGATTTTGAACCATCTGGAGATTGATCTTGGCAAATCTTGAAGAATATGGGAGGGCAAATTTTGGGGTACAACACTGTGTAATAAAAGAAATTGGCACGAAGTCCTTTGCTGCCAAATTGCTCAAGCCACCGTTGGTAGTGGGGTAAATCCAGCTGTCAATATCATACTCTTCATCATCATCCTCAATTGCATTTACTCCCGCGTCATGTTTTGGCATAGGGGCCGTTATGACATTAGGATTTTCTGGCGCTTCAAACTCGACCTCCTTAGCATTAATCAGATCTTGTACCTTATTCTTCAAGGCCCAACAGTTATTCGTATCATGCCCTAGGCTATTAGAGTGAAAAGCATAACGGGCGTTCGGATTATACAACGGTGATGTAGTAATGGGATTCTTTGGAGCCTCCCTCAGAGTCACCAAATTGGTCATCAACAACTACGACAAAATTTGAGATAGAGCCATATTGAGCCGAGTAAACTGTCTCTGCGGCTTCTCTGCTCTTTGCTGATTGTTGCGCTGAGGGGCAACAACAAGTCTTGATATTACTACTGCATTAACCGCTTGGCAGCGTTCAGGTAGGTTTTGACTCTTCGAATTGTAAATTGCACTAGATTCTTTCTTGAAAGGCTTTTTCTAGGTACTTGATGAAGCACCCTTCTGAATTTTGCCAGTTTTGATACTGGCTTCAACCCTTTCTCCCGTCATAATCAATTCAGTAAACCCGGACGATGAACTACCGATCAAATGATTGAAATACGGACCAGACAAAGTCCCAAGAAACATATCTACCAACTCCCTATCAGCCAGATGGGGTTGTACTCTTCCTGCAAGATCTCTCCACTTCTGAGCATAATCCTTAAAACCTTCACTCGCACCCATAGAAATACCCTGAAGTTGGGTACGCGTGGGAGCAAGGTTGGCATTATATTGGTACTGCTTGTAAAAAGCAGCTGCAAGGTCCTCCCAGTTGCGGAAATTAGCTCCTTCTAGTTGATAGAACCATTCAAGTTGAGTCCCTGATAGACTATCTTGAAATAAATAAACCCACAGGTTCCTATCAGCAGTATATGGTTGTATCTTTCTGATGTACGAGCGGAGGTGTAACTTTGGGCAGGAGTCCCCGTCGTACTTAGCAAATACAGGCGCTTTAAATTTGTGTGTGATCACCACCCCTGATGCCAAGCCCAAATCTTCGAAGTCCAACCCAGGTATCTTCTGGATCTCCATTGCACTTAGCCGGTCTTCGAGTTGCTTATATCTATCCTCGGCAGGAGGATACTGGTCTTCATCAAAGTCAGCGTCGTTGTCAGAAACAACAGGGCTAGGAGCTGATGGGCTTTTACTGTATAGTCTAAATTATAACTGCAAGTGCACAACCTATTGAAGTAATATATAAGATTATCGAACCACAGAGACCAATTGTCAATCTATCGACACTATTGTTAAGGTGTTTATCTAAGGCAGATCAGTAAGGGGTTGAGTTCAGTACAAGAAAATAAAAGCGAATAAAATTAAAGAGATAAAATAAACGGGATCGAATGTAAATCACTAGATCAGACAGTGTCCTAGCATGCATGTATAGTATTTACTTTTGGGCAATATTTTCCATTTATAGCAAAGAACTGTTTAACAGGAACTTGTAGCTTTCGCATACTAAGAACCGAGTTTACTCTTTAAATTAAATTCCTTTATTGTCACTTATAAAGGGTGCCTAACGCGTTAAAGAAGTAAACCTATTTTTAAGAAACAAGTTATTTTGACTTAGTGAAAAAGTGTTTTAATTTGGAAAACTTAACTTAAAGAGATCCTTGGCTTTTGACCAAGAATCAGATTTTAATCCCACAAACGCGTCCGCAAATAGTTTCAAAATCGTTTTCTAAAATTATATCAAGTAATCCTACTTAACCAAACGAACTGCTTTTGCTCTTTTCGTTTGGTCAAGAACTAATCTGGCTTAATCTCAAGTATGGACGGCTTTAAATCTTACCCATAAACTTTTAAACATATTTAAACCAGTATTAAAAACTAAAACATCCCAAAGGTATTTCTATTAGCATGGCATGCAGAACATATTTATGATTCGATCCTTACATTCTAACCCTAATAAATTTAGCTAGACATGGTAAGCATTTAAAGTCTATAAAACATGTAGACTATGATAAGAGCGTTTAGAGTCTATAAAACGTGTAGACTATGGTAAGAGCGTTTAGAGTCTATAAAACGTGTAGACTATGGGAAGAGCATTTAGAGTCTATAAAACGTGTAGACTATGGTAAGAGCGTTTAGAGTCTATAAAACATGTAGACTATGGTAAGAGCATTTAGAGTCTATAAAACATGTAGACTATGGTAAGAGCATAAAATAAATGAAAGAAATTAAATTAGAACCTTGCTCCAATCGGAGGCTTGAATCTGATAGAAGTCGTGGAAATGTAAAAGATAGTATGATAAACTTCAGCCAAAGTGCTCCGGACTTGAATACAAACTCGCACACTCAAGTGTGATAAATTCCCGATGTGAGAAGATTATCACTTTACAAAGTAGTAATATATGCCTAAGCAGTAACTTGACTGGATCTAAGTTTGCATCTAAGTTTGGATGAAAACGAAAATGAAATGAACTTGCTATTTATAGAAGATCCTGAAACTCTGTAAAGACGAGCATGCCCCTCAACTCCTTCTGAGCGGGAAATGGTTTGTGAAGGCCGCGGGCGCGGCCACCCTCCCCGCGGGTGCAGTGAGTGAAAATGGAGATATCATGAAAACGTGGCAGTTGGCCCCTGGGTGAAAGTGCGCCAAGTCAGCGCGTTCCCTGTAGCCGGCACGGAGCTGGACGCCATGTGTGTATTTTCTTGGAAAAACCCTGTTTTTTTGGCGTTTTCGCTCGTTTCTTCTTTGAAGGCTCTGAAAGGACATGTGACCTGAAAACAAAGGAAGCAAGGGCATAATACTAGAAAAACAATAATAAAACTAAGGAAAACATGTGATATTCGAGTTAGAAACATAGTGCGATTCAGTGTTATCAAATTCTCCCACACTTAAACCTTTGCTTGTGCTCAAGCAAAACTCTCAGAAGTAGTCAAAGGGATACAAGTGTTTTTTCTAGTTATCGAGCTAAAGCAGTAAGGTTCAAGTGAGAGTGTGTTCGACAAGTACCAACTATTTGAACTAAGAACATCGAAGTGACACTTTACCGCAAAATGCGGACATAAACCTTATTCTTACACAAGTCAACTCCTATTACTCCCACTATGCTAAGACTTCTCTTCTAGGTAAGGTCCTTTTCATTCAGGTGTAATCACATTAAGCCCATTATCCGTACATACTCATAGTGTAGTGACCGGTTAGTGATTTTGATCTTTGCAATGGGATTCTGGTACAAGAATTGGTGTAATCCCGTTATTACCCAATTATAGTTGTGGGGGATCAGATCGTAATCTGCCCTACCGAGTTCAGCACCAGATACCTCTGAACCAGCCATAATGGGTAATGCCTTTTATTATCATTTTTCACTTTTTTTTTGTGGATGTTCGTGACCAGTGGAATTAAATGATCGTGTGAGGATCACCCAATTCATGGTCGTAACCATACATTTTTGCTTATATATATATATATATATATATATATATATATATATATATATATATATATATATATATATATATATATATATATATATATATATATATATATATATATATATATATATATATATATATATATATATATATATATATATATATATATATATATATATATATATATATATATATATATATATATATATATATATATATATATATATTCAAGGTAAAAAGATCATTCACTTATTTTCATCGATCCTACACGTAGCGCATGCTTAGGCCGGAGCCAATTACGAGAATAAGCTACTTAGGACCCGTTTTGTAAAATTAAAATCATAGCATGGGGAGAAGACATAATTAACTCTAATATTTACAAGGTCTATGGTGTAAAAGACGATGTTGATTTTTCAAAAAAGGGTACCTAAGACTAATCACACTCTATCCTAAACCTAAAAACTTTACTTATGACTCAAAAAACTAACTAAAAACATATTGTATTCATTTTTAGCAAAAAAATTTCTCAAGGATAGGAAGTGGTGGAGAACTTAAGGATACACTGCGCAAAATGACTCGTCAATCACATGTATTTTATTTAACGGCTAAACTACTAAAAGGGAAATAACTAAAAGGTACTGAAAAATAAAGTACTGAAAGGGAAATAACGGAAACAGAAATAACGGAAAGGAAACAAAAGCGATAACATGCTCCTCCCACACTTAAATTGGACATTGTCCCCAATGTTCCAAAACAAGTCTAGGTAGGATATACCCGGTAAAACTAGTGAGGTCCACTAGTACCCTCGCCATCCTGAGGTGAACCTCCGGAACGGCGGCTACGACTACGGAGGCGGCGATCTCTATCGAGGCTAAACTGTGTCATGCGCTCAGTGAGAGTAGCATTTGCAGCTTGTAGCTCCCTAGTCCGACCAATCAATGTGCCTTGTGTGGCCTCCATTAATTGGAAGTGAGTAGCGAAGCTAGTCTGCTGATGGTGCTGCTGGTTCTGGAAAGCCAATTGACTTCCCATGATGGTAGTCAGAGAGCGGGCATTTTGAATTTGAGACGCCTGCATGAAAGCCATGTTGTCAGCAACCTGTTGCTGGATCGTAGAAAGGAAGGCATCACGCCTCTCCTCTCTAGCCATATGCTCTCTCCATATGTACTCAGTGACATGGAAGCTCGGGACGGTACCTGCAGGAGGGTTAGAAGAAGATGGTGCAATGTGTGATGGTGTAAATCGAGGAGGTGACTCTGTTTGAAAGTCATACTCGTCATCAGTGTTGTTCCCCCTCCTCTAAAGGAACATTCGGAGGTAACGGACCAGTGAAAGTGGGAGCGCTTAAATCATAGGTCCAGTTACGCTCCAATCTAACGTCAGTGCGACGGGTACAGGGGAGGACAACACTTGGTACAACAACATTACCAATCATAAGGTAATAGCCACCTTCCCTTCTCGCTTTGCAGAGGCGCATATCTTTCAAAAATTTCAGGCCTGCAGTACAAGGAGGAAGTGGCTCTAAAGTAGCAAGCTCGGTGGCCAAGCCAAGGGCACGAGCGATAGTAGTAACCAGACCACCAAAAGAAATCAGTGCCCCCTTTTTTCGGACATAGCTCATGTGAGCAATCATAAAAGGCACCGGGTTAATTTTGGTGTCGGTGAGGCATGCTTGCATAATAATTAACTCTTTAGCATTCACCTTGTTCGGGTTTTCCCGAGCAAATATGGTGGATGCTAAAAGGTATCGGAAGACACGGATGGCCGGATTATGGACACTCGAGGCTAGCAGGCCATCAAAAGAATTTGCTTCTTGGTTTGTAAGTTTTTTCAAGAAAGCATAGCCAGCGGTTGTCCATTCCGTATCCAAGGGTGCTTCACAAATAGCACCTTCCCCAAAAGGTATCCCTAACAACTCAGCTAAACCGTCGGTGGAGTAACTATATTCACGGTTAAACATTCTAAATTGTACCCCACCTACGGTACTAGCAGTGTTAGGTGTGATATTATAAATAAGTGAACTTAAAAACTCATATGTCAACCTTGGGTAGGTAGGTTCTTTTGCAGAGAAAATATTATGCATGCCTATTTTATCTAATAAATGAAAAACACTATGATAAATACCTAAAGTGTAGAGACAGTCTTCGTCAATATACCTGGTTGAGTAAATTGCCGTAGACTGTAGCTTTTCGAGCAGCTTCCTTTGTGTGGATCCCAGTTTGCCGCTTCGAAGAACATACCCATTGAAGTCCATTTAATTATTTTGAACGATTTGGAGAAAGAAAAATAGTATGGTGGAGGAAGAAAATAGTGATTTTTATAGATTTGGAAGGTTTGTAGTGGGAAAAGAAATATAATAGAGAATTAGTTGAAGTGGAGAAATTATGGAAGGTAAGGTATGAAAATGTGGGTAAAATGAGGAAGAAAATGGGGTTTAAATAGGAAAAAATGGAGTAAATGGGGAGTTTTCCAAAAAAGTAGCTGTTTATTACCGTTGGAGGTCCGCGGGCGCGGTCCCTCCCTCCGCGGGCGCGGCCTGTTGAATTTCTAGTTGGGTCGTATTTTGTTCTTTGGGCAATTGGGCTTCAAAAATGGTGGCTTGCTCTTGTCACTTGGGGTGTACCTAGCGTTTTAAGGTGAAAATACATATTTTTTTTTGTAAAATATAAGTGTATATCATACACATACATTTTATTTTCTAATTTTTGCAAAATAAAATAAAACAAGTTAAGAAAAAATAAAATAAATACACAATATATATGTAAATGTAAGTGAGTACGAAGTGCAACTGAACTAAAAAATAGAAAAAGTAAGTCTGAGAAATAAAATAAAAATAGTATAATAATAATAATAATGGTGGACGTCTCATGATCAGATATCAGCAAAGTCACGTCCTCGCAGCTCAGCCACCTGGCGTCTGGGTCAGCAATCTCGTGTGTCAAATCGTCGATCTCGCCAGCATATGTGGCACCATCTAGCTCTACCTGTAGGATGAGATCAGCCACCTCTTGGAGAAGTGTAGCCATCTCAGCTCTCATGGCTTCCATCTGCGCTCTCATGTCTGGCTCTTGTAAGGTCAATTATTAGTATAAACAACGGTATGCTCAACCTCAGGTGCAGGCGTGTACTCTGGAGTAGGATTCTCTGTAACCGGATCCTCAGTGATCGGGTCGTCTGACTCTGGCTCTGACTCTGGTGAATACTCTGGCTCTAGCAGGTCAGTGATGTCTATAACTGTCTCGCCCCAACCCTCTAAAGTGTAGTTCCAGTTTGTCCAGTTGGAGACGCAGGTCATCTGTGGATCAGGCAGGGTGAAATAGTAGACAATCTGATCGTCAATAAGGAGCCTGTACTGATATGGATGAAAAGAAGCTCGGCACATAAGGCCATGGTCTAAGCAGAAGTCAATGTCGATGCGTGTACTATCACAGTATGGTGTCAGGCGGAGTAACTGGCTATCCAAGCCCAGAGCAGATGCAATCAGCGTCACATTCCCACCAGCGTGCAAGTATCCCTTAGAGGATAATGCAGCCATATTTAGAGTTTCTATCAAGAAAGATCCACTCGCAATGGGATGCGACTGACTAGCACAGTATAAAAATAGTATCTCCTCTGCAGTCACTAAATGATCGCAATAGCTCCTCCCGAAGAAGGTATGACAAAGAATCATCTCAAAGTACCTGAAAGCTGGGTTATGAATCCTCTTAGACAGTTGCTCAAATGGGTCGAGGTTTCCCCCGTCGGTAATAGCTCTCCAGAATCTGTCTATATAACTGCTCATGAAATACCCTAGAGGAAGCTCAGGATGGCAGTAAGTGCAGTTTCGAATCCAAGCAGATCTCCAAACTGTCTCAAAGTAAAAGCATACTCTGCTCCGAACATGCGAAAACTAATTCGACCATGGTCCTCTCTGGTGCCAACATAGGGCTCATACTCCAGTGAGCTGAGGAACTCCAAGGTGAGGTTCCTGTAGGTCACGTGGATCTTGTCAGCATATGCATCCCAACTGACCTGATGGCACAGATAACAGATACTGGCCTCAATGCCTAGTGCATCCATGCAAGCAGAATCAGGGTATCTAGTCGGAAGCATTAGTCGAGTAGAAAGTGTAGCAAATCGCTCCCTCTGAGCGTCGTCTCTGAAGATGACATTGAGTCCATCAACGAAATCCATCTGAAAAGGGTGATATAAGAGCACTTGGTCCTGAAAAAGATAGATGAGTCAGTCCAAAATTACAAATTTAATTAAAATTTAAAAATTTAAAATAAAGAAAAAAGATCGTGGGTTGCCTCCCACGCAGCGCTTTGTTTAAGTCATTAGCTTGACGATAAGATCTCACTTTTCACGTTGGGATTGGTGGGTCTATCAGAGTCTGACTAGAGTAGTCAATAGGCAGGTCACCTCCTCTATACAACTTTAGTCGTTGTCCATTTACCACGAAAGGAGTGCTTGAGTTATTTTTGATTTCTACAGCTCCTGATACTAACACTTTTGATATCTCGAATGGACCTGTCCATCTTGAACGTAGCTTGCCAGGAAAAAGTCGTAATCTGGAATTAAACAGAAGAACAGGATCGCCTATATTAAATTCTTTCTTAGTAATTTTCTTGTCGTGCCATATCTTTGTTCTTTCTTTATAGATGATTGCATTCTCATAAGCATTTAGGCGGAGTTCTTCCAACTTATGTATGTCTAGAATTCGTTTCTCTCCAGCTCTTAGGTAGTCTAAATTCAAGGATTTTATAGCCCAATAGGCTTTGTGTTCTAATTCGAAAGGTAAGTGGCAGGATTTTCCATAGACCAATTGATATGGGGTAGTTCCAATAGGGGTTTTGTAAGCTGTTCTATAGGCCCAAAGTGCATCTTTCAGCTTTCCGGACCAATCCTTTCTGGATATTGACACAGTTTTTTCTAGGATTTGCTTGATTTCCCTATTCGATACCTCCACTTGGCCACTGGTTTGAGGGTGATATGATGTTGCTACTCTATGTTTGACTCCGTATTTGTTTAAAAGTTTATTGAATATCTTGGATATGAAGTGCGATCCTCCATCACTTATGACTAGATGGGGTGTTCCAAATCTAGGGAATGTGATGTTCTTGAACAATTTGATCACTACTCTCATGTCGTTTGTGGGGGCCGCTATTGCTTCTATCCACTTGGACACATAGTCAACTGCCACAAGAATATATTTATTTCCCATTGATGATGGAAAAGGCCCTATGAAATCTATACCCCATACGTCAAAGAGTTCTACCTCTTGAATATTTCTTAATGGCATTTCGTCACGCCTTAAAATGTTCCTAGTGCGTTGACACCGGTCACACTTGGTGATGTAAGTGTGGACATCTCGCCATAAAGTTGGCCAGTAAAGGCCTGCTTGAAAGATTTTGGCACATGTCTTTGATGTGCTTGCGTGTCCACCATAAGGCACGACATGACAATGTTTGATGACGCTTTCCACTTCCTCCTCTGGAACACATCGTCTAAAGATGTTGTCTATTCCTCTTTTGAACAAGAGTGGTTCATCCTAATAAAAGCTTTTGATGTCATTGAAGAACTTTTTCTTTTGCTGAAAACTTAAGTCTGGGGGTATGATGTCAGCAGCTAGATAGTTCACAATGTCTGCGTACCAAGGTACGTTTCTTATCATTGAGACTTTTTCCGGTTTAAATTCTTTATAGGTTTCAGAGTCATCCTCGCTCATTGTGTTTATCCTAGCTATCAATCCGTCGTAAGTGAAGTGATCGTCTATTGGTATTAGATCTGGTTTCAAATGTTCTAGCCTAGATAGATGATCGGCTACTAAATTCTCAGTGCCTCTCTTATCCTTAATGTCTAAGTCAAATTCTTGGAGTAAGAGAATCCACCTGAGCAATCTTGGCTTAGCGTCTTTTTTATTTAACAGATATCGGATTGCTGCGTGATCAGTATAAACTACAATCTTAGCTCCTACTAAATAAGATCGGAACTTATCGATTGCGAATACTACAGCTAGCAATTCCTTCTCTGTAGTTGTGTAGTTAAGTTGGGCAGTATCTAGGGTTCTACTGGTATAATAAATGACATGTAATTTCTTGTCTTTTCTTTGCCCTAAGATAAGCCCAACTGCATAGTCACTATCATCGCACATGATTTCAAATGGTTGCTCCCAGTCAGGGGGTTGAATGACAGGAGCTGAAATCAGCGCTTGTTTTAGAATGTTGAAGGCTTCAAGACACTTCTCATTAAAGTCAAATTCAGCATCTTTCATAAGAAGGTTAGTTAAGGGTTTTGTTATTTTGGAGAAGTCTTTTATAAAGCGTCGGTAGAATCCAGCATGTCCTAGAAAACTTCGTACTTCCCTAACGGTTTTAGGTGGGTTGAGGTTCTCTATAACTTCTATTTTGGCTTTGTCAACTTCTATCCCTCTCTCGGAGATGATATGCCCTAAAATTATTCCTTCGTTGACCATAAAGTGACACTTCTCCCAATTCAACACAAGGTTCACTTCCACACATCTTTCTAAGATTTTCTCAAGGTTCGAGAGACAATTTTTGAAATCGAATCCACATACAGAAAAATCATCCATGAATACTTCCATAATTCCGTCGAGATAGTCCGCAAAAATGGACATCATACAACGTTGGAAGGTGGCAGGTGCATTACAAAGTCCAAAGGGCATCCGCCTATAGGCAAATGTTCCATAGGGACAGGTGAATGTAGTTTTTTCTTGGTCCTCTGGGTGAATAGGGATTTGGAAAAATCCGGAATATCCATCTAGATAACAGAAATACGAATGCCTAGCTAGACGTTCGAGCATCTGATCTATAAATGGAAGTGGGAAATGATCTTTCCTAGTCGCCTTATTTAGCTTTCTATAATCGATGCACATACGCCATCCTCCTTCTGTTCGTTTTGCTACTTTGTCCTCCCTTATCATTTTCAACAACCGTGATGCCTCCTTTCTTCGGCACCACATGTACAGGACTTACCCACTCACTATCCGATATCTGATATATTATACCAGCTTCCAATAACTTAAGAACTTCTTTCTTAACAACATCACTCATAATAGGATTTATTCTTCTCTGATGCTCTCTAGAGGGTTTCGAATTTTCTTCTAGCATGATCCGATGCATGCGTACGGACAGGCTTATCCCTTTTAAGTCAGAGATTTTATATCCTAATGCTGAAGGGTATCTTTTCAAGGTATCTAAGAGTTGATTTGTTTCGTTTTGGCCTAGAGTGGCATTAATTATAACTGGGCGATTCATCTCTTCGTCCAAAAACTCATATCTTAGATTCTTGGGTAGTTTTTTGAGTTCTAGAGATGGCTTTTTAAGACACGACATAGGATCGTGTGTAAGAGATAAACATTAAAAGAGGTTGTCATCAATGTAAGGTTCTTTATATCCATCATCCTCTAGAATGAGTGTTGGTGGTCGTTTAATTAAGGATTCATCTTGCTCAAGTTCGTTTACGCATTCATCAATGATGTCGATTGCATAACATGCATCTCCTATCACAGGTGCCATAAGGAATTTAGAGAGGATAAATTCTATCTTTTCATCTCCTACTTCGAAGGTAAGTTTTCCTTTCTTAACGTCGATTATAGCTCCGACGGTTGACAAGAATGGTCTTCCTAAGAGAATCAGGATTTCGTCATCTTCTTTAATATCCATTACCACGAAATCGGTTGGGATATACAACTGACCTATTCTAACTGGTATATCCTCTAATATCCTTGTGGGGTACTTGACAGATCTATCAGCTAGTTGTAAAGACATTTTGGTTGGTTGTAGTTCTCCTAAGTTTAACCTCTTGCAGACTGCCAAAGGCATTAAGCTTACGCTTGCTCCTAGGTCTAAGAAAGCTTTGTCGATCATATGATTTCCTAGGATGCAAGGAATAGAAAAACTTCCAGGATCTTTGTCCTTTTTTGCAAGTATATTTTCAGAGATGGAATGACATTCTAGGGGTTTAAGATTGTCGAGTCTGCGTTTGTTTGACATGATGTCTTTTAAGAATTTAGCATATGATGGTATTTGGGTAATCGCTTCGGTAAAGGGAATCTCTACATGGAGTTTCTCTATTACTTTGATGAATTTTTGGTATTGGCTTTCTATCTTGGTTTGTTTAAGTCTTTGTGGGTATGGTATTGGAGGTTTATAGGGTGGAGGTGGTGTATAAGTTTTATCTTTCGATTCTTCCATCTGGTTCTATTGGGTTCTTGGTTTCTCTGGTTTCTCTACTTGGTCCTCAGGTATGCTATCTTTTTTTGGTTTTTCGGGTACACACATCGTTGGAAGTTTCGGTCCATCGTAAGCGGTTCCACTTCTTAGAGTGATAGCATTCGCTTGTCCTTTAGGATTAGGTTGAGTTTGTCCAGGGAATTGTCCTCCAGGTGTGGTTTGTGTGGCTTGTGTTTGAGCTACTTGCGAGATCTGAGTCTCGAGCATCTTATGATGGGTCATCATTTGGTCAAACTTAGTTGCTAGTTGTGTTACTAGTTCGTTTGTATGGGCGTTTTGGTTCATAAATTCTTTGTTTTGCTGAGTCTGGATTGTGATACAAGTATCTAGGGTTTCCCTAAGATTTGGTCTTTGTGGCACAACTTGCATAGGTTGGTTTGATTTTTGAGGTTGAAAACCTTGCGGTTTGGGTGTTCTAGGATGTTGGATTCGATTGTTGTTTTTATAGGAAAAATTTGGGTGATTCCTCCATCCAGGGTTATAGGTGTTCGAGAACGGGTTTCCTTGGGTGTAATTGACTTGTTCTGAGCTAGACTCATTCAACAGGTAACAATCTGAAGTTGGATGTCCTTGGGTTCCACAGTGTTTGCATTTTGAGTGGAGTGCAGCTACTGTGGCAGGGTTTTGGGATATGTTATCTACTCTTAAGGCTAGGGCGTCCATTTTAGCTTACATCATGTTCATGCTACTTATCTCATGCACCCCTCCTTGGGTCTCCTTCTTCTCCACTGTCGCTCGTTCTGCCCCCCATTGGTAATGGTTTTGGGCCATATCTTCGATCAGGGCACAAGCTTCAGGGTAAGGTTTGCTCATCAGCGCACCACCTGCGACGGTGTCGATAGACATTTTGGTGTTATAATGGAGTCCATTATAGAAGGTGTGAATGATCAACCATTGCTCTAGGCCATGGTATGGACAAGCTCTTAAAAGGTCTTTATATCTTTCCCAAGCTTCAAATAGAGATTCTCCCTGGTTTTTGGTAAATCTAGTGATCAGGTTTCTAAGAATAGCGATTTTGCTAGGGGGAAAATACCTGGAAAGGAACACTCTTCTAAGGTCCTCCCAAGTTGTTATCGAATTTGCAGGGAGGGAATCTAACCAATCGTGAGCTTTCCCTCTTAGAGAGAATGGAAACAATCTTAGGCGTATTGCTTCAAATGTGGCACCATTTGCTTTAAGGGTGTCGGCTAATTGGATAAATGCCTTCAAGTGTTGATTCGGGTTCTCGGTAGCGAGACCAGCGAATTGGTTTTGTTGAACTAATTTTAATAGCGAGGGTTTTAGTTCGAAGTTGTTAGTTGTTATAGCTGGATTTACTATACTAGAACTAGGTTCCTTGTTAGATGGTTGGCCAAATTCCTTAAGCGGTCTTTGATTACGGTCTTCGGCCATAGCTTTCTTCAACTTTCATATAAAGAGACGGGCTCGAGCGAAACGTTCAGGTTCTACTAAAGGATCTATTAGGTTACCGGTGCTACGATTTCTATGCATCTACCGGCTAAATAAGTAGCCTTAGTCTAAACGGGATAACAAAAAGGGTACGAAATTTGGCAAAGTTGGTCCCCGACAACGGTGCCAAAAACTTGATGGGCTTTTACTGTATAGTCTAAATTATAACTGCAAGTGCACAGCCTATCGAAGTAATATATAAGATTATCAAACCACATAGACCAATTGTCAATCTATCGACTCTATTGTTAAGGTGTTTATCTAAGGCAGATCAGTAAGGGGTTGAGTTCAGTACAAGAAAATAAAAGCGAATAAAATTAAAGAGATAAAATAAACGGGATCGAATGTAAATCACGAGATCAGACAGTGTCCTAGCATGCATGTATAGTATTTACTTTTGGGAAATATTTTCCATTTATAGCAAAGAACTGTTTAACAGGAACTTGTAGCTTTCGCATACTAAGAACCGAGTTTACTCTTTAAATTAAATTCCTTTATTGTCACTTATAAAGGGTGCCTAACGCGTTAAAGAAGTAAACCTATTTTTAAGAAACAAGTTATTTTGACTTAGTGAAAAAGTGTTTTAATTTGGAAAACTTAACTTAAAGAGATCCTTGGCTTTTGACCAAGAATCAGATTTTAATCCCACAAACGCGTCCGCAAATAGTTTCAAAATTGTTTTCTAAAATTATATTAAGTAATCCTACTTAACCAAATGAACTGCTTTCGCTCTTTTCGTTTGGTCAAGAACTAATCTGGCTTAATCTCAAGTATGGACGACTTTCGATCTTACCCATAAACTTTTAAACACATTTAAACCAGTATTAAAAACTAAAACATCCCAAAGGTATTTCTATTAGCATGGCATGCAGAACATAGTTATGATTCGATCCTTACATTCTAACCCTAATAAATTTAGCTAGACATGGTAAGCATTTAAAGTCTATAAAACATGTAGACTATGATAATAGCGTTTAGAGTTTATAAAACGTGTAGACTATGGTAAGAGCGTTTAGAGTCTATAAAACGTGTAGACTATGGTAAGAGCATTTAGAGTCTATAAAACGTGTAGACTATGATAAGAGAGTTTAGAGTCTATAAAACGTGTAGACTATGGTAAGAGCATTTAGAGTCTATAAAACATGTAGACTATGGTAAGAGCATAAAATAAATGAAAGCAATTAAATTAGAACCTTGCTCCAATCAGAGGCTTGAATCTGATACAAGTCGTGGAAATGTAAAAGATAGTATGATAAACTTCAACCAAAGTGCTCCGAACTTGAATACAAACTCGCACACTCAAGTGTGATAACTTCCCGATGTGAGAAGATTATCACTTTACAAAGTAGTAATATATGCCTAAGCAGTAACTTGACTGGATCTAAGTTTGCATCTAAGTTTGGATGAAAACGAAAATGAAATGAACTTGCTATTTATAGAAGATCCTGAAACTCTATAAAGACGAGCATGCCCCTCAACTCCTTCTGAGCGGGAAATGGTTTGTGAAGTCCGCGAGCGCGGCCACCTTCCCCGCGGGCGTGGTGAGTGAAAATGGAGAGATCGTGGAAACGTGGCAGTTGGCCCCTGGGTGAAAGTGCGCCAAGTCAGCGTGTTCCCTGTAGCTGGCACGGAGCTGGACACCATGTGTGTATTTTCTTGGAAAAACCCTATTTTTCTGGCGTTTTCGCTCGTTTCTTCTCTGAAGGCTCTGAAAGGACATGTGACCTGAAAACAAAGGAAACAAGGGCATAATACTAGAAAAACAATAATAAAACTAAGGAAAACATGTGATATTCGAGTCAGAAACATAGTGCGATTCGGTGTTATCAGGAGCCTGCCTTTCTTCTTGATTCTCTCCCCCTCCAGATGAGTGAGACAAATCAACTTACTCTCGCAACTTGTTCCCAAATCTGTGACCCATATTCAGGAGGACCATCTTCTTCTTCTTCTTCTTCTTCTTGTCCTTCAAGATAAGAGTCTTCAAATCTTTCTGCCCCTTGGCCAGGTTCAAGAACATTTCCTGGAATTGAGCATTCTGAGCTTGTAGAGCCTTAATAGCTTGATCAATAGGTGTTTCAGAAGACATGTTATGCTGAAATAAACAGTGAAGAAGATGAGAAACCTGTAAGGGTACCTGTAATGAGGTGCATGGGAATGGAATGCGTATGATATGATTTCATAGACTTTAGGGATATTCAAATTTGTAAACCAAAATAAAACACACTTTTATTAGATTAAAAACTTGAAACAATGTTTAACAAATGCCTTTAAGGCGTTACAAAAAGAAAAACTGAAAAGTAAATCAAAACTAGAAATAGAAAAAGACATCAGCGCTCCCATGGTCGTTTTCCTTGCGTGCTGACATTGTCGTTGAGGACCCTCTCATTCTCCAGCTGCCTTGTAAGCTTCAGGATCTTCTGTTCCTGTTCATGATACTTCTCTCTGTAAGTATCCCGTTCTTCCCTTAGCTGGATCCAAGACCTCTTTAATGCCCCAATCTCAGTAGGCATGTAAGGATGGATGACCGTACAAGGAACCCCTTCCTCATCAGCATGCTCCACAATTACCGGCAAGAAACTTCGTATGGCGTCCCCAGATTTTGAGCACGGGCTCGAACCCACCGGAGATACGGTTGCATTGGGAGAGAAGTCTTCATTCCTAGCTCATGTGGATCAGACCTGTTCACCCTATCCCAAGCTCGTATAAATCTGCGGCGATGTCCCTCAACATCTCCCTGGAAGTCAAAGACAATGCTTAGAAGCAGCAGCTCATGAGGACCGTCCCTTCGAGCTCGTCCAAAATGTCGTATGGACAAACAAGGATTATAGGTTATTCCTCCACTAATTCCCAGCAATGGAACATTGGGGTATTCTCCGCACCGGTCAATGACAACTACCTCTTCCATATCCTTAGTACTCCAGATGATGTCCGTGTGAGCAAGGGACATGATCCTGTAAGCCCAACCCATATCTTCCTCATTCTTCAGTACAAATTTGGGGAGGTGAGAAATAAACCACCTCGCTAGCAGCGGTGCACAACACATAAGGGTTCCCCTTTTCTGAGCAGTACGAGCATAAAGAGCATGTAGAATATCACCTAAGAGAGTAGGCACTGGATTACGGGACATGAAGATCTTGACTGCGTTTACGTCGACAAAAGAATCTGAATTAGGGAACAAAACCAAGCCATAGATGAGAAGTTCCAGGATGTCTTCAAATGCTTAAAAGTCCAAACTGTCCCAGAACTGTTGAGCTTGATCAATCAAGAACTTAGCCAGGAATCCTTTCACCCCACTCTGAATGTCCCAGTTAGACATTACCTCAGCCTTTGTCAGATGTAGGGCTGTAGCAATATCTTCTGGCCTATGAGCTATCTCCAAACCTGTAAAGGGCGTTTGCTCTAAAATAGATATGCCAAGTAAATCAGAGAACTCCTCCAAAGTAGGGACCAACTGATAGTCCGGGAAGGTGAAACAATGGTGCAACGGGTCAAAGAACTGGAACAAGACGCTCATCATTTGTTCATCCAACTTGGAAGTGACCAGGCTGAGGAGATGACCATGCCTTCTGACAAAGGAAGAAGTATCAGGAATCTTTGAAACCAACTCTCTAAGCTGAGCAGGGATTTGTACGAAGCTGATGCGAATGGTATTTCTGCGCATAGATGCCATGATCTGCAAAACAGAACAAAGATGAATCCCCTCGGTATTTGAAATGGGTTAGTCTAATGAAATATGCATGCAATGTCATGATAAAAACACACCACAGGTATCACAGATAGCAAACATGGTAAGGGCAAATAAGTCACACAATAGCCCTTAAATTTCAGGCTGGCATGAAGTTTATGTATTACCCTCTTTCAGTTTAGTTGGTTCAACCTGTCCCAGTAATAGTAACTGGGTTCTAGTGGATCTCAATATCACTGACCATCCTCGATCAGTCATAATTCCAGTTTAGCAACCTTTTCTTGCGGTCAGAATCATTGCGAGAGTATAGTCTCAATGAGTGTAGCATACTGCTACTTTTCTATGGCCAAGTTAGTCAATTATAAGTTCTAAGGTTAGTTGATGCTTAATGACCCCTTAGCAGCCCCATACTCTCCTTGTTCCTCCACAAGGGATATCGGTACCAACTAAAGTGTCACACCAACGTAGCTACTGCTTCAATTGTATCGGTCTATGTTGTACAGTTCCCTCACAGTCTATTGCTACTTACCTAAAAGGTATCCCCAGATCCGAGTTAGGATCTATAGTCACTATGATACAAGGCCCACAAATATAAAGCAAACAATTCAAACAATTGAAAACAATATGATGAACTATTCCTAAGGTACACCCCACTTATTCAGTCCCCAGCAGAGTCGCCAGTTCTGTGATACGGTGGCCAGAACCGGGACGTGGTTTCCCTTATTTCGTTAAGGAAATTTTGCTGGTTTGCGTTTTGCGTTTGTGTTTGCAAAATGTCGCAGTAAGCAAGAGTCGCCACTGACTTTTATTTTATCCAACAAGGAAAGCACAGAAAATTTCCTTTTTCGAGATATTTCTGAGTACGGGGGGTAGATTATAGAAAGGGAAGGTATTAACACATTTTCTATCTGTAGTTATGTACGGGCTCTTAGGTACTTGCTCATCATTTTCAAAATTATTTTCTTTGTGTTTGTGGGTGTTGAAAAGTTTTTGTTTTAACTTCGATTTAACACTTGCTTCTGTCTTCAAGAGTGTAATGAAGTGTTTTTGAAAACTTTGTTTGTAAAGGAGTGTAAGTGTGAAAAAATTTGTTTGGATTGAGCAAGTACTTAAGAACTAATCTACATACTCGAAAAAATAATCGTTCTATGTTCGTTTCCTTTAGATAGCGCTATCCCACTATTAGTGAGTAGGTAGCACCGTCGTTGGAGTTTGAGGGTCAATTCGAAAGGGATGTACGGTCACTAAAGCAATGTTAGGACGTCTTAGTAGTAACCCTAATGTATTAGATCATTTATTTGAGGCAACAATATCTGAGGCAACCTTTCCGAGGAAACTTTGATCTTTGGACAAAAGGATGACCATTAAAGCATCCTATACTCAATGACCGTTTACCGAAGGCAACCAAGTGGGAGTGTACCCTAAGAGTGCGCATGTGCGAATGATTCAGTTTCAGTTTATTTATCTTTGCACATTTAGGGTGATCTAACTATTTTAAACTTAACATACATTCTTGTCATGTAAACCCTAATTATTCATACATCTAACAGTTGATAATTTGCGGAATTAAAATGCGTAAATTAAACTACGCTATTACAAGGCTTCGGGTATTTACATAGCCAAAAACAAACCCTTTGAAAATAAAAAGCGATAAATGTAAAAGTCCTAATTAAAACTACTACAAACTGTGAGCAGATACAATAATTAGATAAAAATAATAACAAAGTGCGTGATGACAAATTAGATCGAATGTGAAATTAAGGTTTTGACCCTTCTATCCTAATTAAAAGAGAAAATTGTTTTTTTGTTGTTTTTAATAAAAGAAATGAGTTTTCTAAATTAAATGTGCAATTAATTAGTTAATTAAATTAATTAATAAAAATAATTACAAGACATATTTTTGGTTTTTTGTTATTTTAGGAAAGAAATAAAATACAATTAAGTTAGTAATAAAAACCTATTTATTCTAATTAATTTTAATTATGTGCAAAATAGATTAAAGTTATCTAATTTAATCAAACCTAATTAAATTAATTAATCTATTTTTAATAAAAATAAGATCTAGACCTAATTTGTGAAAAATAATATTTTTGTGATTTTTTTGATAAAAAGAAAATAATTTGATGGTTAGTAAATAAATAAATAAAATTAAATGAAATAAATAAAATATAAAAGAAAGAGAAATTGGGCCTGAAAATTGGGGGTGCAAAGAGCAGAATCTGGGCCCATTTGTGGAGGTCCACGTTTGACTTTTGAAATCCAGTGTTGTATGTTGACTGTGGCTCATGGTGTTCTTTCAGTGGTGGCCATCAGATTTGGCCATCCAGCCACTTGGCATACCAGATCTTGAGGGAGTATGATGGGCATTAGGCTTGTACGCGCATTGGATTGCCTGCAAGAAAATATGAAAATAACAAATGATGGAGGCAGGGATCGAACCCCTGACCTCCAGCCTTCCAATGCCTTAACACCCAGCAGGCTACCACTACGCCATCTGTTTTTTGTTGTACAATAATGAAACAATAATAATAATATACAAAAATATGCGTTAGTGGAGAATTATCAAAAACCGCACGCCAAAGTTTTAATAGGCCAATAGGGGGGTGACAACTAATCGTCTTCTTCCTGGCACCGTGGCTAAAAGCTTGAGAACCTATACCCACGGACAACGTCCGTTTCTACAGGCCTGTGCGTTCTCAAAATCTCCCATGGGCCATGTAAATAACATCTAACGCCATGGTTGGACTCGTTTCGTCCTCCTGATCATAATGGTACCACTTACGAAGGCTGATTTTCCCTGTAATAAAAAATCCTAAAACAAAGCTCCGAAACCTAGCAATGGTGATTTCTTGTATAGGTCATATTATGGGTGTTCGCGGTTCGGTTTGGATCGGTTTTAAGATAAAAAATCATCCGATCCAAAGATAAATTTACTTGCGGTTCCGTTTGGTTTTGGATGATATATTAAAAAAATCCAATCCGATCCAATTTTATGCGGTTTAATTTGGATCGGTTTTTGGATATCCAAATTACACATTATATTTTTATTAATATTATAAAACTACTAATAAATCATAGATTTGATATAATATATAACATATAGTATATTAAAAGTTAATATTACAAAATGAGAGTGGTTGATTATGATTGAAATAATAAAAATAAATAAATTATACCAAGCTAATAACTATTATTAAAAAAATTATTATCATCTAATAATAATTTCACATAGCATATCATGCTAATCAAAAGTAAATAAGTATAAAAATATATGTATGCAGTTTGGTTTGATTTGGATCGGTTTTGAAAAATTAATCCGAAATCCGATTCGAACTGATCGATTTTCACAAAATAACATCCAAACACATCCAATAAATTTTGGTTTTTTACAGTTTTCGGTTTTTTGGATCGGTTTTCGGTTTTTTATTTGGATTGGTTTGGATTTGAACACCCCTAGGTCATATAAATGAAATTAAATGATGTAGGAAGCTTGCAAATGCCTCATAGATCAAGAATATGCAACTAATTCATCCTAACAATGCTTATATTATGAGATTCGAATTCAAGAACAGGGGTATGTCATGATGGACTTACAATGCATTTTGGGACTGGAATGAACTTGTTTTTGATTGCTTTAGCTTGCAGAGACTCCTAGGAAGTGATTGAAATCCTTCAAAGGTCCTGAAACTGCCTCCAAATGGGATTTTGATCTTACACTTTTCTTGACTTTTTTCAGATTTTGTTCTTGCTCATACGCCTGTCTCTAGCTTCTTTTTAGGTCTGCACGCACTCTATATGTACCAAGCAATGCATTAGGGTTGATAACTGCATCCAAATCTTTCTCCTTCAATGATTTTTGATTTGATTTGATCCTCTTTGAAAACTTTCCAAATTTGGCCTATTTCCAATCTTTTTATGCACACATGCCTTGATACAAGTTTGAATGGCTTGCTAGCTGTAATTGGAACCTGAAACAAGCACAAAATCTCTTACTTTCAATATTTTGGATTTTATTTAATTTGTTTTGATTTAAATTGAAATAATTCAAATAAAAATAAAAATAAATAATAAAAATAAGATATGGACAAGTGGCAAAGGCTAGATCTCGTGGGCTATGTTGCCAACTCAAAACAAGTGAAAAATATTGGGCCCATTTGGCAAAATTTGAAGTTTCAGGGATAGTTGACTTTTGGCAATTTTGCAAAAAGGGTCAACTTCATAAATGCATAACTTCCTCAATTTTGACTCTTTGGAGGTGTTCTTGGACTTTTTAGAAATCTTGAGATGTCCTATAATCAACCCTTTTGGTTTCATCTCAATTTGATATTCCATGCTCATGTATGAAGCTTTGACAAAAAAGGTGTTTTTGTTGACTTTTCAAAATGACCTATAATGTCCAAATTCATAACTTCTTGTGAGTGCATATTTTGAAATTGGAAGATGAAGATGGATTGTAGGGAATTGTATCCTATTCAAAATGAGCTTTGGATGGGTCATTTTTCATAAAGTATGCGAAAGTTATGCTTGGTCAAAGTTGAGTTGACTTTTCCTGTAAAACCCTAATTTAGCAACTTTTGAGTCTTGATGAATTATGACGAATACTTGATGAATCATGATCAACCCTTGATCAAATGATGAAATATACTTCAAAATGAGGACGTTGACCAAAAATCTTGAAGTTTGACTGTATGTGGGCCACAGTTGACTTTTGCCCTAGCACAGTCGATTTTCAGGCCTTTGAGCAATTGACTGAACAAACTTTCTCTGTAGGGCTTGAAACTTGATATGGATGATCTTGAGAACATATTAGGACTTTGTTGATCATTTGGGATCACTTGTACTCAATCATCTTGATGCAACATGAAACCCTAATTTGAGGTAGACTGTCTTAGGAGAGAGCTTGCCTGGCCAACCCTTGGACTACCTTGAGCAACTTGAGGATCTTTCTTGACATGCTTTGAGAAATATGGGAGGGAAAATTTTGGGGTACAACACTTACAAAATCAATGGTAAGAGAGCAATGTCAAAGGAAAATAAAATGAATAAGAAAGACATTTGAGTAGGTAGATTGCTCCTAATTACTTGCTCCATCTCAAAACAAACATCCTTGCTATTTTCAAAACAAAACCTACACTTTTCAAAATATATTAAAAACTTGGAAACATTTTCAAAAGATCAACATCTTTGTATACATTCTTACGAACGAGAATCATTATAAAGATTGCCTAAACAATAGCCTATTTACAACATACTTTCAAAAACCACACAAAGCACAATTTCAAACAAAAGCAAGTGATCTAGCAAGTAACTAAGAGCCCATGGAAAACCATAGATGAAAAGGGTGATAATACCTTCCCTTTTCATAATTTACCCCCCTAACTCAAGAAACAATCTCAAAGGTTTTTCCCGTGCTTTCTCACCTGTCCTTTTGGATAAAAGAAAATTCGATGGCGACTCTTGCTAACCGCAACATTTGCGATCAAACGCAAAACACCCAAGTCAGTTCTCCTACCGTATCACACAAACGTCCAATGATTTATTAAATGAAAATATGCTGATGAATAATGACAACCCTAACAAATAGACCGTTGTGCCCTGGGTAAGGCACAAGGCTTAGAGTTATTGTTTAAATTACATAACCAAAAACTTGAAAGTAAGAAAATAGAAAATAGCATTTACTCCTGACTAAAGGAGATTGGTATAAAGTCTTCGGCCTTCCAATTGTTGAGCCCACTACCAGTAGTAGGGGAGAACCAACTGCATATGTCACATCACTATCAGTGTCTTCCACAACAGAAACATCATCAATAGCATTAACTCCCTTGTCATGATTAGGCATAGGTTCAGTGGTCACATTAGGAGTCTCAAGAGAGTCAAATTCAATCTCCTTAGAGTCAATCATGTCTTGAATCTTATTATTCAGAGCCCAACAGTTGCTAGTGTCATGTCCGGGACTGTCGGAGTGGTATGCACACCTTGCATTGGGATTATAGCGGGGAGAGGAAGTATTGGGGTTCTGAGGAGGTTCTTTCAATATAACGAGCCCTGCCTTCAACATGTGTTGCAATGCTTGAGACAATGGCATGTTGATTATTGTGAACTATCTTCTGGGTGCATCCTGCCTACGTTGATTATTTTGTTGTTGTTGCACTAGTGCAAGATTAGAGATCAGAACTTCCCCCACAGATTGGTTACGGTCACTCTTATTATGACCCTTCTGGCTGTACACAACATTGGATTCTTTCTTACCATTATAAGACTTCTTCATAGTATTCGAGGATGTAGCCACCTGAATTTTACCACTTCTGATTCCATTCTCAACATGTTCCCCTGTCAATATCAGTTCAGTGAACCCGACTGAAGAACTTCCTAGCATGTGATTATAGAAAGGACCTATTAGGATACTCATGAACATGTCATCCAATTCCATATCAGCCATGGGAGGTTGAACTCTGCCTGCAAGATCTCTCCATTTATGTGCGTACTCTTTGAAGCCTTCCTCAGAACCCATGGACATACTCTAGTTGCATGCAGGTTAGTGCCAAATAAGAATTATATTGATACTGTTTAGAGAAAGATACAGCCAAATCTTCCCAGGTATGAATATTGGCACCTTCAAGTTGATAATACCATTCCAGTTGTGTTCCAGACAGACTCTCTTGAAAGAAATGCAACCATAATTTCTTGTCAAAAGTGTGTGGTTAAATTTTCCAAACATATGACCTTAAATGCGGCTTCGAGAAAGAAACGTCGTCATACTTAGCAAAGGTAGGAGTTTTGAATTTAGGAGGAATGACAACTCATGAAACCTAACTCAGTTCTTCAAAGTTCATGCCAGGCACTTTCTGGATCTCCATAGCTTTCAGGCACTCTTCTAACAGCTTATACCTCTCGTCAGTAGGGGATATTGCTCATCCAAGTAATCCTCTTCCTCTTCATCAGGAAATTTGTCGAAACCGATGTTGTTTCTTTCAGTTTTCACACTCTTACCATCTCCATCCTGTTTGTCATCTTCATTCGATGGGATATCAAGATCTCGAGCTTGCTTGACTGGACCTCTGAACCTTCTCCCCATGTTAAGGATGCCGATTGGTTTCTTTGTCTTCTTATTCTTCTTCCAGTTGGTGACTAGATCCTTCAGTTCTTCTTGTCCATTGGCTAAGTTTAGGAACATTTCTTGGAACTGAGCATTCTGAGCCTGGAGTTCTTTGACTGTCTTTTCAAGACTCATTTTTTTGCTGAAATAAACAACAAGAAGATGAGAAAACCTATCTTAGAAACCTGTTATGTAGATGCATATGCAATGTTTTCAAGGATCTCGTGGGATTTAAATTTGAAATATAGAAATTGAATCTGGTCGCAGATTTGTCTGAAGAACTTTAAGTCTCTATCTTTGAACGTCCTTCTATAAGAATCAAGCTTACCATATCAAGTGAGTCATAGCTTCTGACTCAAGAGAATGTACTTTGTTCTTGACGGCATCTGACTAGAGGAAAATAAATCCTCTTTCCCCTTGCTAGAAATCTGGCTTATGATAATCCTGCACAATAAATCCCTAAGATCCTTGAAATGGTTAGTAAAAATATTATGTTATGATGATATGATACTATGATGTCATGTTCATGTTAGATAGGCAGCAAACACAAACAATTCACACAAGAGCCTTGGGTTTAAAGGCTTGCATGAAGTCCATAGGTAAATACCCTTCCCAGTTGAAGTTAAGTTGGCTCAACATGTCCTAAAATAGTAATCGGGCTCTAGGGATCTCATATGGCCGATCTTTCTCACATGCTTTATTTTAGCATGACAATTTCCTTGCCACCAGAACATCTCAAGAGTCGATCTCAATGAGCGTAGCGTCGAGTGTCAACCAACCTTGGACTGCACCAAATCCGGCCATCTCACTACTTTCTAATGGCCAAGATGGGTCAATTAAGGTTCTAAAAGTAAGCTAGTGTTAATGACATCACACAAAAGCCTAATGTTATCCTTGACTGACTCAAGGAACATCAGTACAAACCAAAGTGTCGCACTAACCATGGTAATCATTTTAACCATATCGGTCTATGTCGTACAGTATCTATGATCTATTGCTACTTACGTAAGGAATTCAGATCTGGGTGTAGGATCTTACAAGAAAATAAACCCAAACAACCCTTAAATTTAAAGCAAGCAAAGCATGCAATAAAAGCAAGTAAAGTGATATAACCCTAAGGTAACCCCTCTTTTTTAAGTTGTCTCCAGCATAGTCGCTAGTTCTGTAATACAGTGGGAGAACTGGCTTTTTTGGTTTTGTCCAAATGTGCGGATAGCTAGAGTCACCATAGACTTTTCTTTTATCTAATATTTAGGAAAGGGTAAAAAGAACAGGGAAGAACTTGATAAATTTTGAGTTCGGAGGGTAAGTTATGAAAAAGGGAACGTGTTAACACCCTTTTCATCTATAGTTATCTACGGGCTATTAATTGCTTAGCTCACTTTTTTAAACTTGCTTTTGTTTGAAAATATTTTGAAGAGCCAATGTAAGGCCAACTTTGTAATAATTCTTGTATCAATCCTCAAGAATGCATACAAAGTGTTTTGAAAATATGTGTTTTGAAAGTGATGTGTGAAAAAATGTTTTGAGAAAAGTTGTGAGCAAGCATTTAAGAGTTCTTACCCACTAAAGGTCGTTCTCATTATTTTCCTTCTCCTTTAGAGATATTACTATCCATATCATTATTTGGTAGCTAGCCATATTCATTGGATGTGAAGGGACAGACGTAGGGTCATCGTATGGTCATCGAAGGCAATATGTAAGGATACTTTAGAAATTGTATCGAAGGGACTAGATCTTCTTAATAGAAAACTTTGAAGGGTCATCGAGGGAATATGATCTTTGTGATAAAAGGGTCTTTTTCTAAAGTATCCCTACTTTCGAGGGACATGACCAATTATCGTAAAGCAACAAGAGAGGATACCCTAGAGGTGCAAGTGTGAAGAGTGTTTATTTTCAGTTATATTATCTTGAGATTAGGGTTTTCTATGTCTGTTTTTAATCTTGCCATACAAACCCTAGTTACTAACCAAAACATAAAATATAAGTGCGAAAATATAAATGTCCTACGCTATTACATCTTGTGAGCAGTTACATAATAAGAAAAAAGATGCGAAAAAATAAATTTATGCTATAACATTATAGGGTGCGCCCTATACACTTTGTCTAAGAATTTAAATGGCAAGAAGAACCAAAATATAAAAATGTTAAAAAAATGTTTTAAAAGACCTAAGATCTAAGTTAATGTTTTTGATAGTTTATAGAGAATAATTTAAATGATAATAATTAATAAAACCTTAAATTTCTAATTGATTTTAATATTTAAGAAAAAAAAGGTCTAGTTAATTAATTAATTAGTTTAGTAAATAAAAAGAAAATTAAATATTAGTTAAAAAACCTAAACCTAATTTATTAGTCTTAAGAAAAATAATTAGGTTAGTTTAATGATGATTAATTAGATATTAATTAGGGTTAGGAAAGAAAATAGAAAAAAATTACGTTAAAACAAAATAGGGTAAAAAATTACATGGGTTGGGTGTTGAACCCTGTTGTACCCCAAAATTTGCCCTCCCATATTCTTCAAAGTTTACCAAGAATCATCTTCAAATGGTTCAAGATTGCTCAAGGGTTGCACAGTCAAACCATCTTCTAAGCCAGTCAAAATTAGGGTTTTGGTTCTTGCAAGGAATTTGAGGTTTTCAATGGCTCAATCAAGTCCCATAGGCCTATATACATTGCCAAGCATCTACATGCCAAGTTTCAAGGTTCACAATGCCAATTTGCACAGTCAAAAGCCCTATTTGCTCCACAGTCAACTACAGGGGTAAAATGGTCATTTCACAGTCAAAAGTCAGAAAATTTTGGTCAACATCTTATTTTGAAGCCACAATCATCATTTGATGAAGTCTTGATCATGATTCCACAAGCATGGCTCAAAAATCATCAAAGATGCAAAAGTTGCTATTTTTGGACAGCTGAAAAAGTCAACTGTAACTTGACCAAGGCATAACTTTTTCATGGTTCATCAGAAAAATCTCATCCAATTCTCATTTTGAAGGGGATGACATTTCCTACAACTCATCTTCAAATTTCTTCTTGAAACCTTATCCAAGGCCTATGCACGACCCATTGAGCTCAAATTGATTTACTTTCTTATTTTTAATTAATTAATTGAATTTTTTATTAATATTAATTCATTTAATTGATTTAAAATGTAGAAAATATAAAGATATGGTTTTCAAATCTTTTTATGAAGCAAATAGGCTCAAGGCAAGCTGGAAAATTCGTGTGCCAATCAAAGATGTCAAAAACTCCAAAATTGGCAAGATTTTTCAATCAAAAAGAGGCAAAAAGATTTGATTGGAAATCAAATATTGAAACATCAATGCAATGGATCTTTGGGCCAAGACTTGACCTAACTCCCTTCCAATACATATGCACAACCTAACCCTAATGCTGTTAACGTGCAAGCTGCTTCAAAAAGCCATAAGCCAATTCCAACAATATCAAAGAAAACTCAAAACTGAATTCTACTTTCCACGCCAATTCAAAGCCTTTTCTTAATTCCAATACATTGCTAGGCTTCCCAGGAATGATTTGCAAACAAAACCAAGCTTCATAGCTCAAGAAATCGTGGCAAACAGTTTTACGGTTTGAAGCTTTTTTCCATAATCGCATATCATTATTCATGCATATTTAACCTCTTTTGTGGATTGTTTTGTGTTAATAGGACTGACACGAAGCTATTGGTGTGATTTAATTGCATTAAGACGCCCTGAAACGCAAACCACCATGGATGAATTTTAGGGTTTTCAAGCTCTTAAAAAGGGGCTTTGTGATATAGGAAAAATTAGAGACTCTAAAGCCCATGGTTGAATTCGTCAAGGCCAGACGAATCCAACACGATGCTCGCGAAATATTTATGAGCAGCAAGGAGCTAATCGCTATTTTTCATGCTTGCAGGTTGTGGGGGTTAAAAACCCCCGCTATCTAACCTTGGTTTTACAGTTTCAGTGGGGAAGACGATGATGTGTTCATGCATCATTGGTGGATTTAAAGCTACGCGCGTTTTTTTATTGCTTCCAGCATGATTATTATTTTCCATATATTATATTTGTGTCTCATTATACTTACAAACGCAAGCAGATGGTGGAGTGGTTAGGCGCGCTGGTTGTGCATCATTGGGACCTGGGTTCGATTCCCAGGTCCACCCAAACCTTTGTTTCTATTTTTTCTAACAAGATTACATGCAGCATTCCAGAACGAGTCCATCATACATCTCAAGCAATCAGCCTGCCAAGTGGCCACTAACGCCAATCTGATGGCCATGAGGCGTGGACCATGGTGTTCCCAGTCAATGCAACGTGCAGATAATTCCAAAGGTCAAACAGGCTTGAGTGCTATTGGGCCTAAAATTTCCAGCAAAACCTCCTAATTGGGTCCATCAACCCCCTGGTTTCTATTTCTTTTTTATTTTCTTTCTTTTTATTTTCTTTAATAACTATTATTATTATTATTATTTAATTAACCTAACAAATTATTTTCATAACAAATTCTGAAAAAATGTAAATATTATTTATTATTATTTTCACTACTAATTATATTTTGTAAATAAATGTGAATTAATTAATTTAGTTAAATTAGGTTAACTTTAATCTCTTTTTACAATAAATAAAATAAATTTAGAATTAGGGTTTTTTCTTTTGACTTTTAATTTCTTTTATTTTTATTTTCATTAAAACATTAAAAAACACAAAAAAAAAAACACTTTCTCTTAATTAATTAATTAGTTATTAGGTTTAATATTTAATTTAATTGCAAAAAGGGACCAATTTCAATTCTTTTCTAAAAAAGGGTCAAAACCCTAAGACGTTCCCGATTTAATTTCTTCTGCGCTTTAGTTCCTTTCAATTATATTTATGTATCTGCTCCGAGGATGTAATAGTTAATTAGGATTTTATCATTTTCTTTTACTTTCTCGCATTTATTTTCCAAACGGGTTATGTTTTTGGCGATGTATATACCCGCGCCTTGTAATAGCGTATATTCATACTTCCGCAATTTATTTTCCGCACTCTTAACTGTTAATATGCATGAAAGACTTGTATAAAAAATACAATCAACCCGTAGCTCACAAATGCATGTTCAAAGATAAACATAAACATGAAAACAACACACATGCGCATGCCACTCTTAGGGTACGCCTCACTGGTTGCCTCGACGTGGTCATCAAGTATAGGATGTTTTAGAGGTCGCCCTCCTGTCTAAAGATCCAGTTTCCTCGAAATGGTTGCCTCGAATAAAAAGGATCTAGGACATTAGGGTTACCGCTAAGGCGTCCTACTATTGCTATGGTGACCACACATTGTCCCTTATAATCGAATTGACCCGAATAACTCCAACGACGGTGCTACCTACTTCTCAATAGTGGGATAGTACTGTCTAAAGTACTCTTACACAGCCTAATTCCTTAGAGTAGGTAGATTTCTCCTGGGTACTTGCTCTTTCAAAAAACAAACAAAATACTTTTCGCACCTACACTTTCAAAAAGTTTTTCAAACAAATACTTCATACACTCTTGAGGACTGATACAAGAGTTACCTAGAAGTTTTTCAAAACGAAACTTTTTCAAAACCCGCACACACTTGAAAAGCAAACAATTTTGAAAACATAGAGCAAGTACCTAAGAGCCCGCAGATAACCACGGATAGAAAGGGTGCTAACACCTTCCCTTTCTATAATCTACCTCCCGAACCGAGAAACATCTCGAAAAAGGAATTTTGATGTGCTTTTGTCCTTTCCATGTTGGAGAACATAAAAGACGGTGGCGACTCTTGCTTACCGCGACATTTCGCGAACCAGCTTAAAAAACAATCAGTTCTATTTCTACCGATCACAGAACTGGCGACTCTGCTGGGGAGTATTTATAAAAGTGAGGTGTACCTTAGGATTAGACCACTCTTGTTTTCAATTGCTTGCTTTGTTTGCTTTAATATTGTGGGCTTGCATCGGAGTTTCATAGATCCTAACCCGGATCTGGGGAATACCCTTTAGGTAGCATAAGCTGTGAGGGACCTGTCCGGCGTAGACCGACATTGGTGAAGCAGTGGCTAAGTTGGTGTGACACCTTGGTCTGTACCAATATCCCTTGTGTTGCAACAAGGAGAATATGGGTCTTCTGAGGAGTCATTAAGCACCAACCGACCTTAGAACCCTAAATTGACCCAACTTGGCCATAGAACAGTAGCAGTATGCTACACTCATTGAGGCTAAACTCTCGCGATGGTTCTGGCCGCAAGAAAAGATTGCGACGCTGGAGTTATGACCGATTGAGGGTAGTCAGTGATGTTGAGATCCTCTAGAACCCGGTTACTATTTTCTAGGACAGATCTTAACCAACGAAACTGAAAGAGGGTAGTACCTAAACTTCATTCTGGCCTAAACTCTAAGGGCTGTCTTGTGTGACTTGTGTGCCTTCAAACTTGAATTACTTGCATGTACTTGTTATCTGACAACACGGGTTCCTTGCAGGTTTTGTTTACAGTCCTTAATCTGGACTCATAACAGGGTTCACTTACATCACTCCATGCATAGCATAACATCATACCATCATACCATTGCATACATCCTGCATAAGGACTAATCCGTTTCAAGGATCTCAAGGGTTTGTGATGCAGGTCATGATGAACCGACTGTCTAGCAAGGGGCAAAGGGGATTTATTTTCCTCTAGCCAAGGTTGATAACTTGAGTCAGGGGCTATGACCCACTCGATATGGTGAGCTTCGACTCTTGAAGAAGGACCCTCAACAACATGAAGTTCCTTCAATCAAGCCACCGTATTCAAATTCTAACAATTTCCTTGTTTACCCCGCGAGATACTTGAAAACATTGCATGCATACATACATATCATTGCATTACAGGTACTCCTTTGACAGGTCACTTATCTTCTTCGCTGTTTATTTCAGCAATCATCATGAATCCTGAACCTTCCGCTGAACAAGCTATCAAGGCTCTCCAGGCCCAGAATGCCCAGTTCTAGGAGTTGGTTATGAGCCTAGCCCAGGGTCAACAGGACTTGAAAACTCTGATTCTGAAAGAGAGGAAGAAGAAGAAGAGGACTGTGCTGTTCAACCCTAGACGCAGATCTGGGAATGGATTACAGAATGAGGCTGAGCTGACTACCTCATCTGTAGGCAAGGACAGTCCCCAAGAGAGAAGGGTTCCTAGTCCCGTGGTCTCCGACAACGAGACAGATTTCAATGATGAACAGTACCCTCCAGCTGAGGACAAGTACAAACAGCTGGAAGACCGTTTGAGCGCCATGGAAATACAGAAGGTTCCCGGCCTGGACTTCGAAGATCTAGGTCTGTCTTCTGGGGTAGTGATTCCCCACAAGTTCAAAGTGCCTTTGCAAAGTACGACGGAGCTTCCTGTCCTAGGTTGCACCTCCGTTCATACGTAAGGAAGATCCAGCCCTACACGGCAGACCAGAATTTATGGATCTATTTCTTCCAGGAAAGTCTTTCAGGGACTCAACTCGAATGGTTCTATCAGCTGGATGGAACCAGTATTCGTAACTGGGAGGACTTGGCTACTGCGTTCTATAAGCAGTATCAGTACAATTCCGACCTTGCTCCTACGCGTACCCAACTCCAGGGTATGTCACTAGGGACGGGCGAAGGATTCAAGGAATATGCGCAAAAGTGGAGAGACCTTGCTGGAAGGGTGCAGCCACCTCTAACTGATCGTGAGCTCGTTGATATGTTCTTGGGGACCCTGTCTGGTCCTTTCTTCAACAATCTGATTGGGAATTCTTCTGCTGGGTTTACAGATCTGATCTTGACTGGTGAAAGAATTGAAGCTGGTATCAAGGCTGGGAAGATTCAAGAGGCCACACCTTCTGACACTCAGAAAAAGCCTTACCATGGGAAGAAAGAGTCTAATGCTGCGTACAATCAGAAGAGTCGTCGTGACCAACACGTAGGGGCAGTCCTGATCTCTGGTTCTACACCACGCCGACAACAGCAAAAGGGAAATCAACAAAGGCCGGACGAGCCTAAAAGACAATTCACCAACATCAACATGCCATTGTCACAAGCATTGCAACATATGTTGAAGATGAATCTGATTGCAGTGATCAACCCTCCTGCAAATCCCAAGACCTCTTCTCCAAACTACAACCCAGATGCGAGGTGTGCTTATCATTCTGGTAGTCCGGGGCACGATACTGAGTATTGTTGGGCGCTGAAATACAAGATCCAGAATATGATCGATGCTAAGGAGATCGAATTCGAGCCTGCTGAGATTCCTAATGTGATCACTGCTCCCTTGCCAAAACATGGCTAGGATTGAAAAAAACTTTTGTTCATTCGAATGTTCAAGTTGTATTTTTCTTTGATTGTTCGAACAATTATTCCTGTCAAACATTGTTATTTCATTAATGCATTACACGTGTCTGTTTTGAAGTAATTGTTTTCACTATATTCAAAATTGCTTTTATTTTTTGATGTTCAACTCTCGACTTAAAATTCTAAGCCTCTTGAGGGAGGATGACAAAAACGATACCATGATCTTTACAGTATGCTTTTGAACAGACCCCGCTGATGAGGTACATGCATTGTTTCAATTCCTAAACACTGGAGTTATAAGGAAGATAATCCCTCGTCAACCCCTTCGAGCCAAAGAAGTAGGAGTTTTTCTTTTCGAAAATTAAAACCCCTAATCATAACCTGGGGCAGGGTAGTTCTCTCAGTTGATCCAGGTGCACAATGAACAGCATCAAAGGAGTCCTTCTAAAACAAAAGGCAGTGATGGTTCCAAATAATCATAAAGACAGGCAGTCATTATCTCTCAAATTAAAAGCCCAATAAGTCAAAACCTATGAAGGAGACTTACAAAAATTGGGGCATCCCGCTGACTGTAAATACAAAAAGAAACAGTTCAGGCAAAAGACAGGGATAACGAAATCGAAAAGAAAGAGGTCCTACAAACCCTCAACAAAAAAAATGACTGCCTATTCAAAATAAATTGTCGATATCCGAACCATCACTGGTATATCAGGACAAAGACTCAAACAAGGTCTAACGCACGATCAACTGAGTTTAGGTTTGAAGAACATCACAAAGAGCGGGTGGGTACAAATACAATTTGAGCCTTTATCCTTTGTTTCTTAAACCGTGAACCAGGCCATGTTATAACCCTTAAAAGTCCTAGCTGAAGCATGGGTTTAGTTCGAAAGCATACTGTTACGAAAGGTATCCTGACTCCTTAAGGCTTGCGATAAAATAACGAGTTGACATCGCATTTTACAAAATTCACTGGTTTTACTGAAAAAATGCGTTTTCAAAAACTTCAAGACAGACATAAGCTTTGCATTTTTTAAATAACATTGTTTGCATATGACTATTTGTTCGAACATCAGAGAAATTCGCACGACGAATATCCAATGAACAAAAATCTTCTCAACAAAAGGGTCATCTCAAGTGGAAGAAACACTTCCAACCAAGGGGCAGGCATGATCATGGTCTATCATCTGGGGCAGTCCAGTCAAGATTCAAGGAATCTCTCAAGGATGCCAAATAGCCTGGGGCAATTCTCCGTCTGAATCACTTGGGGCATTGGACAGGAATTCCAGTGACAAATCTGGTACGATCAAACATCTTCTGGTCACATGGCAGCACAACAACGGGGGCACCGCCCTACATCCTGAGAGCGTGGGCATAGTCGAAAAAATACTGCGCATAATCAAGGACCCGCTAGGTTGACACGCCTAGGCAAAAATAAGGGCTTCCCGGCGAACCAAAAGGGTTCGGGCAAAATAAGGGATGAAAATGAAAAAATCTGTACACCCGGCAAGTCGAAAACCTGAAAAGGCGGCTTGGGTAAAAATGGGTATCCCGGTGGACTGAAAACCTGAAAGGGCGGTCCAGGAAAAAATTAGGAATTAAAGCATACGACTATGTCCTGTCATCTTGTCACTTGCCTACCAGAAGAAGATTCGTCAATCGGCAATCATTAAGACCTCCACAGGTACCTTCTCCCGCAGAAACTGGGGCAATAAGAATGTCTAGGAAATCTGGTTGCTCTGTCCACCGAGGTACTAAGGTAAGTTCAGCTGAAGAACATGACCAAGTTACCTCCACTCCCCGCATAGTAAGACAAGATCGGCAATACTCTTTCCGAGCAGAGTTGGCCTCCCATCAACCCTAAAAAGGCACAGTATTCTCCAACAAGTCAGCGATACTCTCCCCAAGCAGAGTTAGTCTACTGTCAGCCTTAAGGAAGTTGGGTATCCCCAGAAAATCTCAATATTCCCCAGCGGAGTATACAAATGTTCCTAAGCAAGCATCTCCGGCAGTCTTAATATAAGATTATTCCCCGGCGGAATACAGACACCCCAGTGGAGCCACTTCCCCAATACAGTCCAAAGTTTCCCCAGGAGAGTTGAATCAGTCCTCCCCAGTAGATTCTGGAAGCTTATCCCCAGTAGATTCTGGAAGCTTATCACCTGCAGAGTACATACGTCTCTCCCCGACCATATTCAAAGGTTATTCCCCACCAGAGCTTATAACTAGGTTATCCTCAGCTAATTACCACGGAAAGATCGTCCTCGGCGAAGTTCTTCCTATCCCCCAGCGGAGTTCATCAATTCCCCAACATAACTTATTAGTGGAATCCCCGGCGCAGTTCTCATTAAAATCTCAGTGAAGCATCTCTTCCTCACAGATTAATTCCCCGCAGAGTAATCTCTTCGCCAAGTTTATTCCCCAATGGAGTCATCTTCTCCTACCGATTTATTCTTGCAATCAGCATCCCCAGCGGAAACGAAGAACTCTACTCTTCAACATCAGCCCAGGATTCAACAAGCTCCCGACATTCGTCAAGAGCTTATTTTCCCAGACAAAATATATTCATAAACATCACATCTTCATACATTATGGCATGCATACGCATCATACGACACAATCTCATTTATTCTTGAGAACATCTTAATATCATGCAGTTCATGCATCATGACACTGCATATAGTTAACATTTTTGCCTTTTCAGGAAAAAGTCAATTAAAAGATGATTACCATCTACCTTTGTAGTTCCAGATCAACACCTGTAACGAGTCAGGAAAATTTTGTGGACGACTGATCATGGGTTAATACCTACAAATTATATACTTGACAATCATGAAGCAACCCTACACCGGTTCCTTCTCAACTTCAGATGTAGTTTTACACGGACTCATCGTCGGGCAACCCTACACCGGTTCCTTCTCAACTTCAGATGTAGTTTTACACGGACTCATCGTCGGGCAACCCTACACAGGTTCCTTCTCAACTTCAGATGTAGTTTTACACGGACTCATCCTCAGGCAACCCTACACCGGTTCCTTCTCTTTCAGAGGCAGTCTTACACGGGCTCATCAACAGGAAACCCCACACCGGTTCCTTTTCTTCCAGATGAAGTTTTACACGGACTCATCATCAGGCAACCCCACACCGGTTCCTTTTCTTTCAGAAGAAGTCTTACACGGACTTATCATCAAAGTAACCCCACACCGGTTCCTTTTCTTTCAGAAGAAGTCTTACACGAACTTATCATCAAGGTAACCTTACCTCGGTTCCCCCTGAAGTCTTACACGGGCTTATCTCAAGGTAACCTTACCCCGGTTCATCCTGAAGTTTCACACAAACTTATCCTGCAGTAACCTTACCCCGGTTCCTCCAGAAGTCTTACACAGACTTATCTCAAGATGACCTTACCCCGGTTCATCCAGAAGTTTTACACGAACTTACCCTACAGTAACCTTACCCCGGTTCCTCCAGAAGTCTTACACGGACTTATCTCAAGATAACCTTACCCCGGTTCATCCAGAAGTTTTACACGAACTTACCCTGCAGTAACCTTACCCCGGTTCCTCCAGAAGTCTTACACGGACTTATCTCAAGATAACCTTACCCCGGTTCCTCCCGAAGTCTTACACGGACTTATCCCGAAGTAACCTTACCCCGGTTCCTCCAGAAGTCTTACACGGACTTATCCCTAAGTAACCTTACCCCGGTTCCTCCAGAAGTTTTTACACGGACTTGTCGCCAAGAAACCCTACACAGGTTCTCTCTTTTCAGACGCAGTTTTACACAGACTCATCATCAGTCAACCCTACACAGGTTTCCTTACTTCCAAGATGCAGTTTTACACGAGCTCGTCATCAAGCAACCCTACACAGGTTCCCTTGTTCAACTTACAAGATCACAATTCTACAGACAATCTCCAGATGGCATCTATAAGCCCATCCACCTACCAACAACTTCCAAATGGCATCTATAAGCCCATTCCCGACAAGGTTCTGTCACATCTCCAGATGGAATCTATAAGCCCATCCTCTTATCCATCATCTCTCCAAATGGCATCTGTAAGCCCATTCCCGACGTCACATTGCTGATACTCCACTATGTGAGTGCAAATTTCTGGGCACTCTAGTGTTCAATCATCTTCCACCTTCAGATCATGAAAGGCACGCAAGCCAATCTACATCCTCAGGTCTAAGAAGATTTAACAGGGGCAACTGTTGTACCCCAAAATTTTCCCTCCCATATTCTTCAAAGTTTATCAAGAATCATCTTCAAATGGTTCAAGATTGCTCAAGGGTTGCACAGTCAAACCATCTTCTAAGCCAGTCAAAATTAAGGTTTTGGTTCTTGCAAGGAATTTGAGGTTTTCAATGGCTCAATCAAGTCCCATAGGCCTATATACATTGCCAAGCATCTACATGCCAAGTTTCATGGTTCACAATGCCAATTTGCACAGTCAAAAGCCCTATTTACTCCACAGTCAACTACAGGGGTAAAATGGTCATTTCGCAGTCAAAAGTCATAAATTTTTGGTCAACATCTTATTTTGAAGCCACAATCATCATTTGATGAAGTCTTGATCATGATTCCACAAGCATGGCTCAAAAATCATCAAAGATGCAAAAGTTGTTATTTTTGGACAGTTGAAAAAGTCAACTGTAACTTGACCAAGGCATAACTTTTTCATGGTTCATCAGAAAAATCCCATCCAATGATCATTTTGAAGGGGATGGCATTTCCTACAACTCATCTTCACATTCCAAGTCCAATAAATGCTCTCACAAAAAGTTATCAATTTCTACATTATAGGTCAATTTCAAAAGTCAACAAAAAGGCATTTTAAGTCAAAGACCATAACTTGAGATTGGTAAATCAAAATGACATGGGACCAAAGGCATTGGTTATAGGACTTCAATACCTTTCCAAAATGTCCAAGAACATGTTCATATGATCAAAATTGAGCAAGATATGCATTGGAGAAGTTGGGAAATTTTCATAAATTTGCAAAAGTCAACTTTGCTTAAAACACCTTGTTTTTGCTAATGGGCCTCAAATTTCTTCTTGAAACCTTATCCAAGGCCTATGCACGACCCATTGAGCTTAAATTGATTTACTTTCTTATTTTTAATTAATTAATTGAATTTTTTATTAATATTAATTCATTTAATTAATTTAAAATGTATAAAATATAAAGATATGGTTTTCAAATCTTTTTATGAAGCAAATAGGCTCAAGGCAAGCTGGCAAATTCGTGTGCCAATCAAAGATGTAAAAAACTCCAAAATTGGCAAGATTTTTCAATCAAAAAGAGGCAAAAGATTTGATTGGAAATCAAATATTGAAACATCAATGCAATGGATCTTTGGGCCAAGACTTGACCTAACTCCCTTCCAATACATATGCACAACCTAACCCTAATGCTGTTAACGTGCAAGCTGCTGAAAAAAGCCATAAGCCAATTCCAACAATATCAAAGTAAACTCAAAACTGAATTCTACTTTCCACGCCAATTCAAAGCCTTTTCTTAATTCCAATACATTGCTAGGCTTCCCAGGAACGATTTGCAAACAAAACCAAGCTTCATAGCTCAAGAAATCTTGGCAAACAATTTTACGGTTTGAAGCTTTTTTCCATAATCGCATATCATTATTCATGCATATTTAACCTCTTTTGTGGATTATTTTGTGTTAATAGGACTGATACGAAGCTATTGGTGTGATTTAATTGCATTAAGACGCCCTGAAACGCAAACCACCATGGATGAATTTTAGGGTTTTCAAGCTCTTAAAAAGGGGCTTTGTGATATAGGAAAAATTAGAGACTCTAAAGCGCATGGTTGAATTCGTCAAGGCCAGACGAATCCAACACGATGCTCGCGAAATATTTATGAGCAGCAAGGAGCTAATCGCTATTTTTCATGCTTGCAGGTTGTGGGGGTTAAAAACCCCCGCTATCTAACCTTGGTTTTACAGTTTCAGTGGGGAAGACGATGATGTGTTCATGCATCATTGGTGGATTCAAAGCTACGCGCGTTTTTTTATTGCTTCCAGATTGATTATTAATATCCATATATTATATTTGTGTCTCATTATACTTACAAATGCAAGCAGATGGTGGAGTGGTTAGGCGCGCTGGCTGTGCATCATTGGGACCTGGGTTCGATTCCCAGGTCCACCCAAACCTTTGTTTCTATTTTTTCTAACAAGATTACATGCAGCATTCCAGAACGAGTCCATCATACATCTCAAGCAATCAGCCTGCCAAGTGGCCACTAACGCCAATCTGATGGCCATGAGGCGTGGACCATGGTGTTCCCAGTCAATGCAACGTGCAGATAATTCCAAAGGTCAAACAGGCTTGAGTGCTATTGGGCCTAAAATTTCCAGCAAAACCTCCTAATTGGGTCCATCAACCCCCCTGGTTTCTATTTCTTTTTTATTTTCTTTCTTTTTATTTTCTTTAATAATTATTATTATTATTATTTAATTAACCTAACAAATTATTTTCATAACAAATTCTGAAAAAATGTAAATATTATTTATTATTATTTTCACTACTAATTATATTTTGTAAATAAATATGAATTAATTAATTTAGTTAAATTAGGTTAACTTTAATCTCTTTTTACAATAAATAAAATAAATTTAGAATTAGGGTTTTTTCTTTTGACTTTTAATTTCTTTTATTTTTATTTTCATTAAAACATTAAAAAACACAAAAAAACACTTTCTCTTAATTAATTAATTAATTAGTTATTAGGTTTAATATTTAATTTAATTGCAAAAAGGGACCAATTTCAATTCTTTTCTCAAAAAGGGTCAAAACCCTAAGACGTTCCCGATTTAATTTCTTTCGCGCTTTAATTCCTTTCAATTATATTTATGTATCTGCTCCGAGGATGTAATAGTTAATTAGGATTTTATCGCTTTCTTTTACTTTCTCGCATTTATTTTCCAAACGGGTTATGTTTTTGGCGATGTATATACCCGCGCCTTGTATTAGCGTAGATTCATACTTCCGCAATTTATTTTCCGCACTCTTAACTGTTAATATGCATGAAAGACTTGTATAAAAAATAAAATCAACCCGTAGCTCACAAATGCATGTTCAAAGTTAAACATAAACATGAAAATAACACACATGCACATGCCACTCTTAGGGTACGCCTCACTGGTTGCCTCGATGTGGTCATCAAGTATAGGATGTTTTAGAGGCCGCCCTCCTATCTAAAGATCCAGTTGCCTCGAAACGGTTGCCTCGAATAAAAAGGATCTAGGACATTAGGGTTACCGCTAAGGCGTCCTACTATTGCTATGGTGACCACACATTGTCCCTTATAATCGAATTGACCCGAATAACTCCAACGACGGTGCTACCTACTTCTCAATAGTGGGATAGTACTGTCTAAAGGACTCTTACACAACCTAATTCCTTAGAGTAGGTAGATTTCTCCTGGGTACTTGCTCTTTCAAAAAACAAACAAAATACTTTTTGCACCTACACTTTCAAAAAGTTTTTCAAACAAATACTTCATACACTCTTGAGGACTGATACAAGAGTTACCTAGAAGTTTTTCAAAACTAAACTTTTTCAAAACCCGCACACACTTGAAAAGCAAACAATTTTGAAAACATGGAGCAAGTACCTAAGAGCCTGTGGATAACCACGGATAGAAAGGGTGCTAACACCTTCCCTTTCTATAATCTACCTCCCGAACCGAGAAACATCTCGAAAAAGGAATTTTGCTGTGCTTTTGTCCTTTCCATGTTGGAGAACATAAAAGACGGTGGCGACTCTTGCTTATCGCGACATTTTGCGAACCAGCTTAAAAAACAGTCAGTTCTATTTCCACTGATCACAAACCCACTCCCCCAAAGTAACATGCACACTTCCTTGCCACTGAGCCATGCGCTTGTTGGTGTTTGAAAAAACGAAGTGATAATTATATGTATAACCTGCATATTAGTTTGAAAAATAGCAAAAATAAATGTTGCAAGATAGGGATCGAACTCACGCCCTCTCGTTTAAAACACACGTCCTTCACCATCTGTGTTGCGCTTTTAATCTCTTAATATATTAGAAGTAAATAATTATATAATAAATCAGTGAACCGAAGAGGCGCCGAAGCCCTAGCTCTGGTCGCCTTCTCCGGCGAGATCTTTCTTCCACCTGCAAAAATAACGCGCGTTGGAGGTTAAGAGGGGCCCTAACCCGCTAATTTGGACCTTCTAAATCCAATGGTGGTATTGTTTTTTGGCTAAATCATCCTGTACAATGAGACAAGATTAGAATAAAGCAAAACGGTGTAATTATGGTGATGGAGTGTTCTGGAATTATGGGCCTCATGCAAGGGAAAAAAACCTGTGCTAAATTGTCTCAGGAACACATTGAAATCGTTAGTTTGAATCAAAACATCATAAATATTGGAAAATGAATTTCATAAAATATGTCAAACCAGCGATTGCATGAATGCATGTTTTAGGTACGTTTAATCATCAAGAATGATCAGAACTTACCCTATGACACCTCAGGAATCGTTTTGAATGGTTGTCTTGCCTTGAGGATGGCTACAAATTGGAATTCGATTTCAACCTTCTTTGTAAATCTCAACTTCCAAAACCCTTATTTCTTGGCAGCTACGCATGTTCTTTGTTGTCTGAATATAATGAATATATATATATATATATATATATATATATATATATATATATATATATATATATATATATATATATATATATATATATATATATATATATATATATATATATATATATATATATATATATATATATATATATATATATATATATATATATATATATATATATATATATATATATATATATATATATATATATATATATATATATATATATATATATATATATATATATATATATATATATATATATATATATATATATATATATATATATATATATATATATATATATATATATATATATATATATATATATATATATATATATATATATATATATATATAGAAGATCATATTAGGTTAAGAGGTGGGCTTGGATATCATGTGAAACATATCTTTTGATTTTGTTTGAAAATAGGTTGGAATATGACAAAACCATGAAGATTTGATTAGAAAATAGGTGCACACAGTTTGTAGCATGATCTTGGGCCTCCAAAATATTCAGATCTTAGGCCTTTTATGCCTTATACATTTATTCAATATTTATTTGATATAATTTTGAATTTAAATGAATAAAAATCAAAATAAAAGAAATAAATATTAAAATAATGCATGAATGGACTTAGAGGTCCTATAAGGTATCATGAACATGGTTAGATCTTAAAAGATAGGTATATTAGCCCAAAAACTCAAGTTTTTCTCAAATTGAATTTCATGCATTTTCTAAAAATTGCCCAACTTGCACAAATCATATCTCACTCAATTTTTATCATATGAAGGTGATCTTTGACTTTTTGGAAACCTCAAGATACCCTATACAATCTTCATGTTGGTAATTTTATAATTTGAAGTCTTTAACTTGATGTAAATTACTTTGACAAAAAGTGTCTTTTTGTTAACTTTTAAAATGACCTATAATGTTTTGGCTCATATCTCTCAAATGAAGCATATTTGGCCTTGATCTTAGAGATACAAAGTTGTAGAGAATTGAATTTCATTTAAGATAGGCTTTGGTTGATAATTTTATTATGAAGCATGTGAAAGTTATGCTTGGTCAAATTTTAATTGACTTCTCCTTAAGAAAACTCTAATTTAGTAACTTTTTTACTTTTGATGAATCTTGAGTTTTCTTGATGAATCATGATTAACCCTTGATCTAATGATGAATGAGAATTAATAATGTTTATGTTGAATAAAAATCTTGAAGTTTGACTATAAATTGGTCAAAGTTGACTTTGTGTCCAATATAGTTGATTTTCAATCATCTGGCTAGTTGTCTGAGCAAACTTGTGCTGCAAGGCTTGAAATTTGGCATGAGGGTACCTTGAAGCATATGGGAAACCATTAAGTCCACTTGAGGCATTAGAAGTCCAATTTCATTTGAGAAAAGTGAAACCCTAGTTGTAGGTAAACTGCTTAGGAGGAGGGTTTGTCTGATCAATCTTTGAGTAGTCTTGAGTGTTTGAGACCCTTAGGAGCATGAGGAGATATCCTCAATCAATTTGTCTTGAAAAATGGGAGGGAAAATTTTGGGGTACAATAGTGGGTTACCTGGAGCCTCCTGTACCAGATATGGATGTGACACCCGAAAGAACCATAAGAAATATCCATCCACATAGCTCCAATCTTTTGGTGCTATGGTACTCCGGGCCTCATCTGACACGAGATGGTTAAGATAATCATCAAATATGTCATCCATATCCCTCCATTTCACCATGGGAGAGGCACACTCAGAGGGGTGTCTGGGAATTTGTTGCATGTATGTGAACTACTGCATCACGCGCTCAGGAAAATAAGCAGCCGTCTTGCGAGACCCATATGCCAACCACCCAGGGAACAACACAATGTCATCAAATGGAACCATCTCATAGTGAGCCTCATATGCATGGAAGCATATGTCCTCATAAGTCAGGTGATCTATATACACCTTAAATGGCTTTGTCGTCTGGTTCCCTCGAGGGGATCAAATGAAGCGGCAAGTGGAAGGACCTCAGTATATGTAGGCTCAGTGACCATTCGAATATATGAGGGAAGTGTTGTAGGATCCAGGCCTGAAATGTTACTATCTTTAGTAAGTAATGACATCAAAGTAATTTACATAACAAGACAAAACTAACATAAGAATAAGAAATGTTACCGTAAAAAGTGTGATGCTACTGGTTATGCCTTTTATATTACACTTAGCACCTTCGGACAACTTATGGTACAAATACCCCAAACAAGCTGCCCCCAGTTCCACTCAACAATCCGATGAAAATCGCTAGTGTCCATAAAAATTTGCGTGCCAACCAGATACAAAAGATATACCATCATAGCACGTCCTCTGTGATGGGCTACCTGCAGATTATCACCATCAGCCTGTCGTGCACACTGTAGCTCAGTTGTATACACCTCTTGCAAGTAGCTAAATCTGACATGACACCCACAAATTTTGTCGATCTCAGCCATAACCCCCTCTGGAGTAACTCCTAAGTACTCCACCAACATATCCAGCGCCTCTTCTTTGGTGCACCACTCATGATCTAAAAACCTCCCTCTAATCGGAAGGTGCAACAGACACGCGACATTATCCAATATGATTTTCATCTCACTCTGTGATAGGTGGAACAATAATATCTTGTGATTCCATCTCTCAACAAACACGTTAATCATACCATGATTAACGGTAGTACATCCACATAAGACCAAATCATGCAGCCTAATGATGTGCAGTAGCTCTCGAAACCAAGGCTCGGCGGGTGGTACCAGGCGACTGATCTTCCTAGCATAGTTAATTATCTTGAGTGGATCGCAGTCCTGCATGCATAGATAAACACACAATACTTAAATGAACACAATACTTAGAAAAAAGAAGGTAACACAATACATAACAATTATTAAATGAAATATTTACCTTTTCGTCCCATAAGTGTATGGCAACATGGTCTGAATATAACGACAGTAATGACAAATTAGAAGGTCCTCCTCTAAAGGCCTACGACGCCTCTGCTGTTTCCTGTGGATGGACCGCTGGTGCTACCTCTAGATGGGCCTCTGGTGCTGCCTCTGGATGGGCCACCAGTGCAGAATAGGTGGCCTTTGGTATCTCCTGGGTGGGAGCGGCCTCTGGTGTAGGTTGGATGGGAACCGGTTATGTTGGATGGGAACTGATGTAGGCTGGATGGAAGCAATTGGTGGCTGGGATGAAGAAGACTCTTCTATCTCAAAGACCATAGGAGATGAAAAGGTATGGACTAAATGTGGTGTAGTCTATGAGTGGGATCCAGATGTCTCTCCTGGTCCGGATACCTGCGGTGAAGATGTACGCCTGCGGGAGGACGGAGGCGGAAATAGATGGACAGGAGACTCCTAACTGCTAGTCGACGGAGTGGAAGTATTCGGCACAACCATCCTAGGAGGATGAAAAGACAAAGTCCTTTCCCTATGCACTGAAGCATGCTGTGAAAGTCCCCTATGTCACAATTTAGACTGTCTCTCAACCGTAATACCTGTAGAATAAACGAATAAAGTATTAAACAATCACTCTTGTACAAAAATAGTGGAAAAACTGTGTGCTGCATAACCAGAAGTGTACTTCTGGTTTCAGTCAAGAACGAAACTGGAGATACACTTCTGGTATGAACTACAACTTAACAAGTTCGTCATTGGCAAAGCTGTTAGCCAATAAGAACAAAAAAAACAAGCATTAATCGTCAAAATGACATGGCTAACACTTCCGTATTGACTTCAAACATTGCAAGAACTAAAAAAACTACATTTTACTACCCTAAAACACAATTTGCATGTAAAGTCAAAATAACTCAATAATGCTCAAAAACAACTTACAATGATTGATTCTTCTTTGTTGATTCAGATTATGCTTGATGATTTCCTTATTTGTTTAGATAAATTGCTGGATTTTGAAATAATGAGTGTTTTGGAGGTTGAGATTTCGTGTTTTGGTTTTTTTGTTTTTGTTTTGGGCTGGCCCGAAAGCTTGAGTGGGCCCAGTTTAAGACATCTCATAAGTGCCACCCACTGACCGTGACCCGAACTGCCCGCACCTGTCGGGCAATGTCATCCTCTTGCCCTCTTGGTCCAGCGCCGATCTAAGATGCCTGTCAAGCGTCTTCTCAGCCTACCCAAAACCAGCGTCATGTAGACCACCAAGAACTGACCAGAGAGATGCCCGTAACCAGCCTCCTCCCTGGAACCAACAGCTAGTTACGAGCACATCCGTCCGGTTTGACCAAGTCCTGGCAGTTACCTGATTTTCTGGACCCGCATATCTAGGCGAGAAATCAGGAACCAATGGCCACGTGCTAGGGGCATTATATAAACCCTCACACTTGTGAGGGTTAGGTATCACATATTTACTACTCACTACCTGATATTTTGCTAGTACTTTCTTGCTCCCACTCTTACTTGATCGTTGGAGTACCTTACAAGTACAACCCCCTCTCTCCTCAACCCGACTGAAGATCATCCTCTGGCCACTCTCCAGGTTCTGATCAACCGTAAGATCAGTGGCGCCGTATGTGGGAAACTGCTATCCCCATCTTTCTTTCCCCAGAACCTAAGATCAAAGCAACTTTTCTTTCAAGATCCATCTCTCTTATCATGGTCGACCATAATGATATTTACATGCCCGAAAAGACCGTCCTTTCCCCTGCTCACAAGACTGATGGAAGCCAGGAACACACTCGCCTTGAGGACAACCCGGGCTTCCGTGACGGACAAACCGCGTCCCCTGATTCTGCTGATGCTCGACGTGGTGACGACTAAGTCTTGGATGAAGGAAGTTCCAAGAATCCTGCTGAGGAACTGCCAGAAATCTTACAACCGATTCCTATCCCTCTCAACACCGACCCGGACATGGAAGCACTGCTCACTTTCTTAAATCAGACCAACGCCCTCATCCTTCAACAAAATCAGAGGATAAGGGCCTTGGAGAACATACATTCAAGATCTCCTCCTCGGAGAGCCCGAAGATGAAACTCCCCCAGTACATCACCACCCAGGCGTGGTCCACCGCCTAAAAAGGAAAGGCGCAATGTTTCTTTCTTCAAGAAACACAATCACACACCTCCTTCCCTAGATCAAGACTCCACTTCATACAAGAAGAGGAGGGATAACAGGCAGATTGACCGACAGGGGAGGAACTATCACTTTCCTTCTCCATCTCCTGTCAATAGTGAAGATGACGAGCCCCATGGCCCGCTATCGAGGGAGATCACCGAAGCTCCGCTCCCTATCGGCCTAGAGAAGCCGCCCATTCTAGGGACCTACGACGGCATGATAGATCCTAACGAGCACATCGAGAACATCAATTCCCTCCTCGACTACAGAAGGGTCAGGGGCACCATCAAACACAGACTCTTCCCGACCATTCTCTGGAAGGGAGCGATGGCAAGGTACAAAAGTTTTCTCGACGAATCCATCATCTCGTGAAAACAACTCGGGAGAATGTTTTCAAGGCATTTCACTGCCTCCCGCTGACACCCTAAATCAGAAGCTTCACTCGAAGCGATCATACAGGGCAGGGATGAATCTCTACGAGCATAGATTAAATGTTTCAACAAAGAAGTGGTCCAGGTCCCGACAACAGACAATATGAAGAAATACCTACTCGAGTGCGGGCATCGTCCCTGCAGCGACTTTGCCAAGGCTGTGGGTATAGAAACACCAACCACGCTCGATTCCCTTCTCTTAAAGGCCCAGGCGTACATACAGTACAAGGAGAAGGAAGCGGCCAATAGCTCCCGGGAATCCAGGCACAGAGAGAGTGCCAAACCCTCAAAGAATGATGAACCCTCGACATCCCATTGGGGGGAGAAGAATGGGAGGACATGTCCCGTGATCCTAAAGACTACAAGTGGCCTGCCTGTCATTTCCATGACTACACCCCCCTGACAACCTCAATAAAGCGTATTCTTTCCGAATGCGCTAATTCAGAATTCAAGCAAGTCGGGATGCGCTTCCCCCGACAAACACTATCGAAGCCAGGAACGGACAAGAGCAAGTACTGCAGGTTCCACAAGAATCACGGACACAACATAGAAGATTGCGTTCACCTCAAGGATGCAATCAAAATACTAATTAGAGACAGGAACCTCAAGCAGTATAAGAAAAAAGAGGCCGCCCGTGACGAAGCACCAGAGACTAAGAATGTCGAAGAAGGGAAGAAATCCCCCGACCTCGACACCATTCCCGTGCCTTAAGCATCTCACGACCGGAAGACTTCTACTTTCCGGACATGGAGAACGTCCCCCTATGCTTCTTAACCCACAGTCCGTGGGAATCCTTCCCCGTAGCCATGGTCATTTTCGTCGGAGGGTTCAACAGGTATACAGTCAGATTGATGAAGAGAAGGTTCAACCAACTCATCGAGGCCAACTCTGAGATGGACGCCACGCTCGACAATTTTCGAGGAGGATCTCACCCCCTCGCATTCTACAGGGAAGAGTTATTGGGAGGAGCTCTAAATTCGAGCATACCACTACTCGTGAGAGCTCAGATGGCTAACTTTGACGTGTGTCGCATTTTGGTCGACCAGGGCAGTTCAGTGGACATCATGTACGCCCAACTGTTCAACACTTTGCAGCTAAATGAGAGCCACCTAACCCCCTACGTGGGTTCTGATCTTTAAGGTTTCAACGGGGCCAGCACAAAGCCATAGGGGTACGTAGAGCTGATCGTCACTTTTGGGAGGGGGATAGCGGCCAGGGCCATCAAGACCCAATTCTTGGTTGTGGACTTCCCGTCTCTCTATCAATGTATCTTCGGGAGACCCACTCTCTCCGAGCTCATCGCATCCCCTCCACCGTTCATCTCAAGATGAAATACTACACGGCCGAAGGTTTGGTTGCCACTCTTTACGGGGACATCCAAGAAGCTAGGAGGTGCTTCGAAGCTTTTGCGAAGGGCCTCAGCTCCATCAACACCCAACCTCGAACGACCACTGGAGCTACATTGCCCTCCAGCTCCGAGGAATCCAGGACACTGCCGAGGGTTGACACCATTGACCTCGACAGTCGCTTCTCCATGGAGGACATGGTCAAGCAAAGGAAGAAGGGGAAGAAGCCTATGGTCAAAGACGAATGGTCAACCTCCTCTATTGGCCACGACGAGCTCTCGAGTCAAGTACAACCTATCCCGGACGGTGACTTCAAGCTGGTTCCCCTCGGAGAAGACCCCACTAGGGGAGTAAAGATCGGAGCGGTACTCCCTGACCTGGCAAAAAGGAAACTCAAAACTTGTCTACGGGAAAATGCTGATCTCTTTGCCTGGAGTGCAGCCGAGATGCCCGGTTTAGACCCTGAGGTCGCATGCCATCACCTAACCATTGATCCCACCATCAAGGCGGTCGTGCAACACTGAAGAAAGCAGTCGATTGAGAAGTCAAAGGCTGTTGAATTAGCTGTAAAAGACCTCCTAGAGGCACATTTTATTTCTGAAGCCCAGTACACAACCTGGCTCTCAAATGTAGTCCTTGTTAAAAAATCTAATGGAAAATGGTGAATGTGCATTGACTATACTGATCTCAACCTGGCTTGCCCGAAAGATGCGTATCCCCTCCCCAATATTGATAAACTAGTCGATAATTCGGCCGATTTTAAACTGTTATCTTTCATGGACACATACTCTAGTTACAACCAAATTCCCATGGTAAAAACGGACAAAAAATATACCGCTTTCATGACCGAGTCGGGCAATTATTACTACAACGTAATGCCCTTTGGCCTGAAAAACACGGGCGCTACCTACCAGTGTATGATGAACAAAGTCTTTTACAACAAAATAGGCGACATGCTCGAAGTCTATATGGACGACATGACCGTCAAGTCCACCGAAGAGCTCGACCATGCCGCCCATTTGAAAAAGGTGTTCGAGCAAGCCCAAAAGTGCCGGATGCGATTCAACCCGTAAAAATCCACCTTCGGTGCACGGGCAGGAAAGTTCCTCGGGTTATATCTGATAGAACGGGGCATCAAGGAGAACCCCGATAAATGTCGGGCCTTATCCGAATTTCCGATGCCCACCTCAAATAAATCCATCCAGATCTTAATGGCATGTTCACTTCTCTTTCCCAATTCGTGGCAAAATCCGCCCAGCACGCGCTCCCCTTGTTCAAACTCCTGTGCAAGGAAGTCACCTTCGAATGGACGCCCGAATGCGAGCGAGCCTTCGCCCATTTGAAAAGAGCATTCTCAAAGCCGCCCGTCTTATCCCGGCCCAGGAAAGACGAAGTCCTCTACCTTTATCTAGCTATCGCCTCCGAGGCAATAAGCGCGACACTAATAAGGGAAACTCCAGAGGGACAAAGGCTAATTTATTTCACGAGCAAGGCTCTGCAAGGCCTGGAAGCGAGATATCAACAAATCGAGAAAGTAGCCATGTCCCTCGTTAACGCTACGAGGAGGCTAAGACGCTACTTCCTGGCCCATACCATAGTGGTCTGGACGGATCAACCAATAAAATAGCTACTCAGAAGGCCAGACATGGCCGGTAGAATGCTGAAGTGGTATCTAGAACTCTCTGAATTTGATATCCAGTACCAAAGTAGGAAAGCCCTTAAGGCTCAAGCCTTGGCCGACTTCATAGCAGAAATGACCTCACCCAAAGATCCGGAAGGCTCGCGCCGCTGGACGATCTTCATCGACGACGCCTCCAATGCGACCGGAAGCGACACGGGCATCATACTAGAGAATGGGGAGGGACTCTGGTCTAAGTTTCCATCGCCCTGTCTTTTTTGACCTCCAACAATCAAGCCAAATACGAGGCATTCCTCGCAGGCTTATGGCTATCCGAAGATCTGGGAGCCGAGGAAGTAAAAATCTTCACCGATTCTAAGCTAGTCTCCTCGCAAGTCTGAGGCGAATATCAGGTCAAAAACGACCAACTCGCCAAATATTGGGCCCTGGTTCAGGAAGCAAAGAAGAAATTTAGGTCTGTGGACATTCAACATGTTCCCCGTGAGCACAATGCCCACGTAGACGTTTTATCCAAATTGGCGAGTACAAAGAAGAAGGGAGGAAATAAATCTGTAATACAAGAGATACTTCCTCGGCCGAGCACCCAGAAACCATCTTCCACCCTAAGAGTATTCGCCATTGGGGATAGCGATTGCTAGATGACCCCCGTACACGATTACCTCACTAAAGGAAAACTCCCCGACGACCCGAAAGAGTCGATCGATATCATACGAAGGGCCTGCTCGTACGTATTAGTCGAGGGAAAACTTTACAGAAGGGGATTTTCCATCCCACTCCTCAAGTGTGTCAATCGAAGCACAACGGAATGCATACTACTCGAAATCCATGAGGGCATCGATAGTCAGCATTTGGGCGGAAGATCCCTCGCGAGGAAAGCCTTGCGGGCAGGATACTATTGGCCCACCCTACAAAATGATGCAAGAGAAATGTGAATAAATGCGATAAAATTCCAGACACGGGGACATGAATTTAGCTCCTCCTAGCGAACTCAAATCCCCCTCCTCTCCCTGACCCTTCGCCTGGTGGGGACTAGACCTCATCGGCCTGTTCATGGTCGGAACAAATCAGAACAAATATCTAATAGTAGTGGTCGACTACTTCACCAAGTAGATAGAAGCCGAAGCCTTGGCCAAAATCACTACCAAGAATGTCCTTCGCTTCTACAAGAGAAATATCCCCGCTCGCTTTGGCATCCCACAAGTGATAGTCACCGACAACGGAACCCAGTTCACGGACCACACCTTCCATGAATTCGTCACCAAACTTGGCACGACTGATCAGTGAATTTTGATGCACATTCTTCCATGATTGTACTTATGCATTTCCATGGTTTGTTTAGCTTATTTTTGTATTTTATAGTATTTTTCTATTTTAGTTTATTTCTACTCTTATTTGATTTTCGTACTTTATTTTCAGCATTAGCAGTCTGCATGAATAAATTCATAACTTGAGCTACGGGAGTCGGAATGAGGCGTTCTACCAGTCGCTGGAAAGCTAAGAGAAAGTGATACGATTTTCATTCAGATGTCGAGAGCTGAATCGGACTGTAGCATGTCCATAAAATTCATTGAAGTTGCGACATTTTATATTTAAGTTTTGGGTCATTTGTTTTGGGTCTGGGTTATGTTTTCGACCCAGTTGGGTTATGAACCGAATCCTTGTCCTTGCTATACCTAGCAGTCTCTACAGTAATTAGTTTTTGACCTTTTCATTATTCAGAAAAAATACATTTTGCTTTTACGCTTGAATGAAGAACTAATCATCCAGAGTTGATCTACTGTAATCGCGTTCCGATGCTTTGAGGTTTTTAATTTATCAATTCAATTTCGTTTCTCTTTCAATTCTATTTTATGAAATTGTATTTGCTTAATCTATTATTTCATGGAATGTCTTGATTAAATCCGTATGATTGTATTCCTAATCTTTAATCGTTGTTTACGTCGCTTAGTCGTTAAATCGCGTTCTATATCGTGTTTGCTTAATTCACGATTATATTAATCTGTTTGCTTAATTCAGAATAGGAATTCAATCTATTTTATATCTATTGCGCTTGTCAATTGGTATTGAGATCGAATAGAGGTCGAAGCCGCTTAGGGAATTGATAAGGTAAAAACCAATGATTAGCAGGAACTTGAAAACAGTAGATCAACTTATTTTTATAATCACTTATTTTAATCATTTATTTCGTGTTATGAATCGATCCTAAAACCAACCCCCCATTCGATTTCTATTACTTAATAATAAAATCAAGAATCCTTGTGATACGACTCGAGCCATTATTGCTAACTACATATTTTAAAACAACTCGTTTTGATTCGCCCGCGACAGCAGAACAACGACCCAACATTTCGCCTTCATCGAGCACCCCCAGACCAACAGCCAAGCCAAGGTTGTCAACATGGTGATACTCAGAGGCCTCAAGCAAAGGTTGGACGAAACCAAGAAACGATGGGTCGAAGAGCTACACAGCATGCTCTAGGCGTATCGAACGACCACTCACTCATCTACTAGGGAGTCTCCGTTCCTGCTGGCATACGGGATGGAGGTCGTTATCCCCGTAGAAATTGAGGAAACTTCCAGACAAACCGAGGCACCTCTCAACAAGGATATGAACGATGTCACCCTCAGAGAAGAGCTAGATCTGGTGGAAGAAATCAGAACGGGAGCGGCCTTGCGAGAGGCCTCACTCAAACAAAAATAGGCATACGCTACGACGCCAAGGTGATACGTCGAGAGTTCGAGGTCAGAAGCCTCGTCTTGAAGAGAAATCACAAAGAATCTCGCGAGGGTAAGCTCGCAGTGAACTGGGAAGGTCCTTATCGCGTCTATTCCAAAATGGGAACCAGCGTGTATTACTTGGAGAGCTTACAAGAGGAACAGCTCATTCAATCATGGAACATTGAAAAGCTAAATCAATACTACAGTTAAAAACACTGAGTAGTCGGCAGGGTCAGTCGACAAGACAGACTCACCTGAGCCCGACCACGCGTGCGCACCTAGGCACAAGTGTAGCACCCAAAGTATTAAGAAGGGGCGAGGCTCTGCTCTATTGATAAGCTTACCCTCAGCCCGACATGGATAACTCGACCAAGCTCCACAGTCTTTGTGCCACGACGGTAGAACACCTGACTCGCGACGGGAAGTTCACGCCGCCGAACCCGGGTCCCTCGAAACGAGACAAGCATTCCGGACCTCACCCGACATTCACCCTGGCGGTTTGATCAGTTTCCCCAGACCGACGAACATGCAAAACGAGCATATCCCCGATACAAACTCTTTGTAAAATATAAAAGTCCTAATCGGGCTAACTTATCAACGATAATGCAAATAACATAAATTAAATATTCAAAGTAAAATGACCAATGGACGGAAAATAAATAAAGCGACCACTTGGGCTGAAATTGTGAGAATATTACATAAACGGGAAACATCCTGCGAAATAACAAATATTACAAAAAATGGCACGCAGGCCGAAATAAATACACAATCACCCCTCCGCTTCTCCTTCGATGATAGGCGACAATCGAGCAGGATCCCCAGCCGGTTGATTGATAATATCCCTCAGGTAGTCGGGAACCATAATTTGTCTGTCATCCACATAATAGTTGACCCCCATGCCCAAAGTATTGAGCTCAACACCGAGATTCAACACACGCATCTGATTCACTGCATTGTCGAAGCTCCCCTCGGAAGCGGCCTGAGCATCATCCACCAAAAGCTGGAAACGAGGTACTAACTCGGCCCGAGTCTTTAGGTCCTTGGTATCCTCTGGCTCGTCCACAGCGGGCGCAATCTCAACAGTCAAGGCCGCTACCTTCCCCTCGAGACTCTCCCTCTCAAGCATAAGAGCGTTGCACTCCTCGGATAACTTCCCCGAATCTGCCTCAGCCAGCTTTAGAGCTTTGTCTTTATCGACCAAGGCCTTCTCGGTCATCGCCAACTTGGCCCGAAGATTCTTATTTTCTATCTCCTGGGATAAAATCCCCTCGGTGTACACGACGTCCATCTCCAAGATCCGCATCAAACCACCCGCGTCTTGGGCCAGCGTCACCCTCTTTTCTGGACGGCTCGTTCCCTCGAGAAGGAGAGATTCATCCCTAGGAAGATGAAGAGTTGCGCTCTCGAAAAAGACCTCTCCAGCCAGCAAGGAGGCAGATCATAAGTTCATTTTCCCGTCTCCCCGGTAAGGTCAACGCTCCCCTCGGGTCGAGGCCTCTTCGCCTTAGAGGAAATAGCAGATGGAGACAGAGCAGTTGTGGTCGGAGTCGAGGATGATCCACCTGATCCAGGAGCAGGAACTGGCCCCACGCTAGTCTGTGCATCCTTCTTGGCCTTTCTCTCCCGAGCAGCAAGTGTCTTGGCCAAACGTTCCTGAGCAGGATTCATATTTTCTACAAAAAGAAAAGAAAAGAGAAGAGTCAGTAAAACGACGGGTCAAACAAACGACGACCACATACCAGAAAAGAAAATGTATACCCAGATATCTAACGGGATCCTCACTTCCGAGGAGCTACCTGATGTTTATGAGACCCGACTCGAACACGGGCTCCCCGTTTCTATCCAGCATTGGCCTACCTCCCCGACCAACTTGCTAGACCGGAGGAATTATAGCTACAAACAAGGTCAAAGTGGAGAAGCTCGACATGTCCTTATCCCCAAGCTCCCCCTCTCTCCAGACATAGGAGCCCAACTCCTTCTCGAAATGTCTACTAGTCCATTGAAACAGGAACTTGGCGACTAGCGTCGCGGTAGGCTCCCCCAGATCGTTTATATGAGGAGTCCCATCCTCGTTGAGCGACAGTCGGCTCCTAAAAACATTCAGCAACGCCTTCGTCGAGATGGGATGCACCAAGACGTACTTGTCCTTAAAGTGGCGCATAAACTCCAAGTAGGCCTTAAACAACTTCCCATTGCCCTGTTTGAGGGAGACCCATCCCCACCTTCCTCCAGTCCTGCTCCTCCAGATGTGAAAACAATAGAAAAACAACGGGATCGTGACCCCTATCTTTAGATCGTCACACACTATCTAGAACGCCCGCACGAACGCAATCCCGTTCAGATGCAACAGGGAGGGAGCCACGTGCAGGTACCGAAAAACAACCACCTCAAAGTCAGAAAAAGGAAGGCAGAAGCCCATCTCCTAGAAGACTATATCGTACATCAAAATTCTCCTCCTATCATATCTCAAGCAGATCCTGCTGTCCTTCCCGGGGATATACAACGACCACTCCTTCCGGGCCCCCTCCTCGTGGGTGTAAACATCCGTGAAAACGTCCTCCCCATGCTCATAAAAATATGACCGCCACTCCCAAGAGTCTTTTTCTACCCAATCTCGAGGATCCTCGTCATCTCGAGGAGGAAACAGGCCGCCCCGAGCCGAAGAGGTCGCCCCCATGTCAGGCTCCCCCATCTGTTGATCCGTCTGGTTTTCCTGCTCCACGGAGATTTCCAATATGCTCGACGAGCTACCACTACTCTCGCTCGAAGAGCTCCTGGACGATTCTGTAGACTCGCTCCAAATGACAACTTGTGTGTCGTCAGCCATAGCACCTGAAAATTAGAGGAAAAGGATGAGCTCGACATCAACGCTAGAACCACCCTTCTACCGCTAAACAAGTGAAAGGCTGTTGGGAGACGAGGATCGTATCCCCGACCAAAACCCTCACCGAGGTACGTTGACGGACACAAATCACAGAAAAAGCCCAGAAATCCCCTGAGGTATTCTAACGGGCACAAATTGCAGAAAATTTCAAACCCTAACGAATCACCTATAACACAGCGCCAGGCCCCCGAGGAAGCCCCACGACAGATCCAGCAGCCATGCGCCACAGGAACAACGTCCACCACCTAGAGTCTCTAAAGACCTCCTCCCTAACAGAACCCTAAATCCTAACCGCATGCACGTCTAAAAGGCAAAAAATGAAATCACTAAGACATGCAACAATGGAGGAACAGAAACTCCCTAATAGAAGAAAAAAAGATGAAGCTGGATAACCGCGAATGAAGAAACTGAGCAAATGTCGATGGTCGACTGTCGAACTAATACGAGTAGTTGAAGGAGAAGACGAAAAATACTAATCACCTTGTTCCTCTCGTATTTATAGCTGAAACATCCCGCGCATACCAAACACGCGCCTTGGGAACCCCATGGTCGTCATTATGACACCCTAGCCCTAGGCCATCATTTGTATCGCTCGACTAGCATGTTTCCTAAAATACGTTACCTCCCAAAATTCAAAAGTCCCAACGGAAAACGTTTCGCCTCCCCGACAGAGAAGTATAATGGGCAAACGCTCTTTTCCCCGTCCCTCGAGCAGACATCAAAGTCCTCACTCCTGCGCCCATAAGCAACAACTTAGGGGGATACTGTTCTAGACTGGCCCGAAAGCTTGAGTGGGCCCAGTCTAAGACATCTCATAGGTGCCACCCACTGACCGTGACCCGGACTGCCCGCACCTGTCGGGCAATGTCATCCTCTTGCCCTCCTGGTCTAGCGTCAAATCTAAATTCCATCTTTAAAGATATAATTTACTTTAAGATGTTTAGTTCTGTAAATAAATCTAATATATTAAGGGTTAAATATATGTTATTCTCTGCCATTATAGCGAGTTTTGATTTCACCCCCTTTAAGAATTTTTTTGTGATCCCCCCTTACTAAATTCAAATTCCATCTTCAAAGACACCATTGTCACTATTGCGTTGACTGTGTAAGTGAATCTTCCTAAGTGTGTGATCCCCCCTTACTAAATCTAGATTCCATCTTCAAAGACCCTATTGTCAGTATTGCGCTGACTGTGTAAGTGAATCTTCCTAAGTGACATAAAATGGATGGATGACTAGATTAAGTAATTTCCATATCATATCACGTAATATTTGTATTTAAAATTAAAACCATAAAAGTCATGTTCATTTGCTGCGTTCTTCTTCATCTTCAACCTAGGATTTTTTTGTTCTTATTCTTCCATTCCCCCACCCCCTTTGCATTTTTGGTCTTAATCTTCCATTCTTCTGAGTTTCTTCTTCTTCTTCTTCTTCTTCTTCTTCTTTTTCTGCCTGGTACGATTTTGCGTGTAAGGTGACATGGTTGGAAGCAACTCAGTTGCAAGCAGCATGATAACTTTCGTTGGATTTTTAGGTTTACTCAGGTGTGGATGTGACCGTGCAATGAAGATATGGTTCTTCAACACAGTTCAAAACCGCAATAGAAAATTCTGGAAATGTTGCAACGTAGGGGTAAGAATGTTGTTTTTCTAAATGTTGTTTAAAATCAAAAAGTGATGTCTAAGATGTTAATAGTTGTGTAAATGTTGTTTGTATTTGTAGAATGGGAATAATTGTGACTTATTTTTGTGGGATGATAAAAATGGAGACTCTATGAAAGGGAATTGTATTATTCTAGCATATTAACAAAAGTGTGAGATGGGAGATATAAAATTAGAAACCACATTGAAGAAGTTAGAAAAAGAAAAGATGAAAGTTGAAGTTCAGAGGGAGATTATTTTCAATCTGAAGAAGACATTTGTGATATCTTGGTTTATTTTTGCAATGTTGTACAAGTTAATATAATTTTATGCGGTTTGATGTATTTTCATCATGTTGGTGATTATGTAACTAATTGTAAAATTGTTTTGTATTAATGAAATATTAACCTTTTTTTGTCAATCAATGATTGTGATATAAGGTTTTGATATGATTAGTTCATAAGATGATAAAAAAGTGGCACCAAAAAAGTATGTATTAATCATTACAAAATGACACTAATAGTGTACATTACAGTCATTACAAAATGACACCAAAAGTGTGCATTACAAAATGACACCAAAAGTGTGTATTACAGTCATTATATTAGTAAATAAATAGATTACAAAAAGTCATAACATAGTGTGTACTAATTCTTTGTAGCCTTGTTTATAGTCTTTTTGCATTTTAATTTTCATTTCCTTCTTAGATCACAAGACCATCTTATTTTAACCCAGTTAGTCGGCCATTATATGTCACCTAAGAAGATTCACTTACACAGTCAGTATAATAGTGAAAATAGGGTCTTGAAGATGTAATTTGAATTTGTTAAGAGGGGATCATAATTTTTTTTTTGAAGATATTAAATCAAAACTCGCTGTAACGGCAACAGGTAAAATATATTTAACATATAGATGTTTTAACCTATATTGAAACCTAAAACTAATTTTAAAAATTAAATATTTATAAAAGAAAGTTATATAAATAATTTAAATAAATATTACTTTTTTGAGAGAGAAAATCGTTAATAAATTATCATAATTAATTTTTTATAAAAATTTATTTTTTAATAGATGATAAAACCAACTTATTTAATTTATTATTGATCTTAAATAAAATTAAGTATATATATATATATATATATATATATATATATATATATATATATATATATATATATATATATATATATATATATATATATATATATATATATATATATATATATATATATATATATATATATATATATATATATATATATATATATATATATATATATATATATATATATATATATATACTTAAGGGTTGAGACTGCCCTGTATATATATGGTGGTATTGAAATTGAGCACTAAATTGTGTACAACATAATATAAAGATCAAAATCAAACCCTAAAAAAATTAAATTAAATTTTTTATTATAAAATCTTTTGCTTAACTAGAAAACATAATACTTTTTATTATTAATTCGGGGTCGATACATAATAAAAACCATACAATAAAATAAACTAGCGGGTGGTAAATTGTAAACAAATATCCACCTCTGCCTTCTAATTGAGAGCACGACATAAAATGCCTCATACTACAACTCAAATGGCAGGACCATCTTAAAATAAGCCCTTCTCATTTGCCTCTATAACTCACTCCTATTTATCAATATATTATTTGATATATTTTTTTCCTATAATTCCTTAATTTTAAGGACCCAATACACTCAATAACAAAAGTATTATTGGTTTGATAATTTTCTAACTATGAGTCTTCAGATGCAATCAAATCAGAACTGATGCATCAAATTCCATTAGAACTGAATCCCATTGAAGGTCTGGCCAAAAGACCATCCCTCTGGCACAACATCATTAGCGACCACGGTGCGACCGTCGCTAGTAGTGACCTTAAAGGAGAGACACTGTCCATCAAGGTTAGAGTTGCTTTGCCAATTTTGACCCCAATTTCTTGACATTGGTTCCCAATTAGTTTTTGAACCTTTGATGGAAACTGCAGTAACATCACCAGCACCTCCAACGTTGGTTATTAGTACTAGGTTGAAGTACGAATGACCGTTGATTGTGAATCTTATACCTCCTTTCTTTTGGCAGGGAACCCTATACATTATCAATAATTAAAATGAAAACAAAAAGAGAGCATCACATTAATATAATATAAGACAAGGGAATGCCGTCCCCATAACCGTGGCATATATTCCTAGAATAACAACATGTTAAATATATCTTGCCTTGTCAAAAATAGAAACATATCTAGTCTCTTAATCTAAATATATTCATGTCTCTATTATTTTTTACAAAAAGGAAATTTCAGAATTATTTAGCGGTGTGAGAAAAATATTTTAAATAATTTTTTTTATATTTATTTAAAAAATTATTGACAAAATTTTTAAAACGATCCGTGATCTCTTCCGAATAAATCAGAAAATCTGAATTAAAATTTAATTGTATAAGAAAATTTAAATTTTAAAAGAAAAACAAAAAATGCATTAGAAATTGAAAAAATTGAAGTACCTTCTGTAAGAAACAGGAACAATTCCAGCTTTGTATTGAGCAATTTGTTGGAAAACAGGTTGAGAGAGATCAAAATGGTGAAGTGGAGGGTTACACCATCCACCTGCATTATTTGGGAGTGCATTGTTTGGAGGACAAAAATTAGTTGCAGTGACAAGAATTGAATTTGGAAGACACCATTTTTGATCATTAACACACTTTATCTCAAAACATGCTCCACAGCTTAATCCACTGTTGAACAAAGCAGTGCTCAAAGCAGCAGTGTTGGTTCCATAGCCTTGGCTATACAAGTTCCCATATCCACATGCTCCACCTATAAATAACCACAATTACAAAGTTATATAGTCAGTGAGATGGTGCAGGTTCAAAACTGTGTGATATAGTTTCAACTGAGCTGATTTACTAACCCATTGTGCCAGAGGCATCACCTCCTCCATAGAAGGTAGCATGAGCATCAATCCAACCATCGTTGGAAGCATAGACACATGATGCTAGAGAGAGAAAACCAACAAAGAGGAGTTTCAAAAGAGCCATTGAGAAAAAGTGTAGTGTGAATGGAATGAATAGCTCAATTGAGAGGTGGATGAAAATATGAAAGGTGAGGAAAAGAAGAAGAGAATGTGATGGGATTAAATAGATGAAGGTTGGAAGGGAGCAACTATTTGTTTAATTAACATATTTCTTATGTGGGGACCAGATACCGCCGAGTATGCTAATTTCACAAACCATGTGCTTTTCATTAATATTTTTCTCTTCTTCATCTTGCTAAGCAATTGACACGTGTGGTCACAAACTTGGAATTGAACTTGTTCAATAATCAACAACTTTAAAATGAACTAAAAAATAATAAATTCAACATACTATTACTTAATAGTGATATTTAATTAAATGTTTTGCTAACGAGGACTCTATAGATACTACTCTTTAAGTATTTTAAATTAAAACAAACATTTGATAAAATATTTAATTATTTTAATTTTCAAATCATTAAATACACATATTTTTGAAAAAATCTTGTTATTTAAAATCTTAAAGAATACTATTAAGTAACAAACCCAAAGAAAAGAAGTATTCGTTCCATTCTTTTTTAATTTTAATTTTATTTTTACTTTTTACAAATGTTAAAAAAGCTAATAAATTTTATTATATTTTAAAAATAATTTCTTTTGTTTATAATATCTTTAATTATTTATTTAAATAAAATATGTCAATGCTTTTCTAAAAGCTCGTATAAAGAAAAATGTCAATTATATAGATAATATATTGTCATAGTAAAAACCTTTAAAGAAGATTGCATTCCTTAAAAAACATTCACAAATAATTTAAACGACTTACTCATTTGACTCGAGTAATAATTATTGAAATGCAAAATGTTAATAAATTTATAAATATCTTTGGTCTCTTTATTTTTAACGCATAAAATCAAAATTTTGTTGGAAATCCACCAATACTCTATGATGAATTTCGACCACCACTGATGATTAGTTATGACAAACAAATAAAAGAACAATGAAGATATTTCTGCAGAATTTCTATTCTGCCCACAAACTGTGGAATCTTTATTAATTCACTTTGTAACTGCAAAATACTGTGAATGAGTTCAATGACTTGAATACAAAATAAGGGTTACTCCCTCTTATTTATAGATTTAGGTTAGCTTGCTCCCTAAGCTAAACTCAAGCCCAAAATATCTCTTTACTAAATCAAATCTAATCTAGATTTAAATTCAAATCTATTTAAATCTAAACAAATCAAATCTTATTTTGACACCTATGAATTACAATTTAACACACCACCTAATTCATTGTGTCTAAACTGTCTATGTTCATCATGGCCCTTAGTTTTCTGAATACTTCGACCTGCACTCCCTTCGTCATGATGTCTGCAATCTGATTCTCAGTTCTGCAGTGTTCCAAATTTATCTTCTCATCTGCTACCTGCTCTCGAAGATAATGGAATCTCATTTCGATGTGCTTACTTCGACCATGTGCTATTGGGTTCTTCGCCAGATTGATAGCTGACATGCTGTCTATCTTCATGGTAATTGCTCCATGATTTTTCCCTGTTATCTCTTCGACCAAGTTCACCATCCAGGTTGCTTGGCATGCACAAAGAGAAGCAGCTATGTATTCTGCTTCGCATGATGATAATGCTACTACTGGTTCTTTTCTCGAACTCCAAGCAATTGTTGCACCACCTAGCATAAACATATATCCTGCTGTTGACTTTCGATCTTCAGCATCACTACACCAACTCGAATCAGTGTATCCCACTAGCTTGCATTCTTTTCCTTTATCAACTGCAGGAAACAGAATGCCATAATCGAAAGTTCCTTTGAGATACCTTAGTATCCTCTTCACAGCTGCTAGATGTGATACCTTTGGCTTCTGCATGAATCTACTTACCATACCTACACTGTATGCTAAGTCAGGCCTTGTATGACAAAGGTATCTCAATGATCCAATAAGTCTTCTGTATTGGGTTGGATCAACATCATCTTCATCTGCATCTTTCGACAGTTGCAGTCTTGGTTCTGCAGGTGTCGAAGTTGAGTTGCATTCTTCCATCTCAAACCTCTTGAGAATTTCCCCTGCATATCTTCTTTGATGCATCATCAAACCTCTACTGCTCTTGTGGAATTCGATACCAAGGAAATATGAAATCTCACCCAAATCAGACATTTCGAATTCCTTACTAAGATCAACTTTGAAGTCTTTGATCTCACTCTTGCAGCTACCTGTTATCAACAAATCATCTACATAGAGACATAGTATAAGCAATTTACTCTTGCTTCTTCTTACATATACTCCATGTTCAGTTATGCACTTCACAAATTCCTTCTCCCTTAGAAAACTATCAATTTTCTTATTCCAAGCCCTTGGAGCTTGTTTCAAACCATACAGGGCTTTATGTAGCCTGTACACCTTTCTTTCTTCGTCATGTTTCACAAACCCAACTGGTTGTTTAACATAGACTTCTTCATCTAAGGATCCATTTAGGAATGCACACTTCACGTCCATCTGACATATGTGCCAACTGTTGATTTCTGCTAGACCAACAACCAACCTGATTGTTTCGATCCTAGCAACAGGTGCAAAAACTTCGTCGAAGTCTATTCCTTCTTTCTGTAGAAATCCTTTCGCCACAAGTCTTGCTTTGTGTCGAGTTACTTCACCTTTCGAATTCGTCTTCACTTTGTATACCCACTTGACATCAATTGCCTTCTTGCCTTGAGGCAATTCGACAAGTGACCAAGTGTTGTTGTCTTCAATAGACTTTACTTCTTCGTTCATTGCTTTCACCCACTTCGAATCCTTTAATGCTTCAGCTGCATTAACAGGTTCGACATCTGCATAGAAAGCATAATGTACCAGCTCACCTTCATCATCTATCACATCATCTGATGTAATCACACAATCTTGCAATCTTGCAGGCATGCGTCTTGTTCTTTAAGGTCTGCTTGTACTGGGTATATCTGCTGGCTCCTCTTGTCGAACTTCTCTTTCGACTTGAGTTTCTGGCTCTTCGAATAAGATTCCCACTGAATCTTTCTTGATATTTGCAGTCCAATCCCATTCTTTGAACTCATCTATGATCACGTCCCTGCTGATCACAATCTTCTTGTTCTCTGGATCGAACAACTTGTAGCCTCCTGTCGAATGATATCCAACTAGGATCATTTGACTTGACTTGTCATCAAGTTTCTTTCTCAACTGATCTGGCATATGTCTATGTGCAATAGATCCAAATACTTTCAGATGACTCAAGCTAGGCTTCACACCAGACCAACATTCTTCTGGAGTAATTCCTTCTAGCTTCTTTGTAGGACTTCTGTTCAAAATGTATGTTGCAGTCGAAACAGCTTCACCCCAGAACTCTTTGGGTAAATTCTTGCCTTTCAACATACTTCTCACCATATTCATGATGGTTCGATTTTTCCTTTCTGCAATTCCATTTTGCTGTGGAGTATAGGGTGGCACCACCTCATGCACAATCCCTTCCTTTTCACATAATCTGTCGAAGTCTTTCGACACATATTCTCCTCCACCATCAGTTCTCAAAACTTTGAGTTTTCGTCCACTTTGTCTTTCGACCATAGACTTAAACTTGGTGAATACTTCGAACACTTCACTTTTCTTCTTGATCAGGTAAGTCCATAGCTTTCGACTGAAATCATCTATGAATGTAACAAAGTATTTGTTACCTCCCATCGAATCCACCTGAATTGGTCCACATACATCAGAGTATATGACTTCGAGATTAGCCTTCGATCTGCTTCCTGCATCCTTGCTGAAGCTGTTCTTGTGTTGCTTCGCTTGCACACATTCTTCACATACTTCGTTTGGAATGTAAATTTCAGGCAATCCTGAAACCATATTTCTTCTCTTCAAATCTCTGATGTCTCTGAAGTTGAGATGACCTAGTCTATAATGCCATATCCATTCATCTCTGCTAGCTGCAGTCGAAAGGCACTTGTGCTCCATCACATTTAGTTCAATCTTGAAGGTTCGATTATGAGACATAGGAGCCTTCAAGATTACTCTCCCATTTGCATCAACAACTCTCATCAACTTATCTTCGATTGATACTTTATAATTCTTTTCGACCAACTGCCCTATACTGAGCAAATTGCTCTTCATGCCTGGTATGTACAATACATTCGAAATTACTGACTTCTTGCCATCTTTCCTCATGATCATAACATCACCAATACCTTCAGCTGCTAGGGTGTTGTCATTCGCAAATTTTACCAAATTTTTCATTGAGGGTTTTATGTTGACGAACCAGTCTTTCCTTCCAGACATATGTGATGAACATCCTGAATCCAAGTACCATTGGTCCTTGAATCTATCTTCATCTCTTGTTGTGACCATCAGCATCATCTCTTCTTCTTCTTCATGTTTTGCCAACTTTGCATCACTTTCTTGATTCTTTCGTTTTTCTGGACAATCACTCGAATAATGACCATACTTCTGACAATTATAACATTGAATGTGACTCTTATCAGGTTTTCGACCACCACCTCTTCCTCTGTTTGCAGCACCACCTCTTTGGTTGCCTTGGTGTGGTCTTCTTTGATTCGACACGTCTCCTTCGATTTGGTTTCCTCTGCCATTCGATTTGTTGTAGCCACCTCTACTTCTGTCGAAATACTTTCCTTTGCCTTTGGTCTCTTTTGCTGAATGTGCCTGCAAGGCCACATCACTCTTCGATTTTCCTGCAGCTCTTTCGTTCATTCTTTGTTCATGAGATTCGAGCGTCCCTTGAAGCTCTTCCTTTGTCAATTTCGACAAGTCTTTCCCTTCTTCTATCGCCACCACTATATGGTCGAACTTCGGGGCTAAGGATCTCAGGATCTTCGAAACAACAGCTCTTGTTGTTAATGTTTCTCCACATGTTTTGATTTGATTCACTAGTTTTGTAACTCTAGTGAAGAAATCAGATATGTTTTCACTGTCTTCCATCTGAAGCAGTTCATAGGTCCTTTTGTGAGTTTGTAACCTCACTTCTTTCACCTTCTCAGCGCCTCCAAAAGACTTCTCAAGGATCTCCCAAGCTTCTTTTGCAGATTCTGAATCACCAATCTTCTCGAAATTGTCTGGGCTGACACATTGATGAATTATAAACAATGCTTTATAACTCTGCTTCTCAGATTCTGTATATTTCTTCTTTTCTTCTTCTGAAGCGTTTTCGCCAAGCGCTTCGACTCCATCTTTTACAAGGTCCCAAAGGCCTTGACACCTTAATAGGACTTTCATCTGTTTGCACCAATTCTCATAGTTGTCAACTTTCAGAATTGGCAGCGTTGCTGGATAGTTTGCATTCCCATAACTTGTCATCGTGAATTCTTCAATCGTTCTTGATTGACACTTCCCTTGAATCGAAACACAAGCTCTTGATACCAGATGTTGGAAATCCACCAATACTCTATGATGAATTTCGACCACCACTGATGATTAGTTATGACAAACAAATAAAAGAACAATGGAGATATTTCTGCAGAATTTCTATTCTGCCCACAAACTGTGGAATCTTTATTAATTCACTTTGCAACTGCAAAATACTGTGAATGAGTTCAATGACTTGAATACAAAATAAGGGTTACTCCCTCTTATTTATAGATTTAGGTTAGCTTTCTCCCTAAGCTAAACCCAAGCCCAAAATATCTCTTTACTAAATCAAATCTAATCTAGATTTAAATTCAAATCTATTTAAATCTAAACAAATCAAATCTTATTTTGACACCTATGAATTACAATTTAACAAATTTAGCTCTCATTTAAAAAATTAATTTTTCAATTTTTAATTTTATCAATATCGCACCAAATTGTTCAAAATAAAGAATGACTTTACCCTTAACTTTGAATTTGAACACACATTTTCACTAATGTTTTTACAAGTGTCAATTAGTTAAGACTCCTTAAGGTGCAACATACATTTTCTCTTTTGGTATCACTTATTTGAAATTAAATGTCAAATGAATTTGAATTTTATCTCAAAAAATAAGCTCAAAAATCAATATATATTTTGAACAAAGGTGTTATTGAATGAAGTTAAAATCAATTGAAATGATCGCTGTTAACAAATATTTTAACTTTGATATGAATTTGTAGTGGTTTAATTATACGTTTAAATTTTGATATGTTTTTTTTTTAATTGACTCTCTTGTTTTGAATATGATGTTTTGTGAACAATTTGCATCACTTCTTAAAAGTTTTACTTTAATTTAATTAATTTATTAAAAAATTAAAATAATCATTTATTTATATTTATTATTCCTATAATGAGTGATTCAATTGGCTATTTCATACTGTTGAAGATAGAACTCATTCATTATTCTTCGATCAGTAATGATGAAATTTATAGAGAAAATAAAGAAGGATGAAGATGAAAAAAAAAAGATTCAGTCATTAATATGAAGAATACAATGTACTAACTCTTATATAAAATGAGCTTACAAGGAGCAAACAACATTGTTACAATTAATCTCTAACCACTTGATAACTATACTACTAGAAAACATTTACTAACAGAGTTATAATGATAATGCTAATTCTTGTTTCGAGAATTCTCAATGACATGATCCCTGTAAAAGAATATCTCAACAAGAAGGGCATTACAAAAGACATCTTGTGCCTTAGATGCAATATCAAGATGGAAACTATAGACCACTGTTTTAGTAGTTGCCCATGGATTCAATGCCCATGATTTGACTCTCAACCAAACCTGAATTTCAACCCTAACATCTACAACTATTTTAACAATTGGAGAAAAAGTCATATACCTAATATGAATGAAGAAACTCTCAATAGATACGTCAACATCCTAAATATAATTTGGCAAATCAGAAACAATATCATATTTGAGTAAAAGGATATACATGTCATCGAAGAAATCAATCTAGCCTAGAGCAAAGGTAACAGAGTCCCTGTCGTCTTAGACACTACCATAAAAGATAAGGAAACATCACCTAACAAGCAGAAAAGATAGAATGTCAACATGGAAACCAATAATAACACCAAAGACATCAACAAGGAGAAAGCGCAGAACCATAACCTGGAAAAATAGAAAGACAAGAATGAAGATCCCAATCACCATCAATCTAAGGTCCACTTAAGGAGGAAAACAGTCAGAATCACTCAAATCAAAAACAACATAAGAAGGCACCACTCTAACACAAAAACAGATAAAGATGTTATAAAATGAATCAGGCTTCTGTATGAAAACTTCTATATTGCTCTTGTATTGCTCTTATGAAATAAATTACACACTTGGTCTTTTATAGACCCAAATAACTTTTATAATTCTAAAACATAAACTAAACATAACTGCTACTAATAACTTAATAACTTACTAAAACTTTTGTCCTTCCTACTACCATGTTTAATGTAAAACTTTAATACTAACACATTTAATGTTTATTCAACAAAACTCCTCTGTAAACTTAAATGTTTCTTCCATCCAGCATTCCTATCATCTTCTTGCCTCTGTCAAAGACCTCTTTTGATAGTGGTTTTGTAAAGATATCCGCTGCTTGGCTTCTGCTTGCTACATGCCTTAATTCGACACTTCCCTCCTTCACATGTTCACGAATGAAATGAAATCCAACATCAATGTGTTTGCTTCGTTCATGATTCACTGGATTCTTTACTAATTTGATAGCTGATTTATTGTCCACTTGTATTAGTGTTGGATCTTCCTGTTTCAGCTCCATCTTGCTTATCAACCTTCTAAGCCATACTGCATGACAGACGCACCAGGATGCTGCCACATATTTAGCTTCACACGTCGAAAGTGTTACTATAGGCTGCTTCTTCGACAGCCAAGTAAATGTTGTGTTTCCCATGAAAAACACATATCCAGAGGTGCTCTTTCGATCGTCTATGTCTCCACACCAGTCACTGTCAGAATAACCAACTAACTTGTAGTCTTCTGTCTTTGAATAAAACATTCCAAGTGATACTGTTCCTTGGATGTATCTTAGAATTCGTTTCAGCGCCTTCCAATGTGTGTGTACTGGTTCCTCCATGAATCGACTCACTATGCCAATACTTAGTGAAATGTATGGCCTTGTGCATGTGAGATATCGAAGGCTACCTACCAAGCTTCAATATTTGCTTCCTTCGACCCGTTCTCCTCCATCAAACTTTGACAGTTTTGTACCTGGTTCCATTGGCGTCGAAGTTGGATTGCAATTCTTCATTTTATATTTTTCTAGGATTTCCTTTGCATATTTTTCTTGTGAGATGAAAATTCCATCTTCTTCTTGTCGAACCTCCAGACCAAGAAAGAATCTCATAAGACCTAAGTCTGTCATTTCGAATTCGCTTGTCATGGTGCTCTTGAAATCTTCGATCATCTGAACATCACTGCCTAGAAAGATAAGATCATCAACATAGAGTGCAACAAGTAATAAATCACTTCCATTTTTCTTCACATAGAGGGCAGGTTCATAAGGACATTGCTCGAATCCATTCTCCTTGAAATATGTGCGTCAATACCTGTGTTCCATGCCCTAGGTGCTTGCTTCAGCCCATACAGTGATTTCTTCAGTTTCAACACCTTCTTCTCTTCTCCAGTTCTCATATATCCAAGTGGTTGTTCGACATAGATTTCTTCTTCGAGCACACCATTCAAAAATGATGTCTTGACATCCATTTGAAATATTGGCCATTTGAACTGATCAGCTTGAGAAATGAGTAATCGAATTGTCTCCATTCTTGCAACAGGCGCAAACACTTCGTCATAGTCAATTCCTGCTTTCTGTTTGTATCCCTTCACAACTAGCCGTGCTTTGAATCTTTCGATTTCTCCTTGAGCATTCATCTTTTTCTTGAATACCCACTTTACACCAATGGGTTGACTTCCTTTTGTTAATTCGACTAGCTCCCAAGTATTGTTGCGTTCGATTGATCTAATCTCTTCGTCCATGGCACTTTTCCACTTCTTGTCTCGTAAAGCTTCTTCGACGCTGATGTTTTCAGCATCTGCCAGAACACACACAAGATGCACCTCACTTGTTGAATCATACAAATCTTGTAAACTTCTCATTTTTGGTTGTAGAGGTTCATCTTCATCTTCAATTTCTTCATGTTCTGTTGGAATACTTGTTGGTACAGCTACAATTGTTTCTTCGACTGTGTCAACAACCTCTGTCGAATTATTCCAGTCCCACTTGCTTGCTTCGTTCATTCGAACGTCTCTTCTCACTATCACTTTCTTGCTTATGAGATTGAAGAGCTTGTACCCTTTCGTCTTCTCATCATATCCAATGAATATGTAGTTCTGACTTTTGTCTTCAAGCTTTGTTCTTCGTTGATCTGGTACATGTGCATAAGCTATACTACCAAATACCTTGAGATGAGAAATTGTTGGCTTCTGTCCACTCCATGCTTCTTGTGGTGTTTTGTCTTATAACTTCAAATGTGGACATCTATTCTGAATATAAATAGCACATTGTACTGCTTCTGCCCAGAATTCTTTCGACATGTTCTTGCTTTTGAGCATTGATCGAACCATGTCAAAAATAGTTCGATTCTTCCTTTCAGCCACACCATTTTGCTGAGGTGAATATGGTGTAGTTAGAAATCTCCTTATGCCCTGTTCTTCACAGTACTTCACAAAGGCCATTGAAGTATACTCTCCTCCTCTGTCAGATCGAATTGCTTTGATGTGTCTGTCTGTTGCCTTCTCCACCATTACTTTGAACTTTTTGAACACTTCTAATGCTTCAGATTTTTCTTTCAGGAAGTAGACCCAGGTTTTTCTTGAGAAGTCATCAATGAAGGAAATGAAGTACCTTTTTCCACTGAAGGATTCTGGAGTGATTAGCTTGATACTCTGCCTTCCTTTGAAATGAGGTTCCTGTTTGTTTGCTGAGCACACACTCTTCACAGAATTTTCCTTCGAAATCCATGTCTGGTAGTCCATGCACCATGTTCCTTTTCGCCAACCTTCTCAAACCAGCATGATGTAGATGACCAAAGCGCATATGCCACAGTGACGCTTTGTCTTGCACTTCGATTTCCAGACATTTCTCTCGAATGTTCCTCAGGTTCAGTTTGTACATTCGATTTCTTTCCATTTCGACAGCGACAATCAGATATCCTGCTTTGTCTTTCAAATGCAGTGTTCGATCTTTCATCAGTATCGAAGCACCTTTTTCTGTAAGTTGTCCCTGACTTAATATGTTGGTTTTGAGATCTGGTACATAGTAAACGTCTTCGATTGATCCAATCAAGCCATCCTTCTGCAAGTAACTGATTGTGCCCTTTCCTTCGACCTTCACTTTTGATGCATCTCCAAAAGACACATTACCATCTTCAATTCTCTTCATATCTTTAAACAGGTGTTTGTAACCACAAATGTGATTACTCGCTCCTGAGTCAAGATACCAAACATTGTCATTGGTGTTGATTTCGTTTTGAGCCATCAGGAGAAAGCCTTCATTCAATTCAGCTTCCAAGGCTAGGTTGGTTGTTTCTTCAATCTTCTTTTTGATTCGACAGTCTTTTGCAAGATGTCCCACTTTGTCACAGTTGTAACATTTGTAGGAGTTGCAATCCTTCGCATAATGACCATACTTCCCACACTTGTAGCATTCGAAGTTGGAATAATTCGAACGACCACCTCTTTGACCACGTCCTCTGCCACGCCAATTTTGTTGGCTCGAATGTCCTCTTTCGAAGTTGCTACCTCTACCACTTCGACCACTGTCACGACCTCCACGTCCACGTCCTCTTCCTCGAAAGTTGTGAGAAAAGAGTACCTTTTCGTCTTTGTTCGATTCCTTGGTTTGGTTTGCTTCTTTGTCTGCTTCTTCTTTCTTTTTCATCTTTCGTTGTTCATGTTCTTCGAGAGAACCAGTGAGCTCTTCGATTGAGAGCGTCGAAAGGTCCTTCGACTCTTCTATTGCACATACAATATTTTCAAACTTGTCTGTTAATGATCTCAAGATCTTTTCAACAACTCGTGCATCAGGTACTGTCTCTCCATTTCTGGTGAGTTGATTCACCACCTTTTGCACACGTGTGATGTAGTTAGATACAATTTCTGTATCCTTCATCTGTATCCTCTCCAATTCGCCACGAAGAGTTTGGAGTCGAACTTGCTTCACTCGATCTGCTCCTTTGAACACTTTTTCTAACGTGTCCCACGCTTGTTTCAACGTTGTCGAACCAGCAATTTTCTCGAAGCCTGATTCATCTACAGCCCTGAACAACATGTATAATGCCGTTTTGTACTTCGATCGCGTCTCTTTCAACGCCTTCATTTGAGCTGCCGAATATCCCCCAACTTTTGTTGGTTCTTCAAACCCATCATTGGTCACTTCCCACGCGTCTAGAGATTCAAGAAGAGCTTTCATTTGGATACTCCAGTTTTCATAATTAGACTTTGTTAGCCGTGGCAACGACATTTGATTCATCATGTTTGCCATGAGCTCTGATGCCAAATTGTTATAAAATGAATCAGGCTTCTGTATGAAAACTTCTATATTGCTCTTGTATTGCTCTTATGAAATAAATTACACACTTGGTCTTTTATAGACCCAAATAACTTTTACAATTCTAAAACATAAACTAAAACATAACTGCTACTAATAACTTAATAACTTACTAAAACTTTTGTCCTTCCTACTACCATGTTTAATGTAAAACTTTAATACTAACACATTTAATGTTTATTCAACAAAAGAATATAGCACCGACAACACGAAAAGCTCCAGCAACCTATAGGCAGAGAAAGCCATCACATCAAAACCAGAACTAAGGACAACGAGTATATTCAAAAAGGGAAAACCATTTGGAAGGATAGTTAACATGCAAACAATTAAACTAACATCTAGAAATTCAGCAACCTCATCAGGGCATCAAGCTCCACATCAAACCAAAGTGAAATCCAGTAAGAGATGATTCCTTATAGTACTCCCAACAACAACAAGAACAACAAACAAAATCGTATTAACAAATACAACAATCTCAACACTATAAACCAGAATCTTCATATGGGAGCCAACTGGGACACTCACCTGAAGGAAATAAATAACATGCAACACAGTGAGAAGAACAATTTGAAGGTCGCTAACAAAATATCTACCGAAAACCCCAGAAACCTCAGAGCTTAACCTTTTCACCTCAAAAATAGACAAGAGAGTAACAAGTATGATCACAAGAGGAAAGATAAAATAGATAATGAAAAAACTATAAGAGGTAAGAAAAGCGATGTAACATCCTTATATTTTCTAAGCAAGGATATGATATGATTATGAGATAATTCTCTACTCTATGGAAAAATAGAAATTTAGAAAATTGTAGAGAAATCAAAAGAGATTAGTTGGAATTGAACTAAATGGCATTTTGGTAAATGCCACTTAGTTGGAAGGCAATTTGGCCATTAAATAAGTGCATGTGAAGATAAGGGCATGTTCGGTGGAATACTGATACAAATAAGGTTTTTATATAGAAGTATAGAGAGAGAGAGAGAGGGAAAGCAGAAGTCATATCTCTCATCTCCAAAACTTTATTTTCGTACTCCGTTTTAGGAAATTCTTGAGGTTCTGGAATCTACACGAAATTCCCTTCATTTTGATATACATAAGTTATGTATTGAAGGAGAAAAATGCGATTGAAGTTGGGACATTCTTGCTGGAAATGGGTAATGAAGAGTTACCAAATTGATAATGATGGTGGTAGAGTTTTGAGCAAGAGAAGAGTTCATTTGCTGCATAGATGTCATCTTAATCTCTATTAATCCAAGGTGAGTTCCATTAGATAAGAATTGGGGTGGAATTGGGATTGATGCATGATATGAATTTGGGATTTAGGGGTTTAAATGTGAGATACTTGTTGCATGTTGCTTCTAGCTGAATAATAACATGTAATTGTACTGCATTTCGTATCAATATGTTGTAGGTATGCATATTGAAGTGTGGAAATGAGGGGTTTTGGAACCCAAAACAGAATTGATATTGTTCTGGTTTTTTCTTCAAATTGCAGGCGCGCTTAGCACACCCTCCTGAGAGTTGGATTTGAGAAATTCGTAAACTGAGCTTAGCGCGATGATCCCGCTTAGCGTGTCCTCATGGGACTTGGAATTTAATTATTTTGCAGAGCGCGCTTAGCACGGGAGGCTCCACTTAGCGTGCCCTCCTGGACATAATTGTATTAATTTAATCCCTTGAGTGAAGTCTTGTACCGTGATGCGTACCAGGCGCCTCCTTGGTCTCAATGATTATTGAGAAATGTATGGTGTAATACGTGTAAGCTTTATGTGATCTTACACCAATTGTGACATGAATATGTACGAATGTGTTTAATCATATTTTATGGATGAATATTATGATATTATGCTATGATCACTTGTGTGCAAATCATGAATATGTGTGATTGTTATATGCAAAGTGTTGAGAAGTGAATAATGTGAAAAATGCAATTATGTGATCATTACTTGTTCCTGTTTGTTCCGATTGAATGTTCGAATGTGTTTGCCATGGCGGTTTGATGCATTGTGTGATTGTGCATATCATGCTGTGTGATCTCGATGATTTGTATGCTTGAATTGGAGTAGGCCCGGATGCTAGGACGTATATCACTTATGACGTAGACCTTGTATGTCACTTATACCGTTGCGATCTGCAGTTGTGGGCCAAAATGGCAGGGAGTTTCAACCCTTGTGGCGATCGCATTTGCGTGCTCGGTATGTCATACACACATGAGCTACCATTGCGATGTACATTTGGGGATCCTTTGGGGCGTTTCCCGACTTGTGGAGACCACATTGACGTGCTTGGTATGGTGAGATAGTGAGGCCATGTAGGAAATATCACTATGGCTTACTCGCCTCTAGTGGTGCCACGTAGGCTTTCGCCCGGTGGGCTCGTGTTGTCAAGATGGCATTTTCGTACCAGCCATCTAATCACATGCGTTTGGATGATGGACGGGGATATGACATCGGTAAATGTCACCTCTGTAACTCGTTACAGATGGAATTCCATTGGGAATGATCCGATTCATCGTGTTGTGACTGATGCGAGTCTCTTGATGTGATGCACGGGTGTAAGTCATAGAGGGTGTGATAGTGTAACCTGAGTATGGGCATTAACGTACTCCTGGATTCCTCGTACACGGGTACATGTATGCATACTTATTTGTGTTTGACTATGTGTTATTTACCGTATTGGATAGTTATGGGACTTCCAATGGTGGTGTACCATTTATTGTGTACTTGCACCCAGCCGTGAGAGAAAAACCCGAATTCGCGGTGAATTCGTTTGATACATGCACCATGTTGAACCGAGTGAACCTATAAGATAGGGGAACTCACTAAGATTTAGTAATCTCACCCCATTCCTCTTATTATTTTGCAGGAACATGTTTTAGGTAGAAGAATTGCTAGATGGTCGATTTTGAAGATTGCAGATGAACAGATGGCAGGAAGACTTTTGTAGACGTTACCTTTCCGTTGTGCATCATTGAAGAAAAGCTATTCGTATACGTTATGATGTTGGAGTTATATTGTATACAGTTTTTACTTCTGGTCTTTTTCCAGCTTGTATGTTTCTTTGTACCATAATTAACATCACTGCATATTATTCTAGACAGCTATGTATGAGGTGTTACAAGCGAACCTCTCACCAACAACAGATAGTGGAAAAGCGAGACTACCTAGCATAAAGAGTGGATCACTTGTCGTTCAGATGCCAGTTTAGCCGTTGATAGAGTTTGGGGTCTCGGCGCTATCTACTACAACAAAGAAGGGAATCACATTAGTGAAGAAACCAAACAGATGAAAGGATCGATGAATCCAATTGAAGTAGAAGCGATGACATTACTTAACATTATGGAGACAACCAGAAAGGATGAATACCTAAATATCACCTTCGAATTAGACTGCGCCAACCTCGTAGATCTCATGCAAACCAAGGTAGACTCGCACGCCGAGAAACGTTATCAAGGATTTGATTAAGAAGATGAAGCGATTACAACATGCTTTTGTGAATATTAAATTTAAACATGTTAACAGACAATTAAACATTGAGGCCCATGATCTGACAAAATGTGCTACTATGAAAAACATAATGGGCCGGACTTGAGTCCAAAAGAGCCCAACACATAAGCTTGTTCTTAGTCTTTTCTTAATTGAATATGTCTTTAAAAAAACTATATATGTTAAAACAATTACCTTATATACTTTTATTAAAACTCACAAGTATTTTAGCAATTAATTAACAATAGCTAGCTATCGAGCATCAAACTAGTTCTGTTTTTCACATAATTCTGTTTAAGTGTTTTGTCATCACTAACTGAATTTGGTCAATTTGTGTACAATTGTGAGTGAACATAAACAATTATTTTCATAAAAATAAACAATGCATTTTAACCTTTGAGAACTAAAAAAGGACGTCCGTACATGCATGGCAATATTTCTGGCAAATATGAAATTACAGATCGTAACCTTTTCTAGTTTAATAATAAATCCTAATATTCATAATAACCAACTTTTTGAGATTAAACTACTATAACTTGAACCGAAAAAACGGCCAAACTTTTTCATATTCAAAGCTTAAAATATTATAATCTAGAATCGACCGAATTGATTAAAGTTTTTGTTTGAAGTCTATTAGCTAAAAATTCAACTCAAAGACCATAATTTTTTATATTTATATAACTAATCTATTTAATTTAATATAAATAATATTATTTTATTAATTTTATTAATATTATTATTATATTTAATTTGTATCTTAAATTATATTAGAACTTTTTTTAACTTTTCACTGGCTTAAACTTATTTGTCTAGATTAACTTGGACAATCTACTTCCATTCTAAACCATAGTACAAACCAAAATAGTATTTGCTCTCTTCTATAAAAATATCCCAAAATCTAATCAATTAAAAAAGTAAAAATAATCTACGAATGTTTGCTCTTTTTACTCTAAAATGAACAAATTGAAAAATGAAATTAGAGTTTTTTTAGAAAAGACCCTATATTTTAGATAGACCTATTTATTTACAAAAATAATGCATCTCTTTCTCTTTTTATAAATATCCATGACACATTTCCCATATACATGTTTTTTTTTCTTTCATAAACTAGCGTTATTAATTAATATTATGTTTTGCAAATAATAATTTAAAAGATAATTCATATTTTGGGATAATCATTTTTTTTTGTCAAAAGGTTGGATGCTTTATAATAAGGGATATATGAAGTATTAATTCTATTGTTCCTCAAGTCTAAAATGCTCAATCTAAATATATTAAGATTGTTTAGTGACGAAACCAAACTCACAAGAAACATAATAAGCTCATTTATGTGGGTTAAATATTTCCAACCAGGGTCTACGAGTCGAATCCTGTAAGGTCGAACATGCGATACCAAGGGAGAGGGGAGTCTTAAGAGTGGTGATGGTTAATCGAAATCAAGACACATATAAAGTCATTCATCGTATTTGACAAGACGAAGTTGCAGGAGAGAATAATCTGGAAGCCATGGTCGAAAGGATTATGGTTCGAAATGGGGTGAACATATGTCTTCGAAGGCCAAACTACACTTCCCGTTTATCTGAGTATGTTTTACAAACTGAATTACTCAGGGGATGGAAAGTCCCAAAGTGTACAAAGTTCTCTGGTGACACTAGCGAATCTACTGCCAAACAAATAGTCAGGTATTTAACTGAGGCTGGAGACATTACGAACAATGAAAACTTGTGAATAAGATATTTCCCTAGTTCCCTCACCAAAAATGCCTTCACTTGGTTTGCTACTCTCCCAGCAAATTCCATACATGATTGGAATCGTTTGGAGAGATTATTCCATTAGTAGTTTTACATAGGGTAGTCGAATATAAGTTTGAAGAAATTGACTAGTATCAAGCGCAAGTTTAGTGAGCCAATAGACGATTATCTCAATAGGTTCCGTTTGTTAAAGGCAAAGTGTTTTACACAAGTGCCTGAACATGAACTAGTCGAAATGGTTGCATGTGGTCTAGATTACTCTATTAGGAAGAAACTAGACACCCAATGCCTAAGAGATATGTCCTAGTTAGCATATATAGTTCGACAAGTAGAACATCTAAAGGATGAAAAGGCTAGGGCAAGTAAGAATAATAGAAGAGAAAGGGTAACACATGTCAAAATGGATGAGGATAAGCAAGAGGTTTATAGTGAACCTATAGGTTTGGATGAAAGCAAATTGGATCTAGTCGAATTGAAATAAGGGCTACCTTATTCCTGCAAAGTTCTTACACCTTCGAACGGGAAAAATCCTGTCAAATCAGAAAAGAATGATAAATTCTCTAAGAGAACATACACCTTCGACATGACGAAGTGTGATGAGATTTTTGATTTATCACTCAAGGATGGCCAAATGATAGTACCACCTGGTGCTAAAATACCACCATTGGAACAATGGAAGAAAAGAGGTTTATGCAAATATTATAATTTTTTAGCCATAAAATCTCACAATGTTTTCTTTTTAGAGATCTTGTGAAAAACATTATCAAGGACGGGAGGCCGGAGTTTGGTGAGAAGAGAAAGGCTAGAGGAAGATCGATTCAGACCCCTTGCAAGTGGCAGAGGCCCATTACACTGAGCCTGCAGATGTCAATATGATTGAGGCCACTGAGGGCCTTCATGCCAGGAGCACTACGATTGGAACTACTGAAGGTTTCAACCAAGGTGTCGAAATGAATGAGGCTACTGAGGGCCTCAGAGTCAAGTTAAAGAAGATTAGGATTGCAAATGGTTCTAATGTCGAAGTCAACATGGTCAAACTGAGTTAAGATGTTGATATGGGGGAAGAAGAAGAAAGTGCCCGACAAAATGAAGATCAACTCAAGGTTTCTTATCCTAAGAAGGATGAGAAGTTAATCAAATTTCTCCACCTCTTCCAAAAGAAAAAATTTGAAGTGATGTTGTGCCCAAGGTGCAGTTAGATCTTCGATAGGAAAGTTGTAGAAAAAATCAAGAGAGTATGAATTGCGCGTCGAAGGGGAAATTGGAAATATGTTAGGAACCAGTTGTCTTCGAAAAAAGGGGAATCCCTCGAAGGAAATATCAGGGAGGTCCAAGTCTCCGTGAAAACAGGCAAGCTTTGTTCAAGCCCACTACATATGCCCCTAGGGACAAATAGGTGAGGCCCATTCAGAAATGGGACCAAGGCCATGAGAAATGGAAAATATTTGAGGTAGGTCGAGGATCTTCCATAGAATATCGAAAGGAGTTCCAAGTGACAAAGCAATATGTATATGGATCAGGGAATTACAAAGGAAAACACCCAATGTCAAGATCTTAGTGGAGGAGGCAGCAAAGGAGAAAGAAGGCCGAAAGAGAAGCGTACGAAAGAAGCATGGCAGAGTCTAGCACCAACCAACATCAATCTACTAATGACTTTGACTCAGGTTCAGAATCATCTTTGGGTATTAACTGCAACGTGGTCTCTGTGTTACCCTTGGAATACGACCAGGTAATCGAAGTCGAAGAGATCGAGGATATGGACGAAGCAGAAATGGTCGAACACATGTCAAACTGCTATTATGTAATGAATAATGGTATTGTCGAAGAGAAGAATGCATTTTTTAAAAGACCCGACGAAGGAATGAATAACCACTTAAAACCTTTGTACATTAAGGGAAAGATGGAGGATACTGGGGTTAATAAGATTCTAATAGATGGAGGAGCGACAGTTAACTTATTGTCGCAATTCATGTTGAAAAGAATTAGGAAGTTCGACATAGACCTTAAACCATATAACATGGTCTTGTCCAACTATGAAGGAAAAGTTGGACATGCTTTGGAGTTTTACAAGTTGAACTAACAGTGGGGTCCATTATTAGGCCCATTATGTTATGGTCATTGCATCTAGGGGAAACTATAATCTACTCATGGGATATGATTGGACTCATGGAATTAGAGAAGTTCCATCTTCGCTCAATCAGAGGTTTTCAATATGGCGCGAGGATGGCATAGTAGAAAATATCAAGGCTGACCAAAGCTATTATATGGCTGAAGTTAACCATGTTGACATGCACCACTTCGACAAAAATTTGACAAACATTGCACCTTGCAGGTTTGCAGGTCATTCTTATTTGCCATCAGATAAATCCCTTTATTTCCTCAACCTACATCAAACACATGGCTTCCAGTGGGATAAAGAGACTATGGGAGAAGAGGATGAAGTCGAAGGGGTACCTAGACTCCGTCCCACCAGCTGGGGTGATGAAGACTATGATTATGTCTGATTCCAAATTTTTGGAAAAGATTTCTACTTACATAGGAGAAAACAAATAAAAACGGCCTTGGAGGCCGAAGTAAAATACACGGATGTCAAAGCCAAAGAAACTAAAGTTCACCTCGAAGGGCCTGGAGTTATTTCAAACTAGAGCCATCAGATATGTCACACGTCGAAACGACTAGGCAGAGGCTTGAAGCTATCTATGGTCATGAGCCTTTGGGATTTAAAAAGGATCCCGTAGTAACTAACATCAAGATGATGGCACAAGATTCCCTGGAATAAATTGACTTGGGAGATGGAGGAAAAAAAGGCCAACCTATATCAACGTAAACCTCAGTCCATAACTCAAGTTCAAAGTGATTCAACTCTTGAAGTAGTACAAAGACTGCTTTGCAAGGGATTACGATGAGATGCCTGGATTAAGCAGGGAATTGGTGGAATTAAAGCTGCCCATCAAGCTTGGGAGAAATCCAATCAAGCGAATCCCAAGGCATTTCGCACCAGAAATCCTATCGAAAATCAAATCAAATTTTGAGAGGCTTCTTAAGTGTAAGTTCATCCATACAACAAGGTATGTCAAATGGATTGCTAATTTAGTTCATGTAATTTAAAAGAATGGAACTTTGAGGGTTTGCATTGACTTTAGAGATTTGAATACTGCAACCCAAAGGATGAATACCATATGCTAGTGGCATAAATGTTTATCGATTCAGCCGTAGGCTTTGAGTATCTTAGTATGCTTGGTGGGTATTCTAGATATAATAAAATCTTCATTGCTGACGGAGATGTTCCCAAAAAGGTATTTTGCTGCCCAGGAGCCCTAGGCACCTACAAATGGGTAGTCATGTGAAACTACCAGCTGAGCAAATCATCGAGATGAAATCAATGAAGTCGATATCGAACATTTTTTATCCCACAGGAAGGGAAAGGTAAACATCGAGTAAACCTGAGAAGGGTGAAATCACGATCAAACGACCGAGAGATCGGGTAAGGGAGTCGGTTACGTGAGGGGAATGTATTAGCACCCCCACACGCCCGTAGTACTCTACGGTATCCACTCTTGTTGTTTATCTAATGGGGGTGGTCAAAATATACGCCTAAGGTTTAAAATCTAAAAGGGAATGCATGAAAAGAAAAGAGAAAATAATGTAGGGAAAATAAAGTTGTGCTCATTCGGGCCCTACCCCAATGCCTATGTATCCCTTTTAAGGAATCAGAGCAGTCGTAGTTTGACTCACATATTTTGGTTTGTTTGTGTTTTTTAGTTGAACAATGTTAAATTCAATCATTCCACAACTGCTCGACCATTGGAGACTCACATATATGTAGTGGAAAGGAAATAACATTCTCTCACCTAAACAGGTTGTTGTACCCCAAAGTTTTCCCTCCCATTTTTCAAAGACAAATTGATTCAAGGTGCTCAAGTATTCAAGACTACTCAAGAATCGATCAGATGAACCCTCCTTCTAAGCAATGACCTATAATTAGGGTTTGGGTTTTCTCAAAGAAATTTGGACTTGTAATTCCTCAAGTAAGTTTCATGGTTCCTCATATACTTCAAAGAATCCTCATGTCAAGTTTCAAGCCTTGCAGCACAAGTTTGCTCAGACAATTGCTCAGATGATTGAAAATCAACTATATTGGACAAAAAGTCAATTGTGGTCAACATACAGTTAAACTATAATATTTTTGGCCAACATCAAAATTTTGATGTCACATTAACCATTTGATCAAGGGCTGATCATAACTCATCAAGAAAACTCAAGATTCATCAAAAGTCAAAAGTTGCTAAATTAGGGTTTTCTTTAGGAGAAGTCAATTGAACTTTGACCAAGCATAACTTTCACATACTTCATTAGAAAATTCTCATCCAAAGTTCATTTTGATTGAAATTCAATTCTCTACAACTTTGTGTCTCTAAGCTCAAGGCCAAAAAATGCTTCATTTGAGAGATATGGGCCAAAATATTACAGGTCATTTTAAAAGTCAACAAAAAGACACTTTTTGTCAAAACAATTTAGATCAAGATAAAGTCTTCAAATGGAAAAATGATCAACATGAGAGTTGTAAGGGACAATTTGATTTTTCAAAAAAGTCCAAGATCACCTTCATATGATAAAAATTGAGCAAGTTATGAGTTGAACAAGTTGGGTAATTTTGTGAAATTACATGAAACCTCAATTGAACAAATTTGGGCTTTTGGACTAATGGGCCTAACTTTTGAAGTACAAACGTGTTCATTATATGTTAGGGGACCCCCGAAACCATTCACATATTTTTTATGATTTTTATTTCTTTCATTTGAATTTTTATTCATTTAAATGCAAATTAAATCAAATAAATAGTAAATGGAGGCATAAGGCATAACCGACTTTTGTTTCAAATCTTTTGGAGGCCCAAAGTTGTACAGGAAACCATGTGAGCTTATTTACAAAACTAATCTTCATGTTTGTCTTATTCCAACTTGTTTTTCAAGCAAAATCAAAAGTTGTTTCATACAAGGTCCAAGCTCATTCTCCTTGACCTAATCTTCATCTATATATATATATATATATATATATATATATATATATATATATATATATATATATATATATATATATATATATATATATATATATATATATATATATATATATATATATATATCCTTCATATTCAGACAACAAGAGGACACCAAACCATTGCAAGAGAACTCCCTCAAAAATATAAAGATTTGTCCAAACTAGGGAAAACTTGATATTATTGTTCCAGCCTTTCTCAAAGCAAACAAGCCATTCCAATCAATCCCTAAGGTGTTATAGGGTAAGACTTGATCGTTCTTGATGATCAAAAGTGCATGAGACAAGCATTCGAAGCATAGCCGATTGACATGTTTTATGAATTTCGTGTTTTAAATTTTATCGTGCTCTGATTCATGCTAATGTTTCTAATGTATTTCTGAAATATAACTATACAAGATTAAGCCATCACATGAGTCCCGTCAGGCCTGAATCATGCATTGCCATTGTTACACCAATTTACATTATTTTCTTCGTATCTCATCATGCAGGAAGAATTAGTCAAAACTAAGGCCACCAATGGATTTGCAAGGGTCAAATTAGAGGGGTATGGTCCTCTTTGTTCACTAACGCGTGTTTATTTTGCAGGTATAAGAAATCAGGTCACCGAAGAAGACGACCGGAGCTAGGGCTCCGACGCCTCTCCAGTCCATCTATTTTGTTTATTTTATATTTAATCGTTTTCATTCTACTACCGAATGTAACAGCCACTTCAGTGGCAAGAGCGCGCACGTTAAGGCATTAATCTATAAGGGCGTGGGTTCGATCCCTGCCTTTTACAACCTTTTTTATTTATTTTATATTTTCAGATTTATGCGGGTTTAACATATTTTGTGTAGCGCTCATTCTTCAGACACCAACCAGTGCTTGGCCTGGTGGCAAGCTATGCAAGGCAAAGGCAGGAGGGCGTGGGTTCAACACCCACCCCATACAACTATTTTTTCTCTATTTTTCACTAACCCTATTTTCTCTAGTTTTCACTTATTTTCCCTTTCTTTTAATTAAACCCGACTTCTAATTAAAACTTAATTATCTTTTAAAAAAACAATTAATTAACCTAATGATTTTTTCTAATACTATTAAATTAGGGTTAGTTTTTTTGTAACAATTAAAATTTGACTTTTTATTAATTAATTAACTTCTTTTTAAATATTAAAATTAATTAGAATTTTAGGTCTTAATTAATTATTATCATAAACTATTTCTTAATGTAAAATCACAAAATACATTTTCTTTTATATTTTCTTATTTGTTTTCCTTCCTTATTTAATTTTCATAGATCAAGTGTATATGGCACACTCTCCAATGTAATAATGCATATTTACTTTTCGCGTTTTTCCCATTATATAACTACTCACAGAATGTAATAGTTTAGATTTAAATTTCTGCACTTTACATTTCACACTTTACTTTTCTGTACATATTTAACTGCTAGCAACTAAGGTTTGTAGGGTAAGACTAAAATCAGCCGATAGAAAACCCTAAATTCAAGACTAAATAATTGAACTGAACACACTTTCACACTTGCACCTCTAGGGTAACCTCTCTTCGTTGCCTTACGAATAAATGGTCATGTCCCTCGAAAATAGGAATACTTTAGCGAATCCCCTCCGAATAAAAGATCATAGTCCCTCGATGACCCTTCGATGTTGTCTATGAAAAATGATCTAGTCCCTATGATAAATTGCTAAAGAATCCTTATCTGTTTCCTTCGATGACCATGGGATGACCCTTCGCCTATCCCTTCACATCCAATAGATGGGGCTACCTACCAACTAATGGTATGGATATCGCTATCTCTAAAGGAGAAGAAAATAACAAGAATGACCTTGAGTGGGTAAGACTGTTAATCGCTCGCTCACAATATTTTCTAAATAAAAAACATTTTTCACACTACACTTTCAAACAAAATATTTGCAAATACTTTATACGCATTCTTGAGGACTGATACAAGAATCATTAAAAAGTTAGCCTTTGTTATACCCCACAATTTTCCCTCCCATTTTATTCAAGACATTCTCCTAGGGTTCTCAAATGCTCAAGGTTGCTCAAGAACTGATCAGACAAATTCTCCTCCTAAGCAATGGACTTACAACTATGGTTTCATTTTTCTCAAGGAAGTTTTGGTTTTTAATGCCTCAAGTGGTTTCAATAGTTTCTCATATGTCTCAAGGAATTATCATGACAAGTTTCAAGCCTTGCATCACAAGTTTTCTCAATCAATTGCTCAGATGACTAAAAACCAATTGTATTGGGTAAAAAGTCAACTGTGGTCAACATACAGTCAAGCTTCAAGATTTTTGGTCAACATCAAGGTTTTGAATTGATATTCATCATTTGATCAAGAGTTTATCATGATTCATCAAGAAAACTCTTAAATCATCAAAAGTCAAAACTTGCCAAATTAGGGTTTTCTTAAGGAGAAGTCAACTAAACTTTGACCAAGCATAACTTTCACATGCTTCATCAGATTCTTCCCAACCAAAGCCCTTATTTAAGGAAATCCAATTCTCTACAAGTTTGTCTGTTTAAGCTCAAGTCCAAAAAATGCTTCATTTGAGAGATACGGGCCAACACATTATAGGTCATTTGAAAAATAAACAAAAAGATTTTTTTTTCAAGGAAACTTACATCTAGATAAAATCTTCAAATGCATAAATGATCAAAATAGAGATTGTAGAGGACATCTTGAGCTTTCCAAAAATTAAAAGATCACCTTAAAATGATGAAAATTGAGAGAGTTATTGTTGTACCCTAAAATTAGCCCTATCATGTTTTCCAAGATCTTCCCTTTTTTGCATGGTGGTTACAAACACTTGCTTAGAGAGAACATAAAATTTTGAAGATAATCAAGTATATTTCAATTGGCTTATGAACAAGGTACTTTGATTGGGCGTTTGTCACTCTTCGATGATGCTTTGATTAGTAAGCTTCGATTGGGTATTTGGGTATCCTTCGAGCAAGCTTTGGCCCACAAGTATCATTCCAGCAATGCCCTCTATGCATGCCTTCAGCGCACTAGGCAGATACTCCCTATACGCGTGCCTTCAGCACACAAGGCACAAACGCCCTACAAGTTTGCTTCGATTCACCAGCAGTGGACTCATGCATGCAAGCTTCGTTTAGGAAAAGGCCTCTTCATGCTTGCCTTGGATTCACAATGGAAAAGACTTCTTCAGACTTTCCTTCGATCCACAAGGCCAAGACCTCTTTCACTTGTCTTCGATTCACAGAGAAATGGCTATCTAGCTTTGACTGAGCAATGTCTCTTTATGTTTTCCTTTGATCCACTAGGCAAAATCTTCCTTATGCTTGCCTTGGATTCATAAGGCAAGGGCCCATCAACTTGCCTTCGATCTACAAGGAAAAAGGCCTCTTTCACTGGTCTTCGATTCACAAGACAAAAGGCTGCCTCAGACTTGCCTTCGATCCATAAGACCAAGGCCCCTTCAACTTGCCTCTGCGTTTGCTTTCGACCCACAAGAAAATGACTTCTTCTGGGCTTTCCTCCAATGTGCAAGGCAATGGTTCCCTTCATGCTAGCGCCCATAAAGCAGTGGTTTTCTTTCATATGTGCTTCACTTCATTAAGAAGTTGGCTTCCCTCATTCTAGCTTTGCTTCTACCTCTAAAATATTCAACACACAGTTTTCCACATAATGGTGCCTTCGAAGGACATACATGGTGTGATCGGTGGAAATAGAATTGACTGTTTTGAAATGCTGGTTCGCGAAATGTCGCGGTAAGCAAGAGTCGCCACCGTCTTTTATGTTCTCCAACAAGGAAAGGACAAAAGCACATCAAAATTCCTTTTCGAGATGTTTCTCGGTTCGGGAGGTAGATTATAGAAAGGGAAGGTGTTAACATCCTTTCTATCCGTGGTTATCCACGGGCTCTTAGGTACTTGCTCACTATGTTTTCAAAAATGTTTGCTTTTCTTGTGTTTGTGGGTTTTGAAAAAGAGTTTCGTTTGAAAACTTCGATTTGACTCTTGTATCAGTCCTCAAGAGTGTTGTGAAGTGTTTGTTTGAAAACTTTTGTTTGAAAGTGTAAGTGCGAAAAGTATTTTTTTTTTGAAAGAGCAAGTACCTTAGAACCTCTACCTACTCAAAAGAAATTAAGCTGTGTAAATGTCCTTTAGACAGTACTATCCCACTATTGAGAAGTAGGTAGCACCGTCGTTGGAGTTTTTCGGGTCAATTCGATTATAGGGACATGTGTGGTCACCAAAGCAATAGTAGGACACCTTAGCGGTAACCCTAATGTCCTAGATCCTTTTTATCCGAGGCAACCGTTTTGAGGCAACTTGGATCTTTTAGACAGGAGGGCGACCTCTAAAACACCCTATACTCAATGACCACGTCGAGGCAACCAAGTAAGGCGTACCCTAGGAGTGGCATGTGCGAGTGTGTCAGGTTTTAATTTAATTATCTTTGCACATGTTACTGTGAGCTACGTTTTGATTTTATTTTGAGAACAGGTCTTGTCATGCATAGCAGTTAATAATTGCGCAAAGTAAATTGCGGAAAGTAAATCTACACTATTACAAGGCGTCGGGTATTTACATCGCCAAAAACAAACCCTTGGAAAGATAAATTGCGGAAAATTAAAGGAAAGCGATAAAAGGTCCTAATTACGCTATTACATTCCCGGAGCAAATACATAAATATGATCAAAAAAATATGCGCGCGATAAAGTTGAATCGGAGAAGTCCTTAGGGTTTTGACCCTTTTTTTGAGAAAGAATGAAATTTTAGTCCTTTTTGCATTTAATTAAACCTAATTCTAATTAATTAAATAAAAGAAATATTTTTTAAGTTTTTTATGTTTTAAGGAAAATAAAAGGAAAGAAATTACAATTGTCAAGAAAACCCTAATTCTAATTTATTTTATTTGTTATGAAAATAATTAAAGTTAACCTAATTAAAACAACTAAATTAATTAATTATATTTATTTACAAAAATAATAAATTAAAAGTGAAATTAATAATAATAATAATAATAAAAATATTTTAATTTTCTGATTTTATTATGAAAATAATTAATTTGGTTAATAATAATAATATAATAATAATAATTAGTAAAACAATTTAATAGAAATTAAAATATAAAAGAAAAAGAATAAAGAAACCAGGGGGTGATGGGCCAGCTTTGGAGGTGAGGAAGTAATTTTCAGGCCCATCAAGTTGTAAGCCTGTTTGACTTTGGTGATTGTCCAGGGCGTTGGTTGACTGGGAGCATGGTAGTCCTCATCTTTTGGCCACTGGATCCAGGCTTAGAGACACATGGCATGCTGAGGCGTGAGGTACATGATGGACCACTTTTAGAAGCCTGCATGAGAACATGTTAAGCAAAATAATATCAAGTATTTTAGGGGACCTCAGATTCGAGCCTTTGGAAAATAAAGCAGTCATGTCCCTCGAAAATAAAGCAGTCATGTCCCTCGAAAATAAAGCAGTCATGTCCCTCGAAAATCAAGCTGCCTTTGGAAAATAAAGCAGTCATGTCCCTCGAAAATAGGGACGCTTTAGCAAAGACCCTTAAATCAAAAGAACATAGTCCCTCGATGACCCTACAATGTTGCCTTTCGGTAAATTATCTAGTCCCTTAAACAAAATTGCTAAAGCGTCTCTATATATTTCCTTTATGACTGTACGATGACCCACGAATGTCCCTCATACATCCAAACTACTACGGCTACCTGTTGTACCCCAAAATTTACCCTCTCATGTTTCCCAAAGTCTTCCCCCTGCATGGTTGATCATAAACTCTTGCCTAAGGAAAAGGAAAATTTTTGAGTGGTGCTTTACGTACATTTCGATTGGCATTCTGAAAGACCCTTCGATTGGTGTTCTGAAGGATCCTTTCGATTGGCATTCTGTCAAGCTCTTCGATTGGCATTGTGGACAAGTACTTCGATTGGCATTCTGAAAGACCTTTCGATTGTCATTCTGTAAGACCCTTCGATTGGCATTCTGAAGGAGCACTTCGATTGGCATTCTGAAAGACCCTTCAATTGGTGTACCTCCCGAACCCGAGAAACAATCTCGAAAAGGAATTTTTCTGTGCTTTTGTCCTTTCCTTGTTGGATAAAATAAAAGACGGTGGCGACTCTTGCTTACCGCGACACTTTGTGAAAACAAACGCAAACGCGAACCAGCATTAAGAAACAGTCAGTTCTCGTTCCCACCGATCACAGAACTGGCGACTCTGCTGGGGACTATTTTATAAGTGAGGTGTACCTTAGGATTAGATCACTTGTGTTTTTCAATTGTATGCTTTGTATGCTTTAAATTTTGTGGGTTTGTATCGGAGTTCTATAGATCCTAACCCGGATCTGGGGATACCCTTTAGGTAAGTAGCAACAAACTGTGAGGGAACTGTGCGGGGTATACCGACATGGTTGAAACAGTAGCTACGTTGATGTGGCACTTTGGTGAGTACCGGTAACCCTTGAGTTAAGTCAGGGAGAGTACGGGGCCGCCGCGTGGTGTCGTGAAGCATCAATTGACCTTAGAACCTTACTTGACCATCTTGGCCTTTTTAGGGGTAGTGAGATGTCCGACTTTGGTGCAGTCCAAAGTTGGTAGATACTCGATACTACACTCATTGAGGGTTGTTTTCTTGGAATGTTTTGGTCGCCAGTTAAGTGGCTAAACCAAAACAATGAACATAGAAAACAATCCAATGATATTGAGCTCCTTAGAACCCGGTTACTATTTTAGGACATGTTGATCCAACTAAACTTCAAGAGGGTGCTTACCTACGAACCCCATGCAAGCCTAAACCTAAGGACTTGTTTGCTTTGTGTGAATATGACTGTCTGTATATACACTTGCTTACTTTTTGCATACATGACCAAAAATAGCGAATAGAGCTGTGATGAATATAAATATTTCGCGATGGTCCCTGTGTGTTCGTCTGGTCTCAATGAGTTCAACCATATGCTTTAAAGGTTCTAATTTTTCCTGGACTGCAAAGCCCCAAATCCAAAGCTCAGGAACCCTAGAATTTGTCCATGGTAACTTGTGATTCTGTACACTATAATTCAATTAACTTATACCATTAGTTTCATATGGATTCAAGCAATGCAAAACAAACAATAAATCATGTCAAATGCTTATGAATCATGAGTTACGATAATGAGAAAAAATGTCAAACCGTGAGACTGTAGGTGATGGTTTCTTGAGCTTTAATGCTTGGTTTTGATTGCAAAACGTCCCTGAGAGCTCCTGCAAGGTATAAGAATCCACAAAAGCCTTTGAATCGTGCTAGAATGCAGAAAACAGTTTTGAGTTTTTCTTGAATTTTTTCAATATGGTTATGGCTTTTTCTGCAGCTTGTTCACGTGTGCATGATTAGGGTTGACTTGCATATTTATAGAGGAAGGGAATTAGGTCAGAATCTTGCACAAAAATCCCTTGGAATGATGATTGAATATTTGATTAAAAATCAAATATTTTTGAATCTTCATGATTGGAAAAAGTTGCCAATTTTGGAATTTTTGATATCCTTGATTTGTACACGAAATTGCCAGCCTTTTTAGGTCATACTTGCTTCACAAAAAGATTGAAAAATCAAATCTTTGTATTTCCTACAATTTAAATTAATTAAATGAATTAATATTGATTAAAAATCCAATTAATTAATAAAAAATAAGAAAATAATTCAATTAAGCTTGATGGGTCGTGCATAAGTCATGGATAAAGTTTCAAGAAGAAATTTGAGGCCCATTAGCAAAAATAAGGTGTTTTGAGCAAAGTTGACTTTTGCAAATTCATGAAAATTTCCCAACTTCTCCAATGCATATCTTGCTCCATTTTGAGCATATGAACATGTTATTGGACATTTTGGAAAGGCCTTGAAGTCCTCTAACAAATGCCTTTGGTCCCATGTCATTTGGATTTACCAATCTCAAGTTATGGTCTTTGACTTAAAGTGCATTTTTGTTGACTTTTGAAATTGACCTATAATGTAGAAATTGATAACTTTTTATGAGAGCATTTTTGGACTTGGAATGTTAAGATGAATTGTAGGAAATGTCATCCCCTTCAAAATGAGCATTGGATGGAATTTTTCTGATAAACCATGAAAAAGTTATGCCCTGGTCAAGATACAATTGACTTTTCTGCTGTCCAAAAATAGTAACTTTTTGCATCTTGATGATTTTTGAGCCATTCTTGTGGAATCATGATCAAGACTTGATCAAATGATGATTGTGGACTCAAAATAAGATGTTGACCAAAAATTCTGACTTTTGACTGCAAAATGACCATTTTGCCCCTGCAGTTGACTGTAGATCAAATAGGGCTTTTGACTGTGCAACTTGGGACTGTGAGTCTTGAAACTTGACATGTAGATGCTTGAGAGTGTATATAGGAACATGAGACTTGGTTGAACCATTGAAAACCAAAAATTCCTTGAAAGAACCAAAACCCTAATTTTGACTGTCTTAGGAGGTATTTGGACTGTGCAATCTCTTGAGTAACCTTGGCCAATTGGAGATGATTCTTGACAAACCTTATAGAATATGGGAGGGAAAATTTTGGGGTACAACACATGGGGTCCATTCGAAGGATACATAATTGTGGGAAATAAGCTTGTTTTGCCTTTTGATGAGTATTGGTTCAAGATGCTTGCCTTTAGCACACAAGGCAAAGGCTTCCTCTTCCACTGGCCTTTAATTCACCAAGCAAAGATTTCCTCTTCATGCCTGCCTTTGTTTCACAAGCATAAGATTGCCACATTATAAGCACACTTGGTGGCCCATTCGAAGAATGCACAAGGCATATATTTGGTCTATTCGAAGGACACATAAATGGCACCTTCAAAGGGCATACATTTGGTCCATTCGAAGGACGCATAAATGGTGCCTTCGAAGGGGCTACAATGGGTCCACTCGAAGGATACATAATTGTGAGAAACCAGTTTGTTTTATGTTGAGTCCTGGTCCAAGATGTTTGCTGACCAAAAGCCAACATGTTGCCAAGCCCAAGCCTCATGCACAATTGCATCTGAAGGAGGTAACAAGGGAAGTTTGATTGACCAGAAAGGAGTTTTTGTTTGGGCCAGTTGAAGAGTTTCAAATCAAGCTACTAAGGCAGATAGGGGCTCAATCGAAGAAGCCCTAATGATGAGGTTTGGAACCATTCGAAGGAGGCAACTCTGGGCCAATCGAAGAGCAAGGACAAAGTGTCCTTCAATTGGCATATCAAAATAAGGTCTACCTCGAAGGAATGTCATCAAAGTGTTCTTTGATTGGCATATTAGAACAAGATGTCTTGTGATAAGCATATCAACAAAATGAAGCAATCAATGCAGAAGTTGACTCAATCTAAGAAGTTCTGATAAGGAAGGTTCGGAATAATTCGAATCAAAACTCACAGCCATCGAAGAGAATAATGCTTGGGGGTTGATCGAAGATGTTTTGATAGGGAAAACTATGAGTAGTTTGAATTCATACAAGCGCCAATTATCACCTGTCCAGATTTATTCCCAATTCCAAAATGGCATGAAAAATCTCTAAATGGCAATCTTTAAATTTGTTTGATTTTATTTTCAAGGCCATGTATAATGGATGGTCTTTAAGAACATGTTTATTTCCCCATTTTCTTGTCTCCTCTCCCTCCTATAAATACAAGACACCAACACAAGCCAAGGGGACACACGACAGACTTACGCACTAGGAGACACCACACACACACACGCTGCCTCAGAAAACATACCAAAATTCTAAAAAAATCTCCTAGCTCGAAACTAGTTTTGCAGATACCCTCAGCCCAAACGATTACTAGATTTGTGCTCCTGAGACTCCCAAGAGTCTACTCCAAGCCAATCCACACTCATAAGTGCCAATTAAAAGCATCCCATCTTTGGTAAATTTTCAAATTCATAATTATGATTTCATGATGTATCAATGTTTTTCAGTGTTTGATTCATGCTCAGGGTATCATATAGCACAGATTTCATGCATTACATGCAAGATTAAGGGAAGGGGTGGGATCGAGCCATGGCTTGGGCACAATCCATATTTTCTTTCGAATCTCAGGGTTCATGAGGTTGTAAGGCAGACGAAGTAGCTTTTGATTCAGACCCAGAGGATTCAAATTAGGATTATGTAGCCACATGCTGTCGAATATAAGACTAAATTCGTCTCAAGTCTGGATTTTTATCTTGTTTTCTCTAATAAATTTCCTGCAGGAGTACAACATACACCTCCAACAATATTCACTGCTGGATCGAAGGCCACATCCTTCCCTGGATCGAATGATGACACCTTTCATTGGATCGAAAGTTGCCTTTTCTTTGGATCGAAAGAGTTGCTTTCTTGTATTTTTATTTTTTGTGTTACTTACTTCTTTTATTAGTTTCCCTCTTTAAATCAAAGTTCAAATAAAAAAATCATCACAAAAAATTAGGATTAGGTTTTACTAATTAAATTAATATCTGAATTAATTAATTAATTAATTTTAACATCTTCTTCTCAAAAATTAAAATAAATTAGAATTTAGGTTTAATTTTATTTTTTTAATTTATTTTCTTTTCATAAAAACCAAAAACAAAACAAAAAGATTTTATTCTTAGGATTTTAGACGTCTTTTCAAATTCGCGCGTTTACTTTTACTTTCGCACTTTTGCATATTATTGTAACTATAAATTGGGATGTAATAGATAATTAGTAGGACCTTTATCGCTTTTATTTATTTTCCCCCCAGTTTTAGATATGTACATAATCCCCCTCCCCAAAGCCTTGTAATAGCTAGGTTTTTTATTTCTGCACTTTTAATTACTGCAATTATTAACTGCTAGATGTATGACTAATAGGATTGTATGATAAGATTAATAATAAAATGCTAGCAAACCTAACACAAAAGACAAAAAAAAACATGAACATAACATACTTGCACATATACACCTCTAGAGTACTCCCACTTTGGTTGCCTTTGGAAAATAAAGCAGTCATGTCCCTCGAAAATAGGGACGCTTTAGCAAAGACCCTTAAATCAAAAGAACATAGTCCCTCGATGACCCTACAATGTTGCCTTTCGGTAAATTATCTAGTCCCTTAAACAAAATTGCTAAAGCGTCTCTATATATTTCCTTTATGACTGTACGATGACCCACGAATGTCCCTCATACATCCAAACTACTATGGCTACCTGTTGTACCCCAAAATTTACCCTCTCATGTTTCCCAAAGTCTTCCCCCTGCATGGTTGATCATAAACTCTTGCCTAAGGAAAAGGAAAATTTTTGAGTGGTGCTTTACGTACATTTCGATTGGCATTCTGAAAGACCCTTCGATTGGTGTTCTGAAGGAGCCTTTCGATTGACATTCTGTCAAGCTCTTCGATTGGCATTATGGACAAGTACTTCGATTGGCATTCTGAAAGACCTTTCGATTGTCATTTCTTAAGACCCTTCGATTGGCATTCTGAAGGAGCACTTCGATTGGCATTCTGAAAGACCTTTCGATTGTCATTCTGAAAGACCCTTCGATTGGCATTCTGAAGGAACATTTCGATTGGCATTATGGACGAGCACTTCGATTGGCATGCCAAGGGAACCTTCGATCCAGCATTGTGTCCAGGCAGCTTCGACAGGCATGTGAACCATGTCCCTCGATTAGTATGAACAACACCTTTCGATTGGCTTGTTAACAAAGCCATCAAGAGGGCACTCAAACATGTCCAGGTACACTGAACATGAGAAAATTGCATGTTCCCCTTGCAAATATAGAAATAATTAAATGCTGTTTGTGGATTTAATTCCTGAGTTAAAGGCCAGATTCTTGCCTTTTCTGTTCCTGAAGAGCTGATTCGACCAGAGTGACTCTTTTCAAATCAAGCAGTCGAAGCAGAGGAAGTCCATTCGAAGGAGGCAATTTAGGACCAATCGAAGGACAAGGCCTGAAGGCATTCAAAAGTCAGAAGCGTCCAGGTTCATTCAAGGGACACGAATGTTTCAAAAAAGGAAATTATTTAATGTTACTGATTCTCGTCTCATGGCTTTAATGGCCTGTTTAATGGCTGTCTCTTGCCAATACTGCACCCTCGCACCCCTATAAATACAGAGGCCAGCATACATATCCAGGACACACGAAAATATATAGAAAAAATAGAGAAAAGAAGCAAGGAGAGCTTGGAGATACGTTGCCAAAAGTCATCAGCACTTCCAGGAAGCCATACCCAATCCTTGCACCAGCCAGAGCTGCCACCCAGCGAACACCCCCACCCTCAGAACTACAGATCGAAGCACCTCTGTTTGGCAAAAAAGGATCTAATCTCAAAACTCATTTTTAAATTCATTTTGATTGCATATTCATATTATTACTGCTGTTTTTGAATGATTTAATGTGCTACATATAAGCTACAGCGCAGAGATGAGATTGTGCCATTGCTTGGGCACAATCTGAGTTTCTCCTTCGAATCCCAAGATAAAACAAACCCAGACCCAGATTCAGCAGGTGCGAATAAGAGAGAGATTCGAACCAGGGGGGGTAAAACCCCCCCTGGACCTTTAACATGTGTTTTGTTTCTTGCAGGAAATACATTCTCAGATTCCTGTTCAGAGTTTCGAAGCTCAGCAACTTCGAACTGGACCCAGGATTTCCAGATCGAAGGATGGCATGTCTAGATCGAATACCCTCAGAGTGCAGCCCCCCATGCACCTTCGATCAAGACTCTTCACTGGGTCAAAAGACAGCCTGCACCTCTTTCGACCCAGACCTCCAGAATTATATTTTTTCTTGTTTTGCTGCTTGGCCCATTTGTACTTTGTTTACTTTATTTTTGTTTATTTATTTTAGTTTGTTTTTTTGTCTAATCAACATAAAAATCATAAAAATAAATAACTTAGAATTAGGATTTAATTTAGTTAATTATTTTAACTTATTTTCTTCAATTTTAAAATCAGTAGACTTAGGATTTATTTGAATTCAATCCTTTTCATAAAAAATGCAAAAAATTTTAGGAATGTTTTAGAATTAATTTTAATCAGTTTTTTTATTAATTGAATTTGACTTAATTGAACATTTAGCATTTTCCCAAAAAATAAAATAAAACAACAAAAGTTCGTATTCTTAGGATTTTTTTTAGATTCACGCGCGTTTATTTTATTGTAACTGCTTACTGGGATGTAATAGCTTAAACTAAGACCTTTTTCTTTACTGCTTTTATTTCCCCAATTTTTGGACATGTAAATAATCCCCCTCCCCGAAGCTTTGTAATAGCGTAGGATTTACAATTCCCGCACTTTAAATTCCTGTACATATACTATTTAGATGTGTGCTAACTAGGATTGCATGACAAGATTAACTCTTAAATTAAAATCAACAGTAGCTCACCATAACATGTACAAAGATAATATAACTGAAAATTGACACACTTTCACATGCCACTCCTAGGGTACACCTCACTTGGTTGCCTCGAGCATGGTCATTAAGTATAGGATGTTTTAGAGGTCGTCCTCTCGTCCCAAGATCATAAGTTGCCTCGAAATGGTTGCCTCGATAAAAAATGATCTAAGACATTAGAATTACCACTAAAGCATCCTAACGTTGCTTTAGTGACCACACGTTCCTAAAATCGAATTGACCCGAAAAACTCCAACGACAGTGCTACCTACTCCTCAATAGTGGGATAACACTGTCTCAAGGACAGTTGCACAATTAAAATTCCTTTTTTGAGTAGGTAGAGGTTCTTAAGTACTTCCTCCTTTTAAAAAACAAAACAAATTTTTCGCACTTACACTTTCTTCAAAACAACAAACTGTTTTCAAAACCCACAATCACAAAGAAAAGCAAACTTTTGAAAACATAGTGAGAAAGTACCTAAGAGCCCATGGATAACCACGGATAGAAAGGGTGCTAACACCTTCCCTTTCTATAATCTACCTCCCAAACCCGAGAAACAATCTCGAAAAGGAATTTTTCTATGCTTTCGTCCTTTCCTTGTTGGATAAAATAAAAGACGGTGGCGACTCTTGCTTACCGCGACACTTTGCAAAAACAAACGCAAACGCGAACCAGCATTAAGAAACAGTCAGTTCTCGTTCCCACCGATCACAGAACTGGCGACTCTGCTGGGGACTATTTTATAAGTGAGGTGTACCTTAGGATTAGATCACTTGTGTTTTTCAATTGTATGCTTTGTATGCTTTAAATTTTGTGGGTTTGTATCGGAGTTCTATAGATCCTAACCCGGATTTGGGGATACCCTTTAGGTAAGTAGCAACAAACTGTGAGGGAACTGTGCGGGGTATACCGACATGGTTGAAACAGTAGCTACATTGATGTGGCACTTTGGTGAGTACCGGTAACCCTTGAGTTAAGTCAGGGAGAGTACAGGGCCGCCGCGTGGTGTCGTGAAGCATCAATTGACCTTAGAACCTTACTTGACCATCTTGGCCTTTTTAGGGGTAGTGAGATGACCGACTTTGGTGCAGTCCAAAGTTGGTAGATACTCGATACTACACTAATTGAGGGTTGTTTTCTTGGAATATTTTGGTCGCCAGCTAAGTGGCTAAACCAAAACAATGAACATAGAAAACAATCCAATGATATTGAGCTCCTTAGAACCTGGTTACTATTTTAGGACATGTTGAGCCAACTAAACTTCAAGAGGGTGCTTACCTACGAACCCCATGCAAGCCTAAACCTAAGGACTTGTTTGCTTTGTGTGAATATGACTGTCTGTATATACACTTGCTTACTTTTTGCATACATGACCAAAAATAGCGAATAGAGCTGTGATGAATATAAATATTTCGCGATGGTCCCTGCGTGTTCGTCTGGTCTCAACGAGTTCAACCATATGCTTTAAAGGTTCTAATTTTTCATGGACTGCAAAGCCCCAAATCCAAAGCTCAGGAACCCTAGAATTTGTCCATGGTAACTTGTGATTATGTACACTATAATTCAATTAACTTATACCATTAGTTTCATATGGATTCAAGCAATGCAAAACAAACAATAAATCATGTCAAATGCTTATGAATCATGAGTTACGATTATGAGAAAAAAATGTCAAACCGTGAGACTGTAGGTGATGGTTTCTTGAGCTTTAATGCTTGGTTTTGATTGCAAAACGTCCCTGAGAGCTCCTGCAAGGTATTAGAATCCACAAAAGCCTTTGAATCGTGCTAGAATGCAGAAAACCGTTTTGAGTTTTTCTTGAATTTTTTCAATATGGTTATGGCTTTTTCCGCAGCTTGTTCACGTGTGCATGATTAGGGTTGACTTGCATATTTATAGAGGAAGGGAATTAGGTCAGAATCTTGCACAAAATCCCTTGGAATGATGATTGAATATTTGATTAAAAATCAAATATTTTTTAATCTTCATGATTGGAAAAAGTTGCCAATTTTGGAATTTTTGATATCCTTGATTTGTACACGAAATTGCCAGCCTTTTTAGGTCATACTTGCTTCACAAAAAGATTAAAAAATCAAATCTTTGTATTTCCTACAATTTAAATTAATTAAATGAATTAATATTGATTAAAAATCCAATTAATTAATAAAAAATAAGAAAATAATTCAATTAAGCTTGATGGGTCGTGCATAAGTCATGGATAAAGTTTAAAGAAGAAATTTGAGGCCCATTAGCAAAAATAAGGTGTTTTGAGCAAAGTTGACTTTTGCAAATTCATGAAAATTTCCCAACTTCTCCAATGCATATCTTGCTCAATTTTGATCATATGAACATGTTCTTGGACATTTTGGAAATGTCTTAAAGTCCTATAACCAATTCCTTTGGTCCCATGTCATTTAGATTTACCAATCTCAAGTTATGGTCTTTGACTTAAAGTGCATTTTTGTTGACTTTTGAAATTGACCTATAATGTAGAAATTGATAACTTTTTATGAGAGCATTTCTTGGACTTGGAATGTTAAGATGAATTGTAGGAAATGTCATCCCCTTCAAAATGAGCATTGGATGGAATTTTTCTGATAAACCATGAAAAAGTTATGCCCTGGTCAAGATACAATTGACTTTTCTGCTGTCCAAAAATAGTAACTTTTTGCATCTTGATGATTTTTGAGCCATTCTTGTGGAATCATGATCAAGACTTGATCAAATGATGATTGTGGACTCAAAATAAGATGTTGACCAAAAATTCTGACTTTTGACTGCAAAATGACCATTTTGCCCCTGCAGTTGACTGTAGATCAAATAGGGCTTTTGACTGTGCAACTTGGGACTGTGAGTCTTGAAACTTGGCATGTAGATGCTTGAGAGTGTATATAGGCATATGAGACTTGGTTGAACCATTGAAAACCCCAAATTCCTTGAAAGAACCAAAACCCTAATTTTGACTGTCTTAGGAGGTATTTGGACTGTGCAATCTCTTGAGTAACCTTGGCCAATTGAAGATGATTCTTGACAAACCTTGAAGAATATGGGAGGGCAAATTTTGGGGTACAACACATGGGGTCCATTCGAAGGATACATAATTGTGGGAAATAAGCTTGTTTTGCCTTTTGATGAGTATTGGTTCAAGATGCTTGCCTTTAGCACACAAGGCAAAGGTTTCCTCTTCCACTGGCCTTTAATTCACCAAGCAAAGATTTCCTCTTCATGCCTGCCTTTGTTTCACAAGCATAAGATTGCCACATTATAAGCACACTTGGTGGCCCATTCGAAGAATGCACAGGGCATATATTTGGTCTATTCGAAGGACACATAAATGGTACCTTCAAAGGGCATACATTTGGTCCATTCGAAGGACGCATAAATGGTGCCTTCGAAGGGGCTACAATGGGTCCACTCGAAGGATAAATAATTGTGAGAAACCAGTTTGTTTTATGTTGAGTCCTGGTCTAAGATGTTTGTTGACCAAAAGCCAACATGTTGCCAAGCCCAAGCCTCCTGCACAATTGCATCTGAAGGAGGTAACAAGGGAAGTTTGATTGACCAAAAAGGAGTTTTTGTTTGGGCCAGTTGAAGAGTTTCAAATCAAGCTACTAAGGCAGATAGGGGCTCAATCGAAGAAGCCCTAATGATGAGGTTTGGAACCATTCGAAGGAGGCAACTCTGGGCCAATCGAAGAGCAAGGACAAAGTGTCCTTCAATTGGCATATCAAAATAAGGTCTACCTTGAAGGAATGTCATCAAAGTGTTCTTTGATTGGCATATTAGAACAAGATGTCTTGTGATAAGCATATCAACAAAATCAAGCAATCAATGCAGAAGTTGACTCAATCTAAGAAGTTCTGATAAGGAAGGTTCGGAATAATTCGAATCAAAACTCACAGCCATCAAAGAGAATAATGCTTGGGGGTTGATCGAAGATGTTTTGATAGGGAAAACTATGAGTAGTTTGAATTCATACAAGCGCCAATTATCACCTGTCCAGATTTATTCCCAATTCCAAAATGGCATGAAAAATCTCTAAATGGTAATCTTTAAATTTTTTTGATTTTATTTTCAAGGCCATGTTTAATGGATGGTCTTTAAGAACATGTTTATTTCCCTATTTTCTTGTCTCCTCCCCCTCCTATAAATACAAGACACCAACACAAGCCAAGGGGACACACGACAGACTTACGCACAAGGAAACACTACACACACACGCTGCCTCAGAAAACATACCAAAATTCTAAAAAAATCTCCTAGCTCGAAACTAGTTTTGCAGATACCCTCAGCCCAAATGATTACTAGATTTGTGCTCCTGAGACTCCCAAGAGTCTACTCCAAGCCAATCCACACTCAGAAGTGCCAATTCAAAGCATCCCATCTTTGGTAAATTTTCAAATTCATAATTATGATTTCATGATGTATCAATGTTTTTCAGTGTTTGATTCATGCTCAGGGTATCATATAGCACAGATTTCATGCATTACATGCAAGATTAAGGGAAGGGGTAGGATCGAGCCATGGCTTGGGCACAATCCATATTTTCTTTCGAATCTCAGGGTTCATGAGGTTGTAAGGCAGACGAAGTAGCTTTCGATTCAGACCCAGAGGATTCAAATTAGGATTATGTAGCCACAGGCTGTCGAATCTAAGACTAGATTCGACTCAAGTCTGGATTTTTATCTTGTTTTCTCTAATAAATTTCATGCAGGAGTACAACATACACCTCCAACAATATTCTCTGCTGGATCGAAGGCCACATCCTTCCCTGGATCGAATGATGACACCTTTCATTGGATTGAAAGTTGCCTTTTCTTTGGATCGAAAGACTTGCTTTCTTGTATTTTTATTTTTTGTGTTACTTACTTCTTTTATTAGTTTCCCTCTTTAAATCAAAGTTCAAATAAAAAAATCATCACAAAAAATTAGGATTAGGTTTTACTAATTAAATTAATATCTGAATTAATTAATTAATTAATTTTAACATCTTCTTCTCAAAAATTAAAATAAATTAGAATTTAGGTTTAATTTTATTTTTTTAATTAATTTTCTTTGCATAAAAACCAAAAATAAAACAAAAAGATTTTATTCTTAGGATTTTAGACGTCTTTTTAAATTCACGCGTTTACTTTTACTTTCGCACTTTTGCATATTATTGTAACTATAAATTGGGATGTAATAGATAATTAGTAGGACCTTTATCGCTTTTATTTATTTTCCCCCCAGTTTTAGATATGTACATAATCCCCCTCCCCAAAGCCTTGTAATAGCTAGGTTTTTTATTTCTGCACTTTTAATTACTGCAATTATTAACTGCTAGATGTATGACTAATAGGATTGTATGATAAGATTAATAATAAAATGCTAGCAAACCTAACACAAAAGACAAAAAAAAACTGAACATAACATACTTGCACATATACACCTCTAGAGTACTCCCACTTTGGTTGCCTTTGGAAAATAAAGCAGTCATGTCCCTCGAAAATAGGGACGCTTTAGCAAAGACCCTTAAATCAAAAGAACATAGTCCCTCGATGACCCTACAATGTTGCCTTTCGGTAAATTATCTAATCCCTTAAACAAAATTGCTAAAGCGTCTCTATATATTTCCTTTATGACTGTACGATGACCCACGAATGTCCCTCATACATCCAAACTACTATGGCTACTTGTTGTACCCCAAAATTTACCCTCTCATGTTTCCCAAAGTCTTCCCCCTGCATGGTTGATCATAAACTCTTGCCTAAGGAACATAAATTTTTTTGAGTGGTGCTTTACGTACATTTCGATTGGCATTCTGAAAGACCCTTCGATTGGTGTTCTGAAGGAGCCTTTCGATTGGCATTCTGTCAAGCTCTTCGATTGGCATTATGGACAAGTACTTCGATTGGCATTCTGAAAGACCTTTCGATTGTCATTCTGTAAGACCCTTCGATTGGCATTCTGAAGGAGCACTTCGATTGGAATTCTGAAAGACCTTTCGATTGTCATTCTGAAAGACCCTTCGATTGGCATTCTAAAGGAACATTTCGATTGGCATTATGGAAGAGCACTTCGATTGGCATGCCAAGGGAACCTTCGATCCAGCATTGTGTCCAGGCAGCTTCGACAGGCATGTGAACCATGTCCTTCGATTAGTATGAACAACACCTTTCAATTGGCTTGTTAACAAAGCCATCAAGAGGGCACTCAAACATGTCCAGGTACACTGAACATGAGAAAATGGCATGTTCCCCTTGCAAATATAGAAATAATTAAATGCTGTTTGTGGATTTAATTCCTGAGTTAAAGGCCAGATTCTTGCCTTTTCTGTTCCTGAAGAGCTGATTCGACCAGAGTGACTCTTTTCAAATCAAGCAGTCGAAGCAGAGGAAGTCCATTCGAAGGAGGAAACTTAGGACCAATCGAAGGACAAGGCCTGAAGGAATTCAAAAGTCAGAAGCGTCCAGGTTCATTCAAGGGACACGAATGTTTCAAAAAAGGAAATCATTTAATGTGTCTGATTCTCGTCTCATGGCTTTAATGGCCTGTTTAATGGCTGTCTCTTGCCAATACTGCACCCTCACACCCCTATAAATACAGAGGCCAACATACATATCCAGGACACACGAAAATATACAGAAAAAATAGAGAAAAGAAGCAAGGAGAGCTTGGAGACACGCTGCCAAAAGTCATCAGCACTTCCAGGAAGCCATACCCAATCCTTGCACCAGCCAGAGCTGCCACCCAGCGAACACTCTCACCCTCAGAACTACAGATCGAAGCACCTCTGTTTGGTAAAAAAGGATCTAATCTCAAAACTCATTTTTAAATTCATTTTGATTGCATATTCATATTATTACTGCTGTTTGTGAATGATTTAATGTGCTACATATAAGCTACAGCGCAAAGATGAGATTGTGCCATTGCTTGGGCACAATCTGAGTTTCTCCTTCGAATCCCAGGATAAAACAAACCCATACCCAGATTCAGCAGGTGCGAATAAGAGAGAGATTCGAACCAGGGGGGTAAAACCCCCCCTGGACCTTTAACATGTGTTTCGTTTCTTGCAGGAAATACATTCTCAGATTCCTGTTCAGAGTTTCGAAGCTCAGCAACTTCGAACTGGACCCAGGATTTCCAGATCGAAGGATGGCATTTCTAGATCGAATACCCTCAGAATGCACCCCCCCATGCACCTTCGATCAAGACTCTTCACTGGGTCAAAAGACAGCCTGCACCTCTTTCGACCCAGACCTCCAGAATTATATTTTTTCTTGTTTTGCTGCCTGGCCCATTTGTACTTTGTTTACTTTATTTTTGTTTATTTATTTTAGTTTGTTTTTTTGTCTAATCAACATAAAAATCATAAAAATAAATAACTTAGAATTAGGATTTAATTTAGTTAATTATTTTAACTTATTTTCTTCAATTTTAAAATCAGTAGACTTAGGATTTATTTGAATTCAATCCTTTTCATAAAAAATGCAAAAAATTTTAGGAATGTTTTAGAATTAATTTTAATCAGTTTTTTTATTAATTGAATTTGACTTAATTGAACATTTAGCATTTTCCCAAAAAATAAAATAAAACAACAAAAGTTCGTATTCTTAGGATTTTTTTTTAGATTCACGCGCGTTTATTTTATTGTAACTGCTTACTGGGATGTAATAGCTTAAACTAAGACCTTTTTCTTTACTGCTTTTATTTCCCCAATTTTTGGACATGTAAATAATCCCCCTCCCCGAAGCTTTTTAATAGCGTAGGATTTACAATTCCCGCACTTTAAATTCCTGTACATATACTGTTTAGATGTGTGCTAACTAGGATTGCATGACAAGATTAACTCTTAAATTAAAATCAACAGTAGCTCACCATAACATGTACAAAGATAATATAACTGAAAATTGACACACTTTCACATGCCACTCCTAGGGTACACCTCACTTGGTTTCCTCGAGCATGGTCATTAAGTATAGGATGTTTTAGAGGTCGTCCTCTCGTCCCAAGATCATAAGTTGCCTCGATAAAAAATTATCTAAGACATTAGAATTACCACTAAAGCGTCCTAACGTTGCTTTAGTGACCACACATCCCTAAAATCGAATTGACCCGAAAAACTCCAACGACGGTGCTACCTACTCCTCAATAGTGGGATAACACTGTCTCAAGGACAGTTGCACAATTAAAATTCCTTTTTTGAGTAGGTAGAGGTTCTTAAGTACTTGCTCCTTTTAAAAAACAAAACAAATTTTTCGCACTTACACTTTCTTCAAAACAACAAACTGTTTTCAAAACCCACAATCACAAGGAAAAGCAAACTTTTGAAAACATTGTGAGCAAGTACCTAAGAGCCCATGGATAACCACAGATAGAAAGGGTGCTAACACCTTCCCTTTCTATAATCTACCTCCCAAACCCGAGAAACAATCTCGAAAAGGAATTTTTCTGTGCTTTTGTCCTTTCCTTATTGGATAAAATAAAAGACGGTGGCGACTCTTGCTTACCGCGACACTTTGCGAAAACAAACACAAACGCGAACCAGCATTAAGAAACAGTCAGTTCTCGTTCCCACCGATCACAGAACTGGCGACTCTGCTGGGGACTATTTTATAAGTGAGGTGTACCTTAGGATTAGATCACTTGTGTTTTTCAATTGTATGCTTTGTATGCTTTAAATTTTGTGGGTTTGTATCGGAGTTCTATAGATCCTAACCCGGATCTGGGGATACCCTTTAGGTAAGTAGCAACAAACTGTGAGGGAACTGTGCGGGGTATACCGACATGGTTGAAACAGTAGCTATGTTGATGTGGCACTTTGGTGAGTACCGGTAACCCTTGAGTTAAGTCAGGGAGAGTACAGGGCCGCCGCGTGGTGTCGTGAAGCATCAATTGACCTTAGAACCTTACTTGACCATCTTGGCCTTTTTAGGGGTAGTGAGATGACCAACTTTGGTGCAGTCCAAAGTTGGTAGATACTCGATACTACACTCATTGAGGGTTGTTTTCTTGGAATATTTTGGTCGCCAGTTAAGTGGCTAAACCAAAACAATGAACATAGAAAATAATCCAATGATATTGAGCTCCTTAGAACCTGGTTACTATTTTAGGACATGTTGAGCCAACTAAACTTCAAGAGGGTGCTTACCTACGAACCCCATGCAAGCCTAAACCTAAGGACTTGTTTGCTTTGTGTGAATATGACTGTCTGTATATACACTTGCTTACTTTTTGCATACATGACCAAAAATAGCGAATAGAGCTGTGATGAATATAAATATTTCGCGATGGTCCCTGCGTGTTCGTCTGGTCTCAACGAGTTCAACCATATGCTTTAAAGGTTCTAATTTTTCCTGGACTGCAAAGCCCCAAATCCAAAGCTCAGGAACCCTAGAATTTGTCCATGGTAACTTGTGATTCTGTACACTATAATTAAATTAACTTATACCATTAGTTTCATATGGATTCAAGCAATGCAAAACAAATAATAAATCATGTCAAATGCTTATGAATCATGAGTTACGATTATGAGAAAAAATGTCAAACCGTGAGACTGTAGGTGATGGTTTCTTGAGCTTTAATGCTTGGTTTTGATTGCAAAACGTCCCTGAGAGCTCTTGCAATGTATTAGAATCCACAAAAGCCTTTGAATCGTGCTAGAATGCAGAAAACAGTTTTGAGTTTTTCTTGAATTTTTTCAATATGGTTATGGCTTTTTCTGCAGCTTGTTCACGTGTGCATGATTAGGGTTGACTTGCATATTTATAGAGGAAGGGAATTAGGTCAGAATCTTGCACAAAAATCCCTTGGAATGATGATTGAATATTTGATTAAAAATCAAATATTTTTGAATCTTCATGATTGGAAAAAGTTGCCAATTTTGGAATTTTTGATATCCTTGATTTGTACACGAAATTGCCAGCCTTTTTAGGTCATACTTGCTTCACAAAAAGATTAAAAAATCAAATCTTTGTATTTCCTACAATTTAAATTAATTAAATGAATTAATATTGATTAAAAATCCAATTAATTAATAAAAAATAAGAAAATAATTCAATTAAGCTTGATGGGTCGTGCATAAGTCATTGATAAAGTTTAAAGATGAAATTTGAGGCCCATTAGCAAAAATAAGATGTTTTGAGCAAAGTTGACTTTTGCAAATTCATGAAAATTTCCCAACTTCTCCAATGCATATCTTGCTCAATTTTGATCATATGAACATGTTCTTGGACATTTTGGAAAGGTCTTGAAGTCCTCTAACCAATGCCTTTGGTCCCATGTCATTTGGATTTACCAATCTCAAGTTATGGTCTTTGACTTAAAGTGCATTTTTGTTGACTTTTGAAATTGACCTATAATGTAGAAATTGATAACTTTTTATGAGAGCATTTCTTGGACTTGGAATGTGAAGATGAATTGTAGGAAATGTCATCCTCTTCAAAATGAGCATTGGATGGAATTTTTCTGATAAACCATGAAAAAGTTATGCCCTGGTCAAGATACAGTTGACTTTTCTGCTGTCCAAAAATAGTAACTTTTTGCATCTTGATGATTTTTGAGCCATTCTTGTGGAATCATGATCAAGACTTGATCAAATGATGATTGTGGACTCAAAATAATATGTTGACCAAAAATTATGACTTTTGACTGCAAAATGACCATTTTGCCCCTGTAGTTGACTGTAGATCAAATAGGGCTTTTGATTGTGCAACTTGAGACTGTGAGTCTTGAAACTTGGAATGTAGATGCTTGAGAGTGTATATAGGCACATGAGACTAGGTTGAACCATTGAAAACCCCAAATTCCTTGAAAGAACAAAAACCCTAATTTTGACTGTCTTAGGAGGTATTTGGACTGTGCAATCTCTTGAGTAACCTTGGCCAATTGAAGATGATTCTTGACAAACCTTGAAGAATATGGGAGGGAAAATTTTGGGGTACAACAGTTGCCCCTGTTCAATCTTCTTAAACCTGAGGATGTAGATTGGCTTGCGTGCCTTTCGTGATCCGAAGGTGGAAGATGATTGAACACTAAAGTGCCCAGAAATTTGCACTCGCATAGCGTAGTATCAGCAATGTGATGTCGGAAATGGGCTTACAGATGCCATTTGGAGATATGATGGATAGGAGGATGGGCTTATAGATGCCATCTGGAAATGTAATGAATAGTTGTGGAGATGGGCTTAAAGATGCCATCTGGAGATGTTTGTTGAATTGTGACTTTGTAAGTTGAAAGAAGGAACCTGTGCAGGGTTGCCTGATGATGAGTCCGTGTAAAACTGCATCTTGGAGGAGAAAAGGAACCAGTGTAGAGTTGCTTCATGATGGTCGAATAGATAGTTGTCCTGTCTGGTTTCAGGTATTAATCTATGACCTGAGAAAGAAAGATTGTCTTCCTGGCTTGCTACAGGTATTGATCTTCAATCTCTTCACGTAGATACTTTCCTGTCTGGTTTCAGGTATAGATCTACAATCAATCACTCACAGATATTTCCTGGCTAGATACAGGTGTTGATCTGGAACTTCAAAAGGTTGGTCGAGATAGCTTTCCTGGATGGATACAGGTGTAGATCTTTGACCTGAGAGTGAAAGATGGTTTCCTGGCCTGTTACAGGTGTTGATCTTCAAACTCTTCATGTAGACAACTTTCCTGGCTAGATACAGGTATAGATCTACAATCAATCGCTCACAGATATTTCCTGGCTAGATACAAGTGTTGATCCGGAACTTAAAAAAGGTTGGTCGAGATAGCTTTCCTGGCTGGATACATGTGTAGATCTCTGACCTGAGAATGAAAGATAATTTCCTGTCTAGATACAGGTATTGATCTTCAATCCCTTCATGCGGATACTTTCCTGGCTAGTTACAGGTGTAAATCTACAATCAATCGCTCACAGATATTTCCTGGCTAGATACAGGTGTTGATCCGGAACTTAAAAGAGGTTGGTCAAGATAGCTTTCCTGGCTGGATACAGGTATTACTCTCTGACCTGAGAAAGAAAGATGACTTCCTGGCTTGCTACAGGTATTGATCTTCAATCTCTTCATGTAGATAACTTTCCTGGCTAGTTACAGGTATCGAATCTACAATCGATCGCTCACAGATATTTCCTGGCTAGATACAGGTGTTGATCCGGAACTTAAAAAAGGTTGGTCAAGATAGCTTTCCTGGATGGATACAGGTATTACTCTCTGACCTGAGAAAGAAAGATGACTTCCTGGCTTGCTACAGGTATTGATCTTCAATCTCTTCATGTAGATAACTTTCCTGGCTAGTTACAGGTATCGATCTACAATCAGTCGCTCACAGATATTTCCTGGCTAGATACAGGTGTTGATCTGGAACTGCAAAAGTTGATGGTAATCATCTTTTGATTGACCTTTTCCTGAAAAGGCAAAACATTAGTTGTATGCAATGTCATGATGTATGAAATGCATGATGTCATGATGTTCTCAAAAATAAATGAGATTGTATCGTATGCACTTTATCATGTATGAAAATAGGAGATGTGAAATGCGATATGTTTATGAATGTATTTCCGTCTAGGAAAATAAATCCTTGACGAATGCCGGGAAGTTCGTTGAATCCTGGGCTGATGTTGAAGAGTAGAGTTCTTCGTTTCCGCTGGGGATGAGGAACAAAGATGATTGCAAGAATAAACCGGTAGGAGAAGATGACTTCGTTGGGGGATAACCTTGGTGAAGAGATTACTCTGCGGGGAATTACTCTGTGGGGAAGAGATGCTTCGCTGAGAGTTTAATGATAACTCCGCTGGGGATTCTGTTGATACGCTCTGTTGGGGAATTTGATGAACTCCGCTGGGGATAAGAAGAACTTCGCTGAGGACGATCTTTCCGTTGCAATTTGCTGAGGATAACCCAGTTAGACTCTGGTGGGGGATAACCTTCTGAATATGACTAGGGAGATGATATTTGTACTTTGCAGGGGACAAGCTTCCAGAATCTACTGGGGAGATGATTCAACTCTCCTGGGGAAACTTTTTGGACTGCACTGGGGAAATGGCTCCACTGGGTGTCTGTATTCCGCCGGGGAACAATCTTATATTTCTGTCGAGGAATATTAAGACTGCCGGGGATGCTTGCTGAGGAATATCTTTATACTCTGCTGGAGAATATTAAGATCTTCTGGGGATACCCAACTTTTCCAGGACTGATGGTAGACCAACTCTGCTAGGGGGAGAGTATTGCTGACTTGCTGGGGATACTGTGCCTTTTTAGGGCTGATGGGAGACCAACTCTACTTGGGGAGAGTATTGCTGATTTGTCTTACTCTGCGGGGAGTGAAGGTATCTTGGTCATATTCTTTAGTCAAACTTACCTTGGTACCTTGGTGGACAAAACAACTAGATCGCTTAGACAATTCTTATTGCCCCTGTTTCCGATGTCACCCATAATTAGTCCTTTGTTTCGCATACAAATATTTATGATTAGCAATTAATGTCAAAGGCATATATCAAAAATGAACATTGGACGTTCTTTGCAAAACAAAACAGATAAAGGAAAAACAATTGGCAATTTGTCTGAAAAGTGAGTTTGTATTGATTTTGAAATTTGCCTGTAAATATGTGTTTTGTATACAAGAGGCTGACATCCTAGTAAGAGAACGCCGCCGAACAAAATAGAATTTATACAATTTGCGAAAAGGAAACAAAACAGCTATGTGAAAAATCTCACTAGGTTCCAACTCTGCTATCGCCTTTATGTCTTCAAGCGTCTCATCAGTTTGCTGCTTAGTTGAAGAGGAATCTGATTGATTGGTGCCGTCCGAGCCTGATGGTCGATACCGAAGTCTGGATGCAGGGTGATCCAATGAGACATATTATTACGCTTATCCCTAATTTTTGCCTGGACCGCCCTTTCGGGTTTTCAGTCCACCGGGATACCCATTTTTTCCCAAGCCGCCTTTTCAGGTTTTCGACTTGCCGGGTGTACAAATTTTTTTTCATTTCATCCCTTATTTTTTCCCGAACCCTTTTGGTTCGTCGGGAAGCCCTTATTTTTGCCTAGGCCAATCGACCTAGCGGGTCTTTAATCATGCGTAGTATTTTTTTACTATGTCTGCATTGGCGGGGTGAGGAAGGTCGTCACCATCCATGGTGGTTAGAATCATCGCACCTCCTGAGAAGATGTTCTTGACCACAAATGGCCCTTCGTACGTAGGGGTCCACTTTCCCTTGGGATCACCTTGAGGGAGAATGATGCGCTTGATTACCAGGTCCCCAACTTGATACTCTTGTCGTCTGACTTTCTTGTTAAATGCCTTGATCATCCGTTTTTGGTACGTCTGACCATGACAAATAACAGTGAGTCTCTTTTTGTCGATTAAGTTTAGTTGATCAAGCCGAGTCTGGATCCAGTCGTCTTCGCTCAAACCTGCATCCTTCATTATCTGGAGAAAGGGTATCTGAACTTCAATGGGCAGGACTGCCTCCATGCCATAGACCAAGGAAAAGGGTGTTGCCCCTGTTGACGTCCGTGCTGAGGTACGCTACCCATGAAGAGCAAATGGTAACATCTCGTGCCAATCTTTGTAGGTCACTGTCATCTTTTGCACAATTTTCTTAATGTTCTTGTTTGCTGCTTCGACAACCCCATTCATCTTCGGTCGGTAGGGAGAAGAGTTGTGGTGCTGTATCTTGAATTGCTCGCAGAGCTCAGTGATCATTTTGTTATTAAGATTGGTACCATTGTCGGTAATGATCCTCTCTGGTACACCGTATCGACAGATCAGGTTGTGCCGAATGAACCGTGCCACAACATTCTTGGTTATGGTGGCAAAGGAAGCTGCTTCAACCCACTTCGTAAAGTAATCAATTGCTACCAGGATGAAGCGATGCCCGTTGGATGCCGTAGGTCTGATCTCTCCGATCATATCAATCCCCCACATTGCAAAAGGCCAAGGTGCTGTCAAGACGTTTAGAGGAACTAGAGGAATGTGCACCTTATCAGCATAAACCTGGCATTTGTGACATGTCCGAGAATACTGATAACAGTCGGCTTCCATTGTGGACCAGTAATATCCCGCCCGAAGGATTTTCTTTGCCATGGTATGTCCACTGGAATGCGTTCCGAAGGTACCTTCATGCAGCTCTGCCATGATCCTTTCTGCTTCAGTCTTATCCACACAACGCAGTAATGTTAAATCATGGTTTCGTTTATAGAGAATGCCATTGCTGAGGAAGAACTTTGCCACGAACCTTCTCATAAACTTCTTGTCATTAACAGATGCGCCCTCAGGGTATTCTTGAGCTTCAAGGTACCTCTTTACTTCGTGATACCAAGGTATTTCTGTTACCTCCTCGGTCTCAAGATCGCAGCAATGTGCAGGTTCATCCAATTTCCAAATAATGATCCGGGGAGCCTCGTTGTCCCATTTGACTTTGAACATAGAAGACATCGTAGCTAACACGTCCGCCAACTGATTCTCCTCTCTTGGGAAGTGTTCAAAGGTTATCTCCTCGAAATGGGGAATCAACGTCAACACATACTCCTTGTAAGGAATAATATTTGGGTGTTTCGTATCCCACTTGCCTTTGATCTGACTGATCACGAGAGAGGAATCTCCGAAGACACTCAGAAACTTGATCCTTAGGTCGATTGCAGCTCGAAGACCCATGATGCATGCTTCATACTCCGCCATGTTGTTGGTGCAATTGAAACATAGTCGGGCGGTAAGTGGAGTATGAGTGCCTTTTGGATATATGATTACAGCGCCAATGCCATTACCCAAAGCGTTTGAGGCTCCGTCAAAGTGCATAGACCATCGGGATCTTTCCTCAGGTCCTTCATCCGGTCCAGGTACTTCACAATCAGTTACTACCATGATATTCTCGTCCGGAAATTCAAAGTTCATAGACTGGTAGTCATCCACTGCCTGATGTGCCAAATGGTCTTCCAATACACTTCCCTTGATTGCTTTTTGGGTTGTGTACTGGATGTCATATTCAGTCAAGATCATCTGCCATCTTGCTATTCTTCCGGATAAGGCAGGCTTTTCGAATATGTACTTGATTGGATCCATTTTTGAAATCAACAGAGTAGTGTGAGTCAACATATACTGCCTCAGCCGGCGAGCAGCCCATACCAAAGCGCAACAAGTTTTCTCTAGCAGTGAGTATCGGGTCTCACAGTCGGTAAACTTTTTGCTAAGGTAATAAATGACGTGCTCTTTTCGACCAGACTCGTCATGCTGCCCCATCACACACCCTATTGAGCTGTCAAGTACTGTCAAGTATAAGATTAGAGGTCTCCCTTCAACCGGTGGCATAAGAATGGGTGGTTCTTGGAGATACTCTTTGATTCTTTCGAAAGCAGCCTGACATTCATCGTTCCAACGTACTACTTGATCTTTCTTCAGTAGCTTGAAGATTGGTTCACAGATAGCAGTTAGATGCGAGATGAACCGAGCAATGTAGTTCAACCGTCCTAGAAAGCCTCTGACTTCTTTCTCTGTCTTAGGAACTGGCATCTCTTGTATGGCTTTCACTTTGGCAGGGTCCACTTGAATACCTTTGTCGCTCACGACGAAACCTAGTAGTTTTCCAGACCTCACCCCGAAGGTGCACTTGTTCGGGTTCAACCTCAGCTTGTACAACTTCAAACGGTCAAACAGCTTCTGTAGATGGTCAAGGTGTTCCTCCTCAGTTTGAGACCTTGCAATCATATCGTCAACGTATACTTCGATCTCATGATGGATCATGTCATGAAACAAAGCAACCATGGCACGTTGGTAGGTTGCCCCAGCATTTTTCAACCCAAAAGGCATGACCTTGTAACAGAAGGTGCCCCACTGAGTAACAAAAGTGGTCTTCTCCATGTTTTCAGGAGCCATCTTGATTTGATTATAACCGGAGAACCCGTCCATGAAGGAGAATACCTTATGCCGAGCAGTGTTGTCAACCAGAACGTCGATGTGAGGCAGAGGGAAATCATCCTTGGGGCTTGCCCTGTTCAAATCCCTGTAATTAACACACATTCAGACCTTACCATCTTTCTTCGGCACTGGAACCACATTGGCAACCCACTGAGGGTAAGAAGTTACTGCTAGAAAACCGGCATCAAATTGTTTCATAACCTCAACTTTGATTTTCTCGGACATCTCTGGGCGCATACAGCGAACCTTCTATTTTACCGGAGGGCATTCTTCCTTGGTAGGCAAGTGATGAACCACAATGTCGGTATCCAACCCAGGCATGTCTTCGTAAGACCAGGCAAAGATTTCCACGTAGTCATGCAGCATCTGAATCAACCGTTGTTTCACACTAGACTCCAGATTGGCACCAATCTTGACTTCCTTTCTGTCTGTCTCAGTACCCAGATTTACCATTTCCACTAGCTCTTCATGTGGCTGAATGGACCTCTCTTCCTGGAGTAGCAGTCTTGCAAGCTCACCAGGCACTTCGCAATCATCTTCACCTTCGTCTTCGGCTAAGTTGATCGGATTTTCGAAGTCATAACTGGCAGTAGCATAGTCGTTACCAGTGAGATCCAGAGTGGATTGGGACCTGTATATGTGAGTGTGTGTAAATATAGCTATTTTGCAATATATAATAAAGAAAGACAAGGAGCGCAAGATTTGAAATGCAAAAAACGTCCAATGCTTTTATTAATGATATATGAAAATGACACACAAAAGCCCTCACAAATGAAGCCACGGTGCCCCGGGTAAGACACCGGGCCATAAAGGTTTCACAATATTGTTTATTACAAATTCAAAACAAAGGAGTTCATTACTGAGTGACAAAAGTAATAGGGACGAAGTCTTTCACAGTCCAGTTGTTCGGTCCACCCTTGGTTGTTGGGTAGATCCAGCTGTAAATTCAGATTCCTCCACATCGTCTTCAATGGAATTTACTCCCGAGTTGCTGATGAATACAGGAGGCCTTTCAATCCTTGCCTTACGAACAGACCTCTGAGCTTCTGCAGTGAAACCCAAACCAAACTTGTCAGTCTTCGGAGTGAAATCAGGAAGTCGGCCCCAGTTTGCACACTCACCCTTCTCAACAACAGCCCGTGCATCCTTTAAGGAAGCCATCTTCAAGGGAGAATCTTCAATCACAGTTTCGGATGATGCCAGTGTCTGAGGAACCTCTTCAAAGTGTTGAAAGGGGGTCTCAATGAATTCCCCATCCATCTCTATATACTGGAACGAGTTAAGGTGGCTGACCATGTACTTTTCCTCCCCCTGCACTGTCACAATCTTCCCTCTGACCGGGTATTTCAGTTTCTGATGTAGAGTTGAGGTCACAACAACAGCCTTGTGGATCCATGGACGACCCAACAAACAAGAATAGGATGGCCGAATGTCCATCACATAGAATGTAGACTCGAAGACTTGAGAACCAACTCTGATTGGAATATCAACCTCACCATGTACCATCCTTTTAGACCCGTCAAAGGCCCGAACAACAATGTTACTTGGCTTTAGTTCCAGCCCCTCGCAGTCCAACCTGTCTAGAACTTTCTTGGGCAAGACATTCAATGAAGAACCAATGTCAACCAACACATGGGAAAGAGTAGTGCCCCTGCATTCAATGGAGACATGCAGAGCATCGTTATGGCTCTTCCCTTTAGCAGTCAGATCAGCGTCGGAGAAACCCAAACCATTATCAGCAGTTAAGTTGGCCACACAATCGGTAAACTGATCAGCTGACGTCTCTTGTGGCACATGGGCCGTCTTCAGGAAAGTAATCAGGGCCTTGGCATGGGCCTCTGAACATAACAACAGTGATAGCATATAAATTTTAGATGGGGTGTGTTCCAGCTGCTCAACTACATTAAAATCACTCTTCTTGATAATCTTAAGAATCTCTTCCATCTCCTGCTTGGAAGCTTCAACAGTGGTGGTCTTTGGCGCCTCCGTCTGGGCAGGCACATCAGTAGCGATCCCTTTGCCCCGAGCATCAGATGACTCGGCAGCAGGGGTAGAAGTAGGAACTTGATCAGGAAGGGAAGCAAGCACACTTGCAGGTGTGATGACAATAGGTCTCTGGATAGTCGGTGGCGCAATATCTGGTGAGAAAAGTCTACCGCTGCGGGTGACTTTGGCAGGCCCGGTGATGTTGCTGACGCAGGTACTAGTATCAAACTCTTGTTTAACTCCAAGCACATAAACATCTACCCCATAGTGCCACGGGACAGCTTTGTCAGATGTATAGGGGATGGGCCCCGGAACAATGATGATTATGGGTGCAATCTTCTGAGCAGGCATAATTTTGACAGGCTTCCTCGGGGGAGCCTTGGGAGAGTTGTTGAAAATAGTAACAATGGACACTTCTTCAGTAGGGGTAGCAGGAACAACAACCTTCTCAAACAAGATCTCTTTGTTATCCATCAGGTTTTGGACGTCTGACTTCAACAAAGGACAACCAGCAGGTGAAACAGAACATAGATGGCAACCTTTACTACATCCCGGAAATAAACCGGCTAGCAACAGGTTCCTCTTGACAGTCAACAACAGAGTAACAATATCATTCACAGAGGCTACATACAGGTCCTCCTCCACAGCATTCACTCCATGCTTGGGCATGGGAGCAATCACAACATTGGGCCTTTCGGGTGCCTCGAACTCTATCTCTTTAGCATCAATAAGGTCCTGAACCTTATTCCTCAGAGCCCAACAATAATCCGTAGCATGCCCCGGGCTATCAGAGTGATAAGCGCAGCGGGCGTTGGGATTGTACTTTGGAGATGTTGTGTTTACAACCTTCGGAGCTTCTTTTATAGTTACCAGATTGGTTGTCAGTAACTGCGGCAATATCTGGGACAAGGTCATACTGAGGCGAGTAAACTGACTTCTAGGTCTCTCACCCCTTTGTTGGTTATGATGCTGAGGAGCAGCAGCAGGCTTTGAAATTACCACCGCGTTGATAGCTTGGCGGCGTTCCGGTTTATTCTGTCTCCTTGAACCATAGACAACACTAGATTCCTTCTTGAAGGGTTTCTTTTCAGTACTCGAGGAGGCGCCCTTTTGTATCTTCCCAGACTTGATACCAGCTTCTATTATCTCACCAGTCAAGATCAGATCTGTAAACCCAGCAGAAGAATTTCCAATTAGATGGTTGAAGAACGGACTAGACAGGGTCCCCAAGAACATATCCACAAGTTCACGGTCAGTCAAAGGTGGCTGCACCCTTCCAGCCAGGTCTCTCCACTTTTGAGCATATTCCTTAAATCCTTCACCCGTCCCTAGTGACATACCCTGGAGTTGGGTACGCGTAGGGGCGAGGTCAGAATTATACTGATACTGCTTATAAAACGCAGTAGCCAAATCCTCCCAGTTACGAATACTGGCTCCATCCAGCTGATAGAACCATTCGAGTTGAGTCCCTGAAAGACTATCCTGGAAGAAATGGATCCATAAATTCTTGTCAGCAGTGTAAGGTTGGATCTTCCTTACATACGAACGGAGGTGCAGCTTAGGACAGGAAGCTCCGTCGTATTTTGCAAAAGCAGGCGCCTTGCACTTATGGGGAATCACCACCCCAGAGGATAAGCCTAGATCTCCAAAGTCCAACCCGGGCACATTTTGAATCTCCATAGCACTTAAACGGTCCTCCAACTGTTTGTACCTGTCCTCAGCAGGAGGGTACTGTTCATCATTATAATCCGTCTCGTTGTTGGAGACCACGGGACTAGGAACCCTTCTCTCTTGGGGACTGTCTTTCCCTACAGAGGAAGTAGTCAGATCAACCTCATTTTGTAGTCCATTCCCAAATCTGCGCCCAGTGTTGAACAATACAGTCCTCTTCTTCTTCTTCTTCTTCAGAATCAGAGTCTTCAACTCCTGTTGACCCTGGGCTAGGCTCATAACCAACTCTTGGAACTGGGCGTTCTGGGCCTGGAGGGCCTTGATAGCTTGTTCAGTAGTAGGTTCAGAAGTCATGATGATTGCTGAAATAAACAACGAAGAAGATAAGTGACCTGTAAAAAGGGGTACCTGTTATGCATATGATGAAATGAAATGCGTATGATTTATGTTTTCAAAGATAATCGGGATTCAACTTTGTAGACAAAAAGGAAACACACTTTATTAGATTCAACTTTGGAATTCAAATTGTTCAACAACTTGCCCTTAGGCGTTACAAAAATGGAAATACTGAAAAGTAAATAAAAGCTGTGAAAGAAACATCCAAGGCCCGTTAATGCTCCCATGGCCTCTTCTTCTCAGTACAAATATAGTCATTCAGTATTTCGCTCGTTCTCCAGTTGCTTAGTCAGCTTCTGGATCTTCTGTTCCTGTTTGTTGAACCTTTCCCGATAAGAATCCTGTTCTTCCTGCAGTTGCGCCCAAGACCTCTTTAGTGTATCAATATCAGTGGGTATCTGAGGATGGAGAACAGTTGGAGGAACCCCGTCTTTATCAGGAAATTCAAGAGTAATAGGCCTGACAGCTTCGTATGGCATACCTAACTTCTGAGCACGGATGCGGACCCATCTGAAGTAGGATTCCATTGGTATAGAAGTCTTCGGTCCCAACTCATGTGGGTCAGCTTTGTGAATTATGTCCCAAGCCCTGATGAATCTACGGCGTAGCTCGTCGCTATCTACCTGAAACTCAAAACTGATGTGAGGTACCAACATCTCATGAGGCCCTGCTCTTCTGGCTCTTCCAAACTGACGGAGAGCTAAACATGGATTATAAGAGATTCCTCCCTGGGTACCGATTAAAGGAACATTAGGATATTCTCCTCAACGATCAATAACAGCCACCTCATCTAAACCTCTGAGAGTCCAAATGATGTCATTATCAGTGAGAGACATTATCCTATGAGCCCAACCTCTTCCTTCTTTATTCTTCAGTATGAACTTAGGGAGGTGCGAAATAAACCACATCACCAATAAAGGAGCACAACACCACAAAGTTCCCCGTCTTCGGGCAGTACGAGCATAGAGTTGTTGCAGGATATCACCCAAGAGAGTGGGTACAGGATTCCGAGAGATGAAGATCCTTATGGCGTTGACATTAACAAAGGTATCAGGATTTGGAAATAATACTAGACCGTAGATTAAGAGAGCCAGAATGTCTTCGTATGCCCTGAAGTCTAAGTCATTCCAGAAACTATTAGCTTTTCCAATCAGAAACTTAGCCAAAAAGCCATTAACTCCGCTTCTAGTCTCCCAGTTAGCCACTACCTCTTCTTTGGTCAAAGGAAGGGCTACAGCAATCTCCTCAGGCCTAAGAGTCTTTTCCCAACCGGTGAATGGAGTATGTTCCAAAACAGTGATACCAAGCAAATCAGTGAATTCTTCCAGGGTAGGGACCAGCTGGAAGTCTTGAAAGGTGAAGCAATGGTATAGCGGATCATAAAACTGGGCCAGGACACTCATCAATTGTTGGTCCCACTTTGAAGTGACTAAACCGAGAAGAGAACCATGCCTCTTGATGAAGGAAGTAGTGTTTGGAATCCTATCAACCAATTCTTTAAGCAAATCAGGTGGTTGAACAAAGTTGAGCCGGATAGTATTCCTTCGCATAAGCATCACGATGTCCTACAAAACAGAGCAAAGATGAAACCCTCTTGTCTTTGAAATGGGTTAGTCCTTATGCAGGATGCATGCAATGTTATGATGGTATGATGTCATGATAAGGCACACCACAAGTATTTACAAAAGGCACACATGGTAAGGCACACAAGTCACACAAGAACTCCCTTAGATTTTAGGCCAGCATGAAGTTTAGGTACTACCCTCTTTCAGTTTCAGTTGGTTAAGACCTGTCCTAAAAATAGTAACCGGGTTCTAGAGGATCTCAATATCACTGACTACCCTCAATCGGTCATAACTCCAGCTTCGCAACCTTTTCTTGCGGCCGGAACCATCACGAGAGTTTAGCCTCAATGAGTGTAGCATACTGCTACTGTTCTATGGCCAAGTTGGGTCAATTTAAGGTTCTAAGGTCGGTTGGTGCTTAATGACTCCTCAGAAGACCCATATTCTCCTTGTTCCAACACAAGGGATATCGGTACAGACCAAGGTGTCACACCAACGTAGCTACTGCTTCACTCGTGTCGGTCTACGCCGGACAGGTCCCTCACAGTTTATTGCTACCTAAAGGGTATTCCCCAGATCCGGGTTAGGATCTATGAAACTCCGATGCAAGCCCACAATATTAAAGCAAACAAAGCATACAATTGAAAACATAGAATGATCTAATCCTAAGGTACACCTCACTTATTAATAAATCCCCATCAGAGTCGCCAGTTCTGTGATCGGTGGAAATAGAACTGACTGTTTTGAAATGCTGGTTTGCGAAATGTCGCGGTAAGCAAGAGTCGCCACCGTCTTTTATGTTCTCCAACAAGGAAAGGACAAAAGCACAGCAAAATTCCTTTTCGAGATGTTTCTCGGTTCGGGAGGTAGATTATAGAAAGGGAAGGTGTTAGCACCCTTTCTATCCGTGGTTATCCACGGGCTCTTAGGTACTTGCTCACTATGTTTTCAAAAATGTTTGCTTTTCTTGTGTTTGTGGGTTTTGAAAAAGAGTTTCGTTTGAAAACTTCAATTTGACTCTTGTATCAGTCCTCAAGAGTGTTGTGAAGTGTTTGTTTGAAAGTGTAAGTGCGAAAAGTTTTTTTTTTGAAAGAGCAAGTACCTTAGAACCTCTACCTACTCAAAAGAAATTAAGCTGTGTAAATGTCCTTTAGACAGTACTATCCCACTATTGAGAAGTAGGTAGCACCGTCGTTGGAGTTTTTCGGGTCAATTCGATTATAGGGACATGTGTGGTCACCAAAGCAATAGTAGGACACCTTAGCGGTAACCCTAATGTCCTAGATCCTTTTTATCCGAGGCAACCGTTTCGAGGCAACTTGGATCTTTTAGACAGGAGGGCGACCTCTAAAACACCCTATACTCAATGACCACGTCGAGGCAACCAAGTGAGGCGTACCCTAGGAGTGGCATGTGCGAGTGTGTCAGGTTTCAATTTAATTATCTTTGCACATGTTATTGTGAGCTACGTTTTGATTTTATTTTGAGAACAGGTCTTGTCATTCATAGCAGTTAATAATTGCAGAAAGTAAATTGCGGAAAGTAAATCTACGCTATTACAAGGCGTCGGGTATTTACATCGCCAAAAACAAACCCTTGGAAAGATAAATTGCGGAAAATTAAAGGAAAGCGATAAAAGGTCCTAATTACGCTATTACATTCCCGGAGCAAATACATAAATATGATCAAAAAAATATGCGCGCGATAAAGTTGAATCGGAGAAGTCCTTAGGGTTTTGACCCTTTTTTTGAGAAAGAATGAAATTTTAGTCCTTTTTGCATTTAATTAAACCTAATTCTAATTAATTAAATAAAAGAAATATTTTTTAAGTTTTTTATGTTTTAAGGAAAATAAAAGGAAAGAAATTACAATTGTCAAGAAAACCCTAAGTCTAATTTATTTTATTTGTTATGAAAATAATTAAAGTTAACCTAATTAAAACAACTAAATTAATTAATTATATTTATTTACAAAAATAATAAATTAAAAGTGAAATTAATAATAATAATAATAATAAAAATATTTTAGTTTTCTGATTTTATTATGAAAATAATTAATTTGGTTAATAATAATAATAATAATAATAATAATAATAATTAGTAAAACAATTTAATAGAAATTAAAATATAAAAGAAAAAGAATAAAGAAACCAGGGGGTGATGGGCCAGCTTTGGAGGTGAGGAAGTAATTTTCAGGCCCATCAAGTTGTAAGCCTGTTTGACTTTGGTGATTGTCCAGGGCGTTGGTTGACTGGGAGCATGGTAGTCCTCATCTTTTGGCCACTGTATCCAGGCTTGGAGACACATGGCATGCTGAGGCGTGAGGTACATGATGGACCACTTTTAGAATCCTGCATGAGAACATGTTAAGCAAAATAATATCAAGTATTTTGGGGGACCTGGGATTCGAACCCAGGTCCCAATGATCAATACACTAATGCCTTGGCCATCTGAGCTGTGTTGCGCGTTTGTCAATAGAATGGAGAGTGAATATTATATATGGGAAATAAACAATATGTTGAAAAACAAACAAAAACGCGCGTATTTTGAATTGTCCACCCAGAGGCTAACACCTCATCGTCTTCCTCGTGCGTTCCTGCAAAACAACATTAGATAGCGGGGGTTTTTAACCCCCACAAACTACAATGACCAAAAATAGCGAATAGAGCTGTGATGAATATAAATATTTCGCGATGGTCCCTGTGTGTTCGTCTGGTCTCAACGAGTTCAACCATATGCTTTAAAGGTTATAATTTTTCCTGGACTGCAAAGCCCCAAATCCAAAGCTCAGGAACCCTATAATTTGTCCATGGTAACTTGTGATTCTGTACACTATAATTCAATTAACTTATACCATTAGTTTCATATTTCAAGCAATGCAAACAAACAATAAATCATGTCAAATGCTTATGAATCATGAGTTACGATTATGAGAAAAAATGTCAAACCGTGAGACTGTAGGTGATGGTTTCTTGAGCTTTAATGCTTGGTTTTGATTGTAAAACGTCCCTGAGAGCTCCTGTAAGGTATTAGAATCCACAAAAGCCTTTGAATCGTGCTAGAATGCAGAAAACAGTTTTGAGTTTTTCTTGAATTTTTCAATATGGTTATGGCTTTTTCTGCAGCTTGTTCACGTGTGCATGATTAGGGCTGGCTTGCATATTTATAGAGGAAGGGAATTAGGTCATAATCTTGCACAAAAATCCCTTGGAATGATGATTGAATATTTGATTAAAAATCAAATATTTTTGAATCTTCATGATTGGAAAAAGTTGCCAATTTTGGAATTTTTGATCATACTTGCGTCACACTTGCGTCACAAAAAGATTGAAAAATCAAATCTTTGTATTTACTACAATTTAAATTAATTAAATGAATTAATATTGATTAAAAATCCAATTAATTATTAAAAAATAAGAAAATAATTCAATTAAGCTTGATGGGTCGTGCATAAGTCATGGATAAAGTTTCAAGAAGAAATTTGAGGCCCATTAGCAAAAATAAGGTGTTTTGAGCAAAGTTGACTTTTGCAAATTCATGAAAATTTCCCAACTTCTCCAATGCATATCTTGCTCAATTTTGATCATATGAACATGTTCTTGGACATTTTGGAAAGGTCTTGAAGTCCTCTAACCAATGCCTTTGGTCCCATGTCATTTGGATTTACCAATCTCAAGTTATGGTCTTTGACTTAAAGTGCATTTTTGTTGACTTTTGAAATTTACCTATAATGTAGAAATTGATAACTTTTTATGAGAGCATTTCTTGGACTTGGAATGTGAAGATGAATTGTAGGAAATGTCATCCCCTTCAAAATGAGCATTGGATGGAATTTTTCTGATAAACCATGAAAAAGTTATGCCCTGGTCAAGATACAATTGACTTTTCTGCTGTCCAAAAATAGTAACTTTTTGCATCTTGATGATTTTTGAGCCATTCTTGTGGAATCATGATCAAGACTTGATCAAATGATGATTGTGGACTCAAAATAAGATGTTGACCAAAAATTCTGACTTTTGACTGCAAAATGACCATTTTGCCCCTGCAGTTGACTGTAGATCAAATAGGGCTTTTGACTGTGCAACTTGGGACTGTGAGTCTTAAAACTTGGCACGTAGATGCTTGAGAGTGTATATTGGGACATGAGACTTGGTTGAACCATTGAAAACCCCAAATTCCTTGAAAGAACCAAAACCCTAAATTTGACTGTCTTAGGAGGTATTTGGACTGTGCAATCTCTTGAGTAACCTTGGCCAATTGAAGATGATTCTTGACAAACCTTGAAGAATATGGGAGGGAAAATTTTGGGGTACAACACATGGGGTCCATTCGAAGGATACATAATTGTGGGAAATAAGCTTGTTTTGCCTTTTGATAAGTATTGGTTCAAGATGCTTGCCTTTAGCACACAAGGCAAATGCTTCCTCTTCCACTGGCCTTTAATTCACCAAGCAAAGATTTCCTCTTCATGCCTGCCTTTGTTTCACAAGCATAAGATTGCCACATTATAAGCACACTTGGTGGCCCATTCGAAGAATGCACAGGGCATATATTTGGTCTATTCGAAGGACACATAAATGGTACCTTCAAAGGGCATACATTTGGTCCATTCGAAGGACGCATAAATGGTGCCTTCGAAGGGGCTACAATGGGTCCACTCGAAGGATACATAATTGTGAGAAACTAGTTTGTTTTATGTTGAGTCCTGGTCCAAGATGTTTGCTGACCAAAAGCCAACATGTTGCCAAGCCCAAGCCTCCTGCACAATTGCATCTGAAGGAGGTAACAAGGGAAGTTTGATTGACCAGAAAGGAGTTTTTGTTTGGGCCAGTTGAAGAGTTTCAAATCAAGCTACTAAGGCAGATAGGGGCTCAATCGAAGAAGCCCTAATGATGAGGTTTGGAACCATTCGAAGGAGGCAACTCTGGGCCAATCGAAGAGTAAGGACAAAGTGTCCTTCAATTGGCATATCAAAATAAGGTCTACCTCGAAGGAATGTCATCAAAGTGTTCTTTGATTGGAATATTAGAACAAGATGTCTTGTGATAAGCATATCAACAAAATCAAGCAATCAATGCAGAAGTTGACTAAATCTAAGAAGTTCTGATAAGGAAGGTTCGGAATAATTCAAATCAAAACTCACAGCCATCGAAGAGAATAATGCTCGGGGGTTGATCGAAGATGTTTTGATAGGGAAAACTATGAGTAGTTTGAATTCATACAAGCGCCAATTATCACCTGTCCAGATTTATTCCCAATTCCAAAATGGCATGAAAAATCTCTAAATGGCAATCTTTAAATTTGTTTGATTTTATTTTCAAGGCCATGTTTAATGGATGGTCTTTAAGAACATGTTTATTTCCCCATTTTCTTGTCTCCTCCCCCTCCTATAAATACAAGACACCAACACAAGCCAAGGGGACACACGACAGACTTAGGCAAAAGGAAACACTACACACACACGCTGCCTCAGAAAACATACCAAAATTCTAAAAAAATCTCCTAGCTCGAAACTAGTTTTGCAGATACCCTCAGCCCAAACAATTACTAGATTTATGCTCCTGAGACTCCTAAGAGTCTACTCCAAGCCAATCCACACTCAGAAGTGCCAATTCAAAGCATCCCATCTTTGGTAAATTTTCAAATTCATAATTATGATTTCATGATGTATCAATGTTTTTCAGTGTTTGATTCATGCTCAGGGTATCATATATCACAGATTTCATGCATTACATGCAAAATTAAGGGAAGGGGTGGGATCGAGCCATGGCTTGGGCACAATCCATATTTTCTTTCGAATCTCAGGGTTCATGAGGTTGTAAGGCAGACGAAGTAGCTTTTGATTCAGACCCAGAGGATTCAAATTAGGATTATGTAGCCACAGGCTGTCGAATCTAAGACTAGATTCGACTCAAGTCTGGATTTTTATCTTGTTTTCTCTAATAAATTTCCTGCAGGAGTACAACATACACCTCCAGCAATATTCTCTGCTGGATCGAAGGCCACATCCTTCCCTGGATCGAATGATGACACCTTTCATTGGATCGAAAGTTGCCTTTTCTTTGGATCGAAAGAGTTGCTTTCTTGTATTTTTATTTTTTGTGTTACTTACTTCTTTTATTAGTTTCCATCTTTAAATCAAAGTTCAAATAAAAAAATCATCACAAAAAATTAGGATTAGGTTTTACTAATTAAATTAATATCTGAATTAATTAATTAATTAATTTTAACATCTTCTTCTCAAAAATTAAAATAAATTAGAATTTAGGTTTAATTTTATTTTTTTAATTTATTTTCTTTTCATAAAAACCAAAAACAAAACAAAAAGATTTTATTCTTAGGATTTTAGACGTCTTTTCAAATTCGCGCGTTTACTTTTACTTTCGCACTTTTGCATATTATTGTAACTATAAATTGGGATGTAATAGATAATTAGTAGGACCTTTATAGCTTTTATTTATTTTCCCCCCAGTTTTAGATATGTACATAATCCCCCTCCCCAAAGCCTTGTAATAGCTAGGTTTTTTATTTCTGCACTTTTAATTACTGCAATTATTAACTGCTAGATGTATGACTAATAGGATTGTATGATATGATTAATAATAAAATGCTAGCAAACCTAACACAAAAGACAAAAAAATATTGAACATAACATACTTGCACATATACACCTCTAGAGTACTCCCACTTTGGTTGCCTTTGGAAAATAAAGTAGTCATGTCCCTCGAAAATAGGGACGCTTTAGAAAAGACCCTTAAATCAAAAGAACATAGTCCCTCGATGACCCTACAATGTTGCCTTTCGGTAAATTATCTAGTCCCTTAAACAAAATTGCTAAAGAGTCTCTATATATTTCCTTTATGACTGTACGATGACCCACGAATGTCCCTCATACATCCAAACTACTATGGCTACCTGTTGTACCCCAAAATTTACCCTCTCATGTTTCCCAAAGTCTTCCCCCTGCATGGTTGATCACAAACTCTTACCTAAGGAAAAGGAAAATTTTTGAGTGGTGCTTTACGTACATTTCGATTGGGATTCTGAAAGACCCTTCGATTGGTGTTCTGAAGGAGCCTTTCGATTGTCATTCTGTCAAGCTCTTCGATTGGCATTATGGACAAGTACTTCGATTGGCATTCTGAAAGACCTTTCGATTGTCATTCTGTAAGACCCTTCGATTGGCATTCTGAAGGAGCACTTCGATTGGCATTCTGAAAGACCTTTCGACTGTCATTCTGAAAGACCCTTCGATTGGCATTCTGAAGGAACATTTTGATTGGCATTATGGACAAGCACTTCGATTGGCATGCCAAGGGAACCTTCGATCCAGCATTGTGGCCAGGCAGCTTCGACAGGCATGTGAACCATGTCCTTCGATTAGTATGAACAACACCTTTCGATTGGCTTGTTAACAAAGCCATCAAGAGGGCACTCAAACATGTCCAGGTACACTGAACATGAGAAAATGGCATGTTCCCCTTGCAAATATAGAAATAATTAAATGCTGTTTGTGGATTTAATTCCTGAGTTAAAGGCCAGATTCTTGCCTTTTCTGTTCCTGAAGAGCTGATTCGACCAGAGTGACTCTTTTCAAATCAAGCAGTCGAAGCAGAGGAAGTCCATTCGAAGGAGGAAACTTAGGACCAATCGAAGGACAAGGCCTGAAGGCATTCAAAAGTCAGAAGCATCCAGGTTCATTCAAGGGACACGAATGTTTCAAAAAAGGAAATTATTTAATGTGTCTGATTCTCGTCTCATGGCTTTAATGGCCTGTTTAATGGCTGTCTCTTGCCAATACTGCACCCTCACACCCCTATAAATACAGAGGCCAGCATACATATCCAAGACACACGAAAATATACAGAAAAAATAGAGAAAAGAAGCAAGGAGAGCTTGGAGATACGCTGCCAAAAGTCATCAGCACTTCCAAGAAGCCATACCCAATCCTTGCACCAGCCAGAGCTGCCACCCAACGAACACCCCCACCCTCAGAACTACAGATCGAAGCACCTCTGTTTGGTAAAAAAGGATCTAATCTCAAAACTCATTTTTAAATTCATTTTGATTGCATATTCATATTATTACTACTGTTTGTGAACGATTTAATGTGCTACATATAAGCTACAGCGTAGAGATGAGATTGTGCCATTGCTTGGGCACAATCTGAGTTTCTCCTTCGAATCCCACGATAAAACAAACCCAGAGCCAGATTCAGCAGGTGCGAATAAGAGAGAGATTCGAACCAGGGGGGTAAACCCCCCCCCCCCCCCCCCCCCCCTTGACCTTTAACATATGTTTCGTTTCTTGCAGGAAATACATTCTCAGATTCCTGTTCAGAGTTTCGAAGCTCAGCAACTTCGAACTGGACCCAGGATTTCCAGATCAAAGGATGGCATGTCTAGATCGAATACCCTCAGAGTGCAGCCCCCCATGCACCTTCGATCAAGACTCTTCACTGGGTCAAAAGACAGCATGCACCTCTTTCGACCCAGACCTCCAGAATTATATTTTTTTCTTGTTTTGCTGCCTGGCCCATTTGTACTTTGTTTACTTTATTTTTGTTTATTTCTTTTAGTTTGTTTTTTTGTCTAATCAACATAAAAATCATAAAAATAAATAACTTAGAATTAGGATTTAATTTAGTTAATTATTTTAACTTATTTTCTTCAATTTTAAAATCAGTAGACTTAGGATTTATTTGAATTCAATCCTTTTCATAAAAAATGCAAAAAATAGCGTAGGATTTACATAAAAAAATAGCGTAGGATTTACAATTCCCGCACTTTAAATTCCTGTACATATACTATTTAGATGTGTGCTAACTAGGATTGCATGACAAGATTAACTCTTAAATTAAAATCAACAGTAGCTCACCATAACATGTACAAAGATAATATAACTGAAAATTGACACACTTTCACATGCCACTCCTAGGGTACACCTCACTTGGTTGCCTCGAGCATGGTCATTAAGTATAGGATGTTTTAGAGGCCGTCCTCTCGTCCCAAGATCATAAGTTGCCTCGAAATGGTTGCCTCGATAAAAAATGATCTAAGACATTAGAATTACCACTAAAGCGTCCTAACGTTGCTTTAGTGACCACACGTCCCTAAAATCGAATTGACCTGAAAAACTCCAACGACGGTGCTACCTACTCCTCAATAGTGGGATAACACTGTCTCAAGGACAGTTGCACAATTAAAATTCCTTTTTTGAGTAGGTAGAGGTTCTTAAGTACTTGCTCCTTTTAAAAAACAAAACAAATTTTTCGCACTTACACTTTCTTCAAAACAACAAACTGTTTTCAAAACCCACAATCACAAAGAAAAGCAAACTTTTGAAAACATAGTGAGCAAGTACCTAAGAGCCCATGGATAACCACGGATAGAAAGGGTGCTAACACCTTCCCTTTCTATAATCTACCTCCCGAACCCGAGAAACAATCTCAAAAAGGAATTTTTCTGTGCTTTTGTCCTTTCCTTGTTGGATAAAATAAAAGACGGTGGCGACTCTTGCTTACCGCGACACTTTGCAAAAACAAACGCAAATGCGAACCAGCATTAAGAAACAGTCAGTTCTCGTTCCCACCGATCACAGAACTGGCGACTCTGCTGGGGACTATTTTATAAGTGAGGTGTACCTTAGGATTAGATCACCTGTGTTTTTCAATTGTATTCTTTGTATGCTTTAAATTTTGTGGGTTTGTATCGGAGTTCTATAGATCCTAACCCGGATCTGGGGATACCCTTTAGGTAAGTAGCAACAAACTGTGAGAGAACTGTGCGGGGTATACCGACACAGTTGAAACAGTAGCTACGTTGATGTGGCACTTTGGTGAGTACCGGTAACCCTTGAGTTAAGTCAGGGAGAGTACGGGGCCGCCGCGTGGTGTCGTGAAGCATCAATTGACCTTAGAACCTTACTTGACCATCTTGGCCTTTTTAGGGGCAGTGAGATGACCGACTTTGGTGCAGTCCAAAGTTGGTAGATACTCGATACTACACTCATTGAGGGTTGTTTTCTTGGAATATTTTGGTCGCCAGTTAAGTGGCTAAACCAAAACAATGAACATAGAAAACAATCCAATGATATTGAGCTCCTTAGAACCCGATTACTATTTTAGGACATGTTGAGCCAACTAAACTTCAAGAGGGTGCTTACCTACGAACCCCATGCAAGCCTAAACCTAAGGACTTGTTTGCTTTGTTTGAATATGACTGTCTGTATATACACTTGCTTACTTTTTGCATACATGACATCATAAAGCATCATATGCATCTGCTAACCATTTCAAGGGTTTAGATCTTCGTCTTTGTTCCTGTTTTGCAGGACATGGAGTCTCTCCGCGGGAAAACAATTCAATTCAACCTTGTAAGGATCCCTCCTCAACTTAAGGAGCTTACATCCAGGATCCCCGAGAGTTCTCTCTTCAGTGAAAGACATGGTAGACTCCTCAGCTTGGTCAACACCAACATTGAAGAAGATATGATGAAAGTTCTCTTCCAGTTCTTTGACCCCCTACACCACTGTTTCACATTCCCTGATTATCAATTGGTGCCTACTTTGGAGGAATTTTCTCAACTCCTGAGAATTCCTATTCTTAGTCAACTACCCTACAACGGTACGGAAAAGGAACCAAAACTTGAAGGTGTTGCTTAAGCGTTACGTTTGCAACCATCTGACATCAAGGGGCATTGGGAAACCAGAAGTGGTATTAAGGGATTCTTGGCAAAGTTTCTGTTTGAGAAGGCACAAGAATGCTGGAATTCTCTTGATCTATAAGCCTTTGAAGAGATCGTGGCACTCCTTATCTATGGGTTGGTGTTGTTCCCAAATCCTGATCAACTTATAGATATGAATGCTGTCAAGATTTTCATATCCCAGAATCCCATACCTACATTGCTTGGGGACATCCTCCACTCATTTTACACAATGAGGAAAAGAGGTGTTCTCATGTGCTGTACTCCTCTCCTAGCAAGGTGGTTTATTTCTCACCTTCCACAATCAGTTTTGAAGAATGAGAAGGGTTTAAGGTGGTCACAACGATTGATGACCCTCACACATTCTGATATACATTGGTGTTCTCGGTCCAGAGAAAATGTCACCATCATTGATCATTATGGAGAATTTCCTAATGTTCCTTTACTTGGAATTAGGGGAGGCATTACCTACAACCCCTATCTACCTTTGAGACAATTTGGATATGCTCGGAGGAATGGCCCTCATGACATGCTGATTCTTGACATAGTTTTTGACTTCGACAACGATGCGCAATGACTTTGACAAAGGTTCATCAGAGCTTGGAGGATGCCTAACAAGGTGGATAGTAAGACACTGGGGCATAAGAATTCCATCCCCCTTGAGCCTTACCTCAAGTGGGTACGAACCCGCTCCCAGAATCTTATGATGCCATATCCTCACATTCTCCCCTTGATCAAAGAGCCTGTTATGGAAGGTGAGGTTCCATGCGCCATCCTACATCCTGACATGCCAACATCATGGGAAGAAATGCAAAAGAGTTGGATCCAACTCAAGAAAGAACGAAATGCTTTTGAAGCCAACTTATATGCCAGTGAGAAGAAGGTTTTGGAGCTTACCCGCCGACTTCACGAGGAAGAGACACTCAACACTTACATCGCTCCAAAAAGGATGCGCAATGTCTTTTTACATTAAGAATTTTGTAATATTTTGCCCATGGGGCACTTATGTACTAAACAAATTTCTTCTTAATATGACGTGTGTTCTTTTTTGTCTGCAACAAATTTGAATTTTTGAACCCTTGAATGCATTACATAAATAGCATACCATTCATCATATACATAACAGGTACCCTTGTACAGGTCTCTTATCTTCTTCGCTGTTTATTTCAGCAATCATCATGTCTACTGAAACTTCCACTGAGCAAGCTATCAAGGCCCTCCAGGCCCAGAATGCCCAATTTCAAGAGTTGGTCATGAGCCTAGCAAAGGGTCAGCAGGACCTGAAGACCCTGATTCTGAAAGAGAGGAAGAAGAAGAAAAAGAGGACCATCCTGTTCAATACTGGACGCAGGTTTAGAAATGGGCTGCACGACGAAGTTGATCTGACCACCCCATCTGAAGGGAAAGATAATCCACAAGAAAGGAGGGCTCCTAGCCCTATAGTCTCCGACAACGAGACAGACTATGATGAAGAACAATATCCTCCTGCTGAGGATAAGTACAAACAACTGGAAGACCGTTTGAACGCCATGGAAATACAGAAGGTACCCGGTCTGGACTTCAGAGATTTGGGTTTATCATCTGGGGTGGTGATTCCCCATAAGTTCAAGGCGCCTGCCTTTGCCAAGTATGATGGAGCTTCCTGTCCAAAACTGCACCTCCGGTCATATGTGAGGAAGATCCAACCTTACACTGCTGATAAGAACTTGTGGATCCATTTCTTTCAAGACAGTCTTTCAGGGACTCAGCTTGAGTGGTTCTATCAGTTGGACGGAGCCAGTATCCGCAACTGGGAGGATTTGGCTGCTGCGTTCTATAGGCAGTATCAATATAACTCCGACCTCGCTCCTACGCGTACCCAACTCCAGGGTATGTCAATAGGGGCGGGTGAAGGATTTAAAGAGTATGCTCAAAAATGGAGAGACCTGGCCGGAAGGGTGCAACCACCTTTGGCTGATCGTGAACTGGTTGATATGTTTCTGGGGACCCTGTCTGGTCCGTTCTTTAATCGTCTGATTGGAAGCTCCTCAGCCGGATTTACAGACCTCATCTTAACTGGTGAGAGGGTTGAAGCGAGTATTAAAGCTGGGAAGATACAGAAGGGTGCCTCATCGAGCACCGAGAAGAAACCATTCAAGAAAGAGTCCAGTGCTGTCTACAGTTCAAGAAGACAGAGTAGACCTGAACACCGCCAAGCTATCAATGCGGTTGTTATTTCAAAACCTACTGGTGCTCCTCAGCATCACAACCAACAAAGGGAAGAGAGACCTCGAAGGTAACTCACTTATCTCAACCTGACTTTGTCTCAGATATTGCCACAGTTGCTGAGTACCAATCTGGTGACTCTAAGGGAAGCCCCAAAGAATCCAAACACAACGTCATTAAAGTATAACCCCAACGCCCGCTGCGCTTATCACTCTGAGAGCCCGAGGCATAACACAGATGATTGTTGGAGTCTGAAAAACAAGGTTCAAGACCTAATCGATGCAAAGGAGATTGCGTTTGAGGCGCCCGAGAGGCCTAATGTTGTGACTGCTCCCATGCCCAAGCATGGAGTGAATGCTGTAGAGGAAGACTTGTTCGTAGTTTCTGTGGATGATGTTATTACCCCTCTGATGACTATCAAGAAGAACCTGTTGCTAGTCAGTTTATTTCCAGGCTATGGTGAAGGTTTCCCTATGTGTTCTGCTTTACCTACTGGTTTCCCATCTCTGAAGTCAGGTGTCCAGAACCTGATGGATAGTAAAGAGATTCTTTTTGAGAAGACTGCTGTTCCACCCGTTCATTCTGAAGAAGTTTCCATTATTACCATTTTCGACAATTCTTCCAAGGCTCCCTCGAGGACGCTTGTTAGAATTACATCTGTTCCGAAGACCGCACCTATAATCATCATTGTTCTGGGGCCCATCCCCTATACATCTGACAAAGCTGTCCCTTGGCACTATGGGGAAGATGTTTATGTTCTTGGAGTTAAGCAAGAGTTCGGTGCTGATACCGGTGTCAACAACGTTACAGGACCTGCCAAAGTCACCCGCAACGGTAGACTTTTCTCACCTGATATTGCTCCACCAGCCGTCCGAAGACCTGTTGTCATTAAGCCTGCAAGTGTACCTGCTGCCATTCCTGATCAAGTCCCTGTTCCTACCCCTGTCACCGAGTCATCTAACACTCGGGGCAAAGGGATCACCACTGATATGCCTGCCCAGACGGAGGCGCCAAAGACAATCAATGTTGAAGCTTCCAAACAGGAGATGGAAGAGATTCTGAAGATTATTAAGAAGAGTGATTATAATGTAGTTGAGCAACTGGGGCAAACCCCATCCAAGATTTCTATATTATCACTGCTGTTGTGTTCAGAGGCCCATGCCAAGGCTCTGATTACCTTCCTAAAGACGGCCCACGTACCACAAGAGACATCAGCTGATTAATTTACCGATTGTGTGGCCAATTTAACTGCTGATAATGGTTTGGGTTTCTCTGACGCTGATCTAACTGCTAAAGGGAAGAACCATAATGATGCCCTGCATGTCTCTATTGAATGCAGGGGCACTACTCTTGCACATGTGTTAGTTGACACTGGTTCCTCATTAAACGTCTTGCCAAAGAAAGCTCTAGACAGGCTGGATTGCGAAGGTTTGGAGCTAAAGCCGAGTAACATTGTTGTCCGGGCCTTTGATGGGTCTAAGAGGATGGTGCATGGTGAGGTTGATATTCCAATCAAGGTTGGTTCTCAGGTCTTCAATTCTACATTTTACGTGATGGACATTCGGCCGTCCTATTCTTGTTTGCTGGGTCGTCCGTGGATCCACAAAGCTGGAGCCGTAACCTCAACGCTCCACCAGAAGTTGAAGTACCCGGTCAGAGGGAAGATTGTGACAGTTCAAGGGGAGGAGGAATACATGGTCAGCCACCTCAACTCGTTCCGATACGTAGAGATGGATGGGGAGTTCATTGAGACCCCATTTCAACACTTTGAAGAGGTTCCTCAAACATTGGCATCAGCTGAGACTGTGATGGAAGATTCTCCTATGAAGATGGCTTCTTTAAAGGATGCCCAGGCTGTTATTGAGAAGGGTGAGTATGCAAACTGGGGCCGACTTCCTGATTTCACTCAGAAGACTAACAAGTTTGGGTTGGGTTTCACTGCAGAAGCTCAAAGGGCTGTTTGAAGTGCAAGGATCGGAAGACCTCCTGTGTTCATCAGCAACTCGGGAGTAAATGCCATCGAAGATGACGTGGAGGAGTCTGAATTCGATAGCTGGATCTATCCTACGACCAACGGTGGACCAAACAACTGGATAGAAAAGGATTTCATCCCTATTACTTTTATTACTCAGTAATGAACTCTTTGTTTTGAATTTGTAATAGACAATATTGTAAAACTTTATGGCCCGGTGTCTTACCCGGGGCACCGTGGCTTCGTTTGTGAGGGCTTTTGTGTGCCACTTTCATATATCATTAATAAAAGCATTGGACGTTTTGCATTTCAAATTTTGAACTCCTTGTCTTTCCTTATTATATATTGCAAAACAGTTATTTTACACACACTCACATATACAGGTCCCAATCCACTCTGGATCTCACTGGTAACGATTCTGCTACTGCCAGTTATGACTTCGAAAATCCGATCAACTTAGCCGAAGCCGAAGGTGAAGATGATTGCAAAGTGCCTGTTGAACTTGCGAGACTGCTACTTCAGGAAGAGAGGGCCATTCAGCCACATGAAGAGCTAGTAGAAGCAGTGAATCTGGGTACTGAGACAGACAAAAAGGAAGTCAAGATCGGTGAAAATCTAGAGCTTAGTGTGAAACAATGGTTGATTCAGATGCTGCATGACTACGTGGAAATCTTTGCCTGGTCTTACGAAGATATGCCTGGGTTGGATACCGACATTGTGGTTCATCGCCTGCCTACCAAGGAAGACTGTCCTCCGGTAAAACAGAAAGTTCGCCGTATGCGTCCATAAATGTCTGAGAAAATCAAGGCCGAAGTTATGAAACAGTTTGATGCCGGTTTTCTAGCAGTAACTTCTTACCCTCAGTGGGTCGCCAATGTGGTTCCAGTGCCGAAGAAAGATGGTAAGGTCAGAACGTGTGTTGATTACAGAGATTTGAACAGGGCAATCCCTAAGGATGACTTCCCTCTGCCTCACATCGACGTTCTGGTTGACAATACTGCTCAGCACAAGGTATTCTCCTTTATGGACGGTTTCTCCGGTTATAATCAGATAAAAATGGCTCCCGAAGACATGGAGAAGACCACCTTTGTTACTCAGTGGGGCACCTTTTGTTACAAGGTCATGCCTTTTGGGTTGAAAAATGCTAGGGCAACATATCAGTGTGCCATGGTTGCTTTGTTTCATGACATGATCCATCATGAGATTGAAGTATACGTCGACGATATGATTGCGAGGTCCCAAACTGAGGAGGAACACCTTGACCATCTACAGAAGCTGTTTGACCGGTTGAGGTTGTACAAGTTGAGATTGAACCCAAACAAATGCACCTTCGGGGTGCGGTCCAGTAAGCTGCTGGGTTTCGTTGTAAGCGACAAAGGTATTCAAGTGGACCCTGCCAAGGTAAAATCCATACAAGAGATGCCAGCTCCCAAGACAGAGAAAAAGGTCAGAGGCTTTCTAGGACGATTGAACTACATTGCCTGATTCATCTCACATCTAACTGCTACTTGTGAGCTAATCTTCAAGCTGTTGAAGAAAGATCAAGTGGTACGTTGGAACAATGAATGCCAGGCCGCTTTCGAAAGAATCAAAGAGTATCTCCAGGAACCACCCATTATTATGCCACCAGTAGAAGGGAGACCTCTAATCTTATACTTGACAGTACTTGACAACTCAATGGGGTGTGTGCTGGGGCAGCATGATGAGTCTGGCCGAAAAGAGCATGCTATTTATCACCTTAGCAAAACGTTTACCGACTGTGAGACCCGATAATCACTGCTCGATAAAACTTGCTGCGCTTTGGCATGGGCTGCTCGCCGGCTGAGACAATACATGCTGACTCACACTACTCTATTGATTTTAAAGATGGATCCAATCAAATATATCTTCGAAAAGCCCGCCTTGTCCGGAAGAATAACAAGATGGCAGATGATCTTGACTAAGTATGACATACAGTACACGACTCAAAAAGCAATCAAGGGAAGTGTATTGGCAGACCATTTGGTACATCAGGAAATGGATGATTACCAGTCTATGAACTTTGAATTCCCGGACGAGAATATCATGTTGATAACTGATTGTGAAACACCTGGACCGGATGAAGGACCTGAGGAAGGATCCCGATGGTCTATGTACTTTGATGGAGCTTCAAACGCTTTGGGTAATGGCATTGGCGCTGTAATCATATCTCCTAAAGGCTCTCATACTCCATTTACCGCCCGACTGTGTTTCAACTGCACCAACAACATGGCGGAGTATGAAGCATGCATTATGGGTCTGCGAGCTACAATTGACCTAAGGATTAAGTTTCTGAGTGTCTTAGGAGATTCCGCTCTCGTGATCAGCCAGATCAAAGGAGAGTGGGATACGAAACACCCGAATCTTATCACTTACAAAGAGTATGTGTTGACGTTGCTTCCCCACTTCGAGGAGATAACTTTTGAACACTTCCCAAGGGAGGAGAATCAGTTGGCGGACACGTTGGCTACGATGTCTTCTATGTTCAAAGTCAAGTGGGACAACGAGGCCCCCTAGATCATTATTTGGAAATTGGATGAACCTGCACATTGCTGTGATCTTGAGACCGAAGAGGTAACAGAAAAGCCTTGGTATCATGAAGTGAAGAGGTACCTTGAAACTCAAGAATACCCCGAGGGTGCATCTGTTAATGACAAGAAGTTTCTGAGAAGGTTTGCGGCAAAGTTCTTCATCAGCAATGGCATTCTTTACAAACGTAACCATGATTCAACCTTACTGCATTGCGTGGATAAAATTGAAGCAGAAAGGATCATGGCAGAGCTGCATGGAGGTACTTTTGGAACTCATTCCAGTGGACATACCATGGCAAAGAAAATCCTTCGGGCAGGATATTACTGGTCCACAATGGAAGCTGACTGTTATCAGCATTCTCGGACATGTCACAAGTGCCAGGTCTATGCTGATAAGGTGCACATTCCTCCAGTTCCTCTGAATGTCTTGACAACACCTTGGCCTTTTGCAATGTGGGGCATTGATATGATCGGCGAAATCAGACCTACGGCATCCAACGAGCATCGTTTCATCCTGGTAGCGATTGATTACTTTATGAAGTGGGTTGAAGCAGCTTCCTTTGCTACGGTCACCAAGAACGTCGTGGCACAGTTCATTCGGCACAACCTGATCTATCGGTATGGTGTACCAGAGAGGATTATTATGGATAATGGTACCAATCTTAACAACAAGATGATCACTGAGCTCTGCGAGCAATTCAAGATACAACACCACAACTCTTCTCCCTACCGGCCGAAGATGAATGGGGCTGTCGAAGCAACAAATAAGAACATTAAGAAGATTGTGCAGAAGATGACAGTGACATACAAAGATTGGCACGAGATGTTACCATTTGCTCTTCATGGGTACCGTACCTCAGCACGAACGTCAACAGGGGCAACGCCCTATTCCTTGGTTTATGGCATGGAAGCAGTTTTTCCTATTGAAGTTCAGATACCCTCTCTTCGGATCATGAAAGATGCAGGTTTGAGTTAAGATGACTGGATCCAGACCCGGCTTGATCAATTGAATCTAATCGACGAAAAGAGACTTACTGCTATTTGTCATGGTCAGACGTACCAAAAACGAATGATCTAGGCATTTAACAAGAAAGTCAGACGACAAGAGTATCAAGTTGGGAACCTGGTAATCAAGCGCATCATTCTACCTCAAGGTGATCCCAGGGGCAAATGGACCCCTACTTACGAAGGGCCATTTGTGGTTAAGAACATCTTCTCAGGAGGAGCGATGGTTTTAACCACCATGGATGGTGACGACCTTCCTCACCCCGTCAATGCAGACATAGTAAAAAGATACTACGCATAATCAAAGACCCACTAGGTTGACTGGCCTAGGCAAAAATAAGGGCTTCCCGGCGAACCAAAAGGGTTCGGGCAAAAATAAGGGATGAAAAAAAAAAATCTGTACACCCGGCAAGTCGAAAACCTGAAAAGGCGGCTTGGGCAAAAATGGGTATCTCGGTGGACTGAAAACCCGAAAGGGCGGTCCAGGCAAAAGTTAGGGATAAGCGTAACACTATGTCTCATTGGATCACCCTGCATCCAGACTTTGGTATCAACTATCAGGCTCGGACGACACCAATCAATCAGATTCATCTCCAACTAAGCAGCAAAGTGATGAGACAGTTGAAGATATAAAGGCAATAGCAGAGTTGGAACCCAGTGGGACTATTCACATAGCTGTTTTGTTTTCACAAATTGTATAAATCCTATTTGTTCGGCGGTGTTCTCTTACTAGGACGTCAACCTCTTGTACAAAACGCCTATTTATAGGCCAAACTTCAAAAATCAATACAAATTCATTTTCAGACAAATTTCGAACTGTTTTCCCTTTATCTGTTTTGTTTTGCAAAGAACGTCCAATGTTCATTTTTGATATATGCATTTGACATTAATTGCTGCTCATAAATATTCACATACGAAACAAAGGACTAATTACGGGTGATATCAGAAACAGGGGCAATAAGATTTGTCCGAGCTTTCTAGTTGCTCTGTCCACCAAGGTACCGAGGTATATTCCGCTGAAGAATATGGCTAAGATACCTTCACTCCCCGGAGAATAAAAATAGTAATGGTAGTACTCCCCACTGAGACTTGCAACCATGAACAAATCAACAAGACTCTTCCCAAGCAGAGTTGATCTACCATCAGCCCGAAATGGCTTGGTATCCCTATATGGTCTTAATATTCCTCAACGGAGTATAAGAATGTTCCCCAGCGGAATACAAGATACCCCCATTGGAGCCGTTTCCCCAGCGCAGTCTAAAAAAGGTTCCCCGCCAGGATTAAATCATCTTACCCAGTAGATTCTGGAAACTCATCCCCTGTAGAGTACAAGATAAATCTTCCCAGCCAAACTCAGAAGGTTATCCTCAGCAAGTTGCAACTGAAAGATCATCCCTAGCAAAGTTCTTTCTTTCCCCAAGCAGGACTTCTATCCTCAACAGATTCAATATCTCCAGCAACGGTAATCCATCCCCAGTGGAGTTCATCATTGAAACCCCCAACAGAGCTTATCAATGGAATCCCCAGCGGAGTTATCGTTAAAATCATCAGCAAAACATATCTCCCCCACAAAGTAATTCCCCAACGAAGTCATCCTCTCCTGCAGATTTATTCTTGCAATCATCTTCATTCGTCATCCCCAGCGGAACTGAAGAATTGAACTCTATTCTCCAGCAAGTTATCCGGGATTTATTTTCCCCAGCTAAAACATTACATTTCCATACATCATGATACATGCATAAATGCATCATACCACACAATCTCATTTATGTTGAGAACATCATTGCTTAATCCATATCATGCATTGCATATGATTGACCTTCACCTTTTAGGAAGGACACAGTTAAATTCTCATCCATATCAAAAGACCTTCTCTGGTCCAGTTAAATCGATTCCTAAAGATGCCGATACAGTTGAAGATATTCCAAGACCTTGTCTAAATCAGTTAAATCGATTCCTAAAGATTTTTCTGAGGCGAAGCCAGTCAATGGAGACAAAATCAGTTAAATCGATTCCTAAAGATTTTTCTGAGGTGAAGCCAGTCAATGGAGACAAAATCAGTTAAATCGATTCCTAAAGATTTTTTTGAGACGAAGCCAGTCAATGGAGATAAAATCAGTTAAATCGATTCCTAAAGATTTTTCTGAGACGAAGCCAGTCAATGGAGACAAAATCAGTTAAACCGATTCCTAAAGATTTTTCTGAGGTGAAGCCAGTCAATGGAGATAAAATCAGTTAAATCGATTCCTAAAGATTTTTCTGAGACGAAGCCAGTCAATGGAGACAAAATCAGTTAAATCGATTCCTAAAGATTTTTTTGAGGCGAAGCCAGTCAATGGAGACAAAATCAGTTAAATCGATTCCTAAAGATTTTTCTGAGATGAAGCCAGTCAATGGAGACAAAATCAGTTAAATCGATTCCTAAAGATTTTTCTGAGACGAAGCCAGTCAATGGAGACAAAATCAGTTAAATCGATTCCTAAAGATTTTTCTGTGGCCAAACCCGTCAACGAAGACAGAACCACCTACCAACAATTTCCAAATGGCATCTGTAAGCTCATTCCCGACATCACAATGCTAATACTACACCATGCGAGTGCAAATTTCTGGGCACTCTAGTGTTCAATCATCTTCCACCTTCGGATCACTAAAGGCACGCAAGCCAATCTACATCCTCAGGTTTAAGAAGATTGAACAGGGGAAACTGTTGTACCCCAAAATTTACCCTCTCATGTTTCCCAAAGTCTTCCCCCTGCATGGTTGATCACAAACTCTTTCCTAAGGAAAAGGAAAATTTTTGAGTGGTGCTTTACGTACATTTCGATTGGCATTCTGAAAGACCCTTCGATTGGTGTTCTGAAGGAGCCTTTCGATTGGCATTCTGTCAAGCTCTTCGATTGGAATTATGGACAAGTACTTCGATTGGCATTCTGAAAGACCTTTCGATTGTCATTCTGTAAGACCCTTCGATTGGCATTCTGAAGGATCACTTCAATTGGCATTCTGAAAGACCTTTTGATTGTCATTCTGAAAGACCCTTCGATTGGCATTCTGAAGAAACATTTCAATTGGCATTATGGACGAGCACTTCGATTGGCATGCCAAGGGGACCTTCGATCCAGCATTGTGTCCAGGCAGCTTCGACAGGCATGTGAACCATGTCCTTCGATTAGTATGAACATCACATTTCGATTGGCTTGTTAACAAAGCCATCAAGAGGGCACTCAAACATGTCCAGGTACACTGAACATGAGAAAATGACATGTTTCCCTTGCAAATATAGAAATAATTAAATGCTGTTTGTGGATTTAATTCCTGAGTTAAAGGCCAGATTCTTGCCTTTTCTGTTCCTGAAGAGCTGATTCGACCAGAGTGACTCTTTTCAAATCAAGCAGTCGAAGCAGAGGAAGTCCATTCGAAGGAGGAAACTTAGGACCAATCGAAGGACAAGGCCTGAAGGCATTCAAAAGTCAGAAGCATCCAGGTTCATTCAAGGGACACGAATGTTTCAAAAAAGGAAATTATTTAATGTGTCTGATTCTCGTCTCATGGCTTTAATGGCCTGTTTAATGGCTGTCTCTTGCCATTATTGCACCCTCACACCCCTATAAATACAGAGGCCAACATACATATCCAGGACACACGAAAATATACAGAAAAAATAGAGAAAAGAAGCAAGGAGAGCTTGGAGATACGCTGCCAAAAGTCATCAGCACTTCCAGGAAGCCATACCCAATCCTTGCACCAGCCAGAGCTGCCACCCAGCGAACACCCCCACCCTCAGAACTACAGATCGAAGCACCTCTGTTTGGTAAAAAAGGATCTAATCTCAAAACTCATTTTTAAATTCATTTTGATTGCATATTCATATTATTACTGCTGTTTGTGAATGATTTAATGTGCTACATATAAGCTACAACGCAAAGATGAGATTGTGCCATTGCTTGGGCACAATCTGAGTTTCTCCTTCGAATCCCAGGATAAAACAAACCCATACCCAGATTCAGCAGGTGCGGATAAGAGAGAGATTCGAACCAGGGGGGTAAAATCCCCCCTGGACCTTTAACATGTGTTTCGTTTCTTGCAGGAAATACATTCTCAGATTCCTGTTCAGAGTTTCGAAGCTCAGCAACTTTGAACTGGACCCAAGATTTCCAGATCGAAGGATGGCATGTCCAGATCGAATACCCTCAGAGTGCATCCCCCCATGCACCTTCGATCAAGACTCTTCACTGGGTCGAAAGACAGCCTGCACCTCTTTCGACCCAGACCTCCAGAATTATATTTTTTCTTGTTTTGCTGCCTGGCCCATTTGTACTTTGTTTACTTTGTTTTTGTTTATTTCTTTTAGTTTGTTTTTTTTGTCTAATCAACATAAAAATCATAAAAATAAATAACTTAGAATTAGGATTTAATTTAGTAAATTATTTTAACTTATTTTCTTCAATTTTAAAATCAGTAGACTTAGGATTTATTTGAATTCAATCCTTTTCATAAAAAATGCAAAAAATATTAGGAATGTTTTAGAATTAATTTTAATCAGTTTTTTTATTAATTGAATTTGACTTAATTGAACATTTAGCATTTTCCCAAAAAAAAAAATAAAACAACAAAAGTTCGTATTCTTAGGATTTTTTTTAGATTCACACGCGTTTATTTTATTGTAACTGCTTACTGGGATGTAATAGCTTAAACTAAGACCTTTTTCTTTACTGCTTTTATTTCCTCAATTTTTGGACATGTAAATAATCCCCCTCCCCGAAGCTTTGTAATAGCGTAGGATTTACAATTCTCGCACTTTAAATTCCTGTACATATACTGTTTAGATGTATGCTAACTAGGATTGCATGACAAGATTAACTCTTAAATTAAAATCAACAGTAGCTCACCATAACATGTACAAAGATAATATAACTGAAAATTGACACACTTGCACATCCCACTCCTAGGGTACACCTCACTTGGTTGCCTCGAGCATGGTCATTAAGTATAGGATGTTTTAGAGGTCGTCCTCTCGTCCCAAGATCATAAGTTGCCTCGAAATGGTTGCCTCGATAAAAAATGTTCTAAGACATTAGGATTACCACTAAAGCGTCCTAACGTTGCTTTAGTGACCACACGTCCCTAAAATCGAATTGACCCGAAAAACTCCAGCGACGGTGCTACCTACTCCTCAATAGTGGGATAACACTGTCTCAAGGACAGTTGCACAATTAAAATTCCTTTTTTGAGTAGGTAGAGGTTCTTAAGTACTTGCTCCTTTTAAAAAACAAAACAAATTTTTCGCACTTACACTTTCTTCAAAACAACAAACTGTTTTCAAAACCACAATCACAAAGAAAAGCAAACTTTTGAAAACATAGTGAGCAAGTACCTAAGAGCCCGTGGATAACCACAGATAGAAAGGGCGCTAACACCTTCCCTTTCTATAATCTACCTCCCGAACCCGAGAAACAATCTCGAAAAGGAATTTTTCTGTGCTTTTGTCCTTTCCTTGTTGGATAAAATAAAAGACGGTGGCGACTCTTGCTTACCGCGACACTTTGCAAAAACAAACGCAAACGCGAAGCAACATTAAGAAACAGTCAGTTCTCGTTCCCACCGATCACACTACCTACTCACTAATAGTAGGCTAGCCTTGTCTAAAGGAAATGAGGAAAATAACGACCTTTTGAGTAAAAGTAGATAGCTGTTAGATGCTTGCTCAAAAACAAATTTTCACACTTATACAAAACAAATTTCAAAAACATTTTCAAAAGCTTTATCAACACTCTTAAGGACCGATACAAGAGTTATCATAAAGCAAATCGCCGCACTAAGGGCTTTCAAAATACTTTTAAAAACACACAAAGCACAAGGTATTTTCAAAATGAGCTAAGCATCTAAGAGCCCGTAGATAACTACGGATGGAAAGGGTGATAACACATTTCCTTTCTATAATCTACCCCCCTTACTCAGAAATAATCTCGAAAGGTCTTTTTCTGTTCTTTTCACGCTTTCCTTTGTTGGATAAAAGAAAAATCGGTGGAGACTCTTGCTTACCAAACATTTGCGACCATAAAACACAAAACCAGTATAACAGTCGGTTTTGCCACCGTATTACAGTTATGACTAGTGCAAGTTGGGAAATGTTGAGCAAATGCATGAAACCTAAATTGAGAAAACTTGAATTTTTGGGCTAATAGGCTATTGTTTCAAGGTCCAAACGTGTTTTTCAGCTTATAATGCACCTCAAGACTTGTTCATACACCCCCTTTGGTTTATTATATTTATTTATTATTTTTATTGGAAGTGTTTGTTGGCAACAATTTTGGTAAAACAATGACTTGTTAATATTTTGCTAAATGTCTTAACATTTGGAGCAAAACTGTTTTGAATGATGTCAAAGCAGATGTCTTAACATATGCCTACTGAACTAATCTCAACCATAAATCAGTTAAGTTTTTTGTTTCCTGTTTTCATGCGTGGCATAATTCAGGTTTTGTGATCTACAGGCTGCGAAAAATATGGAGAAATATTTTTCAAATTGCATAATTTTATCTTGGCCTCTTTTTATGGAAATATTCAAAAGGTTTGAATATTTTTTTTTAATCCCAAGCCCAAAGCTTCCCATATATAAGGACTTGCTTCCTTATTCAAAGACAAGCAACTTTTGAAGAATAATACTTTCTTTTTGATTAGAAGTCTAGGCTTTTTATTTGTAATACACTCTAAGTATTAGTTTAAATACTTGAGTTGTTATTTGGATTGTTAATTTTGTATCATTCATAAGCTTTTAAGCATTGAATGATTGAAGTGTTTGAAACTTATTAATTTTGTTAAGTTCTTCACTGTAAGTGATTGAAGGTATTTGAGGTAGGCCTAATACCTAGGTGAGTCTTAGGTAGAAGTTTAGCTCGGGTAGTGATTAAGTGATTAGATTATAAACTGGTTGTTTATTGAGGGTCTATGAATTGATACTATTTAGTGAACTTATCCTTGGCTTGGTAGCCCCCAGAGTAGGTGTTGTTATACACTAAACTGGGTGATCAATCTCTTGTGTTTTTACTGCTTTTGATTTTACTGCACCTTACTTGCAAACAGATATCTGTGTCGTGACATCTCATTCGATATCACATATCTGATATCAGAATTTCAATTGGTATCAGAGAAGGCATCCTGCTCTTTATCTGGGTGAGATCCAGGGAAGATACTTTCTGGTACTATGGACAAGGAAGGGGTATTTGTGAACAGACCACCCATTATGGATGGAAGCAATTATGACTACTGAAAACCATGCATGGTTGCCTTTTTAAAGTCCATAGACAGTAGGGCTTGGAAACATGTTTTAAAAGGATGGAAACACCCTGTCAAATTGGGAGAAAATGAAGAACCTACTTCTAAATTAAAACCTGAAGAAGATTGGTCTAAGGAAGAAGATGAAATTGCTCTTGGAAATTCTAAAGCCTTGAATGCTATATTCAATGGAATTGATAAGAACATTTTCAGGTTAGTGAATACTTGTGAAGTTGCTAAGGATGCATGGGGGATTCTTAAATCTACTCATGAAGGCACATCCAAAGTTTAGATCTCAAAACTTCAGTTACTCACCACAAAATTTGAGAATTTGAGGATGAAAGATGATGAAAGTATAAATGATTTCCATATGAACATCCTTGAAATTGCTAATGCCTCCAGTGCTTTAGGAGAGAAAACACCCGAAGACAAATTGGTGAGAAAGATGCTCAGGTCTCTTCCCAAAAGATTTTATATGAAAGTAACTGCTATAGAAGAAGCCCAAGACATTGATAAAATGAAAGTGGATGAACTTGTTGGACCCCTTCTAACATTTGAATTAAGCATAAATTAAAGATCTGAGAAGAAAAACAAAAGCATAGCCTTTGTATCTAGTACTGAAGATGAAGAAGAAGACTGTGATCTGGATATAGATGGAGGAATATCAAATGCTTTAGCTATGCTTGGAAGATAATTTAATAAAGTGATAAAAAGAATGGACAGGAACCAAAGATCAAATGTCAAGCACATACCATCTGACATCTATAAGTCAAATGACGTGGGAAGAAAAAGGGCTGGAGAAAAATCTTCTCAGGGGAAGGGAATAAAATGTCATGAATGTGAAGGCTTTGGTCACATTAGAGCTGAATGTCCTACATATCTAAAGAAACAGAAGAAGAATCTATCTGTTACTTGGTCTGAAGAGGACTCAGAGAGTGATCTTGAAGAATCTGCCAAATATGTTAAAGCATTGACAGGAAATTATGTATCTGATGAAGAGTCTAGTGATGGGGAACTAACCTTTGATGAGTAAGCTGCTTCATACAAATAATTATGTCTCAGAAGTGCAAAAGTGTGTCTTGAAGGGGAGAAACAGAAATCCATCATAACTCAGCTGAAGGAGGAAAGGGAAAAGCATCTTAAAACTACTTCTGATCTGGAAAGTGAAGTGTGCTCTCTAAATTAAAATCTTGATAGAATGGTCAAATCTCTCAAGATGCTGAATAATAGGTCAACTCATTAGATGAAATTCTCCAAGCAGGAAGAGTGACGGGAGATAAGATGGGTTTAGGTTTCAATGAGAAAAAGGAACCTAATTCAGAAGAGCCTTCATATGTTTCCACTCATGCCAAGCCTAAACCAAAGATGTTGAATCAAATGTCTCAACATGTGGGAAAACATCATGGTAATAAAGGACATTTTGGAAAACATCATGTGAAGAAATAACATAATGGAAAACATCCTTCATTTGTTTCCACACATGCCAAGCCTAAACCAAAGATGTCAAATCAAATGTCTCAACATCATGATAAGAAAGGACATCTTGGGAAACCTCATGTGAAGAAAGGACATCATGGAAAACATCATGAGAAGAAAAAGCTTAATCACACCATAGAGGATCCCCAGCCCTAGAGATGTTATCACTGTGGAAGGCTTGGACATATAAGTCCCTTCTGTTTCAAGCTGTATGGGTATCCTAAAAATACTCCTCCCAAAACTGATTAGACTCCCCAAAATAGAAAAAAGGAGAAACAATGGGTTCCCAAGTCCAAAGTTGGTAGTTTCATTACTCACACCTCTCTCAGAGTATCAACCAAAGATGACTTGTACTTTTACAGTGGCTGTTCTAGACACATGATAAGTGTCAAGAATCTGTTGGTGGATGTCAAATCTCATTCAACCAGTTATGTGACTTTTGGTGATGGAGAAAAAGGAGAAACCAAAGGTGTTGGGAAGCTTGACTGTTCAGGAGTTCCTAAGCTTGATAATGTGTTACTTGTAAAAGGGTTAACAACTAACCTAATAAGTATAAGCCAACTATGTAATCAAGGATTCAAAGTTAACTTCTCCAAGGAAGAATGTCTTGTGTGCAATGAAAAGAATGAATTTATCATGAAAGGAATCAGATCTAAAGACAACTGTTATCTATGGGTTCCTCAAGAGTTAAAACTCTCCTCAACATGTGTTTTAGCCAAAGAGAATGAAGTTAAACTATGGCATAAAAAATTGGGGTACTTGCACTGAAAGGTATGAAGAGAATTATATCTGAAGAAGCAGTAAGAGGGATTCCTAAGCTCAAGATAGAAGAAGGCAGGGTAAGTGGTGACTGTCAAATTGGAAAGCAGACTAAGATGTCACATCAGAAGATTCAACATCTTACTACATCAAAAGTTTTGGAACTTCTTCACATGGACTTGATGGGACCTATGCAGGTTGAATGTCTTGGTGGTAAGAATTATGTCTATGTTGTTGTAGATGACTTTTCTAGATACACATGGATAAACTTTATTAGAGAAAAATAAAAAAAATTTGAAGTGTTCAAAGTTCTTTGTCAAAAACCTCAAAGGGAAAAGGAAAGCCATGTCATAATAATAAGAAGTGATCATGGAAAGGAATTTGAGAATAACAAATTTGTTGAGTTTTGCTCCTCTGAAGGAATCAACCATGAATTCTCTTCTCCCATTACTCCTCAACCGAATGGGATTGTAGAACGCAAGAATAGAACTCTCAAAGAATCTGCCAGAGTCATGATTCATGCTAAGAAGCTACCCTACCATTTTTGGGCCGAAGCAATGAATACTGTGTGCTATATCCATAACATAGTCACTCTAAGGAAAGGCACTTCAGCTACTTTGTATGAAATGGGGAAGGGAAGAAAACCAACTGTTAATTACTCTCATGTTTTTGGAAGTAAATGTTACATCTTAGTTGATCATGAACAAATGAGGAAGATGGATCCCAAGAGTGATTAAGGAATATTCCTGGGATACTCTACAAGCAGCAGAGCATACATAGTTTTTAACTCCAGAACCAAAGTTATGGTTGAGTCAATAAATGTTACTATTGATGATAGAGGATGGAATGTTGAAGAAGATGTCTTAGAATATGTTGGAACATCTTTTCTTGATAGTCCAACTGAATCAAATGACACAAGTATTGATTCTAATCCTCCTCAAGAAGATCCCCAGCCTAGTCACCTCAATAAAGGACCTTCAATTAGAACTCAAAAAGATCATCCTAAGGAGCATATCATAGGAGATCCAAACAAAGGAGTTACTACCAAATCAAGAGAAGGGATTTCAAAATCTTTCTTTGTATAAAAAATTGAGCCTAAGAATGTCAAAGAGGCCCTAACTGATGAGTTCTAGATTATTTCTATGCAAGAGGAGCTGGAACAATTCAGTAGGAATGAAGTTTGGGATCTGGTTCCAAGACCTGATGGAACAAATGTAATTGGTATTAAATGGGTATACAAGAATAAATCTGATGAAAAAGGGGTGGTCACTAGAAATAAGGCAAGGTTAGTTGCACAAGGATACACTCAAATTGAAGGAGTGGACTTTGATGAAACCTTTGCTCCTATGACTAGACTTGAATCAATCAGACTACTGTTGGGAGTTGCATGCATTTTGAAATTTAAATTGTTTCAAATTAATGTAAAGAGTTCCTTCTTGAATGGATACCTAAATGAAGAAGTTTTTGTTGAACAACCAAAAGGATTTGTTGATCCAAGTTTTCCTAAACATGTTTATAAACTGAAGAAAGCTCTGTATGGATTGAAACAAGCTCCAAGAGCTTGGTATGAGAGACTGACAGAATTCCTTGTGGAGAATGGATATAGGAAAGATGGCATAGACAAAACCCTCTTTGTCATATAATAAGAAGGGAAGATTATGATTGCTCAAATCTATGTTGATGATATTGTATTTGGTGGGATGTCAAATGAGATGGTGGAACATTTTGTCAAGCAAATTCAGTCTGAATTTGAAATGAATCTTGTTGGTGAATTAACCTATTTTCTTGGTCTGCAAGTTAAACAAATGGAAGACTCCATATTTTTATCTCAGAGAAAGTATGCCAAGAATATAGTAAAGAAGTTTGGGATGGAGAATGCCTGTCACAAAAGAACCCCTGCTCCCACACATCTGAAGCTGACTAAAGATGAAAAAGAAGTAAGTGTATATTAAAGTCTCTACAGAAGCATGATAGGCAGTCTTCTATATCTCACACCTAACAGACCAGACATTGCCTTTGATGTAGGAGTGTGTGCAAGATATCAAGCTGATCCTAAAATTAGCCATGCCAACCATGTGAAGAGGATTCTTAAATATGTGAATGGGATAAGTGACTATGGTATGCTGTACTCTCATGGATCAAATTCTGCCTTAACTGGTTTTTGTGATGCTGATTGGGCAGGAAGTGCTGATGATAGAAAGAGTACATTAGGAGGATGCTTCTTTCTGGGAAATAATCTCATATCTTGGTTCAATAAGAAGCAAAATTATGTGTCTCTGTCCACTACTGAGGCTGAGTACATTGCTGTAGGAAGTTGTTGTTCTCAATTGGTTTGGATGAAACAAATGTTATCAGAATGCATTGTCAAACAAGATGTCATGACATTATTCTGTGACAATTTAAGCGCCATAAACATTTCAAAGAATCCCATTCAACACAGCAAGACCAATCATATTGACATCCGTCATCACTTTATAAGAGAGCTTGTTGAAGAAAAGATTGTTTCTTTAGAACATGTAGCCACTTAGTTGCAACTGGCTGACATCTTCACAAAATATTTGGATGCTAATCAATTTGAGAATTTAAGAGGAAAATTAGGGATATGTTTATATGAGGGTTTGTAGCAATTAAAAGTGTGTGGGAATATCATTAAAGTGATATTGCGTTATTTGTGTTTCCAACAAATAAAAGTTAGAAAGCAATCATTATAAGTACGCCTCAATTTGTTTCCCACACGCTACGAAATTTCATCTCTCTACTTTCACAAACTCTTCATTCTCCTCCACAGAAAAAGGACCCTTGCCATTCTTCATCACCTTGCTAAAAAATTCTCAAACATGTCTCAATATCACACGTCATCTTCCTCAAAATCTACCAATGAAAATCTTTCCCTTGACCGAGTACTAGATGTTACTCCTCTATCAACGATCCCTCCGCTTAGAGATAGATCATTTTAAAATTGCTTTCCTTGTATGCTTTGGTTGCTTTACTTTAAGGGTGTGTTTGGGTTTATTTGTAAAGATCCTACACTCGGATCTGGGGTACCTTTTAGGTAAGTAGCAATAAATTATGGAGGTTGTACGGTGTAGACTGATATGGACGAAGTGATGGTTACGTTAGTGTGATACTCTGGCTTGTACTAATGTTCCTTGAGTCAGTCAAGGATAACATTAGGCTTCCTTATAGTGTCATTAAGCGCTAACTTACCTTTAGAACCTTTAATTGACTCATCCTAATCCATTAGAAAGTTGTGAGATGGCCGACTTTGGTTCCGACCGAAGATTAGTTGATACTCGATACTACACTCATTGAGATTGGACTTTTGGGATATTCTGGCCGCAATACTTAGGTGCTTGAGCTAGAACAATTCCTAAAAGAAAGGTTACTGGTATGAGACTCCTTAGAACCCGGTTACTATTAATAGGAAAGGTTGAGCCAACTGAAACTTCAAGAGGGTACTTATCTTTAAAACTCATGCAAGCCTTTAAACCTAAGGTCTTTGTGTGACTTGTTTGTGTTTGATATTGTGATACGGTGGGAGAACTGACTTGAGTGTTTTGCGTTCGTGTTCGCAAATGTTGCGGTTTAGCAAGAGTCGCCACCGACTTTTCTTTTATCCAATAAAGGAAAGGTGAAAAAGCACAGGAAAAACCTTTAGAGATGTTTTCTTGAGTTCAGGGGGTAGATTATGAAAAGGGAAGGTATTAGCACCCTTTTCATCCATGGTTTTCCATGGTGTTGTACCCCAAAATTTTCCCTCCCATATTTCTCAAAACATTTCAAGAAAGATCCTCAAGTTGTTCAAGGAAGCCCAAGGGTTGGCCAGACAAGCTCTCTCATAAGGCAGTCTACCTCAAATTAGGATTTCATGTTGCATCAAGATACTTGAGTCCAAGTAATCCCAAATGCTCACCAATGTCCTAATATGTTCTCAATATCATCCATGTCAAGTTTCAAGCCCTACAGAGGAAATTTGCTCAGTCAATTGCTCAAAGGCCTGAAAATCGACTGTGCTAGGGCAAAAGTCAATTGTGGCCTACATACAGTCAAACTTCAAGATTTTTGGTCAAAATCCTCATTTTGAAGTATATTTCATCATTTTATCATGGGTTGATCATGATTCATCAAGGATTGCTCATAATTCATCAAGACTCAAAAGTTGTTAAATTAGGGTTTTGTAGAAAAAGTCAACTCAACTTTGACCAAGCATAACTTTCTCATACTTTATGAGAAATGACCCATTCAAAGCTAATTTTGAAGAGAATACAATTCCATACAATCCATATTCATCTCCCAAGTTCAAAATATTCACTCACAAGAAGTTATGAATTTGGACATTATAGGTCATTTTGAAAAGTCAACAAAAACACCTTTTATGTAAAAGCTTCATACATGAGCATGGAATATCAAATTGAGATGATACCAAAAGGGTCGCTTAGAGGACATCCAAATATTTCTAAAAAGTCCAAGAACACCTCCAAAGAGTCAAAATTGAGGAAGTTATGCATTGGTGAAATTGACCTTTTTTTGCAAAATTGCCAAAAGTCAACTATCCCTAAAACATCAATTTTTGCCAAATGGGCCAAATCTTTTTCACTTGTTTTGAGTTGGAAACATAGTCCACGAGCTCTAGCCCTTGCCACTTGTCCTTATCATGTTTTTATTATTTATTTTGATTTTTATTTGAATTAATTCAATTTAAATCAAAACAAATCATATAAAATCCAAAATATTGAAAACCAAGGATTTTGTGCTTGTTTCAGGTCTTATTACACAGCTAGCATCAAATCAAACTCGTATCAAGGCATGTGTGCACAAAAAGATTTGATTTAGGCCAATTTTGGAAAGTTTTCAAAGTGAATCAAATCAAGAATCCAATGCATTGATGGAAGGAGATTGAGATCAGTTATCAACCCTAATCCCTTCCTCAATACATATAGAAGAAATGCAGACCTAAAACAGAAGTTAGAAAGAGGCGCAGCAAGCAGAGCAACATTGGAAAAAATCAAGAAAAAGTGCAAGATAGATTTCATTGTTCCAGGCCAATTCAAGACTTCCTGACCATCCCAATCGATTCCTGGGAGTTTCAGCAAGCCAAAGCAATCCAAACCAAGCATTTTCGAGCCCTGTATTGCACTGTAAGTCAGTCACGGTACCCATTATTTCTTGAATTCGAATAGCATGATTTAGGCATTGTTAGGATGAATTAATCATATATTGTTGATCCATGAAACATTTGCAAGTTTCCTGTATTGATTAATTACGTTTATATAGCCTATACTGGAATTCACCATTGTTAGGGTTTATAGCTTCGAATTAGGGTTTTTGTTTACAGGAAAAATTAGCCTTGATGAAGGATGCCATCATGTTTAGAAGGATGAGACGAATCTAACCATGGCCTTGGTGGTCATTTATATTACGTGTATGTGATTTTGAGAATTGGCAGGGCTGTAGCGACGGACGTTGTCCGTAGGTATAGGTTATCAAAACTTTTAGCTACGGAGAGAGGACAGAGATGATGGCGTGGCTCCATCTGATTCGTCCGTTTGAATTTCCGCGCAAAATTTCTATTACTTTGCTTGTTTTATATATTATTATTATTGTTCATCATATGTACAAACAGAAGTAGATGTCCCAATGGTAGCCAGGTTGGTGTTATGGCGTGGGAAGCTTGAGGTCAGGGGTTCGACCCCTGCCTCTAACAATTGTATTTTTCTTAATTTATTTCAGGAGATCACATGCGTGCATGAATCCAAAGCCCACCATACATCCTCCCAATCTAGCCAGCCAAGTGGCAAATGGCCAAATCTGATGGCCATCATCTGAAGGTGCACCAAAGCCAAGTCAAACGCGTAGCATGGGATCCTCAAAGTCAACATGGACCTTCTCTTTTGGGCCCAGAAATCTGACTATTTGCACCCCCACAATTCTCAGGCCCAATTCTTTTTCTGTATTCTTTTATATTTACTTTAATTAATTAATTAATTTATTTACTAACACAAATAATTATTTTCTTTTTATCAAAAATCACAAAAAATATTACTTTTTATAAATTAAATTTAAGATATTTATTTTTATTAAAAAATTAATTAATTTAATTAGGTTTGTTAATTTAGACAATTTTAATTCTTTTTGTACATAATTAAAAATAACTAGAATAATTAGGTTTTTATTCCAAATTTAATTTTTCTTTCTTTTCTTAAAAATAATCAAAAAACCAAAAATAGGTCATGTAATTATTTTTATTAACTAATTTAATTAATTAATTAATTTGTACATTTATTTTAAAACCTAAATTCTTTCTTTAAAAAAAATATTAAAAACAACAAAAAAACATTTTCTCTTTTTATTAGTATAGAAGAGTCAAAACCCTAGTTCGCATTCGATCAAACTTGTCTCGCGCACTTTATTTTTTTTATCCCAATTATTATATCTGCTCACAAGGTTGTAATAGTTTAAATTAGGACTTTATTTTCATTTACCGCTTTTATTTTCAAAGGGTTTGTTTTTGGCTATGTAAATACCCGAAGCCTTGTAATAGCGTAGTTTAATTTCCCCATTTTAACTTCCGCAAATATTAAACTGTTAGATGTATTAATAATTAGGGTTTGCATGACAAGAATTTATGTTAAATTTTAAAACAGTTAGATCACCCTAAATGTGCAAAGATAAATAACTGAAATTGAATCACTCGCACATGCGCACTCCTAGAGTACACTCCCACTTGGTTGCCTTTGGTAAACGGTCATTGAGTATAAGATGCTTTAGTGGTCGTCCTTTTGTATAAACAAAGATCAAAGTCCCGATTCGGAAAAGTTGCCTCAGAATGGTTGCCTCGGACTTGTTGCCTCGAATAAATGATCTAAGACATTAGGGTTACTACTAAGACGCCCTAACGTTGCTTTAGTGACCGTACGTCCCTTTCGAATTGACCCTCAAAACTCCAACGACGATGCTACCTACTCACTAATAGTGGGATATCATTGTCTAAAGGAAACAAACATAGAACTATTCTTTTTTCGAGTAGCTAGATTAGTTCTTAAGTACTTGCTCAATCAAAACAAATTTTCACACTTACACTCCTTTACAAACAAAGTTTTCAAAAACACTTCATTACACTCTTGAAGACAGAAGCAAGAGTTAAATCGGAGTTAAAAAAAAAACTTTTCAAAGCACACAAACACAAAGAAAACAATTTTGAAAATGATGAGCAAGTACCTAAGAGCCCGTAGATAATTACGGATAGAAAGGGTGCTAATACCTTCCTTTTCTATAATCTACCTCCCGTACTCAGAAATATCTCGAAAAAGGAATTTTTCTGTGCTTTTTTCCTTTCCTTGTTGGATAAAATAAAAGACGGTGGCGACTCTTGCTTACATCGACATTTTGCGAAAACAAACGCAAAATGCAAACCAACAAATTCCTTAACAAAAGAGGGAAACACGTCGCGGTTCTGGCCACCGTATCACAGAACTGGCGACTCTGCTGGGGAGTTAATAAGTGGGGTGTACCTTAGGATTAGTTCATCATATTGTTTTCAATTGTTTGATCTATATTCTTTATCTTTGTGGGCTTTGTATCGGAGTTACTATTGATCCTAACTCGGATCTGGGGATACCTTTTAGGTAAGTAGCAAAAGACTGTGAGGGAACTATACGACGTAGACCGATACGGTTGAAGCAGTAGCTACGTTGGTGTGACATATTAGTTGATACCGATATCCCTTGTGGAGGAACAAGGAGATTATGGGGCTGCTAATGGATCATTAAGCATCAACTGACCTTAGAACCTATAATTGACCAACTTGGCCATAGAAAAGTAGCAGTATGCTACACTCATTGAGACCATACTCTCGCGATGATTCTGGCCGCAAGAAAAGGTTGCTAAACTAGAATTATGACCGATCGAGGATGGTCAGTGATATTGAGAACCTCTAGAAGCCGGTTACTATTACTAGGACAGGTTAAACCAACTAAACTGAAATAGGGTAATACCTAAACTCCATGCCAGCCTGAAACTTAAGAGCTATTGTGTGACTTGTTTTCCCTTACCATGTTTGCTATCTGTGATACCTGTGGTGTGTTTTTCATCATGACATCATGCATCATGACATCGCATGCATATTTCATTAGACTAACCATTTCAAAGACTGAGGGGATTCATCTTTGTTCTATTTTGCAGATCATGGCCTCTATGCGCAGAAATACCATTCGAATCAACTTCGTACAGATCCCTGCTCAACTTAGAGAGTTAGTTTCAAAGGTTCCTGATACTTCTTCCTTTGTTAGAATACATGGTCACCTCCTTAGCTTGGTCACTTCAAAGTTGGATGAGCAAATGATGAGTGTGTTGTTCCAGTTCTTTGAACCGTTGCATCACTGTTTCACCTTCCCGGACTATCAGTTGGTCCCTATTTTGGAGGAGTTCTCTGATTTACTTGGCATATCTATTCTAGAGCAGACACCCTTTACAGGTCTGGAGATAACTCCTAGGCCAGAGGATATTGGTTCAGCCCTCCATCTAACAATGGCTGATGTAGTATCTAACTGGGACATTCAGAGTGGGGTTAAAGGTTTCTTGGCTAAATTCTTGATTGATCAAGCTCAACAGTTCTAGGATAGTTTGGACTTTCAAGCTTTTGAAGACATCCTGGCACTCCTCATCTATGGCTTAGTTCTGTTCCCTAATTCAGATTCTTATGTCGATGTGAACGCAGTCAAGATTTTCATGTCTCGTAACCCAGTGCCTACTCTCCTAGGTGATATTCTGCATGCTCTTTATACCCGTACTGTTCGGAAGAGGGGAACTCTCATGTGCTGTGCACCGCTGCTGGCGAGGTGGTTTATTTCTCACCTCCCCAAATCTGTATTGAAGAATGAGGAAGGTATGGGTTGGGCTTACAGAATCATGTCCCTTGCTTATACGGACATCCTTTGGAGTACTAAGGACATGGAAAAGGTAGCTGTCATTGATCGGTGTGGGGAATACCCCAATGTTCCATTGCTTGGAATTCGAGGAGGAATAACCTATAATCCTTGTTTGGCCTTACGACAGTTTGGACGAGCTCGAAGGGACGATCCTCATGAGTTGCTACTTCCAGACATTGTCTTTAACTTCATGGGGGATGTTGAGGGACATCGCCGCAGATTTATACGAGCTTGGGACAGGGTGAACAAGTCTGATCCACATGAGCTAGGAATGAAGACTTCTCTCCCGATGCAACCATACCTCTAGTGGGTTCGAGCCCGTGCTCAAAAGCTGGGGATGCCATACGAAGCCGTTTTGCCAGTAATTGTGGATCGTACTGACGAAGAAGGGGTTCCTTATACGGTCATCCATCCATACATGCCTACTGATATTGGGGCATTGAAGAGGTCTTGGATCCAGCTAAGGGAAGAAAGGGATACTTACAGAGAGAAGTATCATGAGCAGGAACAGAAGATCCTGAAGCTTACAAGGCAGCTGGAGACTGAGAGGACAATCAACGATTATGTCAGCACGAAAGGAAAATGACCATGGGAGCTCTGATGTCTTTTACTATTTCTAGTTTAGATTTGCTTTTCAGTATTTCTTTTGTAACGCCTTAAAGGCATTTGTTAAACATTGTTTCAAGTTTTAATCTAATAAAGTGTGTTTTATTTTGGTTTACAAATTTGAATCTCCCTAAGTCTTTGAAATCATTTCATACGCATTCCATTCCCATGCACCTCATCACAGGTACCCTTACAGGTTTCTCATCTTCTTCGTTGTTTATTTAAGCAATCATGTCTTCTGAAACACCTACTGATCAAGCCATCAAGGCTCTGCAAGCTCAGAATGCTCAGTTCCAGGAAATGTTCCTGAACTTGGTCAAAGGTCAGAAAGATTTGAAGACTCTTATCTTGAAAGACAAGAAGAAGAAGAAGAAGACGGTCCTCCTGAATATGGGTCACAGATTTGGGAACAAGTTGTGAGAAGAAGTTGATTTGTATCATTCATCTGGAGGGGGAGAGAATCAAGAGGAAAGGAAGGGTCCTAGCCCTGTGGTTTCTGACAATGACACTGACTTTGATGAAGACCAGTATCCTCTTGCCAAGGATAGGTATAAGCAACTTGAAGACCGGTTGAGCGCAATGGAAATCCAGAAGGTACCTGGGTTGGACTTTGGAGATTTGGGTTTAGCATCTGGGGTTGTGATCCCCCACAAGTTTAAAGCTCCTGCCTTTGCTATGTATGACAGGGTATCTTGTCCGAAGTTACACCTCCGCTCGTATGTTAGAAAAATTCAACCATATACTGCTGATAGGAACCTTTGGGTTCATTTATTTCAAGATAGTCTGTCAGGGACCCAACTTGAATGGTTCTATCAACTGGAAGGAGCTAACGTCCGTAACTGGGAGGACCTCGCTGCTACTTTTTACAAGCAATACCAGTATAACGTCGACCTTGCTCCCACACGTACTCAACTTCAGGGTATGTCTATGGGTGCGAGCGAAGGTTTTAAGGACTACGCTCAGAAGTGGAGAGATCTGGCAGGAAGAGTACAACCCCCTCTGGCTGATAGGGAGTTGGTGGATATGTTTCTTGGGACTTTGTCTGGTCCGTATTTCAATCACTTGATCGGTAGTTCATCGTCTGGGTTCACTGAATTGATTATGACTGGGGAGAGAGTTGAAGCTGGTATCAAAACTGGCAAGATACAAAAAGGTGCTTCATCGAGTACAGAGAAGAAGCCTTTCAAGAAGGAATCTAGTGCAGTTTACAACTCGAAGAGCCAAAACCGTCCTGAGCGCCGCCAAGCAGTGAATGCTGTGGTAATATCAAGACCTACTGTTGCCCCTCAGCGCAAAAATCAGCCAAGAGCAGAGAGGCTGCAAAGATAATTTACTCGGCTCAGCATGACTCTATCTCAAATTCTGTCGCAATTGTTAAAGACTAACCTAGTGACTCTGAGGGAAGCCCCAAAGAATCCCATTACTACGTCACCGCTGTATAATCCAAACGCCCGCTGTGCTTTTCACTCCGATAGCCCAGGGCATGATACCAATAACGGTTGGGCTTTGAAGAATAAGGTATAAGATCTGATTGATGCTAAGGAAATCGAGTTTGAAGCACCGGAAAAACCTAATGTCATGACTGCTCCTATGCCCAAGCATGGAGTAAATGCTGTGGACGATGATTCGTTTGTAACCTCTGTGGAAGACATTTCTACTCCGTTGTTGACCATTAAGAAGAACTTATTATCGACCAGTTTATTTCCGGGCTGTGGCGAAGGTTGCCACCTATGTTCCATCCTACCTGCTGGTTGTCATTTGTTGAAATCAGGTGTTCAGCGCCTGATGAACAACAAAGAAATCCTTTTAGAGAAAACTTTGGTTCCATTGATTCCTGTTGAAGATGTTTCCATAATCACCATTTTCGCCAATTCTTCCAAGGCTTCCTCGAGAAAGCCTGTTAGAATTACATCTATTCTGAGAGTTGCTCCATTGATCATTACTATTCCTGGACCTATCCCTTACACGTCAGATAAGGCTGTCCCGTGGCACTATGGGTCGATGTGTATTATCATGGGATTAAAATGGACTTGATTGTTGAGGAGGCTGATACTGATGTCAGCAATATTGTTGGGTCTAGCAAGGTCACCCGCAGCGGAAGACCTTTCTCTCCTGAGATCTCCCTACCAACTGTTCGGAAGCCTGTTGTTATTACAGCTGCCAGTACATCTGCTACTGTCCCTGTTCATGTTCCAATCATTACCCCTATCGCCGAGTCATCTGACGCCCGGGGCAAAGAGATCACTGGTGAGCCTTCCTGGGAGGAGGCACCGAAGAAGATTATTGTTGAAACCTCTAAGTAGGAGATAGAGGAGATTTTGAAGATCATCAAAAAGAGCGACTACAATGTAGTCGAACAGCTGGGGAAAACCCCATCGAAGATCTCCATGTTATCTTTGTTGTTGTGCTCAGAAGCCCATGCTAAGGATCTAATCGCTTTCCTGAAAACTGCGCATGTGCTGCAGGAGACATCTGCCCATCAATTCAAAGATTGTGTGTTTAGTTTGACCACTGACAACGGGTTGGGTTTCTCCAACACAGATTTGACTGCCAAAGGAAAGAATCACAATGACGCTCTGCATGTTTCAATCGAGTGCAGAGGCACTACTTTGGCCCACGTGCTGGTGGATACTGGGTTCTCGTTAAATTTTTTACCCAAGAAAGCGTTAGACCGGTTGGACTGTGAAGGGTTGGTGCTGAAGCCAAGTAATATTGTGGTTAGGGCCTTTGACGGGTCCAAAAGGAATGTACATGGAGAGGTGGATGTTCCAGTTAAGGTTGGTTCTTAGACTTTCGCGTCTACATTCTATGTGATGGACATCCAACCATCTTATTCTTGTTTGCTGGGTCGCCCGTGGATTCATAAGGCTGGGGCAGTAACTTCTACGCTCCATCAGATGTTAAAATATCCAGTGAAGGGGAAAATTGTTACAGTACGAGGAGAAGAGGAGTACATGGTGAGCCACCTTAACTCTTTTCGGTATGTGGAGATGGATGGGGAGTTCATTGAAACCCCGTGTCAAAACTTTGAAGAAGTCCCCCAGACTCTGGCGTCGACTGAAAATGGTGCTGAAGATCCTCCAATGAAGATGGCTTCCCTCAAGGATGCCCGTGCTATTGTTGAAAAAGGTGGGTGTGAGAATTGGGGCCAACTCCCTGACTTTGCACACAAGACTGACAAGTTTGGTTTGGGTTTTACTGCAGAAGCTCAAAGGGGTGTTCGGCGTGCGCAAATTGGAAGACCTCCCCTGCATATCAGTAATCCAGAAGTGAATGCGATGGAAGATGATGATGAAGAGTCTGAGTTTGACAGATGGATTTACCCGACTACTGATGATGGATTAAGCAATTGGACGGCAAAGGACTTCGTGCCCATTTCTTTTATTACACAGTAATAACTTTTGTTTTGAGTTTGTAACAGAAAATTTGAAACTTTTACGGCCCGATGTCTTACCTGAGGCACCGTGGCTTTGTTTGAGGGCTTATTATGTGTCATTTCCATATATCATCAATAAAAGCATTGGACGTTTTCTTGCATTACGAATTTTGCGCTCCTTGTTTTTCTTTTCTATCTTGCAAAACAACTATTTGTCTTACACACACTCACATATACAGGTCTACATCCACTCTGGATTCCACTGATAACGACTCTGATACTGGCAATCATGACTTCGAAAGTCCGATCAACCAAGCCGAGGACAAAGGTGAAGATGATTGCAAAGTGCCTGGTGAACTTGCTAGACTGTTACTTCAGGAAGAGAAGGCCATACAACCGCATGAAGAACCAGTGGAAACAGTAAATCTGGGTACAGAAGAAGACAAGAAAGAGGTCAAGATCGGTGCAAATCTGGAGTCTAGTGTTAAGCAACGGTTGATTCAGATGCTGCGTGACTATGTTGAGATCTTTGCCCGGTCTTATGAAGATATGCCTGGGTTGGATACTGATATCGTGGTTCACCGCTTGCCTACCAAGGAATACTATCCTCTAGTGAAACAGAAAGTTCTCCGAATGCGCCCGGAGATGTCTGCGAAAATCAAGGCTGAAGTTATGAAACAGTTTGATACCGGTTTTCTAGCAGTTACTTCTTACTCACAGTGGGTTTCCAACGTGGTTCCAGTGCCGAAGAAAGATGGCAAGGTTCGAATGTGTGTTGACTATAGGGATCTGAATAGGGCAAGCCCCAAGGATGATTTCCCTCTACCTCATATCGATGTTCTGGTGGACAACACTGCACATCATAAGGTCTTATCCTTTATGGATGTTTTTTATGGTTACAATCAGATTAAAATGGCTCCCAAAGACATGGAGAAGACGATGTTCGTTACACAGTGGGGTACGTTTTGCTACAAAGTCATGCCTTTCAGATTGAAGAATGTTGGGGCAACGTATCAGCGCACCATGGTCGCCTTGTTCCACGACATGATTCACCATGAGATTGAGGTATACGTTGATGATATGATTGCAATATCCCAAATTGAGGAAGAACATCTTGACCATCTTCAGAAGCTATTTGACAGGTTGAAGTTGTATAAGCTGAGGTTAAACCCGAACAAGTGCACCTTCGGGGTGAGGTCTGATAAGCTGTTGGGTTTCGTCATAAGTGATAAAGGCATTCAGGTGGATACTGCAAAGGTGAAGGCTATACAGGAAATGCCAGCTCCCTGAACAGAAAAAGAAGTCAGAGGCTTTTTGGGACGTCTGAACTACATTGCCCGATTCATCTCGCACCTGACTGCTACTTGTGAACCAATCTTCAAGTTACTGAAGAAAGATCAAGTGGTAAGATGGAATGATGAATGTCAGGCCGCTTTCGAAAGGATCAAAGAATATTTCCAAGAGCCACCCATTCTGATGCCTCCAGTTGAAGGGAGACCGCTGATCCTATACTTGATAGTACTCGACAATTCAATGGGGTGTGTGTTGGGGCAACATGATGAGTCTAGCCGAAAAGAGCATGCTATTTACTACCTTAGAAAAAAGTTTACCGACTGTGAGACCCGATACTCACTGGTTGAGAAAACTTGCTGCGTTTTGGCATGGGCTGCTCGCCGGTTGAGACAATATATGCTGACTCACACTACTCTATTGATATCAAAGATGGATCCAATCAAGTATATCTTCGAGAAGCCTGCCTTGTCCATAAGAATAGCAAGATGGCAGATGATCTTGACTGAGTATGACATCCAATACACGACCCAAAAAGCAATTAAGGGAAGTGTGTTAGCAGATCATCTGGCACATCAGGCAGTGGATGATTACCAGTCTATGAACTTTGTATTTCCGGATGAGAACATCATGTGGGTGACTGACTGTGAAACACCTGGACCAGATAAAGGACCCGAGGAGGGATCTCGATGGTCTATGTACTTTGATGGAGCTTCAAACGCTTTTGGTAATGGCATTGGCGCCGTGATCATATCTCCTGAAGGCTCTCATACTCCGTTCACCGCCTGCCTATGTTTCAACTGCACCAACAACATGGCGGAGTATGAAGTGTGCATCATGGGTCTTTGAGCAGAAATTAACCTAAGGATTAAGTTCTTAAGTGTATTCGGAGATTCCGCTCTCGTGATCAGTCAGATCAAAGGCGAGTGGGATATGAAGCACCCAAATCTTATTCCTTACAAAGAGTATGTATTGACGTTGCTTCTGCACTTCGAGGAGATAACCTTTGAACACTTCCCAAGAGAGGAGAATCAGTTAGTATACGCGCTAGCTACGATGTCTTCTATGTTCAAGGTCAGATGGGACAACAAGGCTCCCCAAATTACCATTGAAAGGTTGGACGAACCCGCACATTGCTGTGACATTGAGACTGAAGAGGTAGCAGATAAACCCTGGTTTCACGAAGTAAAGAGGTCTCTTGAGGCTCAGGAATACCCCGAGGGTGCATCTGTTAATGATAAGAAGTTTTTGAGGAGGTTCGCGGAGAAGTTCTTCATCAGTAGTGGTGTCCTCTACAAGCGTAACCATGACTCAACCTTACTGCGATGTGTGGATAAGAACGAGGCAGAAAGGATCATGGCAGAGTTGCATGAAGGTACTTTCGGAACTCATTCTAGTGGACACACCATGAAAAAGAAGATCCTTCGGGCAGGATATTATTGGTCTACCATGGAAGCCGACTGTTATCAGCATTCTCGAACCTGTCATAAGTTCCAAGTCTATACTGATAAGGTGCATATACCTCCAGTACCTCTGAATGTTTTGACATCTCCTTGGCCTTTTGCAATGTGGGGCATCAATATGATCGGCGTGTTCAGACCTACAGTATCCAACGGGCATCGTTTCATCCTGGTAGCGATTGATTACTTCACAAAGTGGGTCGAGGAAGCTTCCTTTGCTACAGTGACTAAGAACATCGTGGCACGGTTTATTCGGCAAAATCTGATCTGTCGATATGGTGTACCAGAGAGGATCATTATGGAAAATGGTACAAATCTCAATAATAAGATGATCACCGAGCTCTGCAAACAGTTCAAGATAAAACATCACAACTCTTCTCCCTACCGGCCGAAGATGAATGGGGTTGTTGAAGCGGCTAATAAGAACATCAAGAAGATTATGCAGAAGATGACGGTGACATATAAAGACTGGAACGAGATGTTACTGTTTGCTCTTCACGGGTACCGTACCTCAACGCGGACGTCAACAGGGGCAACACCCTATTCCTTGGTATATGGCATGGAAGCAGTCTTGCCCATTGAAGTTCAGATACCCTCTCTTAGGATTATGAAGGATGCAAGTTTGAGTGAAGATGACTGGATTCAGACCCGGCTTGATCATCTGAACTTAATCGACAAGAAGAGACTTACTGCTATTTGTCATGGTCAGACGTATCAAAAGCGGATGATCAAGGCATTTAACAAGAAAGTTAAACGACAAGAGTATCAAGTTGGGGATCTGGTGATCAAGCGCATCATACTACCTTAAGGTGATCCCAGGGGCAAATGGACCCCTACGTACGAAGGGCCATTTGTGGTTAAGAACATTTTCTCGGAGGAGCTATGATTCTAACCACCATGGATGGTGACGACCTTCCTAACCCCGTCAATGCAGACATAGTGAAAAGATACTACACATAATCAAAGACCCGCTAGGTTGAATGGCCTAGGCAAAAATAAGGGCTTCCCGGCGAACCAAAAGGGTTCAGGCAAAAATAAGGGATGAAAATGAGAAAAACTGTACACCCGGCAAGTCGAAAACCTGAAAAGGCGGCTTGGGCAAAAAAGGGTATCCTGGTGGACTGAAAACCCGAAAGAGAGGTCCAGGAAAAAATTAGGGATCAAAGCGCAACACTATGTCTCATTGGATCACCTTGCAACCAGACTTCGGTATCGACTATCAGGCTCAAACGACGCCAAACAATCTGATCTACCTTCAACCAAGTAGCAAAGTGATGAGATGCTCGAGGACATAAAGGCAATAGCAGAGTTGGAACCCAGTGGGATTGTTCACATAGCTATTTTTCTTTCTTTTGCACAAATTGTATAAACTCTATTGTTCGGCGGCGTTCTCTTACTAGGACGTCAGCCTCTTGTACAAAAACGCCTATTTACAGGCCCAAACTTCAAGTCAATACAATTCATTTCACCAATAAATTTTGAATTGTTTTCCTTTTTCTGTTTTGTTTCGCAAGAACGTCCAATGTTCATTTTTGATATATGCATTTGACATTGATTGCTGTTCATAAATATTTACATGCGAAACGAAAGACGATTACTCGTAATACCAGAAACAGGGGCAAACGAGAAATGTCCAAACCGTACAGTTACTCTGTTCACCAGGTACATGGATAGATTTAGCTGAAGAATATGACTAAAGTACATTCACTCCCCGCAGAGTAAGAGAAAGACAGTAGTGTTAACTCTCCCCAGCTAAGGCTCGCAACCGCGAATGAATCAGCGATATTCTCTCCGAGCAGAGTTTATCTATCATCAGCACTAGAAAATTATCCCCAGTGGAGTTTGGAGAATTATCCCCAGTAGAGCCTAAAAGATTATTCCCAGTAAAGTCGTAACTGGAAAATCTTCCCCAGCGGAGTTCATTCTTTTTACAAACAGAAACTCAATTCCCAACAGGGTTCATTACCACCAGCAACAGTAATTCATCCCCAGCTGAATTTATCAGCGGAATCCTCAGTAGAGCATGTCCTCCCCACAGAGCCATTTCCTAATCAGTTTAGTCCCCAACGGAAACGAAGAGTTCAACTCTTTTCTCCAGCAGTAATCCGGGATTTATTTCCCCCAGCTAAAAATATCACATTTCCATACATCATGACACATGCATATACGCATCATACAACACAATCTCATTTATTTTGAGAACATCACTGCCTGATACATATCATGCATTACATATAGCTAACCTTTACCTTTCAGGAAATATACAATCAAATTCTCACAAAAGTTCAAGCTATGAAGCCTGGGTACGACCGGATAATATCTTGATTCCTACGACATATAGTGAAGCCCAGATTACGACCGGATAACAATATCAGACTACCACAAGGCCTGGATTACGACCAGATAGTGGTATTTTTTAAAAATCAAGCTATGAAGCCCGGGTTCCACCGAATAATAGTTTAAATCCTCAGCAAACCGTGAAACCCGGATTACGACTGGATAACAGCCCAACAAAGTATTGTGAAGCCTGGATTACGACCAAACAACAATACAAGTTCTTGTGAAACCTGGATTACGACCAGATAGCGGTTAAAGACACTGCGAAGACTGGATTATGACCAGATAACAATAAGGGATACTATGCAGCTTGGATTACGACCAAACAGCAGTTCCCTCGGCCAGATACTATGAAGCCTAGATTACGACCGGATAATGATAAAAGGACTGAAGCCTGGATTACGACCAGATAGTAGTACAAGACCCTGCGAAGTTTGGATTTTGACCGAATAGCAGTTTACCTGGACAATTACTAAGAAGCCCGGAGTCGACCGAATACTAGTGTGCCATAAATTCAAGTTAAAGCCCGAATGCGACCAGATAACATTTGAATTCATTCTGAAACCTGGATTACAACCAGATAAGAATTGAGAAGTTGCGAAACCTGGATTACAACCAGATAACAAGTTTAATCTCATCTCCCCAGTAAGTCACTGTAAAGCCTGGATTACGACCAAATAGCAATCGATCTTATTACTATGAAGCCTGGACCACGACCAGATAACAATTCATTTTCACCTCCCCGACTAAGAGACAGCTCCTCAGTAGAATAAAGGATGACCGAAGTTCCTAGAATTCAATAGAGATGATTCCCTAGTAGAATAACGGACGACCGAAGCTCATAAAATTCTATTTCTCCCAAGACAGAGGTCAGCATTCCCCATCGAAATCTTCCTCAACAACAGGTATACAAGCTCTCGCTAAGGAATCTCTTATGCGATCGACACTCCTTCAGATGGCATCTTTAAGCCCATCCCCCATCAGCAATTTCCAAATGGAATCCGTAAGCCCATTCCCGACATCACAAGACAAGTACCACTTCATGCGAGTGCAAATTTCTGGGCACTCTAGTGTTCAATCATCTTCCACCTTCGGATCACGAAAGGCACGAAAGCCAATCTACATCCTTAGGTTTAAGAAGATTGAATAGGGGCAGCTGTTGTACCCCAAAATTTTCCCTCCCATATTTCTCAAAACATTTTAAGAAAGATCCTCAAGTTGTTCAAGGAAGCCCAAGGGTTGGCCAGACAAGCTCTCTCCTAAGGCAGTCTACCTCAAATTAGGGTTTCATGTTGCATCAAGATACTTGAGTCCAAGTAATCCCAAATGCTCACCAATGTCCTAATATGTTCTCAAGATCATCCATGTCAAGTTTCAAGCCCTACAGAGGAAATTTTCTCAGTCAATTGCTCAAAGGCCTGAAAATCGACTGTTCTATGGCAAAAGTAAACTGTGGTATATTTTGAAGGGTTGATCATGATTCATCAAGGATTGCTCATAATTCATCAAGACTCAAAAGTTGCTAAATTAGGGTTTTACAGGAAAAGTCAACTCAACTTTGACCAAGCATAAATTTCTCACACTTTATGCTAAATGACCCATCCAAAGCTCATTTTGAAGAGAATGCAATTCCCTACAATCCATATTCAGCTCCCAAGTTCAAAATATGCACTCACAAGAAGTTATGAATTTGGACATTATAGGTCATTTTGAAAAGTCAACAAAAACACCTTTTTTGTCAAAGCTTCATACATGAGCATGGAATATCAAATTGAGATGAGACCAAAGGGTCGCTTAGAGGATATCTCAAGCTTTCTAAAAAGTCCAAGAACACCTCCAAAGAGTCAAAATTGAGGAAGTTATGCATTCGTGAAATTGACCTTTTTTGCAAAATTGCCAAAATTCAACTATCCCTAAAACTTCAATTTTTGCCAAATGGGCCCAATCTTTTTCACTTGTTTTGAGTTTGCAACATAGTCCACGAGCTCTAGCCCTTGCCACTTGTCCTTATCATGTTTTATTATTTATTTTGATTTTTATTTGAATTAATTCAATTTAAATCAAAATAAATCATATAAAATCCAAAATATTGAAAACCAAGGATTTTGTGCTTGTTTCAGGTCTTATTACACAGCTAGCATCAAATCAAACTCGTATCAAGGCATGTGTGCACAAAAAGATTTGATTTAGGCCAATTTTGGAAAGTTTTCAAAGTGAATCAAATCAAGAATCCAATGCATTGATGGAAGAAGATTGAGATTAGTTATCAACCCTAATCCCTTCCTCAATACATATAGAAGCAATGCAGACCTAAAACAGAAGTTAGAAAGAGGCGCAGCAAGCAGAGCAACATTGGAAAAAATCAAGAAAAAGTGCAAGATCGATTTCATTGTTCCAGGCCAATTCAAGACTTCCTGACCATCCCAATCGATTCCTGGGAGTCTCAGCAAGCCAAAGCAATCCAAACCAAGCATTTTAGAGCCCTGTATTGCACTGTAAGTCAGTCACAGTACCCATTATTTCTTGAATTCGAATAGCATGATTTAGGCATTGTTAGGATGAATTAATCATATATTGTTGATCCATGAAACATTTGCAAGCTTCCTGTATTGATTAATTACGTTTATATGGCCTATACTGGAATTCACCATTGTTAGGGTTTATAGCTTTGAATTAGGGTTTTTGTTTACAGGAAAAATTAGCCTTGATGAAGGATGCCATCATGTTCAGAAGGATGAGACGAATCTAACCATGGCCTTGGTGGTCATTTATATTACGTGTATGTGATTTTGAGAATTGACAGGGCTGTAGCGATAGACGTTATCCGTAGGTATAGGTTATCAAAACTTTTAGCCACAGAGAGAGGACAGGGATGATGGCGTAGCTCCATCTGATTCGTCCGTTTGAATTTTAGTGCAAAATTTCTATTACTTCGCTTGTTTTATATATCATTATTATTGTTCATCATATGTACAAACAGAAGCAGATGGCCCAGTGGTAGCCAGGTTGGTGTTAAGGCGTGGGAAGCTTGAGGTCAGGGGTTCGACCCCTGCCTCCAACAATTGTATTTTTCTTGATTTATTTCAGGAGATCACATGCGTGCATGAATCCAAGGCCCACCATACATCCTCCCAATCTAGCCAGCCAAGTGGCAGATGGCCAAATCTGATGGCCATCATCTGAAGGTGCACCAAAGCCAAGTCAAACGCGCAACATGGGATCCTCAAAGTCAACATGGACCTTCTCTTTTGGGCTCAGAAATCTGACTATTTGCACCCCCACTATTCTCAGACCCAATTCTTTTTCTCTATTCTTTTATATTTACTTTAATTAATTAATTAATTTATTTACTAACACAAATAATTATTTTCTTTTTATCAAAAATCACAAAAAAATATTACTTTTCATAAATTAAATTTAAGATATTTATTTTTATTAAAAAATTAATTAATTTAATTAGGTTTGTTAATTTAGACAATTTTAATTCTTTTTGTACATAATTAAAAATAACTAGAATAATTAGGTTTTTATTCCAAATTTAATTTTTCTTTCTTTTCTTAAAAATAATCAAAAAGCCAAAAATAGGTCATGTAATTATTTTTATTAACTAATTTAATTAATTAATTAATTTGTACATTTATTTTAAAACCTAAATTCTTTCTTTAAAAAAATATTAAAAACAACAAAAAAAGATTTTCTATTTTTATTAGTATAGAAGGGTCAAAACCCTAGTTCACATTCGATCAAACTTGTCTCGCGCGCTTTATTTTTTTTATCCCAATTATTGTATCTGCTCACAAGGTTATAATAGTTTAAATTAGGACTTTATTTTCATTTACCGCTTTTATTTTCAAAGGGTTTGTTTTTGGCTATGTAAATACCCGAAGCCTTGTAATAGCGTAGTTTAATTTCCGCATTTTAACTTCCGCAAATATTAAACTGTTAGATGTATGAATAATTAGGGTTTGCATGACAAGAATGTATGTTAAATTTTAAAACAGTTAGATCACCCTAAATGTGCAAAGATAAATAACTGAAATTGAATCACTCGCACATGCGTACTCCTAGAGTACACTCCCACTTGGTTGCCTTCGGTAAACGGTCATTGAGTATAGGATGCTTTAGTTGTCATCCTTTTGTCTAAACAAAGATCAAAGTCCCGATTCAGAAAAAATGCCTCGGAATGGTTTCCTCGGAATTGTTGCCTCGAATAAATGATCTAAGACATTAGGGTTACTACTAAGACGTCCTAACGTTGCTTTAGTGACCGTACGTCCCTTTCGAATTGACCCTCAAAACTCCAACGACGATGCTACGTACTCACTAATAGTGGGATAGCATTGTCTAAAGGAAACGAACATAAAACGATTCTTTTTTCGAGTAGGTAGATTAGTTCTTAAGTACTTGCTTAATCAAAACAAAATTTTCACACTTACACTCCTTTACAAACAAAGTTTTCAAAAACACTTCATTACACTCTTGAAGACAGAAGCAAGAGTTAAATCGGAGTTAACAATTTTTTTTTCAAAGCACACAAACACAAAGGAATTTTTTTTGAAAATGATGAGCAAGTACCTAAGAGCCCGTAGATAATTACGGATAGAAAGGGTGCTAATACCTTCCCTTTTTATAATCTACCTCCCGTACTCAGAAATATCTCGAAAAAGGAATTTTTCTGTGCTTTTTTCCTTTCCTTGTTGGATAAAATAAAAGACGGTGGCGACTCTTGCTTACCGCGACATTTTGCGAAAACAAACGCAAAACGCAAAACGCAAACCAGTAAATTCCTTAACAAAAGAGGGAAACATATCCCGGTTCTGGCCACCGTATCACACATGGGCTCTTAGTTACTTGCTAGATCACTTGCTTTTGTTTGAATGTGTGCTTGTGATGTGGGTTTTGAAATTATTTTGAAAATGTGACTTTCTAATGATCCTCGTCTCTGTAAGAATGCGTACAAAGTGTTGTTTTGAAAATAGTTCAAAAAGATGTTTGTGAAATGTGTTTTTTGAAAGTGATTTTGAAAAGGGTTTCCTTTGTAATGGTTCTTGTTTCTATAAGGACGCGTACAAAGTGTTGTCTTTCAAAAATGTTTTCAAAATGAAAGTGTGGGTGTATAAAAATATTTTTTTTGTGAGCAAGCAAGCAACTAGGAGCGAATCTACCTACTCAAAAGGTCTTAGATGTTCTTTTCATCCTCCTTTACACGTTGCTATCTTACCATTGTTTTGGTAAGAAGCCCCATCCTTGGATGTGAACGGGACGGGCGTGGGTCATCGTATATCCATGATTAGTAATGTTGCAAGGTATCTTAGCATTTGAGGGACTAAGATCATTTTTGTAAGGCAATTTTGAATAGCGTCATCGAGGGTCTATGATCTTGTATTTCGATTGTTTTTGCTAAGATAACCCACATGTGTAACATGACCATTTTTTAGGCAACAAGTGGAGTTAACCTTAAGGGCGTTAGTGTGCACGTGTGTTTGATTGCATGAATTTTAGTCTTGATTAGGGTGATCTATTTATTGATTTCATGTCTTTCCATACACACCCTAATTACTAGTATTTACATTTGAAAGCGATAAATTGCAGAAATGTAAAGTCCTACGCTATTACAATATTTTAGGGATGGGGGTACATATTTACAAATGGGGATTGCAAATAAAATTAAATCCTAAGTTACTATTACAACCATATTGAAATGGATAAGAATGTACAAGAAAATGTGAAATGGACTTGTTTTGTTTAAGCAAAGAAATAAGTTTTGTTTAAGAAAATATTTTTAATCTTTTTGTTTTAAGAAAGAAAATAAAGCATGTAAAAATGTAAAATACTTTTGGTGTTTTTGATTAGTAAAATAGAAGTAATAGCAAAAATAGTAAGGAAAAAGAAAATAGAATCAGCGTATTGCTGACTAAAGGAGATCATAAGTTCTGACTCTGGCGTGCTGCAAAATAGAGATCATATTAGTAAAATAGGTAAAGTCAGAAGTTCTGGATCCGCTGGGAACAAAGAAGATTTCCAGAAGTTCTGGTACCACTGGAAGAACTTGGTCTCCCTCTCCATGCTAGTCAGAACATCTACAACTTGGTCATTTCTCAACAAAACAGAAGATCCGCATATGGCAGTTATGGCAGGTTTCATAGCGTTTCAGAAACAATAAATATCAGAACTATAAATCAGAGGCAAGCATGAATTTGATAATCCTAATTATGAGTTCTAATTTCTTCAAGAAGTTCTAAACTAATTTACTCCATTCTTAGGCAGACAAATACGTGAAACCTCAGAATATGTACAACATCAGAAACATGATATCTACATTGTATTTTTGAACATGCAAATCTGGTAATGCTTAAGTAATGTGATGAGAGTCAGCAGAAACATACCTTGCAGATGGAAAAGATTCCGTGAACTGGAGTTTGGTCCTGAACTCTGGTGATGTTCTGAGCAACTTCTTCACGTACTCAACAGGTTGGAAGTTTTCAACTTCTGGAACAGCCAAGGGGTGATGCTCTGACTTCTTTGAGATGGAGGTGGATGGAGAGTATATTGTAGTATGAATACAGAAGTTAGGATAGCTTCTAATATGTGAATCAGAAACTGTGTGGATGGTTTTAGTCAAGAAACACTTAAGAACAAATGGAGTTTGAATGCAAGGAATCAAAAGTTAATAGGTTTTGTATATTGTGTTTACAGTTTATGGACTCTTGGAATTTTAGCAGGGGTTCAGGGCTTTTCTTTCTCAATTTTTTGACCTCTTTACAGTTGCCAATGGAGTTCAATTTATAGGCGAAGATTTAGTATTTTTTTTAGAGGTCAAGTGGCACCAACATCATATGCTAGGCGCTGACTTACTCTTGAAGTAAGTTTAAACAAGCATGGTTCAAGGCACAAAGTAGGATGGCTAGCAGGTTTAGCAGTGCCTAAGCTGGATTTGTTAGCCAAAATTAAAGGATAGCAAAAGCAACAGATGGGCCTAGCACCCTTTTGCATAAAAGTTTACTTTCCCAAGGCAGTAGAGGTACACGTGGGGGAAATCCTTTGGATAAAGGCTCAAAAGTGGTTGTGAGCATTAAATGCGCATTAAATGATGATGAGATTTATCAAATCAGAGATCCTGCCATGTGAAACTCTGCCTCATTGTTTAATTCTGGATCAGAAGTTCAGCTTCAACATAGCTTATAATAGCCATCCAATCTTCTGATCCTTGTATCTCCTGGCTCCAGCATATTCTGAAGGAGCTCTTAGACTTTCCAGGAAGCTTGCAGCACGCTTTGTAACCTTCTTTGACTTACCCTTGAAAACTCTGTCTGATCCTTTGTGAAAACTGGCCCAAAAGTTCTGACCAAACTCTATCTTAAAAGTGTCTAGAATTTGATGAGTGCTTTAGTTTCATGGACGTGTCTTCAAGGATTTATAACTTGAAATCCCAGCATTTCTAGGAGAAGTTATGTTCTGCAATGTTTTAGATCTCATTGAAATCTATAACTATTGAATCAGAAGTTCTTCCAGAATCAGCTTGCATCATGGTGAAAATTTGACCAGAAGTTCTGAGCTTGTCCTATTTCTTAAACACTTAGAAAAATTCTAAGTATTTAAAAATTTGACTTTTCCAAAGTAACTTTTGACTTTTGAATTTCTAGATGAAACAAACTTCATATTTTAACATGTCTTGCTGAAATATGAATCTTGAAACTCGATTTTGATCTAAAAGTCAAAGTTTGACTTTTCAGTGTGCAAATGACCATTTTGCCCTTGTGGATAACTTTCTTGGAAAATTTGTAATTCAAAGCTTGAAATTGGACGGGAACAAACCTGAGGGTTCAGGGTGATCCTTTGAGAAATGAGAGGGCAAATTTTGGGGTACAATAGTTGCCCCTGTTCAATCTTCTTAAGCCTGAGGATGTAGATTGGATGGTCAGCCTTTCGTGATATGAAGGTTGAAGATGATTGGACATTAGATTGCCTAGAAATTCGCACTCGGTGATGTGATGATTGAGGGTATAGGGAATGGGCTTAAAGATGCCATTTGGAAAGCGACGGGGAGTCATCGGAGATGGGCTTAAAGATGCCATCGGGAAAAAATTGGTTGCGTAAGAGATTCCTTGGCGAGAATTCCTTTACCTACCGTTGAGGGGGACTTTATCGGGGAATGTTAATCTATGCACTGGGAAGTAAAGTCTAGGAGCTTTGGTTGTCCATTACTCTAATGGGAATTAAACTTGATTAAAGAGATGAAAGTAGAATGTACACCTGGTCAGGGTCCAAGCTGTATAGCGACTTACTGGGGAAATATGGAATCGACCATATCTGGTCGGGTCCAGGCCTCGCAGTGTTGTAAACTGTTGTCTGGAGACAAGGGAGAAGGAACCCGGATAGTAGGGTTACTTCGAGATGAAAGCCTGGATAGTAGGGCTTGTGGGAAGGAACCTGGGTAGTAGGGTTACTTTGAAATGAAAGCCTGAGTAGTAGGGCTTGTGGGAAGGAAGCTGGATAGTAGGGTTACTTCGAAATGAAAGCCTGAGTAGTAGGGCTTGTGGGAAGAAACCTGGATAATAGGGTTACTTCGAGATGAAAGCCTGGATAGTAGGGCTTGTGGGAAGAAACCTGGATAGTAGGGTTACTTCGAGATGAAAATCCTGGGTAGTAGGGCTTGTTTGGTTTCAGGAACTGATTTTCCCTTGATTGCTTGCAGATATGACATGTATAACTGCTAGAATTGCTGGTGATAACTATCTTTCTTGAAAAGATAACAGGGTTAGTCAAATGCGATGCATGAAATGAGTTGTGAGATGATTTTCTCAAAATAAATGAGATTATGCTGCGCGTGGTATGTATGTGATGACACACAAATATGTGATATTTCTGGCTTGATATACACCAAATATTTCTCATACTTTAGTTTGAATTAAATTATTTTATAAGTATTATGCAGGTATTTTTCTATTTTTGCAGATATGCACTGAGCCGAACACTTTTGAAGAAATGAAGAAAAAAGGGTGCAAAAAGTAGTAAAAGAACCTAAGGAGAAGAAAACAGCCCAAAAGCCCATTACACATGTGAGCACGTGGCCCACATGCAAACAAGCCCTGACGTCCGTCAAGGGGCTGTGACGAACGTCACGCTCCATGAAGACCAAGTGACGATAGTCACTTGCGTGTGACGAACGTCACAGCTTACAACTCCACTTTTTCCTCATCAAACGGACAGAAACACGTTCAAAGCACAATCCAACGAGTTCCTACATTCTCTCACCCACTCAGTCAAAAGAGCAAGGAACGTGACAAGTTAATGGACCTATTATTTCTCAAAGGAAGAATTCAACTGTTCCTACATTTTCGAAAGCAAGGAATCAAGCAAGCACTATAAATAGAGCAAGAGATCACAGTAGAAAGGGTTCTTCTTTTTGGGCGAGAAAGTTTAGAGATTTTATTAAGCAGATATTATTTTCAGCAGAATATTATTTTCAGTATTATTTTCTTTTTAGTATTATTTTCTTTTCCCAGTTATTTCTTTCCAGCATTATTTTCTTCTGTACGGTTAAATATATTCTCCGATCGAAGCAAAGCCTACAATTTATACAGGAGTGCTTCTATCTTCAGAGTTATTACCAGGTTTATGTTTACAAATTCTTATTGCTTATTAATTAATATAATTATGTTTATTTGTGTTTGTCCTTTAAATTATTCTGCGATTTGGTTTAACATTATGTCAGGCTAGAAATCTTATACCGGTATATAAAGTCAATCAACCGAGGGAACGAGTAACTTAGTCGAGACTATTTTTACTACGAAACTTTCTTTTCTGGCCTAAGTTACTATTTTTCAAATCATTAAATTGTTTTGTTACGGAAGTAAAAAACAGATAGAGGTTAGGGTCAACAAAGCGGAAGTTTGAGATCTTTTAACTGGACAGTAGTAATTAGGCATTGGCTTAAAATACAGCGGAAGCACTTTAAAGTTAATTAAGATTTTGTTTAGTTTCCAAAAAGTGTTTTTAACTCCCGCGGGATGGTGGAAGCGTACGTTAGGACTTAACTGCATAGCCTAGATCAACAAAACGACAGTGTGAGACGAGGGTTTTTAAACTAGATAAGTTTTACTGAAAGCTGTTTTGAAAATATAAAGACGCCCGACAGGTCGCTAGTTCCCGAGGTACGACTAATGCATACTGGTAATTTAGCTCATTGATCATTAAAATACAACTTAATTTAGTGATTAGTTTCCATACAACCCAAATCAAATATTCATTAGCTTTAGATTTACATAGTAACAATAGAAAATGGTAGATCGATTCATCAGTCTCTGTGGTTTGATATCTTTTAAAACTACTCAACAAGACTGTGCACTTGCAGTCCGAATCATTGGATACATAAGTACAAATCCCACGATCAAGTTTTTGGCGCCGTTGCCGGGGATTGATTTAAGTCGATATCGCTACTCTTTTGTTACGCAGTAGAGACTAGAGCAAAAACTTCTTTCTTTCTTTTATTTCTCTATTTCTTTTCTTTTCTTTTCTAATTTTGTATGCCAAACACTCGTTCGCAAGACGAGCCGTTATACATACAAATAAATGATATCGAGCGTTATCTCAGACTTAGACGCCGCATTCAAGAGTACCATCTCTTGCATAACACTCAACCTCGTCAATCACTCGAACCTCCTGTTTCTCCACTAACCGAAGAAATGGCTGCAAATCCTGCTCCACGCCCACTCAAATCTTATGCCATACCCTCACAAGATGAACCACATAATAGCATTGTTGCCCCTCCAATCGAGGCTAACAACTTTAAACTGAAACCCTCTTTGTTATCCGCTGTGCAACAAAACCAGTTCTCTGGTGGGTCGATGGAAGACCCTAACCTTTATCTATCAATATTTCTACAATACAAAGATACAATCAAGAACAATGGGGTCAGTCAAGAAGCAATAAGACTTCGTATCTTCCCTTTCTCTCTAAGAGACAGAGCAAGAGCTTGGCTCCAATCTCTACCCGCAAACTCAGTCACTACATGGGACGAGCTGAAGAAAGTTTTTCTTGCGAGATATTTTCCACCAAGTAAAACAGCTATGCTAAGATCTCAGATAAGCGATTTTAGACAAAAGGAGAACGAATCCCTTTTCGATGCTTGGGAAATATACAAAGATCTGATGAGACTATGCCCACATCATGGCCTGGAAGAATGGTTGATTATCCACACCTTCTATAATGGTCTCCTCTATAATACAAGATTAACAATAGACGCTTCCGCATGTGGTGTACTTATGGACAAATCCTACACCGCTGCCTATGCTCTAATTGAAAGTATGGCCCAAAACCACTATCAGTGGGGAAGTGAAAGAGGACACACAGACAAAGGAACTACAGAGAAAGCACCGACAAAAGGAGGAATGTATGAGATAAGCGACCTAGACAGTGTCCATGCTAAGGTAGATGCCCTCACCCTAAAGATTGATAATTTGACTGCAATACCTCCAGCCACCGTGGCTGCTATAACTCCCAATTGCGAAATATGCGGAGTACCTGGACATCTAGTCACAGAATGTAAGATCTTGGCAGGAACTCCAGCTGACCAAGTGAATTATGCTCAAGGAAACCCTTACTCAAACACGTACAACCCTGGATGGAAAAATCACCCAAATTTCTCATATAAAAACCCCAATGCGTTGTATGCTCCAAACCAAGCACCTGCCGTACCACCTGGATATCAGAAAGCCCCTGCAAATGCTCCTAGTGCACCTAAAAAATCAAACTTAGAACTGATGATGGAGAACTTCATAGCTACTCAAGCGCAAACAAATAAAGACATCCAAAATTAAAACATACACACTAATGAGCAGATAAAACAATTAGCAAACAAAATAGATGCTTTGGCCACCCACAATAAAATGTTAGAAACCCAAATATCTCAAGTGGCTCAACAACAAGCACCTACAGCCGCACCGGACGATACGTTTCCCGGTCAACCACAACCTAACCCAAAGGGGCATGCTCATGCCATCATATTAAGAAGTGGAACCGAGTTAGATGGACCGCCTGACCCAAGACTATCAAATCAAAGTATGTAGCGAAAGGCTGAAACGTCATCTGAGAAGGAGAATCAATCAGAGAAACCGAAGGTAGACGAAGAAGATGAAGGAGGAGAGGCCAAAGAAAAAGAAAAACCCTATGTGCCTCCACCGCCTTATAAACCCCAAATCCCTTTTCCTGGTAGATTAGCCAAACCCAAGAACGTAGGGGAATTTAAAAAAATTGTAGAACTTCTGAAACAACTCAATATAACAATTCCTTTCACAGAAGCTATAACTCAAATGCCCTCCTATGCCAAATTCCTCAAGGAAATCTTATCTAACAAGAAAAAGCTAGAAGATAACGAAACAGTAACGCTTACAGTAGAATGTAGCGCGATTATCCAGAACAAGATGCCTCTTAAGCTGAAAGATCCTGGAAGTTTCTCTATACCATGCCATATAGGTAAGTTTGTCATAGACAAAGCCCTATGTGATCTAGGCGCTAGTATTAGCGTTATGCCTTTATCCATATGCAAAAAATTGGAAATGGGTGAACTAAGACCGACAAATATGTCAGTTCAATTAGCGGATCGCTCCGTCAAATACCCCGTAGGAATCTTAGAAAATGTTCCTGTACGAATAGGCCAATTCTACATCCCTACAGATTTCATAATCATGGACATTAGAGAAGACGAAAGCACACCTATCATCTTAGGAAGACCATTCTTAGCCACAACTGGAGCTATCATAGATGTAAAAAAGGGCAAACTAACCTTTGAAGTAGGTGAAGAGAAAGTCGAGTTTATTCTAACACAATTCTTACAAGTTCCCGCCATAGATGACACATGTTATCTGGTGGACATCGTTGACGAATGCGTAAGAGAAATTGAATGGGAACCAATACCTTGTTCCGAAACCATGAAGATTCCCACACCTCTTATATTCGAAGATAACGAATGGTGTCCTGAATACCAAGACGACAATCTGAGTGAATGCTTATCTCTGACACCCGATCACATGCCTTGTCCAAGAAAACCGGCATTGGATCTTAAGCCATTACCTAAGACCCTCAGATATGAATTCCTTGACACCGAGTTAAAGCAATCTGTAATTGTCAACACGGACTTAGGACAACAAGAAACAGACAAATTATTACAAGTCTTAAGAAAATATCCCTCCGCCTTAGGATACAACATTACAGATCTCAAAGGAATAAGCCTTTCAATATGCATGCATCGCATTATGCTGGAGAACGACTGCAAATCTTCTAGAGAACATCAACGAAGAATTAACCCAATATGGAGCACCGTAGTTAAGGATGAAGTAAACAAACTTTTGAACGCTGGAATCATATACCCCATCTCCGATAGTCAATGGGTAAGCCCAGTCCACTGTGTACCAAAGAAAGGTGGTATAACGGTAACAACAAACAAAGCAGGCGAAGCTGTAGCGGAACAAACTATAAGTGGAGCTAGAATGTGTATTGACTATAGGAAGCTAAATAAGGCCACCCGAAAGGACCATTTCCCTCTACCATTCATCAATCAAATGTTCGAATGACTAGCTAAGCACTCACATTATTGTTATCTAGACGGTTACTCTGGATTCTTTCAAATCCCTATTCACCCAGATGACCAAGAGAAAACAACATTCACATGTCCTTATGGAACATTCGCCTACCGACGAATGCCGTTTGGGTTATGTAATGCTCCCGCCACGTTTCAGAGATGCATGATGGCAATCTTTGCTGATTTCATAGACAACATTATGGAGGTCTTTATGGACGACTTCTCTGTATGTGGAGAGAGTTTTGAAGATTGTCTGGTAAATTTGGAGAAAGTTTTGGAGAGATGCGTAAAAGGTAACCTCGTTCTAAATTGGGAAAAGTGCCACTTTATGGTCAAACAAGGAATCGTACTAGGACACGTTGTGTCCGAAAAGGGGATTGAAGTCGATAAAGCTAAGATCAAAGTCATAGAAAACTTGCAACCCCCTAAAACAGTAAGAGAAATACACAGTTTCTTAGGACACGCCGGTTTCTACCGACGATTCATCAAAGATTTCTCGCAAATATCAAAACCTCTAACCACCCTCCTTATGAAAGACGTTGAATTTGATTTTGATGACAAATGCCTAAAGGCATTTAACCAACTAAAAACAGCTCTTGTATCCGCACCAATCATGCAACCACCCGATTGGAGACTTCCATTTGAAATCATGTGTGATGCAAGTGATTACGCCGTAGGTGCAGTCCTGGGACAACGAAGAGATAAGAAGCTTCATGCGATATACTATGCTAGTAGAACTTTGGAACCTGCACAGATGAATTATGCAACAACGGAAAAAGAACTTTTACCCGTAGCCTTCGCACTAGACAAATTTCGCTCCTACCTCGTAGGCGCAAAAATAATCATCTATACAGACCACACAACTATTAGATATCTCTTAACCAAGCAAGACTCAACGCTGAGACTTTTGAGATGGATTCTGCTTCTACAAGAGTTCGATCTAGAAATTAAAGACAAAAAAGGTACCGAAAACGTAGTAGCCGACCATTTATCTCGAATGGAAGAGTTGACACCAGAAGAAGTACCTATTAACAATGACTTCCCGTATGAACGTCTGATGGCTCAGATGGACGTAGGAGAAGCCAGACAAGAACCGCCTGAATCAAATCCAAATCAACTGCTCTTAGGACTTGACATGCAAGCTGCTAACAACGATTCACGAGAAAGCCAAGACCAAATAAATAACCATATACAAGAAGCCGTGGTCTCTATCCAAACCATACCATGGTATGCAGACATAGCAAATTACTTAGCTGCCAAAATCCTTCCCCCTGATATGACTTATCAACAGAAGAAGAAATTCTTTCACGATTTGAAACATTACTTTTGGGATGAACCTTTATTATTTAAGAGGAGTGCAGACGGTATTTTCCGAAGATGCGTCCCAGAAAACGAAATAGAAAGCATTATTTCTCATTGTCATGATGCCCCTTACGGAGGTCACGCAAACACATCAAAGACATGCGCCAAAATTTTGCAGTCTGGCTTCTACTGGCCAAATTTGTGGAAAGATGTGCACATAGCCATCCTAAACTGTGACCGATGCCAACGCACCGGAAATATATCCAGACGCGATGAGATGCCTCAGACTGGCATCCTACAAGTGGAAGTATTTGATGTATGGGGAATCGACTTCATGGGACCATTTCCATCCTCATTCGGAAACAAATATATACTCGTGGCTGTAGATTACGTTTCAAAATGGATTGAAGCAATAGCTTCTCCAACAAACGATACTAGAGTCGTGATTAAACTCTTCAAAACCATCATATTCCCAAGGTTTGGTGTACCCAAACAAGTTATTAGCGACGGTGGCTCCCACTTCATATCACGAATCTTTGATAAACTCCTAACCAAATATGGGGTGAGGCACCGCGTCGCAACACCATACCACCCCCAAACAAGCGAACAGGTGGAAGTCTCAAATCGAGAAATAAAAACAAATACTGGAAAAAACTGTTGCCACCTCAAGAAAGGATTGGTCGGCTAAGTTACCTGACGCATTATGGGCCTACAGAACGGCATTCAAGACACCGATAGGTACAACACCCTTTAAACTCATATATGGAAAATCATGCCACCTGCCAGTGGAAATTGAACACAAAGCTTACTGGGCGATTAAAACTTTAAACCTAAGCTACACTGCGGCAGGAGAAAAAAGGATCCTCGACATAAATGAATTAGAAGAACTAAGACTGGATGCATATGAAAATGCAAGGATCTATAAAGAAAGGACGAAAAAATGGCATGACAAACGTATCTCAAGGAAAGAGTTCAATGAAGGAGATGTCGTACTCCTATTCAACTCTCGTCTGAAACTGTTCCCTGGAAAACTCCGTTCACGATGGTCTGGACCATTCGAAGTAACCAAAGTTTCCCCCAGTGGTGCCATAGAAATCAAAGGAAAATCCATGAATCCATTCTTAGTGAACGGCCAACGCCTAAAGCATTATTGCAGCGTCGAAAATAAGGATTACACCGCGAGCTTAACGCTATTAGAGTTACCGCACCAACTTGCAAACTAATTCACGTCTAACAACTTTGTCAAGCTAACGACATTAAACAAGCGCTGTGTGGGAGGCAACCCACAATTTTTTATTTATTTTATTTATTATCTCTCAAATATCTTTATCTTTTATTTTTATTTTTTCTTTTTTTCATTTCTGCATTCTGATTTTTACTTTCTGATTTTTTTCCTCTTCTTTCTTTCTCCCACAACATATTTTACTTATTTGCATTTTTATTTTCCAAATTTTAGTACCGATTCACAGGAACCTACAAGCTATAATGGATACTATCATTTTTGCCTCGGAGACTCAGCAGAGACGATATGAGATTCGGGCTCAACGCCAGATGAGTATGACCACGTATGTGCATGATCCCACCTTGACAACCTTAGGAATCAGGGAAAGTGTCTATTTCATGTTTAACCAAATAGGATGGGAGGGGTTCCTAGCCCATAAACACCCTACACACCAACGCCTCACCTTGGAGTTCTTGAGCTCCCTCATCTATAAACCCACACAAGGCTTAGGGCGTAGTAGAGGTCAGATGTCCTTTAGATTGTTCGGTTTCACCCACCAGTTTACAGTTCGCAGTCTAGCTCAGCTGCTAGGATTCCCTAGCTCTTTAGACGCCCACATGGAAACCCAGGCGGATGAGTACCTCAACTTTGAGCTTAATCACTTTTGGAGAGACATAGTAGGCCAATATCCTGAGGATCCCGACCACCGTGATGCCACCGAGATTCATAACCCGACTATTAGGTATTTCCATCACATTTTAGCTTTCACGTTTTTTGGAAAACCTATTAATCAACTATCGATTTCTAGGGATGAGCTGTTTATCATTTACTTTGCTTTTTAGACCAGACCAGTCATTGGCGCATCATTCATGATAGCCAACATGTCAGCCATAGCTCAGTGTACCCATGGCCCCATCTGTGTCAGCGGGCTAGTCACTATGATAACCGAGGCCCTATCCCTACGGTCATCTCTGTCGCGCCTTACACCGTACGCCAGATATTATACCGTGGACATCCCTTTTTGCTTTAACATTTCTTTGATTGGTAACCTCAGCCCACCTCACTTTCAGCTGCTTGTCCAACGTAACCCTGTCTATTGCTTCAAATTGCCTAGCCCCGAGCATACCAGTGTCTATACCAAGACAAATTGGCTATATCCCCTAGAGAAGACAGACGAACACGACCCTGAGAAGGAGGAGAGAGACCCATCTACACCCACAGGTTACCACGATTATACACCTTTGGATTATCCTACACAACCCCTTGTTCCTACAGCTGATGACATACCAATGCCTGATCATGCACATAGGATCCAGACTCTACAGATAGATGTTACCACACTCCGCAGAGAGCTCGACACTGTTAAAGAAAATGTCAGCACACTTCGGCGTGACTTCTTTCATTTCATGGACGTCGTCACGGAGCAGTTTGACCACATTTATCATCATCTGCACGCTTCTGCACCACCTCTCGGAGGCCCTCATGCTTGATAGTTTTTTTGTACCGCCCCAGTGAGGACACTGTTTGTTCTTAGTATGGGGGGGGGGGGGTTTCATTGTTTTTAATTATTATTCTCAAACTCATTATGGTTTTAATTATTTTCGAATAATATATTACTTTTCGGTCCTAAAAATCATATACATTTTATTTATTTCTATTTACAAAGTATGCATTCATTTTTTGCAATTTCTGTTATTATTTTCATTTGTTCTTAATTTCTATTATAATTATCATGTTTTATTTTATTTTTGTTACCATTATCATGTGCTATTTTATTTTCGTTACCATCTTTATTTGCTTCATATTTACCATATCATTTTTTTCCCAACTATACCATATGCTACTAATCCCTTGCAATACACTTCTCAAAAAAAATTGAAATTAATTAATTAATTACTTTAGTGGAGCATGCGTTCAAAGCAGTCAAACCAACATAACCTGACCCTAACGAACGTCAGAGTGCATGTGACGAACGTCAGGGAGTGTCTTTGACCCTGACGAGCGTCAGAGGGAACATGGCGGGCGGTAGGCATTGTCCCCCACGCCTTTCAAAACCGTGACCATTGACCAGCATTGATGAAGGAAAAATTTGTTTTAAAATCCCACCACCCCATTTACTCCACTCACCAATAACCACCATAACCTCCCAAATTTCAAAATTCTCCCATAAACACCATTAAATTTCTTACTCCACAAACCATCTATATAAACCCTCCCCTTCCATCCTTAGTTTCATCACTACCACTTCCTTTCCATCTCTCTACCACATATACATTTTTTCTTCTTTCTATCAAGTTCAATACTCATGGCCAACCAACCCGAACCCGACATGCGACATCTCGTGCTCCGACAAGGAGAACCGGTGAGCTTCAAAAAGAGAAGTACAAAAAATTCCATCACCGAGGGCTAACACCCACACGGTTCATCGACAACACTTGCTTACAACAATTAGGCCTGCTACCTCATATGGAAGGCTTGCTGAATAAACCTGGCCTAAGCTTTATTAGCACGATGAACACGCCAACTTACGAAGCTCTCACGTTGGAGTTCTTGAGTTCCTACGCATATCACACCCGAGAAGATGCAGACGCACACCTAACGGGAGCCGCTTATTTTCAGATGTTCAACCGAGAGTACCAACTCAACCATGAGATTTTGAGCGACATATTTCATTTTCCCCGAGGGAATAATGTGCAATACCGCATATCCCCAGAATTGGATTGGAATGGAAGTGCATACGCACTATGGGAGAGAATAACAGGCGAACCAAATGTCACACCAGAAGCACGGTACGCCTCTCACATCCACAACCCGAACATCCGCTTCTTACACCGTGTTATGGCAAACACAATATTCGGAAGGGCAAACAACAACAAGGTAAACACTAAAGACTTATATGCTCTCCACTGTACCTTTTCGCAAAACATCCATCTTAATCCCGTAACTTTAATGATGGCCCATATTCAAAACCTCGTTGCAAGAGAAGGGACCACACCTTTTTGCATCGGAGGCATCGCCACCGACATCGCAGTTCACTTGAACTGGGGGGAAAGGATCCAACTCCTACCTCTGTTGCTAGCAGTTTTTATGGACATTGATAACTGTAGAGCTGGCCGCCTGATTAAAGTACGAGAAGCTGGAGGATACTATCTCATGGTTAAGAATGCAAGAGTTCGCAATGTGATCATGCCAAATCATAATCGTACTTACTTGGGAAATCCGGATAACTGGCTTTACAACCTGAACACCCCTGAACCCGGAGAAAATGTGCAAGGAAATCAAGGTCAGGCTAACAACGCTGCCGCTGACGAAATCAAAGAAGAATTAGAGCAGTAAGAGCCTCAACAACAGCAAGCCAATAATCCCGCCACTATCGACGCAATATATGCCGCAATAATGCAACAAAACCAGCTGTCCACTCAACGCCACCAAAGCCTCGAGACACGCCAAATCGAGATGATGACTCTCATGCAACAAATGCAGAGAGACCAAAATGACTACGCTCGCAGGCACGATCAAAGTATGCTGGAATTCACCACAGGAATAACGGCGGATATGCGAGCCTTAACACTCGGTGTTGACGACTTGCATAATATCATATCCCAAAGAGATGGCGGCGAATCTTCCAGACATGGCGGGCAAGCACGTCGAAGAGCAAGGACATGTGGCCGATACCAAAGACAAGATAAAGAAGAATGATTATGTTGTTATCTTTCCCCTTTCCCGCTTCTATCAATACATTGAGGACAATGTATGATTCAAGTATGGGGGATGAAGTATTTCCCTTTTTCTAGTAATTTTTATCTTTCTTTGTAATTTCCCTTATGTTATCTTAAATTCAATAAAAAACTTTTTCAAGTCATCTATTGCAGCAATTTGTGTTGTTCTTTTAGACTCCCCTCTCTTTTTGAGCCCATAATTTTTTTTTCACTCGACAAGTAAATAGACTGCAAAATCTTTAATCATCAGAAATTGGGGCGAGATTAAGTGAAATTTCTACCGTTCAGACACTCTACAACCCCAGAGTATGATAGATCAGTTCAAGTACCCGTTGTTTCCAACACCTTGAGTTTAGTCTTTATAGTAACCTTGAGTAGTTTATATTAGCAGTCAGCACCATCTTAAACACAAACTACGCAGGAAGTCGATGAATATAAGTGGATGATATAATATTTCAGCAAAATATTGCAAGGAAAAACACTGATTAAATTGGACGATCCTCACCCGATCGCCTAATCCAAAGGATGTAAACCTTACAAAGTAACATGAAAATTCATTTGATGGATGGTTCAGGAGCATCTGGTACTGAACTCGGTAGGGAAGATTACAGTCTGATCCCCTGCATCCAACATTTGAATTAAAGGTTGCCACGTTAATGTGCCAGAAACCTCTAAAAGTTTAAAAGGTTCATAACCACTAACCGACTGTTCTGCTATGTGCGTGTGAAGATAAAGGGCTTAATGTGATTGCGCTAGAATTAAAAAGGCAAAACAAGACAAATACTCGAGGTAGGCTATGATAGGACCTGTAACTAGTTTACGTAAAATGGGATTGTCTAGCGTCGCCGACGTAGTTATGGAGCACAAATCAAACCACCGATTTTCTGACAAAAACACAACGCAATTATGTATTAGTCGATCCGAGTCATAACCATGTTTAGAAAAAACATCGTACTTACCATTTGCTTGAGGACAAGCAAAGTTTAAGTATGAGGGAGTTTGATGACACACAAATATGTGATATTTCTGGCTTGATATACACCAAATATTTCTCATACTTTAGTTTGAATTAAATTATTTTATAAGTATTACGCAGGTATTTTTCTATTTTTGCAGATATGCACTGAGCTGAACACTTTTGAAGAAATGAAGAAAAAAGGGTGCAAAAAGTAGTAAAAGAACCTAAGGAGAAGAAAACAGCCCAAAAGCCCATTACACATGTGAGCACGTGGCCCACATGCAAACAATCCCTGACGACCGTCAAGGGGCTGTGACGAACGTCACGCTCCATGAAGACGAAGTGACGATAGTCACTTGCGTGTGACGAACTTAGGGGGAAGAGATATTCTGTTGGTAGACCTGCCGTCATGGAGGAAATAAACTCAGCTGGGGATGAAATTTACTGACTCACCTGCGATTACGAACCTCGGTTGGGGATAGTGAATCGAAATGACTGGTCTGGTGATCAAGCGCATCATACTACCTTAAGGTGATCCCAGGGGCAAATGGACCCCTACGTACGAAGGGCCATTTGTGGTTAAGAACATTTTCTCGGAGGAGCTATGATTCTAACCACCATGGATGGTGACGACCTTCCTCACCCCGTCAATGCAGACATAGTGAAAAGATACTACACATAATCAAAGACCCGCTAGGTCGAATGGCCTAGGCAAAAATAAGGGCTTCCCGGCGAACCAAAAGGGTTCAGGCAAAAATAAGGGATGAAAATGAGAAAAACTGTACACCCGGCAAGTCGAAAACCTGAAAAGGCGGCTTGGGCAAAAAAGGGTATCCTGGTGGACTGAAAACCCGAAAGAGAGGTCCCGGAAAAAATTAGGGATCAAAGCGTAACACTATGTCTCATTGGATCACCTTGCAACCAGACTTCGGTATCGACTATCAGGCTCAAACGACGCCAAACAATCTGATCTACCTTCAACCAAGTAGCAAAGTGATGAGATGCTCGAGGACATAAAGGCAATAGCAGAGTTGGAACCCAGTGGGATTGTTCACATAGCTATTTTTCTTTCTTTTGCACAAATTGTATAAACTCTATTGTTCGGCGGCGTTCTCTTACTAGGACGTCAGCCTCTTGTACAAAAACGCCTATTTACAGGCCCAAACTTCAAGTCAATACAATTCATTTCACCAATAAATTTTGAATTGTTTTCCTTTTTCTGTTTTGTTTCGCAAGAACGTCCAATGTTCATTTTTGATATATGCATTTGACATTGATTGCTGTTCATAAATATTTACATGCGAAACGAAAGACGATTACTCGTAATACCAGAAAAAGGGGCAAACGAGAAATGTCCAAACCGTACAGTTACTCTGTTCACCAGGTACATGGATAGATTTAGCTGAAGAATATGACTAAAGTACATTCACTCCCCGCATAGTAAGAGAAAGACAGTAGTGTTAACTCTCCCCAGCTGAGGCTCGCAACCGCGAATGAATCAGCGATATTCTCTCCGAGCAGAGTTTATCTATCATCAGCACTAGAAAATTATCCCCAGTGGAGTTTGGAGAATTATCCCCAGTAGAGCCTAAAAGATTATTCCCAGTAAAGTCGTAACTGGAAAATCTTCCCCAGCGGAGTTCATTCTTTTTACAAACAGAAACTCAATTCCCAACAGGGTTCATTACCACCAGCAACAGTAATTCATCCCCAGCTGAATTTATCAGCGGAATCCTCAGTAGAGCATGTCCTCCCCACAGAGCCATTTCCTAATCAGTTTAGTCCCCAACGGAAACGAAGAGTTCAACTCTTTTCTCCAGCAGTAATCCGGGATTTATTTCCCCCAGCTAAAAATATCACATTTCCATACATCATGACACATGCATATACGCATCATACAACACAATCTCATTTATTTTGAGAACATCACTGCCTGATACATATCATGCATTACATATAGCTAACCTTTACCTTTCAGGAAATATACAATCAAATTCTCACAAAAGTTCAAGCTATGAAGCCCGGGTACGACCGGATAATATCTTGATTCCTACGACATATAGTGAAGCCCAGATTACGACCGGATAACAATATCAGACTACCACAAGGTCTGGATTACGATCAGATAGTGGTATTTTTTAAAAATCAAGCTATGAAGCCCGAGTTCCACCGAATAAGTTTAAATCCTCAGCAAACCGTGAAACCCGGATTACGACTGGATAACAGCCCAACAAAGTATTGTGAAGCCTGGATTACGACCAAACAACAATACAAGTTCTTGTGAAACCTGGATTACGACCAGATAGCGGTTAAAGACACTGCGAAGACTGGATTATGACCAGATAACAGTAAGGGATACTATGCAGCTTGGATTACGACCAAACAGCAGTTCCCTCGGCCAGATACTATGAAGCCTAGATTACGACCGGATAATGATAAAAGGACTGAAGCCTGGATTACGACCATATAGTAGTACAAGACCCTGCGAAGTTTGGATTTTGACCGAATAGCAGTTTACCTGGACAATTTCTAAGAAGCCCGGAGTCGACCGAATACTAGTGTGCCATAAATTCAAGTTAAAGCCCGAATGCGACCAGATAACATTTGAATTCATTCTGAAACCTGGATTACAACCAGATAAGAACTGAGAAGTTGCGAAACCTGGATTACAACCAGATAACAAGTTTAATCTCATCTCCCCAGTAAGTCACTGTAAAGCCTGGATTACGACCAAATAGCAATCGGTCTTATTACTATGAAGCCTGGACCACGACCAGATAACAATTCATTTTCACCTCCCCGACTAAGAGACAGCTCCTCAGTAGAATAAAGGATGACCGAAGTTCCTAGAATTCAATAGAGATGATTCCCTAGTAGAATAACGGACGACCGAAGCTCATAAAATTCTATTTCTCCCAAGACAGAGGTCAGCATTCCCCATCGAAATCTTCCTCAACAACAGGTATACAAGCTCTCGCTAAGGAATCTCTTATGCGATCGACACTCCTTCGGATGGCATCTTTAAGCCCATCCCCCATCAGCAATTTCCAAATGGAATCCGTAAGCCCATTCCCGACATCACAAGACAAGTACCACTTCATGCGAGTGCAAATTTCTGGGCACTCTAGTGTTCAATCATCTTCCACCTTCGGATCACGAAAGGCACGAAAGCCAATCTACATCCTTAGGTTTAAGAAGATTGAATAGGGGCAGCTGTTGTACCCCAAAATTTTCCCTCCCATATTTCTCAAAACATTTTAAGAAAGATCCTCAAGTTGTTCAAGGAAGCCCAAGGGTTGGCCAGACAAGCTCTCTCCTAAGGCAGTCTACCTCAAATTAGGGTTTCATGTTGCATCAAGATACTTGAGTCCAAGTAATCCCAAATGCTCACCAATGTCCTAATATGTTCTCAAGATCATCCATGTCAAGTTTCAAGCCCTACAGAGGAAATTTGCTCAGTCAATTGCTCAAAGGCCTGAAAATCGACTGTTCTATGGCAAAAGTAAACTGTGGTATATTTTGAAGGGTTGATCATGATTCATCAAGGATTGCTCATAATTCATCAAGACTCAAAAGTTGCTAAATTAGGGTTTTACATGAAAAGTCAACTCAACTTTGACCAAGCATAAATTTCTCACACTTTATGCTAAATGACCCATCCAAAGCTCATTTTGAAGAGAATGCAATTCCCTACAATCCATATTCAGCTCCCAAGTTCAAAATATGCACTCACAAGAAGTTATGAATTTGGACATTATAGGTCATTTTGAAAAGTCAACAAAAACACCTTTTTTGTCAAAGCTTCATACATGAGCATGGAATATCAAATTGAGATGAGACCAAAGGGTCGCTTAGAGGATATCTCAAGCTTTCTAAAAAGTCCAAGAACACCTCCAAAGAGTCAAAATTGAGGAAGTTATGCATTGGTGAAATTGACCTTTTTTGCAAAATTGCCAAAAGTCAACTATCCCTAAAACTTCAATTTTTGCCAAATGGGCCCAATCTTTTTCACTTGTTTTGAGTTTGCAACATAGTCCACGAGCTCTAGCCCTTGCCACTTGTCCTTATCATGTTTTATTATTTATTTTGATTTTTATTTGAATTAATTCAATTTAAATCAAAATAAATAATATAAAATCCAAAATATTGAAAACCAAGGATTTTGTGCTTGTTTCAGGTCTTATTACACAACTAGCATCAAATCAAACTCGTATCAAGGCATGTGTGCACAAAAAGATTTGATTTAGGCCAATTTTGGAAAGTTTTCAAAGTGAATCAAATCAAGAATCCAATGCATTGATGGAAGAAGATTGAGATTAGTTATCAACCCTAATCCCTTCCTCAATACATATAGAAGCAATGCAGACCTAAAACAGAAGTTAGAAAGAGGCGCAGCAAGCAGAGCAACATTGGAAAAAATCAAGAAAAAGTGCAAGATCGATTTCATTGTTCCAGGCCAATTCAAGACTTCCTGACCATCCCAATCGATTCCTGGGAGTCTCAGCAAGCCAAAGCAATCCAAACCAAGCATTTTAGAGCCCTGTATTGCACTGTAAGTCAGTCACGGTACCCATTATTTCTTGAATTCGAATAGCATAATTTATGCATTGTTAGGATGAATTAATCATATATTGTTGATCCATGAAACATTTGCAAGCTTCCTGTATTGATTAATTACGTTTATATGGCCTATACTGGAATTCACCATTGTTAGGGTTTATAGCTTTGAATTAGGGTTTTTGTTTACAGGAAAAATTAGCCTTGATGAAGGATGCCATCATGTTCAGAAGGATGAGACGAATCTAACCATGGCCTTGGTGGTCATTTATATTACGTGTATGTGATTTTGAGAATTGACAGGGCTGTAGCGATAGACGTTATCCGTAGGTATAGGTTATCAAAACTTTTAGCCACAGAGAGAGGACAGGGATGATGGCGTAGCTCCATCTGATTCGTCCGTTTGAATTTTAGTGCAAAATTTCTATTACTTCGCTTGTTTTATATATCATTATTATTGTTCATCATATGTACAAACAGAAGCAGATGGCCCAGTGGTAGCCAGGTTGGTGTTAAGGCGTGGGAAGCTTGAGGTCAGGGGTTCGACCCCTGCCTCCAACAATTGTATTTTTCTTGATTTATTTCAGGAGATCACATGCGTGCATGAATCCAAGGCCCACCATACATCCTCCCAATCTAGCCAGCCAAGTGGCAGATGGCCAAATCTGATGGCCATCATCTGAAGGTGCACCAAAGCCAAGTCAAACGCGCAACATGGGATCCTCAAAGTCAACATGGACCTTCTCTTTTGGGCTCAGAAATCTGACTATTTGCACCCCCACTATTCTCAGACCCAATTCTTTTTCTCTATTCTTTTATATTTACTTTAATTAATTAATTAATTTATTTACTAACACAAATAATTATTTTCTTTTTATCAAAAATCACAAAAAAATATTACTTTTCATAAATTAAATTTAAGATATTTATTTTTATTAAAAAATTAATTAATTTAATTAGGTTTGTTAATTTAGACAATTTTAATTCTTTTTGTACATAATTAAAAATAACTAGAATAATTAGGTTTTTATTCCAAATTTAATTTTTCTTTCTTTTCTTAAAAATAATCAAAAAGCCAAAAATAGGTCATGTAATTATTTTTATTAACTAATTTAATTAATTAATTAATTTGTACATTTATTTTAAAACCTAAATTCTTTCTTTAAAAAAATATTAAAAACAACAAAAAAAGATTTTCTATTTTTATTAGTATAGAAGGGTCAAAACCCTAGTTCACATTCGATCAAACTTGTCTCGCGCGCTTTATTTTTTTAATCCCAATTATTGTATCTGCTCACAAGGTTATAATAGTTTAAATTAGGACTTTATTTTCATTTACCGCTTTTATTTTCAAAGGGTTTGTTTTTGGCTATGTAAATACCCGAAGCCTTGTAATAGCGTAGTTTAATTTCCGCATTTTAACTTCCGCAAATATTAAACTGTTAGATGTATGAATAATTAGGGTTTGCATGACAAGAATGTATGTTAAATTTTAAAACAGTTAGATCACCCTAAATGTGCAAAGATAAATAACTGAAATTGAATCACTCGCACATGCGTACTCCTAGAGTACACTCCCACTTGGTTGCCTTCGGTAAACGGTCATTGAGTATAGGATGCTTTAGTTGTCATCCTTTTGTCTAAACAAAGATCAAAGTCCCGATTCGGAAAAAATGCCTCGGAATGGTTTCCTCGGAATTGTTGCCTCGAATAAATGATCTAAGACATTAGGGTTACTACTAAGACGTCCTAACGTTGCTTTAGTGACCGTACGTCCCTTTCGAATTGACCCTCAAAACTCCAACGACGATGCTACGTACTCACTAATAGTGGGATAGCATTGTCTAAAGGAAACGAACATAAAACGATTCTTTTTTCGAGTAGGTAGATTAGTTCTTAAGTACTTGCTTAATCAAAACAAAATTTTCACACTTACACTCCTTTACAAACAAAGTTTTCAAAAACACTTCATTACACTCTTGAAGACAGAAGCAAGAGTTAAATCGGAGTTAACAATTTTTTTTTCAAAGCACACAAACACAAAGGAATTTTTTTTGAAAATGATGAGCAAGTACCTAAGAGCCCGTAGATAATTACGGATAGAAAGGGTGCTAATACCTTCCCTTTTTATAATCTACCTCCCGTACTCAGAAATATCTCGAAAAAGGAATTTTTCTTTGCTTTTTTCCTTTCCTTGTTGGATAAAATAAAAGACGGTGGCGACTCTTGCTTACCGCGACATTTTGCGAAAACAAACGCAAAACGCAAAACGCAAACCAGTAAATTCCTTAACAAAAGAGGGAAACATATCCCGGTTCTGGCCACCGTATCACACATGGGCTCTTAGTTACTTGCTAGATCACTTGCTTTTGTTTGAATGTGTGCTTGTGATGTGGGTTTTGAAATTATTTTGAAAATGTGACTTTCTAATGATCCTCGTCTCTGTAAGAATGCGTACAAAGTGTTGTTTTGAAAATAGTTCAAAAAGATGTTTGTGAAATGTGTTTTTTGAAAGTGATTTTGAAAAGGGTTTCCTTTGTAATGGTTCTTGTTTCTATAAGAACGCGTACAAAGTGTTGTCTTTCAAAAATGTTTTCAAAATGAAAGTGTGGGTGTATAAAAATATTTTTTTTGTGAGCAAGCAAGCAACTAGGAGCGAATCTACCTACTCAAAAGGTCTTAGATGTTCTTTTCATCCTCCTTTACACGTTGCTATCTTACCATTGTTTTGGTAAGAAGCCCCATCCTTGGATGTGAACGGGACGGGCGTGGGTCATCGTATATCCATGATTAGTAATGTTGCAAGGTATCTTAGCATTTGAGGGACTAAGATCATTTTTGTAAGGCAATTTTGAATAGCGTCATCGAGGGTCTATGATCTTGTATTTCGATTGTTTTTGCTAAGATAACCCACATGTGTAACATGACCATTTTTTAGGCAACAAGTGGAGTTAACCTTAAGGGCGTTAGTGTGCACGTGTGTTTGATTGCATGAATTTTAGTCTTGATTAGGGTGATCTATTTATTGATTTCATGTCTTTCCATACACACCCTAATTACTAGTATTTACATTTGAAAGCGATAAATTGCAGAAATGTAAAGTCCTACGCTATTGCAATATTTTAGGGATGGGGGTACATATTTAAAAATGGGGATTGCAAATAAAATTAAATCCTAAGTTACTATTACAACCATATTGAAATGGATAAGAATGTACAAGAAAATGTGAAATGGACTTGTTTTGTTTAAGCAAAGAAATAAGTTTTGTTTAAGAAAATATTTTTAATCTTTTTGTTTTAAGAAAGAAAATAAAGCATGTAAAAATGTAAAATACTTTTGGTGTTTTTGATTAGTAAAATAGAAGTAATAGCAAAAATAGTAAGGAAAAAGAAAATAGAATCAACGTATTGCTGACTAAAGGAGATCATAAGTTCTGACTCTGGCGTGCTGCAAAACAGAGATCATATTAGTAAAATAGGTAAAGTCAGAAGTTCTGGATCCGCTGGGAACAAAGAAGATTTCCAGAAGTTCTGGTACCACTGGAAGAACTTGGTCTCCCTCTCCATGCTAGTCAGAACATCTACAACTTGGTCATTTCTCAACAAAACAGAAGATCCGCATATGGCAGTTATGGCAGGTTTCATAGCGTTTCAGAAACAATAAATATCAGAACTATAAATCAGAGGCAAGCATGAATTTGATAATCCTAATTATGAGTTCTAATTTCTTCAAGAAGTTCTAAACTAATTTACTCCATTCTTAGGCAGACAAATACGTGAAACCTCAGAATATGTACAACATCAGAAACATGATATCTACATTGTATTTTTGAACATGCAAATCTGGTAATGCTTAAGTAATGTGATGAGAGTCAGCAGAAACATACCTTGCAGATGGAAAAGATTCCGTGAACTGGAGTTTGGTCCTGAACTCTGGTGATGTTCTGAGCAACTTCTTCACGTACTCAACAGGTTGGAAGTTTTCAACTTCTGGAACAGCCAAGGGGTGATGCTCTGACTTCTTTGAGATGGAGGTGGATGGAGAGTATATTGTAGTATGAATACAGAAGTTAGGATAGCTTCTAATATGTGAATCAGAAACTGTGTGGATGGTTTTAGTCAAGAAACACTTAAGAACAAATGGAGTTTGAATGCAAGGAATCAAAAGTTAATAGGTTTTGTATATTGTGTTTACAGTTTATGGACTCTTGGAATTTTAGCAGGGGTTCAGGGCTTTTCTTTCTCAATTTTTTGACCTCTTTACAGTTGCCAATGGAGTTCAATTTATAGGCGAAGATTTAGTATTTTTTTTAGAGGTCAAGTGGCACCAACATCATATGCTAGGCGCTGACTTACTCTTGAAGTAAGTTTAAACAAGCATGGTTCAAGGCACAAAGTAGGATGGCTAGCAGGTTTAGCAGTGCCTAAGCTGGATTTGTTAGCCAAAATTAAAGGATAGCAAAAGCAACAGATGGGCCTAGCACCCTTTTGCATAAAAGTTTACTTTCCCAAGGCAGTAGAGGTACACGTGGGGGAAATCCTTTGGATAAAGGCTCAAAAGTGGTTGTGAGCATTAAATGCGCATTAAATGATGATGAGATTTATCAAATCAGAGATCCTGCCATGTGAAACTCTGCCTCATTGTTTAATTCTGGATCAGAAGTTCAGCTTCAACATAGCTTATAATAGCCATCCAATCTTCTGATCCTTGTATCTCCTGGCTCCAGCATATTCTGAAGGAGCTCTTAGACTTTCCAGGAAGCTTGCAGCACGCTTTGTAACCTTCTTTGACTTACCCTTGAAAACTCTGTCTGATCCTTTGTGAAAACTGGCCCAAAAGTTCTGACCAAACTCTATCTTAAAAGTGTCTAGAATTTGATGAGTGCTTTAGTTTCATGGACGTGTCTTCAAGGATTTATAACTTGAAATCCCAGCATTTCTAGGAGAAGTTCTGTTCTGTAATGTTTTAGATCTCATTGAAATCTATAACTATTGAATCAGAAGTTCTTCCAGAATCAGCTTGCATCATGGTGAAAATTTGACCAGAAGTTCTGAGCTTGACCTATTTCTTAAACACTTAGAAAAATTCTAAGTATTTAAAAATTTGACTTTTCCAAAGTAACTTTTGACTTTTGAATTTCTAGATGAAACAAACTTCATATTTTAACATGTCTTGCTGAAATATGAATCTTGAAACTCGATTTTGATCTAAAAGTCAAAGTTTGACTTTTCAGTGTGCAAATGACCATTTTGCCCTTGTGGATAACTTTCTTGGAAAATTTGTAATTCAAAGCTTGAAATTGGACGGGAACAAACCTGAGGGTTCAGGGTGATCCTTTGAGAAATGAGAGGGCAAATTTTGGGGTACAATAGTTGCCCCTGTTCAATCTTCTTAAGCCTGAGGATGTAGATTGGATGGTCAGCCTTTCGTGATATGAAGGTTGAAGATGATTGGACATTAGATTGCCTAGAAATTCGCACTCGGTGATGTGATGATTGAGGGTATAGGGAATGGGCTTAAAGATGCCATTTGGAAAGCGACGGGGAGTCGTCGGAGATGGGCTTAAAGATGCCATCGGGAAAAAATTGGTTGCGTAAGAGATTCCTTGGCGAGAATTCCTTTACCTACCGTTGAGGGGGACTTTATCGGGGAATGTTAATCTATGCACTGGGAAGTAAAGTCTAGGAGCTTTGGTTGTCCATTACTCTAATGGGAATTAAACTTGATTAAAGAGATGAAAGTAGAATGTACACCTGGTCAGGGTCCAAGCTGTATAGCGACTTACTGGGGAAATATGGAATCGACCATATCTGGTCGGGTCCAGGCCTCGCAGTGTTGTAAACTGTTGTCTGGAGACAAGGGAGAAGGAACCCGGATACTAGGGTTACTTCGAGATGAAAGCCTGGATAGTAGGGCTTGTGGGAAGGAACCTGGGTAGTAGGGTTACTTTGAAATGAAAGCCTGAGTAGTAGGGCTTGTGGGAAGGAAGCTGGATAGTAGGGTTACTTCGAAATGAAAGCCTGAGTAGTAGGGCTTGTGGGAAGAAACCTGGATAATAGGGTTACTTCGAGATGAAAGCCTGGATAGTAGGGCTTGTGGGAAGAAACCTGGATAGTAGGGTTACTTCGAGATGAAAATCCTGGGTAGTAGGGCTTGTTTGGTTTCAGGAACTGATTTTCCCTTGATTGCTTGCAGATATGACATGTATAACTGCTAGAATTGCTGGTGATAACTATCTTTCTTGAAAAGATAACAGGGTTAGTCAAATGCGATGCATGAAATGAGTTGTGAGATGATTTTCTCAAAATAAATGAGATTATGCTGCGCGTGGTATGTATGTGATGACACACAAATATGTGATATTTCTGGCTTGATATACACCAAATATTTCTCATACTTTAGTTTGAATTAAATTATTTTATAAGTATTATGCAGGTATTTTTCTATTTTTGCAGATATGCACTGAGCCGAACACTTTTGAAGAAATGAAGAAAAAAGGGTGCAAAAAGTAGTAAAAGAACCTAAGGAGAAGAAAACAGCCCAAAAGCCCATTACACATGTGAGCACGTGGCCCACATGCAAACAAGCTCTGACGTCCGTCAAGGGGCTGTGACGAACGTCACGCTCCATGAAGACCAAGTGACGATAGTCACTTGCGTGTGACGAACGTCACAGCTTACAACTCCACTTTTTCCTCATCAAACGGACAGAAACACGTTCAAAGCACAATCCAACGAGTTCCTACATTCTCTCACCCACTCAGTCAAAAGAGCAAGGAACGTGACAAGTTAATGGACCTATTATTTCTCAAAGGAAGAATTCAACTGTTCCTACATTTTCGAAAGCAAGGAATCAAGCAAGCACTATAAATAGAGCAAGAGATCACAATAGAAAGGGTTCTTCTTTTTGGGCGAGAAAGTTTAGAGATTTTATTAAGCAGATATTATTTTCAGCAGAATATTATTTTCAGTATTATTTTCTTTTTAGTATTATTTTCTTTTCCCAGTTATTTCTTTCCAGCATTATTCTTCCAGCATTATTTTCTTCTGTACGGTTAAATATATTCTCCGATCGAAGCAAAGCCTACAATTTGTGCAGGAGTGCTTCTATCTTCAGAGTTATTACCAGGTTTATGTTTACAAATTCTTATTGCTTATTAATTAATATAATTATGTTTATTTGTGTTTGTCCTTTAAATTATTCTGCGATTTGGTTTAACATTATGTCAGGCTAGAAATCTTATACCGGTATATAAAGTCAATCAACGAGGGAACGAGTAACTTAGTCGAGACTATTTTTACTACGAAACTTTCTTTTCTGGCCTAAGTTACTATTTTTCAAATCATTAAATTGTTTTGTTACGGAAGTAAAAAACAGATAGAGGTTAGGGTCAACAAAGCGGAAGTTTGAGATCTTTTAACTGGACAGTAGTAATTAGGCATTGGCTTAAAATACAGCGGAAGCACTTTAAAGTTAATTAAGATTTTGTTTAGTTTCCAAAAAGTGTTTTTAACTCCCGCGGGATGGTGGAAGCGTACGTTAGGACTTAACTGCATAGCCTAGATCAACAAAACGACAGTGTGAGACGAGGGTTTTTAAACTAGATAAGTTTTACTGAAAGCTGTTTTGAAAATATAAAGACGCCCGACAGGTCGCTAGTTCCCGAGGTACGACTAATGCATACTGGTAATTTAGCTCATTGATCATTAAAATACAACTTAATTTAGTGATTAGTTTCCATACAACCCAAATCAAATATTCATTAGCTTTAGATTTACATAGTAACAATAGAAAATGGTAGATCGATTCATCAGTCTCTGTGGTTTGATATCTTTTAAAACTACTCAACAAGACTGTGCACTTGCAGTCCGAATCATTGGATACATAAGTACAAATCCCACGATCAAGTTTTTGGCGCCGTTGCCGGGGATTGATTTAAGTCGATATCGCTACTCTTTTGTTACGCAGTAGAGACTAGAGCAAAAACTTCTTTCTTTCTTTTATTTCTCTATTTCTTTTCTTTTCTTTTCTAATTTTGTATGCCAAACACTCGTTCGCAAGACGAGCCGTTATACATACAAATAAATGATATCGAGCGTTATCTCAGACTTAGACGCCGCATTCAAGAGTACCATCTCTTGCATAACACTCAACCTCGTCAATCACTCGAACCTCCTGTTTCTCCACTAACCGAAGAAATGGCTGCAAATCCTGCTCCACGCCCACTCAAATCTTATGCCATACCCTCACAAGATGAACCACATAATAGCATTGCTGCCCCTCCAATCGAGGCTAACAACTTTAAACTGAAACCCTCTTTGTTATCCGCTGTGCAACAAAACCAGTTCTCTGGTGGGTCGATGGAAGACCCTAACCTTTATCTATCAATATTTCTACAATACAAAGATACAATCAAGAACAATGGGGTCAGTCAAGAAGCAATAAGACTTCGTATCTTCCCTTTCTCTCTAAGAGACAGAGCAAGAGCTTGGCTCCAATCTCTACCCGCAAACTCAGTCACTACATGGGACGAGCTGAAGAAAGTTTTTCTTGCGAGATATTTTCCACCAAGTAAAACAGCTATGCTAAGATCTCAGATAAGCGATTTTAGACAAAAGGAGAACGAATCCCTTTTCGATGCTTGGGAAATATACAAAGATCTGATGAGACTATGCCCACATCATGGCCTGGAAGAATGGTTGATTATCCACACCTTCTATAATGGTCTCCTCTATAATACAAGATTAACAATAGACGCTTCCGCATGTGGTGTACTTATGGACAAATCCTACACCGCTGCCTATGCTCTAATTGAAAGTATGGCCCAAAACCACTATCAGTGGGGAAGTGAAAGAGGACACACAGACAAAGGAACTACAGAGAAAGCACCGACAAAAGGAGGAATGTATGAGATAAGCGACCTAGACAGTGTCCATGCTAAGGTAGATGCCCTCACCCTAAAGATTGATAATTTGACTGCAATACCTCCAGCCACCGTGGCTGCTATAACTCCCAATTGCGAAATATGCGGAGTACCTGGACATCTAGTCACAGAATGTAAGATCTTGGCAGGAACTCCAGCTGACCAAGTGAATTATGCTCAAGGAAACCCTTACTCAAACACGTACAACCCTGGATGGAAAAATCACCCAAATTTCTCATATAAAAACCCCAATGCGTTGTATGCTCCAAACCAAGCACCTGCCGTACCACCTGGATATCAGAAAGCCCCTGCAAATGCTCCTAGTGCACCTAAAAAATCAAACTTAGAACTGATGATGGAGAACTTCATAGCTACTCAAGCGCAAACAAATAAAGACATCCAAAATTAAAACATACACACTAATGAGCAGATAAAACAATTAGCAAACAAAATAGATGCTTTGGCCACCCACAATAAAATGTTAGAAACCCAAATATCTCAAGTGGCTCAACAACAAGCACCTACAGCCGCACCGGACGATACGTTTCCCGGTCAACCACAACCTAACCCAAAGGGGCATGCTCATGCCATCATATTAAGAAGTGGAACCGAGTTAGATGGACCGCCTGACCCAAGACTATCAAATCAAAGTATGTAGCGAAAGGCTGAAACGTCATCTGAGAAGGAGAATCAATCAGAGAAACCGAAGGTAGACGAAGAAGATGAAGGAGGAGAGGCCAAAGAAAAAGAAAAACCCTATGTGCCTCCACCGCCTTATAAACCCCAAATCCCTTTTCCTGGTAGATTAGCCAAACCCAAGAACGTAGGGCAATTTAAAAAAATTGTAGAACTTCTGAAACAACTCAATATAACAATTCCTTTCACAGAAGCTATAACTCAAATGCCCTCCTATGCCAAATTCCTCAAGGAAATCTTATCTAACAAGAAAAAGCTAGAAGATAACGAAACGGTAACGCTTACAGTAGAATGTAGCGCGATTATCCAGAACAAGATGCCTCTTAAGCTGAAAGATCCTGGAAGTTTCTCTATACCATGCCATATAGGTAAGTTTGTCATAGACAAAGCCCTATGTGATCTAGGCGCTAGTATTAGCGTTATGCCTTTATCCATATGCAAAAAATTGGAAATGGGTGAACTAAGACCGACAAATATGTCAGTTCAATTAGCGGATCGCTCCGTCAAATACCCCGTAGGAATCTTAGAAAATGTTCCTGTACGAATAGGCCAATTCTACATCCCTACAGATTTCATAATCATGGACATTAGAGAAGACGAAAGCACACCTATCATCTTAGGAAGACCATTCTTAGCCACAACTGGAGCTATCATAGATGTAAAAAAGGGCAAACTAACCTTTGAAGTAGGTGAAGAGAAAGTCGAGTTTATTCTAACACAATTCTTACAAGTTCCCGCCATAGATGACACATGTTATCTGGTGGACATCGTTGACGAATGCGTAAGAGAAATTGAATGGGAACCAATACCTTGTTCCGAAACCATGAAGATTCCCACACCTCTTATATTCGAAGATAACGAATGGTGTCCTGAATACCGAGACGACAATCTGAGTGAATGCTTATCTCTGACACCCGATCACATGCCTTGTCCAAGAAAACCGGCATTGGATCTTAAGCCATTACCTAAGACCCTCAGATATGAATTCCTTGACACCGAGTTAAAGCAATCTGTAATTGTCAACACGGACTTAGGACAACAAGAAACAGACAAATTATTACAAGTCTTAAGAAAATATCCCTCCGCCTTAGGATACAACATTACAGATCTCAAAGGAATAAGCCTTTCAATATGCATGCATCGCATTATGCTGGAGAACGACTGCAAATCTTCTAGAGAACATCAACGAAGAATTAACCCAATATGGAGCACCGTAGTTAAGGATGAAGTAAAAAAACTTTTGAACGCTGGAATCATATACCCCATCTCCGATAGTCAATGGGTAAGCCCAGTCCACTGTGTACCAAAGAAAGGTGGTATAACGGTAACAACAAACAAAGCAGGCGAAGCTGTAGCGGAACAAACTATAAGTGGAGCTAGAATGTGTATTGACTATAGGAAGCTAAATAAGGCCACCCGAAAGGACCATTTCCCTCTACCATTCATCAATCAAATGTTCGAACGACTAGCTAAGCACTCACATTATTGTTATCTAGACGGTTACTCTGGATTCTTTCAAATCCCTATTCACCCAGATGACCAAGAGAAAACAACATTCACATGTCCTTATGGAACATTCGCCTACCGACGAATGCCGTTTGGGTTATGTAATGCTCCCGCCACGTTTCAGAGATGCATGATGGCAATCTTTGCTGATTTCATAGACAACATTATGGAGGTCTTTATGGACGACTTCTCTGTATGTGGAGAGAGTTTTGAAGATTGTCTGGTAAATTTGGAGAAAGTTTTGGAGAGATGCGTAAAAGGTAACCTCGTTCTAAATTGGGAAAAGTGCCACTTTATGGTCAAACAAGGAATCGTACTAGGACACGTTGTGTCCGAAAAGGGGATTGAAGTCGATAAAGCTAAGATCAAAGTCATAGAAAACTTGCAACCCCCTAAAACAGTAAGAGAAATACGCAGTTTCTTAGGACACGCCGGTTTCTACCGACGATTCATCAAAGATTTCTCGCAAATATCAAAACCTCTAACCACCCTCCTTATGAAAGACGTTGAATTTGATTTTGATGACAAATGCCTAAAGGCATTTAACCAACTAAAAACAGCTCTTGTATCCGCACCAATCATGCAACCACCCGATTGGAGACTTCCATTTGAAATCATGTGTGATGCAAGTGATTACGCCGTAGGTGCAGTCCTAGGACAACGAAGAGATAAGAAGCTTCATGCGATATACTATGCTAGTAGAACTTTGGAACCTGCACAGATGAATTATGCAACAACGGAAAAAGAACTTTTACCCGTAGCCTTCGCACTAGACAAATTTCGCTCCTACCTCGTAGGCGCAAAAATAATCATCTATACAGACCACACAACTATTAGATATTTCTTAACCAAGCAAGACTCAAAGCTGAGACTTTTGAGATGGATTCTGCTTCTACAAGAGTTCGATCTAGAAATTAAAGACAAAAAAGGTACCGAAAACGTAGTAGCCGACCATTTATCTCGAATGGAAGAGCTGACACCAGAAGAAGTACCTATTAACAATGACTTCCCGTATGAACGTCTGATGGCTCAGATGGACGTAGGAGAAGCCAGACAAGAACCGCCTGAATCAAATCCAAATCAACTGCTCTTAGGACTTGACATGCAAGCTGCTAACAACGATTCACGAGAAAGCCAAGACCAAATAAATAACCATATACAAGAAGCCGTGGTCTCTATCCAAACCATACCATGGTATGCAGACATAGCAAATTACTTAGCTGCCAAAATCCTTCCCCCTGATATGACTTATCAACAGAAGAAGAAATTCTTTCACGATTTGAAACATTACTTTTGGGATGAACCTTTATTATTTAAGAGGAGTGCAGACGGTATTTTCCGAAGATGCGTCCCAGAAAACGAAATAGAAAGCATTATTTCTCATTGTCATGATGCCCCTTACGGAGGTCACGCAAACACATCAAAGACATGCGCCAAAATTTTGCAGTCTGGCTTCTACTGGCCAAATTTGTGGAAAGATGTGCACATAGCCATCCTAAACTGTGACCGATGCCAACGCACCGGAAATATATCCAGACGCGATGAGATGCCTCAGACTGGCATCCTACAAGTGGAAGTATTTGATGTATGGGGAATCGACTTCATGGGACCATTTCCATCCTCATTCGGAAACAAATATATACTCGTGGCTGTAGATTACGTTTCAAAATGGATTGAAGCAATAGCTTCTCCAACAAACGATACTAGAGTCGTGATTAAACTCTTCAAAACCATCATATTCCCAAGGTTTGGTGTACCCAAACAAGTTATTAGCGACGGTGGCTCCCACTTCATATCACGAATCTTTGATAAACTCCTAACCAAATATGGGGTGAGGCACCGCGTCGCAACACCATACCACCCCCAAACAAGCGAACAGGTGGAAGTCTCAAATCGAGAAATAAAAACAAATACTGGAAAAAACTGTTGCCACCTCAAGAAAGGATTGGTCGGCTAAGTTACCTGACGCATTATGGGCCTACAGAACGGCATTCAAGACACCGATAGGTACAACACCCTTTAAACTCATATATGGAAAATCATGCCACCTGCCAGTGGAAATTGAACACAAAGCTTACTGGGCGATTAAAACTTTAAACCTAAGCTACACTGCGGCAGGAGAAAAAAGGATCCTCGACATAAATGAATTAGAAGAACTAAGACTGGATGCATATGAAAATGCAAGGATCTATAAAGAAAGGACGAAAAAATGGCATGACAAACGTATCTCAAGGAAAGAGTTCAATGAAGGAGATGTCGTACTCCTATTCAACTCTCGTCTGAAACTGTTCCCTGGAAAACTCCGTTCACGATGGTCTGGACCATTCGAAGTAACCAAAGTTTCCCCCAGTGGTGCCATAGAAATCAAAGGAAAATCCATGAATCCATTCTTAGTGAACGGCCAACGCCTAAAGCATTATTGCAGCGTCGAAAATAAGGATTACACCGCGAGCTTAACGCTATTAGAGTTACCGCACCAACTTGCAAACTAATTCACGTCTAACAACTTTGTCAAGCTAACGACATTAAACAAGCGCTGTGTGGGAGGCAACCCATAATTTTTTATTTATTTTATTTATTATCTCTCAAATATCTTTATCTTTTATTTTTATTTTTTCTTTTTTTCATTTCTGCATTCTGATTTTTACTTTCTGATTTTTTTCCTCTTCTTTCTTTCTCCCACAACATATTTTACTTATTTGCATTTTTATTTTCCAAATTTTAGTACCGATTCACAGGAACCTACAAGCTATAATGGATACTATCATTTTTGCCTCGGAGACTCAGCAGAGACGATATGAGATTCGGGCTCAGCGCCAGATGAGTATGACCACGTATGTGCATGATCCCACCTTGACAACCTTAGGAATCAGGGAAAGTGTCTATTTCATGTTTAACCAAATAGGATGGGAGGGGTTCCTAGCCCATAAACACCCTACACACCAACGCCTCACCTTGGAGTTCTTGAGCTCCCTCATCTATAAACCCACACAAGGCTTAGGGCGTAGTAGAGGTCAGATGTCCTTTAGATTGTTCGGTTTCACCCACCAGTTTACAGTTCGCAGTCTAGCTCAGCTGCTAGGATTCCCTAGCTCTTTAGACGCCCACATGGAAACCCAGGCGGATGAGTACCTCAACTTTGAGCTTAATCACTTTTGGAGAGACATAGTAGGCCAATATCCCGAGGATCCCGACCACCGTGATGCCACCGAGATTCATAACCCGACTATTAGGTATTTCCATCACATTTTAGCTTTCACGTTTTTTGGAAAACCTATTAATCAACTATCGGTTTCTAGGGATGAGCTGTTTATCATTTACTGTGCTTTTTAGACCAGACCAGTCATTGGCGCATCATTCATGATAGCCAACATGTCAGCCATAGCTCAGTGTACCCATGGCCCCATCTGTGTCAGCGGGCTAGTCACTATGATAACCGAGGCCCTATCCCTACGGTCATCTCTGTCGCGCCTTACACCGTACGCCAGATATTATACCGTGGACATCCCTTTTTGCTTTAACATTTCTTTGATTGGTAACCTCAGCCCACCTCACTTTCAGCTGCTTGTCCAACGTAACCCTGTCTATTGCTTCAAATTGCCTAGCCCCGAGCATACCAGTGTCTATACCAAGACAAATTGGCTATATCCCCTAGAGAAGACAGACGAACACGACCCTGAGAAGGAGGAGAGAGACCCATCTACACCCACAGGTTACCATGATTATACACCTTTGGATTATCCTACACAACCCCTTGTTCCTACAGCTGATGACATACCAATGCCTGATCATGCACATACGATCCAGACTCTACAGATAGATGTTACCACACTCTGCAGAGAGCTCGACACTGTTAAAGAAAATGTCAGCACACTTCGGCGTGACTTCTTTCATTTCATGGACGTCGTCACGGAGCAGTTTGACCACATTTATCATCATCTGCACGCTTCTGCACCACCTCTCGGAGGCCCTCATGCTTGATAGTTTTTCTGTACCGCCCCAGTGAGGACACTGTTTGTTCTTAGTATGGGGGGGGGGGGTTTCATTGTTTTTAATTATTATTCTCAAACTCATTATGGTTTTAATTATTTTCGAATAATATATTACTTTTCGGTCCTAAAAATCATATACATTTTATTTATTTCTATTTACAAAGTATGCATTCATTTTTTGCAATTTCTGTTATTATTTTCATTTGTTCTTAATTTCTATTATAATTATCATGTTTTATTTTATTTTTGTTACCATTATCATGTGCTATTTTATTTTCGTTACCATCTTTATTTGCTTCATATTTACCATATCATTTTTTTCCCAACTATACCATATGCTACTAATCCCTTGCAATACACTTCTCAAAAAAAATTGAAATTAATTAATTAATTACTTTAGTGGAGCATGCATTCAAAGCAGTCAAACCAACATAACCTGACCCTAACGAATGTCAGAGTGCATGTGACGAACGTCAGGGAGTGTCTTTGACCCTGACGAGCGTCAGAGGGAACATGGCGGGCGGTAGGCATTGTCCCCCACGCCTTTCAAAACCGTGACCATTGACCAGCATTGATGAAGGAAAAATTTGTTTTAAAATCCCACCACCCCATTTACTCCACTCACCAATAACCACCATAACCTCCCAAATTTCAAAATTCTCCCATAAACACCATTAAATTTCTTACTCCACAAACCATCTATATAAACCCTCCCCTTCCATCCTTAGTTTCATCACTACCACTTCCTTTCCATCTCTCTACCACATATACATTTTTTCTTCTTTCTATCAAGTTCAATACTCATGGCCAACCAACCCGAACCCGACATGCGACATCTCGTGCTCCGACAAGGAGAACCGGTGAGCTTCAAAAAGAGAAGTACATAAAATTCCATCACCGAGGGCTAACACCCACACGGTTCATCGACAACACTTGCTTACAACAATTAGGCCTGCTACCTCATATGGAAGGCTTGCTGAATAAACCTGGCCTAAGCTTTATTAGCACGATGAACACGCCAACTTACGAAGCTCTCACGTTGGAGTTCTTGAGTTCCTACGCATATCACACCCGAGAAGATGCAGACGCACACCTAACGGGAGCCGCTTATTTTCAGATGTTCAACCGAGAGTACCAACTCAACCATGAGATTTTGAGCGACATATTTCATTTTCCCCGAGGGAATAATGTGCAATACCGCATATCCCCAGAATTGGATTGGAATGGAAGTGCATACGCACTATGGGAGAGAATAACAGGCGAACCAAATGTCACACCAGAAGCACGGTACGCCTCTCACATCCACAACCCGAACATCCGCTTCTTACACCGTGTTATGGCAAACACAATATTCGGAAGGGCAAACAACAACAAGGTAAACACTAAAGACTTATATGCTCTCCACTGTACCTTTTCGCAAAACATCCATCTTAATCCCGTAACTTTAATGATGGACCATATTCAAAACCTCGTTGCAAGAGAAGGGACCACACCTTTTTGCATCGGAGGCATCGCCACCGACATCGCAGTTCACTTGAACTGGGGGGAAAGGATCCAACTCCTACCTCTGTTGCTAGCAGTTTTTATGGACATTGATAACTGTAGAGCTGGCCTCCTGATTAAAGTACGAGAAGCTGGAGGATACTATCTCATGGTTAAGAATGCAAGAGTTCGCAACGTGATCATGCCAAATCATAATCGTACTTACTTGGGAAATCCGGATAACTGGCTTTACAACCTGAACACCCCTGAACCCGGAGAAAATGTGCAAGGAAATCAAGGTCAGGCTAACAACGCTGCCGCTGACGAAATCGAAGAAGAATTAGAGCAGTAAGAGCCTCAACAACAGCAAGCCAATAATCCCGCCACTATCGACGCAATATATGCCGCAATAATGCAACAAAACCAGCTGTCCACTCAACGCCACCAAAGCCTCGAGACACGCCAAATCGAGATGATGACTCTCATGCAACAAATGCAGAGAGACCAAAATGACTACGCTCGCAGGCACGATCAAAGTATGCTGGAATTCACCACAGGAATAACGGCGGATATGCGAGCCTTAACACTCGGTGTTGACGACTTGCATAATATCATATCCCAAAGAGATGGCGGCGAATCTTCCAGACATGGCGGGCAAGCACGTCGAAGAGCAAGGACATGTGGCCGATACCAAAGACAAGATAAAGAAGAATGATTATGTTGTTATCTTTCCCCTTTCCCGCTTCTATCAATACATTGAGGACAATGTATGATTCAAGTATGGGGGATGAAGTATTTCCCTTTTTCTAGTAATTTTTATCTTTCTTTGTAATTTCCCTTATGTTATCTTAAATTCAATAAAAAACTTTTTCAAGTCATCTATTGCAGCAATTTGTGTTGTTCTTTTAGACTCCCCTCTCTTTTTGAGCCCATAAATTTTTTTTCACTCGACAAGTAAATAGACTGCAAAATCTTTAATCATCAGAAATTGGGGCGAGATTAAGTGAAATTTCTACCGTTCAGACACTCTACAACCCCAGAGTATGATAGATCAGTTCAAGTACCCGTTGTTTCCAACACCTTGAGTTTAGTCTTTATAGTAACCTTGAGTAGTTTATATTAGCAGTCAGCACCATCTTAAACACAAACTACGCAGGAAGTCGATGAATATAAGTGGATGATATAATATTTCAGCAAAATATTGCAAGGAAAAACACTGATTAAATTGGACGATCCTCACCCGATCGCCTAATCCAAAGGATGTAAACCTTACAAAGTAACATGAAAATTCATTTGATGGATGGTTCAGGAGCATCTGGTACTGAACTCGGTAGGGAAGATTACGGTCTGATCCCCTGCATCCAACATTTGAATTAAAGGTTGCCACGTTAATGTGCCAGAAACCTCTAAAAGTTTAAAAGGTTCATAACCACTAACCGACTGTTCTGCTATGTGCGTGTGAAGATAAAGGGCTTAATGTGATTGCGCTAGAATGAAAAAGGCAAAACAAGACAAATACTCGAGGTAGGCTATGATAGGACCTGTAACTAGTTTACGTAAAATGGGATTGTCTAGCGTCGCCGACGTAGTTATGGAGCACAAATCAAACCACCGATTTTCTGACAAAAACACAACGCAATTATGTATTAGTCGATCCGAGTCATAACCATGTTTAGAAAAACATCGTACTTACCATTTTCTTGAGGACAAGCAAAGTTTAAGTATGAGGGAGTTTGATGACACACAAATATGTGATATTTCTGGCTTGATATACACCAAATATTTCTCATACTTTAGTTTGAATTAAATTATTTTATAAGTATTACGCAGGTATTTTTCTATTTTTGCAGATATGCACTGAGCTGAACACTTTTGAAGAAATGAAGAAAAAAGGGTGCAAAAAGTAGTAAAAGAACCTAAGGAGAAGAAAACAGCCCAAAAGCCCATTACACATGTGAGCACGTGGCCCACATGCAAACAATCCCTGACGACCGTCAAGGGGCTGTGACGAACGTCACGCTCCATGAAGACGAAGTGACGATAGTCACTTGCGTGTGACGAACTTAGGGGGAAGAGATATTCTGTTGGTAGACCTGCCGTCATGGAGGAAATAAACTCAGCTGGGGATGAAATTTACTGACTCACCTGCGATTACGAACCTCGGTTGGGGATAGTGAATCGAAATGACTGTGCCAGAGATTTATTCTTTTGCTGTTCGTGAATATTTTGCCAAGGAGAGACCCTGTATGAGAGTAACTCTGCGGGAGGAATGACTCTGTTGGAAGGTGGACTTCTGTAGCTGAAGTAATGGGCCTTGTCGGGGATTGAGCTCCTGCATCCAGAAAAATAAATTCTGCTTGGGGAGTTCGAAAATCATGGTGGAAAATTCGTGATTACGAAATCTGGCCGGGGAACATAGGTGTCAGGTTTCTGGACGACCCTGGCTAGGGGATTATTTCCCGTTCTGAGAGAACTGATATCAAGGCTTTGATTACTTTTACTCTGTGGGGAATACATATGTTACAAGGTCACATGCATTTATGACTGTGCTCCAAAGCTGTCTCTGCCCTGGTACCTGCTGGACATGGTAACTGTCGGTTTTGACAAATTAGTTGTTGTCCCTGTTTCTTAAGTTATGAGCAATTGTCTTTTTTTTTTCTATGCAAACATTTGTGACTAGAAATCATATTCAAGTGCATATGTTAAGAATAAATCATTGGACGTCCTTGCAAAAACAAAACAGAAAAAGAAAAACAAGTAGTTTTTGTAAACTGATTTGTATTAATTTTTGAAGTTGACCTATAACAGGCCTTTTTGTACAAGGAAGCTGACGCTCTAGTAAGAGAACATCGCTGCAAAAGCGAAAGATATACAGTATTGTGTACCATGAAATGAAAACAACTATGTGTAACAATCCCATTGGGTTTCAAATCTTCTATTGCCACTATGCCTTCGAGTATCTCCTCACTTTGCTGCTTGTCCGAAGCTGATTAGATTGATTGATACCGTTTTGAGTTTGATAGTTGATACTGAGGTCAGATTGTAGGGTGATCCAATGGGACATAGTGATACACTTTTCATCCCTAAATTTTTCCTAGATTGCCCTTTCGGGTTTTCAATCCACCGGGATACCCTTTTTTGCCCAAGTCGCCTTTTCAGGTTTTCGACTTACCGGGTGTATAGATTTTTCATTTTCATCCCTTATTTTTGGCCGAACCCTTTTGGTTCACCGAGAAGTCCTTTTTTTGCCTAGGCCAGTCAACCTAGCGGGTCTTTTATCATGCGTAGTATCTTTTCACTATTTATGCATTGACAGGGTGAGGGAGGTCCTCACCATCCATGGTGGTTAGAATCATGGCTCCGCCCGAGAAAATGTTTTTGACCACAAATGGCCCTTCGTATGTGGGAGTCCATTTGCCCCTGGGATCACCTTGCGGCAGTATGATGCGTTTGATTATTAGATCCCCGACTTGATATTCTTGACGCCTGACTTTCTTGCTAAAAGCCTTGATCATTCGCTTTTGATACGTCTTACCATGGTAGATAGCAGTAAGTCTCTTTTCATCGATCAAATTCAATTGATCAAGTCGAGTCTTGACCCTGTCGTCTTCGTTTAAACCAGCATCTTTCATGATCCTTAAAGAAGGGATATGGAACTCAATGGGTAGGACTGCCTCCATGCCATATACCAAAGAGTAAGGTGTTGCCCCTGTTGATGTCCGTGCTGAGGTACGGTACCCATGAAGAGCGAATGGTAGCATCTCATGCCAGTCTTTGTATGTCACTGTCATCTTCTGTATAATCTTATTGATGTTCTTGTTAGCTGCTTCAACAACGCCATTCATCTTCGGCCGGTAGGGAGAAGAGTTGTGATGCTGTATCTTGAACTACTTACAGAGTTTAGTGATCATCGTGTTATTGAGATTCATACCATTATTAGTGATGATTCTCTCTGGTACACCATATCGACAGATCAAATTGTGTCGGATGAACCGTGCCACGACGTTCTTGGTTACAGTAGCAAAAGAGGTTGCTTCAACCCACTTTGTAAAGTAATCAATGGCTACTAAGATGAAACGATGCCTGTTGGATGTAGTAGTTCTGATCTCGCCGATCATGTCGATGTCCCACATCACAAAGGGCCAAGGAGATGTCAGAATGTTCAGAGGAACCGGAGGTACGTGCACCTTATCAGCATAGATTTGGCATTTATGACAAGTTCGAGAATGCTGATAACAATCGGCCTCCATGGCGGACCAGTAATATCCTGCCCGTAGGATCTTCTTAGCCATGATATGTCCACTAGAATGGGTTCTGAAGGTGCCTTCATGTAGATCTGTCATGATCCTCTCTGCTTCACTCTTGTCTACACACCGTAGTAGTGTGGAGTCATGGTTGCGTTTATAGAGGATTTCATTACTGAGGAGGAATTTTGCAGCGAACCTTCTCAGAAACTTTTTATCGTTGACAGATGCCCCTTAGGGATACTCTTGAGCCTCGAGATACCTTTTGACTTCGTGAAACCAAGGTTTGTCTGCTACCTCTTCAGTATCTATCTCGCAACAGTGTGCTGGTTCATCCAACCTTCCAATGGTTATTCAGAGAGCTTCGTTGTCCCACCGGATTTTGAACATAGAAGACATGGTGGCTAGTGCGTCCGCTAACTGATTCTCCTCTCGTGGGAAATGTTCAAAGGTTATTTCCTCAAAGTGTGGAAGCAATGTCAGTACGTTCTCTTTGTAAGGAATGAGATTCGGGTGCTTCGTATCCCACTCGCCTTTGATCTGACTTATCACCATGGCAGAATCCCCGAATACACTCAAGAACTTAATCCTCAGGTAAATGGCAGCTCGAAGACCCATGATGCAGGCTTCATACTCCGCCATATTATTAGTGCGGTTGAAACACAGTCGGGCGGTGAAAGGAGTGTGACAGCCCTCAGGAGATATGATCACAGCCCCAATGCCATTATCGAGTGCGTTCGAGGCTCCATCGAAATACATAGACCATCGGGATCCTTCCTTGGGTCCTTCGTTTGGTCCAGGTTCTTTGTAGTCAGTCACCAGCATAATATTCTCATCCGGGAACTCAAAATTCATAGACTGGTAGTCATCCACGACCTGATGAGTCAAATGATCAGCCAATACACTCCCCTTTATTGCTTTTTGGGTTGTATATTGTATGTCATATTCAGTTAAGATCATTTGCCACCTTGCTATCCTTCTGGAGAGAACGGGCTTCTCGAAAATGTACTTGATCGGATCCATCTTTGATATCAACAAGGTAGTGTGAGTCAGCATATACTGTCTTAGCTGGCGAGCAGCCCATGCCAAAATGTAGCAAGTTTTCTCGAGCAGTGAGTATCGTGTCTCACAGTTGGTAAACTTTTTGCTAAAGTAATAAATGGCGTGCTCTTTTCGGCCAGACTCGTCATGCTGCCCCAACATACACCCCATTGAATTATCTAGCACTGTCAGGTACAATATCAAAGGTCTTCCTTCAATTGGAGGCATCAGAATTGGTGGTTCTTGAAGGTACTCCTTGATTCTTTCGAAAGCGGTCTGGCATTCATCATTCCACTTTACCACTTGATATTGTTTCAGAAGCTTGAAGATTGGCTCACAAGTAGCAGTCATATGTGAAATGAATCTGGGGATATAATTCAAGCGTCCCAAGAAACCTCTAACTTCCTTCTCCGTACGGGGAGCTGGCATTTCTTGTATAGCCTTTACCTTTGCGGGGTCTACCTGAATACCTTTGTCACTGACGATGAAACCCAGAAGCTTACCCGACCTTACCCCGAAGGTGCACTTGTTCGGATTCAACCTCAACTTGTATATCTTCAACCTGTCGAACAACTTTTGGAGATGATCAAGGTGCTCTTCCTCAGTCTGAAACCTGGCTATCATGTCATCCACATAAACTTCGATTTCATGATGAATCATATCGTGGAACAAAGCGACCATGGCACACTGATAAGTTTCCCCAGCATTCTTCAATCCAAAAGGCATCACCTTGTAGCAGAAGGTGCCCCACTGTGTGACAAAGGTTGTCTTCTCCATGTCTTCAGGAGCCATCTTGATCTAGTTGTAGCCAGAGAAACCATCCATGAAGGAGAAGATTTTGTGTTGTGCGGTGTTGTCAACCAGAACATCAATATGTGGAAGTGGGAAGTTATCCTTAGGGCTTTCCCTATTCAGATATCTGTAATCCACACACATCCGTACTTTGCCATCTTTTTTAGGTACCGGAACGGCGTTAGCGACCCACTTCGGATAAGATGTGACAACTAAGAATCCTACATCGAAATGCTTCATGGCCTCTACCTTGATCTTCTCTGACATTTCAGGGTGCATACGGCGGACCTTCTGTTTAACCGGAGGACAATTTTCTTTGGTTGGCAGACGGTGTACCACAATGTCAGTGTCTAAACCAGACATGTATTCATAGGACCAGGCGAAGATTTCAACGTAGTCGTGCAACATCTGTATCATCCTCTGTTTGATGCTAAGCTCCAGATTTGCAATTTTAACCACTTTTTTGTCTATCTCTGTGCCCAAGTTTATTGTCTCAACTGGCTCTTCATGAGGCTGTATAGCCCTTCCTTCCTGTTGTAGCAGCCTAGCAAGTTCTCCGGGTACCTCACAATCATCCTCACCTTCTTCCTCAGCTTGGTTGATCGGATTTCCAAAGTCATAACTGGCAATAGCGGGATTTTTATCAATGGGATCCAGAGTGGATATGGATCTGCAGTTTGATATGTGAGTGTGTGTAAGAGCATAGCTGTATTGATAAAGTAAAGACAGAAAAGAAAAACAGAGAGCGCAAAATTTGTATGCAAAGAACGTCCAATGCTTCATTGATGAAATATGAGATGACATATAATAACCCTCACAGATAGAATCATTGTGCCTTGGGTAAGACACAAGGCCATAAAGTTTAAATTGTTTATTACAAACTTAGAAAACAAGTAAGACAATTACTGCGGAATAAAAGAAACCGGTACGAAATCTCTGGTCGTCCAATTACTCGGTCCACCGTTGGTAGTCGGGTAAATCCAGCTGTCAAAATCAAAGTCTTCCTCACTGTATTCAATAGCATTGACCCCTCGATTGCTAATGCAGGGTAGGTCCTCCAACTCGAGTGTGCCGAACAGCTCACTGAGCCTCTGAGGTAAAGCCCCAGCCAAATTTGTCAGTTTTGTGAATAAACTCAGGAAGCTATCCCCACTTGGTACTCCTACCTTCTTCAACTACTGCTTTAGCGTCTTTAAGAGAAGCCATCTTCAGAGGAGGTTTGGTGCTGGTAGTGGTCTCAGTTGACGCCAAAATCTGGGGAACCTCTTCAAAGTTTTGACAAGGAGTCTCTATAAATTCCCCGTCCATCTCTACGTACCTAAAGGAGTTCAGGTGGCTAACCATATACTCCTCTTCTCCATGTACAGTGACTATCTTCCCCTTTATCGGATACTTCAACATTTGGTGTAGGGTAGAAGTAACAGCCCCAACCTTGTGGATCCAAGGTCGACCAAACAAACAAGAGTACTATGGCCTAATGTCCATCACATAGAAGGTGGACTCGAAAGTCTGAGAGCCTACCTTGACAGGGATATTCACTTCCCCATGCACCATTCTTTTCGACCCATCAAATCCCCTTACCACAATGTTACTAGGCTTTAAAGTCAAACCCTCGCAATCCAAATGGTCCAACGCCTTTTTGGGCAGAACATTCAACAAAGACCCAATATCCACCAACACATGAGCCATAATGGTGCCCCTGCATTCAATCGAGACATGCTGAGAATCGTTATGCTTTCTTCCCTTTGGTGTCAAGTCTGCATCTGAAAAACCCAACCCATTGTCAGCAGTTAGGCTAGCCACGCAATATTTAAATTGATCGGCTGAAGTCTCTTGCGGAACATGCACAGTCTTGAGAAATTCAATCAAAGCCTTTGCATGGGCTTCAGAACACAAGAACAAAGACAACATGGATATCTTTGATGGGGTCTGCCCCAGCTGCTCGACCACATTGTAGTCGCTCTTCTTAATGATTTTCAAAATTTCCTCTATCTCTTGTTTAGAGGCTTCCACAACAATTTTCCTAGGTGCCTCCGTCCAGGCAGGCTCACCTACAGCTTCTTTGCCTCGAGTCCCAGATGACTTATCGGCAAGGGTAACAACAGGAGTAAGAACAGGAATAGTAACTGAAGTACTAGCGGGAGCAAAAGATGAAATAACAACAGGCTTAGTGACAGTCTTCGGGGAGATCTCAGGAGAGAAAACCCTTCCACTTCTAGTAATCTTGCTGGTCCCAACAATGTTACCGACATCAGAATCAGCTTCTTCAGTTTTCAAGTTTTGTTTAACACCATGATAGTAAACATCGGGCCATAATGCCAGGGGACAACTTTGTCCGAGACATACGGGACAGGACCAGGACATGTGATTATCAACGGAGCAAATCTTGGAGTAGATGTAATCCTAACAGGTCTTCTCGAGGAGACTTTGGAAGGATTGGTGGAAATGGTTATAATAGCAATATCTTCATATGGAACAGTTGGAATTAAAGTCTTTTCAAATAGAATATCTCTGTTGTCCATCAGGCATTGGACACCTGACCTCATTAAATGGCAACCGGAAGGTAGAAATGAACACATGTGGCAACCTTCACCACAACCCGAAAATAAACCGGCCAACAACAAATTCATCTTAACATTCACAAGAGGAGTAGAAACTTCGTCCACTGAGGTTACGAACAGATCGGTGTCAACGACGTTAACTCCATGGTTGTGTTTAGGCATGGGAACAGTTATGACATTGGGATTTTCCGAGGCGTCAAACTCAATCTCCTTGGCTTCAATCAAATCTTGTACTTTGTTTCATAGAGCCCAACAGTCATTTGTATCATGACCAGGACTCTCAGAATGATAGGCACATCAAGCGTTCAGATTGTATCCAAGAGAAAAGGTATTAGGATTATTGGAAGCCTCTTTCAAGGTTTCCAAATTGGATCTCAACAGATGGGGTAGAACCTCTGTCAATGTCATGTTGAGCCGGGTGAACTGCCTTTATGGTCTTTCTACCCTTTGTTGATTGTTGCATTGTGGGGCAGCTGCCAGCCTCGGTATCATCACAGCACCTACTATTGAACGGTAGTTAGTTCGGCTTTGACCTCTTGGGCCATAAATGGCGTTGATCTCCTTCTTAGCAGTGAAAGGCTTCTTTGCTGAACTTGACGAGGTATCTTTCTGTATTTTACAACTCCGAATCCCAGCTTCTACCCTCTCTCCAGTTAATATCAGCTCAGTAAAACCATCCGATGAGCTACCAATCAAATGGTTGAAGAATGGACCATACATCGTCCCAAGAAACATGTCAACCAACTCCCGGTCAAATAATGGGGGTTGAACTCTCCCAACCAAGTCTCTCCACTTCTGTGCATAGTCCTTAAAGCTTTCACCTTCACCCATGGACATACTCTGAAGTTGAGTACGAGTAGGGGCCAAGTCAGCATTGTATTGATACTGCTTGTAAAAAGCGACAGCCAAATCCTCCCAGTTTCAGACATTGGTTCCCTCCAATTGGTAGAACCATTCGAGCTGGGTCCCTAACATGCTGTCTTGAAAGAAATGAACCCACAAGTTTCTATCAGCGGTGTGGGGTTGGATCTTCCTTACATAGGAACGGAGATGGAGTTTTGGGCAAGACACCCCATCATACTTTACGAAGACTGGAGCTTTAAATTTTCGTGGGATGACCAGCCCGGACACCAAACCCAGTTCTTAAAAATCCAGCCCTGGTATTCTCTGGACTTCCATAGAACTTAACCGATCCTCTAACTGTTTGTACCTATCCTCAGTGGGAGGATACTGCTCATCATTGTAATCGGTATCATTGTCAGAGACTTCAGGACTGGGGTCCTCTTCCCTTGTCTGTCTCTCTTTATTTTCCCCCTCTTTAGATGAGGAAGTTACATCAACTGATTGCTTTAGTGGCCCCCCGAATCTTCTGCCCATATTGAGGGTAACGATGCGCTTCTTCTTCTTCTTCTTCTTTTTCTTCTTCTTCTTCTCTTTCTCTTCCAGGATGAGGGCCTTCAGATCCTCCTGCCCTTTTGCCAGAGTTATGAACATCTGTTGAAATTGGGCATTTTGTGCCTGAAGATCTTTGATGCTTTGTTCAGAAGACATATCTGCTTGAAATAAACAGGAGAGGAGATGAGAAGTCTGTAACAGTACCTGCTTATGCAATGTCATGGATGGTATGTATGATGCGGTGGGATGAGAACTGACTGTTTTGGAATGCTGGTTCGCTTTTTGTGTTTGTTTTTGCAAAATGTCGCGGTAAGCAAGAGTCGCCACCGTCTTTTATTTTATCCAATAAGGAAAGGAAAAAAGCACAGAAAAATTACTTTTCGAGATGTTTCTCGGGCCCGGGGGGTAGATTATAGAAAGGGAAGGTGTTAGCACCCTTTCTATTCGTGGTTATCCACGGGCTCTTAGGTACTTGCTCATAGTGTTTTCAAAATTTGCTTTTTCTTTGTGTTTGTGGGTTTGAAAGAAGTTTTTGTTTGAAAGGTGTAAGTGCGAAAATTTTTGTTTTGTTTTGAGAAAGCAAGTACTTAAGAACCATCTACCTACTCGAAAAAGGAATTAGTCTGTACAAATGTCCTTTAGACAACGCTATCCCACTATTGATGAGTAGGTAGCATCGTCGTTGTAGTTTTAAGGGTCAATTCGATTAAGGGACGTGTGGTCACTAAAGCAACGTTAGGACGCCTTAGCGGTAACCCTAATGTCTTAGATCATTTTTCCGAGGCAACCGTTTCGTGGCAACTATGATCTTTGGACAACCAATGACCACGTTCGAAGGCAACCAAGTGAGGTGTACCCTAAGAGTGCGCATGTGTGAGTGTGTTGTTTCGGTTAATTTTATCTTTGTACATGTCATGGGTGAGCTATGTTGATTTTAAGTTCATACATTCGATCTTGCCATGCATTCACTATTATCAAACATCTAACAGTTTATAGTTGCGGAATTTAAATTTGCAGAAATTAAATCTAAACTATTACAAGGCGTCGGGTATTTACATCGCCAAAAACAACCCTTTAAATTAATTACGGAAAATAAAAGAAAGCGATAAAATAATTTAAAGTCCTATTAAAACTATTACATTCCGGGAAACAATTACATCAATATTATAAATGGATCGCGCGCGAAAAATTAAATCGAATGCATTTTTTAGGGTTTTGACCCTTTTTTGAAAGAAAGCATTTTTTTTGTTATTTTTTGAATTAATGGAAGCAATTAAATTAGGTTAACAATTAAATAAATAAATAAATTAATTAATGAAAATATTTTTGGATTTTTGGATATTTAAAGAAATAAAATAAATTTGATTAATAGTTAATAAAACCTAATTATCTAAATTAATTTTAATAATTGCAAAAATATTACAAGTTATACCTAATTAAACTAAATTAATTAAATTAGTATTTATTTACAAAAATAAAAGTGATGAATTTAATTCTAATAAATAAAAATATATTTTTTTGTATTTTTGATTTTATGAGGAAAAAATATTAATTGGTTAGTGATAATAAAAATAATTAATAAAACAAATAAATAAAATAAGATAAAAAATAAGAAAGAAATACTAAAGGGGGTGTTAGGCCTGGATTGGAGGTGAAACTGGCAATTCAGAGGCCCATTTGTGCAAGCCTCGTTTGACCTTCTGGAATTCCACGTGTGCCTGTTGACTTGGGTATATGGTGGTCATTCAATCTTGACCCTTAGATTTGGCCTGGAGGCCATCTGGCGCCTGGAGATTTGAGGTTCATAGTAGTCTGCAATTGCTGAGACGCGCTGGAGTACCTGGAGAAAAATAATAATATGCATATGGGGGGACCTGGGATTCGAACTCAGGTCCTCTTGGATTTCACACGCTCGCCTGGCCACTGCGCCACTATGTTTTTATTGTTAGTGTAATAATCAATAAATATTATATGGGGAATATCAACAATATGCCAGAAAATTAAAAAAACGCGCGCCAAGTGTTTGAATGGGCCAGCAGAAGAGTCCCTCTGGACAACTTCCCTATGTTCTCAGAAATCGACTCTAAGCCTCAAATCATTCTGAGATATTTGGATGCTTGTAAAGCTGATGGTACAACACCTAATCTAAATATTCAAGATCTTCAGTAGAAGGCACCAGAGGTTGTTCTGAAGAAGACAAAGAAGAGAAAAGCTGCTCCAGAAGGATCATCTCAACAAACTCCAAAGAAAAGAGGTAATCCTGTTTCTGTATCTGTTTTAGATTCAACTGCTGTTTCCACATCTATTCCAACTCCATCTGAAATCCCAACTCCTCAAACCTTTGAAGATTTTGACATTGATTCTGACCCTTCTGAGTCATTAACCCTCAGAAGATCCCGCTCCAAACCACAAAATCCAAACACTGCAACCATACCAGAACCAAAACTTGGACAAGTTCTTTCTGATATAGAACAACACTCTTCTGCTCCCCAAACAGAAAATCCAAATCCACAACCAGAAATTCCCATCTCACCACAACCTGACATTCCACTCTCACCAATACCAGAAACTCCACTCTCTCCAATACCAGAAATCCCACAACCTTCCTCTCCCCAACCAGAAATCAATCCACCCTCTCCTCAACATGAACAATCTCTACAACCTGAGACTCAAACCTCTGAGGCTCAAACCTCTGAATCTCCTGAACCACAACCTTTGGCCATTCAATTGCCCTATGGTACCACTGTTAATATGTCTCAACTTCCCTCTTCACCAGAAACAACTCCCCCAAATACCCCACCTAGTCCAATCGTAATTTCTGACTCTCCCACTCCCTCACCTAAGAAGAATTCAGATGACCACGACAAGACTGTCATTGATCTAACAGTCTTTGAACGCCTTGCTGCAATAAACCACAAAACTGCTATCCCTAAACCAAAACAACCAGATGTTGGTTCCAGCATATTGAACTTTGAAATAGATATGCAGAAGTGGATCACTTCTTTGAAACAAGCAAGTCTGGAAGTGGTTGATCCTGCTGTATCAGATCTCCTCTGGACTCAATTCAGAAGATGGGTTTGCGCTGAAACCTTCAAGTTACAAGACCAGAGCTATGGACAGGCTCAACAGAACTTCAGCAATCTGCTGAAGGAAATGGAAGGTCCAGTTCTGAGCAAGCTGCTGAAGGAAGAAGTTCTCCATCTGGACATTGCGCCTTGGTCTGAAAAGTGTCCAACATCTAAAGTTCAACCTGCAGAAGAACAGATAAATCAAGCTGAAGACTTGGGTCAAGCAGAAGAAACTACAGAAAGCTCTGAGAAGCAGCCTATATCTGAAGATCCTCAAGCTTCCTCTCTTGACAGGCAAACTCTGGAGGATTTGAAGAGATCTGATATGCTGATGAATGAAAGGATGGACAAGAAGGATATCAAGATTAACTCTATAGCAAACATGGTATCTAAGCAACAGGAAACCAGCGAGCAAATCAAGAGCATGTTGGAAGCTCTGTTCACACGACTTCCTCCTTCTTCTTAAAATTTTTCCTGTGTTTTCTCTGTTTTCTTTACATGTTTGTCTGTAATATTTTTACTTGTTCGAAACTATCATTGCTTCCGTTTTAATACAAACGTTTTTTTTGCTCTGATCATTTTAACTCTGATTATTTGTGATTTTTGATAACTGACAAAAAGGGGGAGAAAGAATGATATTTTTCAATAACGGATTACTGAGACAAAAGTCTAAAACATTCTAACATTCTTATATATTTGAGTTTCTGTGTTCTGAAAAGCTTACAGGTACAAGAATCTGATGAACTCTGATAAAGTAAAACTCTGATGCTCAAAGAAAGTTCAGTAAAATTCTGATGCTCAAGGTCTCAAGGAATCAAAGGGAATAATCAACTCAAGGGGAGTATTTCTCTTCATTACTCTGATACCTTTTATTCCCTATCTTCTTATCTCTGATATCTTCTACTCGTTAATTGATTATCTCTGATACCGTTTCCTCTCTATTCTTAAACTCTGATACCTTTCAGCATTTTATTTTAATTGAAAAAATCTGGTTTTTGTCATCATCAAAAAGGGGGAGATTGTTAGAACATAGTTTGATTCTATAACCCTCAGTTAGAGTTTTGATGATAACAAAATACAAGATTAAATAAATTGTAAGATTTATATAAGACATATACGCTACTTAAAATTATGCTGTGTATTTGCAGAAACTCTGATGGAATCAGCATCAGAATATCAGTATCAACATCAGCATCAGAAGATATGTCAGCATCAGAAGATCAATACATATGCTACGTTGAAGCCTGATGAACAGAATCTGCGCTCAACATACTCTGACTCTGATCAAGATCCTAACCATGTCATCAGCATTCAGAAGCGCAAGAATAAGCTAAGCCAAGAACACTCTGATTTTCATTAAGCAGAACATTCTGAAGTGTCAACGTTACTACATTCAAGACAGATTAATTACCAACGGCTTTATTCCAAGACAAAGATCTTCTTAAAAAGGAAAGAACGTTATGAGCATTGAAATGGAATTATGGACTGCAACGTATCTATTCCTAGGCTACTTAAACAACTCAGTGAGAAAAGAAATGGCGAATTCTCCCATACGCACATACGCATAAGCCAATCATCTTTACGTTCTCACTCATCCAGTTTGCTAAAGTTCTCAAGAGCTTACTCTATAGCTCTAGCAATCTAGTTTTCATCTAAGCTTCATATTGTGTAATATCACAGTTGTGATATATAGTTTTTTTATAGAAAACATCAAACACACATATTTGTTCATTTATTTGTAAACGAAATTCCTTGAGATAAACTGGTTTGTGGTTAGACTCAAGAAGGATTTAGCAGTTGTTAAAGAAGTTGTGTATTTAGTTGAATATAGTGGATTAAGACCTCGTAGGAGAGAGGCAAAATCACCTTGACGGGTGGACTGGATTAGTTGAGATCAAACGAACCAGGATAAAAATAACGTGTTGTCTGCATTTGATTTCAAGTTTTACAATTCAACCCCCCTTCTTGTGTTTTTCACATCTTCATCTTAGCCATATTCTTCAGCTGAATCTACCTTTGTACCTGGTGGGCAGAGCAACCATACAGCTCGGATAATTCTTGTTGCCCATGTTTCTGATGTTACCCGTAATTCGTCTTTTGTTTCGCATGTAAATATTTATGATCAACAATTAATGTCAAATGCATATATCAAAAATGAACATTGGACGTTCTTTGCAAAACAAAACAAATAAAGGAAAAATAGTTTGAAGTTTCTTTGAAAATGAATTGTATTGATTTAAAATTTGGCCTGTAAATATGCGTTTTTGTACAAGAGGCTGACGTCCTAGTAAGAGAACGCCGCCGAATAAATAGAATTTTACACAATTTGTTAAAAGAAAACAAAACAACCATGTGAATGATCCCACTGGGTTCCAACTCTGCTATTGCCTTTATGTCCTCGAGCATCTCATCACTTTGCTGCTTGGTTGAAAATGAATCAAATTGATTAGTGTCGTCCGAGCTTGATAGTCGATACCGAAGTCTGGATGCAAGGTGATCCAATGAGACATAGTGTTACGCTTTGATCCCTAATTTTTGCCTGGACCGCCCTTTCGGGTTTTCAGTCCACCGGGATACCCTTTTTTGCCCAAGTCGCCTTTTCAGGTTTTCGACTTGTCGGGTGTACAGATTTTTTCATTTTCATCCCTTATTTTTGCCCGAACCCTTTTGGTTCGCCGGGAAGCCCTTATTTTTGCCTAGGCCAGTCAACCTAGCAGGTCTTTGATTATGCGTAGTATCTTTTCACTATGTCTGCATTGACGGGGTGAGGAAGGTCGTCACCATGCATGGTGGTTAGAATCATAGCTCCTCCTGAAAAAATGTTCTTAACCACAAATGACCCTTCGTAAGTAGGGGTCCATTTGCCCCTGGGATCACCTTGAGGTAGAATGATGCGCTTGATAACAAGGTCTCCAACTTGATATTCTTGTCGTCTGAATTTCTTGTTAAATGCCTTGATCATCCGTTTTTGGTACGTCTGACCATGACAAATAGCAGTAAGTCTATTTTCTTCGATTAAGTTCAGCTGATCAAGCCGGGTCTGAATCCAGTCGTCTTCGCTTAAGCCTGCATCCTTCATGATTCAAAGAGAGGGTATCTGAACTTCAATAGGCAAAACTGCCTCCATACCATATACCAAGGAATAGGGTGTTGCCCCTGTTGACGTCCGTGCTGAGGTACGGTACCCATGAAGAGAAAATGGCAACATCTCGTGCCAGTCTTTGTATGTCACATTCATCTTCTGCACAATCTTCTTAATGTTCTTATTAGCCGCTTCTACAACCCCATTCATCTTCATCCGGTAGGGAGAAGAGTTATGATGTTGTATCTTGAATTGCTCACAGAGCTTGGTGATCATCTTATTGTTGAGATTGGTACCATTGTCCGTAATGATCCTCTCTGGTACACCGTATCGACAGATCAGATTGTGACGAATGAACTGTGCCACGACGTTCTTGGTTACGGTAGAAAAGGAAGCTGCTTCAACCCACTTTGTAAAGTAATCAATAGCTACCAGGATGAAACGATGCCCGTTGGATGCTGTAGGTCTGATCTCGCCGATCATATCAATGCCCCACATTGCAAAAGGCCAAGGTGCCGTCAAGACGTCCATATCTTTTGGTATCAGAAGAGTAGCATGAGCCAGCATGTACTGTCTCAGCCGGCGAGCAGCCCATGCCAAAGTGTCACAAGTTCTCTCGAGCAGTGAGTATTGGGTCTCACAGTCGGTAAACTTTTTGCTAAGGTAATAAATAGCATGCTCTTTTCGGCCAGACTCGTCATGCTGCCCCAACACACCTCTTTGTATTATCCAGCACTTTTAAGTATAAGATTAAAGGTCTCCCTTCAACTGGAGGCATCAGAAATTGGTGGCTTGGAGGTAGTATGGCCCTTTCTTCTTGAAGTAACAGTCTTGCAAGCTCACCAGGCACTTCGCAATCATCTTCACTTTCGTATTCGGCTAAGTTGATCGTACTTTCGAAGTCATAACTAGCAGTAGCAGGGTCGTTATCAGTGGGATCCAGAGTGGATGTAGATCATGATACGTGAGTGTGTGTAAAATAGCTGTTTTGCAATATATAAAAGAAAAATAAGGAGCGCAAAATTTGAAATGCAAGAACGTCCAATGCTTTTATTAATGATATATGAAAATGACACACATAAAGCTCTCACAAATGAAGCCACAGTGCCCCGGGTAAGACACCGGGCCATAGAGTTTAAAACATTGTCTGTTACATATTCAAAAAAAAAGTTGCATTACTGGGTAACAAAAGTAATAGGGATGAAGTCCTTTGCTGTCCAGTTGCTTGGTCCACCGTCGGTCATAGGATAGATCCAGCTGTAAAACTCAGACTCATCCACATCATCTTCAATGGCATTCACTCCCGAGTTGCTGATGAACATGGGAGGTCTTCCGATCCTTGCATTCCGAACAGCCCTTTGGGCTTCTACAGTGAAACCCAAACCAAACTTGTTAGTCTTCTGAGTAAAATCAAGGAGTCGGCCCCAATTTGCACACCCACCTTTCTCAATAACAGCCCGGGCATCCTTGAGGGAAGCCATCTTCATAGGAGAATCTTCAACAACAGTCTCAGCTAACGCCAGTGTCTGGGGAACCTCTTCAAAATGCTGAAATGGGGTCTCAATGAACTCCCCATCCATATCTACATATCGGAAAGAGTTGAGGTGGCTCACCATGTACTCTTCCTCTCCTTCTACTGTCACAATCTCCCCTTTGACCGGGTACTTCAGCTTCTGGTGGAGCATTGAGGTTACGGCTCCGGCTTTGTGGATCCATGGGTGACCCAACAAACAGGAATAAGATGGTTGAATGTCTATCACATAGAATGTAGAATTGAAAACCTGAGAACCAACCTTGATCGAGATATCAACTTCTCCGTACACCATCCTCTTAGACCCATCAAAGGCCCTGACGACAATGTTACTTGGTTTCAACTCCAATCCTTCACAATCTAACCGGTCTAGAGCTTTCTTAGGCAGGACGTTTAATAAGGAACCAATATCCACTAATACATGAGCAAGAGTAGTTCCCCTGCATTCAATGGAGACATGCAGGGCATCATTGTAATTCTTCCCCTTAGCAGTCAAGTCGGCGTCAGAGAAACCCAACCCATTATCAACAGTTAAATTAGCCATGCAATCTGTAAACTGATCAGCTGATGTCTCTTGTGGTACGTGGGCAGTCTTCAGGAAGGTAATCAGAGCCTTGGCATGGGCCTCTGAGCACAACAACAATGACAACATAGAAATCTTGGATGGGGTTTGTCCCAGCTGTTCAACTACATTGTAGTCACTCTTTTTGATAATCTTCAGAATCTCTTCCATCTCTTGCCTAGAAGCTTCAACAGTAATCGTCTTTGGTGCCTCTGTCTGGGCAGGCTCACTGGTGGTCCCTTTGCCCCGAGTGTCAGACGACTCGGCGACAGGGGTAAGAATAGGAACTTGAACAGGAATAGTAGTAGGTACACTGGCAGGTGTAATAACAACAGGCTTTCGGGCAGTTGGTGGAGAGATATCAGGTGAGAAAAGTATTCCGCTGCGGGTGACTTTAGCAGGTCCAATAATATTGCTGACGTCAGTATCAACATCCAACTCTTGCTTAACTCCATGAAAATAAACATCAGCCCCATAGTGCCAAGGGATAACTTTATCAGAGGTATAGGGGATGGGCCCCGGAACAGTGATGATCACAAGTGCAATTCTTGGAACAGATGTAATTCTAACAGGCTTCCTCGAGGGAGCCTTGGAATAATTGTCGAAAATGGTAATGATGGCAACTTCTTCAGAAGGAACTAAGGGAACAACAGTCTTATCAAACAGAATCTCTTTACTATCCATCAGGCGCTGGACACCTGACTTCAAAAGATGGCAACCAATAGACAGAACAGAACACATACGGCAACCTTCATCACAACCCGTAAATAAACCGGATAACAAAAGGTTCTTCTTCATATTCATTAAAGGGGTAACAATGTCGTTCACAGAAACCACAAATGAGTCTTCATCTATAGCATTCACTCCATGCTTTGGCATAGGAGCAGTCACAACATTAGGCCTTTCGGGCGCCTCTAACTCAATCTGCTTCGCATCAATTAAGTCCTGTATCTTATTCTTCAAAGTCCAAGAATCATCTGTATTATGCCCCAGGCTATCAGAGTGATAAGCACAGCGGGCATTAGGGTTATACCTCAGTGATGTTGTATTTGGATTCTTCGGAGCTTCCTTTGGAATCACCAGATTGGTCTTCAGCAACTGTGGCAGAATCTGAGACAAAGTCATGCTGAGACGGGTGAATAGCCTTCGAGGTCTTTCGTCCTTTTGTTGATTGTTGTACTGAGGAGCACCAACAGGTTTTAAAATAAAAACCGCATTAACAACTTGGCGGCGTTCAAGTCTATTATGGTTTCTTGAACTATAGACGGCACTGAACTCTTTCTTAAAGGGCTTCTTCTCGGTGCTTGATGAAGCACCCTTTTGTATCTTACCAGCCTTAATACCAGCCTCAATCCTCTCACCGGTTAAAATAAGTTCCGTAAATCCAGACGAAGAGCTTCCGATCAGATGGTTGAAAAATGGACCAGACAGGGTCCCCAGAAACATATCCACAAGTTCTCGATCAGCCAAGGGTGGTTGTACTCTTCCGGCGAGGTCCCTCCACTTCTGAGCATAATCTTTGAAACCTTCACCCGTTCCCATTGACATACCCTGGAGTTGGGTACGTGTAGGAGCGAGGTCAGAATTGTACTGATATTGCCTGTAGAAAGCAGTAGCCAAATCTTCCCAACTGTGAATACTGGCTCCGTCCAACTGGTAGAACCACTCAAGCTGAGTCCCTGAGAGACTGTCTTGAAAGAAGTGGATCCATAAGTTCTTATCAGCAGTGTACGGCTGAATCTTCCTTACATATGACCGGAGGTGCAACTTCGGACAAGAAACTCCTTCATACTTAGCAAAGGCTGGTGCCTTGAATTTGTGGGGAATCACCACCCCAGATGATAGACCTAGATCACCAAAGTCCAGACCATGCACTTTCTGAACTTCCATAGCATTCAACCGGTCTTCCAGTTGCATGTATCTATCCTCGGCCGGAGGATACTGTTCTTCGTCGTAGTCTGTCTCGTTGTCGGAGACAACAGGGCTAGGAGCCCTCCTTTCCTATTGACTATCTTTCCCTCCAGATGAGGTGGTCAAATCAACTTCATTCTGAAGCCTGTTTCCAAACCGGTGCCCTGTGTTAAACAAGATTGTCCTCTTCTTCTTCTTCTTCTTCTTCTCTTTCAGAATCAGGGTCTTCAGATCTTGCTGACCCTTAGCTAGATTCATGAACAACTCTTGGAATTGGGCATTCTGGGCCTCTAGGGCCTTGATGGCTTGCTCAGTTGAAGGTTCAGCAGACATGATGAGTGCTGAAACAAATAGCGAAGAAGATAAGAGACCTGTAACGTGTACCTGTTATGGAGTGCATGGGATGAAATGCGTATGTTTATGATTTCAAAGACAATCGAGAGATTCAAATTTGTAAACAAGAAAGGAAACACACTTTATTAGAAAAACTTTAGAATTCAGATTGTTCAACAAGTTGCCCTTAAGGCGTTACAAGAATAGAAATACTGAAAAGTAAATAAAAACTGGAAAAGAAATCATCAAAGGTAAATCAATGCTCCCATGGTCTCTTCTTGTCTGTGCAGACATAATCATTAAGAATCCGCTCGTTCTCCAGCTGCCTAGTCAACTTCTGGATCTTCTGCTCTTGCTCGTTGAACTTTTCTCGGTAAGAATCTCGTTCCTCCCTCAGCTGCATCCAAGATCTTTTCAGTGTCCCAATGTCAGTGGGCATATGAGGATGGATGATGGTTGGAAGAACCCCTTCTTCATTAGCAACTTCAAGAATGACAGGCCGGACGGCTTCATACGACATACCCAGATTTTGGGCACGGATACGCACCCATCTGAGATATGGCTCCATCGGAAGTGAAGTCTTTGGGCCCAGCTCATGTGGATCAGATTGGTGAACTCTACCCCAAGCCCTTATGAATCTGCGGCGTAGCTCGTCGCCATCCCCTTGAAAATCAAAGATGATATAAGGCATTAGCAGCTCATGAGGTCCTTCTCTTCTGGCACGCCCAAACTGACATAAGGCTAAGCACAGATTGTAAGAAATTCCTCCACGGGTTCTTATCAATGGAACATTAGGGTACTCCCCACAGCGATCAATAATGGCTACCTCGTCCAAACCCTTGAGAGTCCAAATGATGTCATTATGAGAGAGAGACACGACTCTATAAGCCCAACCCATGCCTTCTTTATTCTTTAGCACTGACTTGGGAAGGTGCGAAATAAACCACCTTGCCAATAATGGAGCACAACATATCAAGGTTCCCCGCTTTCGAGCAGTACGGGCATAGAGCTGATGAAGGATGTCACCCAAGAGAGTGGGTACCGGATTCTGGGAGATGGAGATATTTATCGCATTCACATCAACAAAGGAATCAAAGTTCGGAAACAATACCAAGCCGTATATCAGAAGAGCCAGAATATCCTCGAATGCTTTAAAGTCTAGACTATCCCAGAAATAGTTAGCCTTACCAACCAAGAACTTAGTCAGAAATCCCTTTGCTCCACTTCTAGTCTCCCAAATAGCCATTACCTCCTCTTTGGTCAAATGAAGGGCTGCAGCAATCTCTTCGGGCCTAAGGGTCTTCTCCCAACCAGTAAACGGGGTCTGTTCCAGAATAGAGATACCGAGCAACTCAGAGAACTCTTCTAGAGTGCGAACCAGCTGATAGTCCTGAAAAGTAAAGCAATGGTACAACGGATCATAGAACTGGACTAGGACACTCATCATCTGCTCGTCCAATTTGGAAGTGACCAAACTGAGAAGATAACCATGCCTCCTGATGAAGGAAGTAGTTTCAGGCATCTTGGAAACCAACTCTTTAAGCAAGGTGGGAACTTGAACAAAGTTGATCCGGATGGTATTCTTACGCATGGGCATCATGATGACCTACAAAACAGAACAAAGATGAATCCCTCCTGTCTTTGAAATAGGTTACTCCAATGCAAGATGTATGCAATGTTATAATGTCATGATGTCATGATAGTAAGCACACCACAAGTATCCACAAACAACAAACATGGTAAAGGCACACAAGTCACACAGAGAGCCCTTAGATTTCAGGCTGGCAAGGAGCTTAGGTACTACCCTCTTTCAGTTCAGTTGGTTTAAACCTGTCCTAAAAATAGTAATCGGGTTCTAGAGGATCTCAATATCACTGACTACCCTCAATCGATCATAATTCCAGTCTAGCAACCTTTTCTTGCGGCCGGAATCATCGCGAGAGTTTAGTCTCAATGAGTGTAGCATACTGCTACTGTTCTATGGCCAAGTTGGTCAATTTAAAGGTTCTAAGGTCAGTTGGTGCTTAATGACCCCTTAGAAGACCCATATTCTCCTCGTTCCAACACAAGGGATATCGGTACAGACTAAAGTGCCACACCAACGTAGCTAATGCTTCAATCGTATCGGTCTACGCCGTATAGTTCCCTCACAGTTTATTGCTACTTACCTAAAGGGTATCCCCAGATCCAGGTTAGGATCTACAGTAACTCTGATACAAGCCCACAAATGTAAGTCATACAAAGCATACAATTGAAAACACAATGATCTAATCCTAAGGTACACCCCACTTTTTAGTATCCCCAGCAGAGTCGCTAGTTCTGTGATGCGGTGGGAAGAGAACTGACTGTTTTGGAATGCTGGTTCGCATTTTGCGTTTGTTTTCCCAAAATGTCGCGATAAGCAAGAGTCGCCACCGTCTTTTATTTTATCCAACAAGGAAAGGAAAAAAGCACATAAAAATTCCTTTTTCGAGATGTTTCTAGGGTCCGGGGGATAGATTATAGAAAGGGAAGGTGTTAGCACCCTTTTTATCCGTGGTTATCCACGGGCTCTTAGGTACTTACTCATAGTGTTTTCAAAATTTTCTTTTTCTTTGTGTTTGTGGGTTTGAAAGAAGTTTTTGTTTGAAAGGTGTAAGTGCGAAAAGTTTTGTTTTGTTTTGAGAGAGCTGTAATTTCAAGCCTCAACTCAACTTTAGTTTTGATGAAAGACAAACAAGCACTATGGCAAGAAGGAAAAGAAGTGGAATTAGCTTAAAACATAATTCACTCAAAGCTTCAAGGATCATGGCAAGCAAACAAGTATATCAATTCTCATTTGAACTAAATTGATTAGAAATGCTCAAAAATGATATACACACTTACCACAACACTTCACTTAAAGTTTAAAGCAAATTCTAAGTTTTTCACTAATGTAAATCGATTAACACATCATGTAAATCGATTTACACATGTTTTTTTAAAAACTGATTGCCCCTGGCAGCAATCGATTTACATGGAGTGTAAATCGATTGATTACTGAACTGAGTTAATTTTTTAACACTAGTAAATCGATTAACACATCATGTAAATCGATTTACACTTCAAATTTTTTTAAAACAAGAACGTTACAAACCCGTGCAATTGATTTACATCTAATGCTAATCGATTTACACGTTGTAATTTTTGAAAAATCTGAACTTGATTCAAGATATCCTTCACACCTTTTCTCCAATGGTTGCATGGTCATACATTGCATCTTCTCAAGTTTTACAAACAGAAAAGTGGTATCCATTTGGAAAGGTATCTTGATTGCTTTAAATACTAAATCTTTCAAATTATAAAACAACTCTTCTCTCATGCAATAATTCTGAACTTTATAAAATATTCAAACTTCATATTTCTTAATTTTTAAGAACAAAGATTTTCTGCACTTTCACACATATAAGAACAGAAATCTTTGAGCATTTTCTAACCATTGTGTTACAGTTTGAATTGCTTACAAGAGAAGAAAGAAGAAACTTCATTGAAGTCACTCTATGTGATCAACATCTTTCAAGAAATCATATTTCATAGAATTATACTAAGTGTAACTTATTTCCAGGATTGTTGGAATTAAGTATTAGAATACTTTTGTACCTTGTTGTCCATTGTTGGAAACAAGAGGTATCTTTTGAGAGGATTGTTCTCAAGAGACTTATTGGAAATCCAAGAGGGTGTTCTTGGTATTTGTTAGTGTCTTTAGTTGATAAGACTAGGAAGAGTCTTGTAAAAGTTCAAACAAAATAGTGAAATCTCTTGCGTGTTTGCAAGGGGACTGGACGTACTTCTGGGGTGTGGAAGGAACCAGGATAAATCTCTGTGTCTCTTTACTTTCTGCACTTTACCGTTTTCCATAGCACTAAAACAACACCAGAAAGTGTAAAATAAATCAAAAATCGACCACCACCTAATTCACCCTCCCTCTTAGGCGCAATCTTAAACTTACAATTGGTATCAGAACAGGTTATAGGTAACCTTCTCCTAGAGATCCAGAATGGCTTCCGCAAATCAACAACCCGTTTTCAGAGATGGTGGTAGTAACAACAAGCCTCCTCTATTCTGTGGTGAATATTTTGACTTCTAGAAAATACGCATGAAGGCGCATCTAGAAGCGCAAGGAGAGGAAATATGGGATGCCGTTGAAAATGGTCCATTTATCCCGGTAACAGTAATCAATGGTGTTGGCTCTTCAAAGCCTAAAACTGCATGGGACGACGATGATAAAAAGAAAGTTCTCTATGACAAAAAGGCAATAAACCTTCTTCAAGGTGCACTTAGTATGGACGAATTCTTCGGTGTCTCAACATGAAAAACAACAAAGGAAATATGGGATACCTTGGTACAAACTCATGAAGGAACGGCTGAAGTAAAAAGATCAAGGCTAAATACCCTAAGTCAAGAATACAAACTATTTCGAATGCAGCCCGGAGAATCCATTTTTGACTTACAAAAGAGATTTGTGCACTTGACAAATCACTTAAGTGCTCTTGGTAAAACCTTAACAAATGATGAACTCAACTTGAAAGTCCTTAGATCATTGACTAGGGAATGACAACCAAAGGTAACGGTAATCTCGGAAAAGAAGAGTCTCTCCGCAATGACTTCCACTACATTATTTGGCAAACTTCAAGAATACGAAACGGAACTCGGTAGACTTGAAAAACATGAGAATCTAGAAAAGAAATCCAAAAACATTGCTTTAAAAATTGATTCAAAGGAAGTAGTAAAAGAAGACAATCCGGAAGAAGATGAAAATTTCATGCTTCTTGTTAAAAGACTTGGGAAGTTTTTTGGCAGAAATGACAAGGGCGGATCTAATGCAAATAAGAGAAAGCACTTCAAGAAAAGAGAAGCCTCCACATCAACACAAGATGTCTCATGTTATGAATGTGGAAAGCAAGGACATATCAAGCTAAACTGTCCAAATCTCCCAAAGAAAAACTGATTCAAAGGAAAGGACTCAAAACACAAGAAAGCCTACATAGCATGGGAAGATAATGATATGAGTAGTACATCGGAATCGGAAAGCGAAGAATGTGAAAATTTAGCCTTAATGGCATCGCATCACTCCGACGACGAAGAAGAGGTTAGTAATGAATTTAATCTTTTTGATGATGATGTTCAAGGTGCCATTGATGAACTCTTGAAAGAATGAAAAAGTTTATCCAAAAAGGTGCCAAGCCAAGAAAAAGAACTTCTAATTTGTCTCAAAAAATTGACACCATGACTAAAGATTTTGATCTTCAAAAATAGAATTTTATAAAAGAAAAGGAAAACTTTGCATGCACCAAGTGTGAATCAAATGTCTTTCAAATTGTTCAATTGAAAAGAGTCATTGAACGATATGAAAAAGGACAAATAGGATTGGAAGGATTACTAAGCCAACAACGTTATCCAAATGATAAAAGAGGTCTTGGTTATGTGAATACTAAGAAACCAAGTAACAATCCCACTGTTTTTGTAAAGGCTAGTAATAGTTCCAATCCCAAGATAGTAGAAAATAAGCAAGTTGTTCATAATCATCAAAAGAAAAATCCTAATGTATCTAAAAGAAAACAAATTCCTAGATACAAGAGCAAATTTGTTCCAAACTGTTTTTACTGTGGTATTGTTGGACACACACCTAATGCATGCTATATTAGAAATTTCAGTATGGCTAGTGGACACTATGCATGGGTGAAAAAGGGAACTAACTATGAAGGACCCAAGGCCACTTGGGTACCTAACAAGAAATAATTTGTTTTTGTAGGTATGCTTGAAATCCACATCAAACCTTTGGTATCTTGACAGTGGATGTTCAAAGCATATGACAGGAGATGTACACCAATTTTCATATCTAGTACATAAAGCCAAAGGGTATGTCACCTATGGAGACAACACCAAAGGAAAGATTCTTGGCGTTGGAATAGTTGGCACAAATCCATCCATTCAAATTGAGGATGTTCTCTATGTTGAAGGATTAAAACACAACCTTCTTAGCATAAGTCAACTTTACGACAGAGGGTTCAAAATCAAATTTAACAAAGAAGAATGCCTAATTATGGATGAGGCAACCAATGAGGTAAAACTCAAAGGTATAAGATCTAACAATATTTTTATGATTACTTTAGATGATTTGTCTATGAAGGTACAATGTCTCATGGTAAACAACAATGACGCTTGGTTATGGCACAAGATGATTGCTCACATACACATGGAGCACTTGAACAAATTAGTTAAGCATAACTTAGTTATTGGTCTACCAAAGATGAAATTCATCAAAGACAAATTATGTAGTGCATGCCAAAAGGGCAAACAAACCAAATCAACTTTCAAACCAAAGAATGTGGTTTCAACAACAAGACCACTTCAATTGTTGCACATGGATCTTTTTGGTCCATCTAGAACAAGAAGCTTCAGAGGTAACATTTATGCTTTAGTTATTGTAGATGATTTTTCCTGTTTTACTTGGACTTTGTTTTTAGTGCACAAAAATGACGCATTCAAGGCATTCAAGAGATATGCAAAACAAGTTCAAAATGAGAAGTCATTAAAGATAACATCAATCCGAAGTGATCATGGTGGAGAGTTCCAAAACAGTCTGTTTGAAGAATTTTGTGAAGAAAATGGGATCTTCCACAATTTTTTAGCACCAAGAACTCCACAACAAAATGGAGTAGTTGAAAGGAAAAATAGGTCTTTGATAGAACTTGCAAGAACCATTCTAAGTGACTCAAGTTTGCCTAAATATTTTTGGGCGGATGCGGTAAGCACGGCATGTTACGTAAGCAATCGCGTGATCATAAGACCTATACTAAAGAAAACTCCATATGAGATTTACAAAGGAAGAAAACCAAATATCTGTCACTTTCACATTTTCGGGTGCAAATGTTTTGTCCTTAACAACGACAAAGACAATCTCGGTAAGTTCGATGAAAAATCGGATGAAGAGATCACGTACTCAAAGGAGATGTCGAGATACTTTTGTGGACACTCAAAATCAACTCGCGGACATTTTCACAAAACCACTTGCAAAGGATGGATTCTTCAAAATTCGTCGTGAACTCGGAATCCTAGATGAACAAGATATATAAGGTGCACTCTATCCTTAACTATACATAAATGTACATATATATGGGCTTAGAAAATGTTTCAAATGTTAAAAATATTGTTTTAAAATTTTTCTTTTAAGTAAATCGATTTACTTAATGTGTAAATCGATTTACCACTGAAGCAAAACTCTTTTTTAATAAAATCTTTTTGAGTAAATCGATTTACCAAGTATGTAAATCGATTTATCACTGGAACTGAAGCGTTTTTATTTAATTTTTCACTATGCAAATCGATTGATCCTACACACCAATCGATTTACACCTGTTCAACATGTGATATTTTTATGAGTCTTTAATATATTGGTCAACCTTACCTTGTCTTTCAACCTCCCACCTTCTTTTTGACCAATCATGTAACCTTGACCAATCCCACTCAATTAAATCTCATAAAGACCTCACTTACTCTACTCTACTATTTAATCTCACCAAAACTCCCTCACTATCTCATAACACCAAAACTCACTCACTATCTCTTAACAACACCAAAAAATCTATATCTTCCTTACTCAAAACCCTAACCATCGCCATGGCTCCCAAAAGAAAAGCAACAGCCTCAGAAAAAGGAAAGAAGAAAACTGTTGCAGCCTCTGAAAACTCATTGCTCGAGTACCTCTCGGATACACAACATGAAAGATTCATCAAGCACTTTCAAAAGAAAATAATCCCAGCTCCCAAATTCGGTATGTTATCTACCTTTCCCGATGAATGCTTCACTTTTCAAAGGGATTTGATTGCTTATGGGTTAGAACCGTTAATATCATCACGTGGTTACTATTATCCGGATCTAGTTCGAGTATTTTACAGCAACATGCATTATGATAACAACAAATGCTATACCCATGTGCTCGGAACAAGAATTCCTCTGCATTCAAAAACAATAGGCAGAATTTTGAACATCCAATATACTGGAAGTTCTCTCTATGACCCAGAGGATGCTGACTGGGAAAATTATAGGAATAGAGAATTCTTCTACAGCATTGGCCGGTTGTCAAAAGCAGAATACCATGCAAAGCGGATTCGTAGTCTTGACGGTGTTATTCTGGCTCGGGACACTTTGAGTGCTGGTAATTTTCACATTGATGATAAATTGTTCCATTATTTTCTGGTATATATTTTATTTCCCAGAGCAGGAAATCACTGTACTGTAACCGATCTAGAATTGAAAATTATCTATGCAAGGAAAAATGGCATTTCGGTAAACTGGGCTAAACTGATTGTGGTGCATATGCTAAGAGTTGCCACAAGGGCTACTTTTCTGCCATATGCATACTTCATCACAAGAATCTTGGAAGCATTTGATATTGATTTTACTGGGTTTGAGAGGGTTGAAATGGATCCAATCAGCAATAGGATCTCCATCAAAAATGTTGATTCTCGGATGGGTGTTCATTTCGATTCTGAAGCAAAAACCATCACATATATTGGAGAGGATGTTGTAGGTGATGAAGGCAATAATGCAGATGAAGAAGAAAATGAAGTTCCTCCTCCTGCTGCCTCTTATGGTCCAACCAACCAAGATGTTATGGATTATATGACTCATAAGTTTGCATCTCTCAACACTAACATCAATGCTCAATGGACCGCGATAAATAATTCTACCTCATCTCGCATCAATGCTTTTCAGAACGATGTGAACCAACAGTTTTCATACCTCTACTCACATCTCCATATTCCTCCATATGATCCAAACAATCCAGCACCTCCGCCTCCTCAATACACCGAACCACCTCTACAACAACAATTTCCATATCAAGGACCCTTCTAATATTTTCCTGGCCAATATTATTAAATTCCTGTTATTTATCATTATGTTTTTTGTTTGATAATTTCTTCAAGTGTTAGTTTTGTATTATGTATATTTGAACTTCATACTATATTTTTAGAAATTTGCGTTTTAGTTTATATCTATTTCAAATTGTTAAAAGTATCATCTTATGTTACATCTTTCCCTTCTTTTTGATAATGTCAAAGGGGGAGAAGGATGTGATAGCACTTTATGATTGTTTGTTTCAGTTTTCTTTTCAGGGCAAGTTTTCAAATCTTTTTCTCCATAGGGGGAGAAATCTATCTTAGGGGGAGAAAACTCCTTTTGCTCCAATTCTGAACAACTCATAAAGAAAGATGGTTTGTCATCATCAAAAAGGGGGAGAATGTAATCTCAAGCCTCAACTCAATTTTAGTTTTGATGAAAGACAAACAAGCACTATGGCAAGAAGGAAAAGAAGTGGAAATAGCTTAAAGCATCATTCACTCAAAGCTTCAAGGATCATGGCAAGCAAACAAGTATATCAATTCTCATTTGAACTAAATTGATTAGAAATGCTCAAAAATGATATACACACTTACCACAACACTTCACTTAAAGTTTAAAGCAAATTCTAAGTTTTTCACTAATGTAAATCGATTAACACATCATGTAAATCGATTAACAGATCATGTAAATCGATTTACACGTGTTTTTTTAAAAACTGATTGCCCCTGGCAGCAATCGATTTACATGGAGTGTAAATCGATTGATTACTGAACTGAGTTAATTTTTTAACACTAGTAAATCGATTTACACTTCAAATTTTTTGAAAACAAGAACGTTACAAACCCGTGCAATCGATTTACATCTAATGCTAATCGATTTACGCGTTGTAATTTTAAAAAAATCTGAACTTGATTCAAGATATCCTTCACACCTTTTCTCCAATGGTTGCATGGTCATACATTGCATCTTCTCAAGTTTTACAAACAAAAAAGTGGTATCCATTTGGAAAGGTATCTTGATTGCTTTAAATACTAAATCTTTCAAATTATAAAACAACTCTTCTCTCATGCAATAATTCTGAACTTTATAAAATATTCAAACTTCATATTTCTTAATTTTTAAGAACAAATATTTTCTTCACTTTCACACATATAAGAACAGAAATCTTTGAGCATTTTCTAACCATTGTGTTACAGTTTGAATTGCTTACAAGAGAAGAAAGAAGAAACTTCATTGAAGTCACTCTATGTGATCAACATATTTCAAGAAATCATATTTCATAGAATTATACTAAGTGTAACTTATTTCCAGGATTGTTGGAATTAAGTATTAGAATACTTTTGTACCTTGTTGTCCATTGTTGGAAACAAGAGGTATCTTTTGAGAGGATTGTTCTCAAGAGACTTATTGGAAATCCAAGAGGGTGTTCTTGGTATTTGTTAGTGTCTTTAGTTGATAAGACTAGGAAGAGTCTTGTAAAATTTCTAACAAAATAGTGAAATCTCTTGCGTGTTTGCAAGGGGACTGGACGTACTTCCGGGGTGTGGAAGGAACTAGGATAAATCTCCGTGTCTCTTTACTTTCTGCACTTTACCATTTTCCATAGCACTAAAACAAAACCAGAAAGCGTAAAATAAATCAAAAATCGACCACCACCTAATTCACCCCCCTCTTAGGCGCAATCTTAAACTTACAAGAGCAAGTACTTAAGAACCATCTACCTACTCGAAAAAGGAATTAGTCTGTACAAATGTCCTTTACACAACGCTATCCCACTATTGATGAGTAGGTAGCGTTGCCGTTGGAGTTTTAAGGGTCAATTTGATTAAGGGACGTGTGGTCACTAAAGCAACGTTAGGACGCCTTAGCGGTAACCCTAATGTCTTAGATCATTTTTCCGAGGCAACCGTTTCGAGGCAACTATGATCTTTGGACAAGAGGGCGACCTCTAAAACTTCCTATACTCAACGACCACGTTTGAAGGCAACCAAGTGAGGTGTACCCTAAGAGTGCGCATGTGCGAGTGTGTTGTTTCGGTTAATTTTATCTTTGTACATGTCATGGGTGAGCTATGTTGATTTTAAGTTCATACATTCGATCTTTCCATGCATTCACTATTATCAAACATCTAACAGTTTATAGTTGCGGAATTTAAATTTGCGGAAATTAAATCTAAACTATTACAAGGCGTCGGGTATTTACATCGCCAAAAACAACCCTTTAAATTAAATTGCGGAAAATAAAAGAAAGCGATAAAATAATTTAAAGTCCTATTAAAACTATTACATTCCGGGAAACAATTACATCAATAATATAAATGGATCGCGCGCGAAAAATTAAATCGAATGCATTTTTTAGGGTTTTGACCCTTTTTTGAAAGAAAGCATTTTTTTTTTGTTATTTTTTGAATTAATGGAAGAAATTAAATTAGGTTAACAATTAAATAAATAAATAAATTAATTAATTAATGAAAATATTTTTGGATTTTTGGATATTTAAAGAAATAAAATAAATTTGATTAATAGTTAATAAAACCTAATTATCTAAATTAATTTTAATAATTGCAAAAATATTACAAGTTATACCTAATTAAACTAAATTAATTAAATTAGTATTTATTTACAAAAATAAAAGTGATGAATTTAATTCTAATAAATAAAAATATATTTTTTTGTATTTTTGATTTTATGAGGAAAAAATATTAATTGGTTAGTGATAATAAAAATAATTAATAAAACAAATAAATAAAATAAGATAAAAAATAAGAAAGAAATACTCAATGGGGGTGTTGGGCCTGGATTGGAGGTGAAACTGGCAATTCAGAGGCCCATTTGTGCAAGCCTCGTTTGACCTTCTGGAATTCCACGTGTGCCTGTTGACTTGGGTATATGGTGGTCATTCAATCTTTACCCTTAGATTTGGCCTGGAGGCCATCTGGCGCCTGGAGATTTGAGGTCCATAGTAGACTGCAATTGCTGAGACGCGCTGGAGTACCTGGAGAAAAATAATAATATGCATATGGGGGGACCTGGGATTCGAACTCAGGTCCTCTTGGATTTCACACGCTCGCCTGGCCACTGCGCCACTGCGCCACTATGTTTTATTGTTAGTGTAATAATCAATAAATATTATATGGGGAATATCAACAATATGCCAGAAAATTAAAAAAACGCGCGCCAAGTGTATGAACGGGCCAATTGGAATAAGCCACGTCTTCGTCTTCCTCATGGGGACCTGGTTATTTTACCTGCGGATTTTCATCCACAGCTAAATGCGTATGTGTCTCCTAAAACGAGCTCTAGGCCATGAAAACGAATTCTGAGAGCACCATCATGCTCGTCTATCCCTCCTGAACATGCTCATGGCTATTGTTTGCATCAATTTTGCGTGAAACTGAAATGCCAAAAAACAAGAACCAAAAACCCTAGTTTCGGGTATGGCATTACAGGCTATAAAAATACAATTGAATAATGTAGAAAGCTTAGAAATCATTCAAGAATCATGAATATGCCAATGTTTTATCAAGAAAATGCCAGAATAAGAGAGTATGATTTCGAGTGCAGGGCGGTTTTCAGGGATACTTACAGCGCGTTTGATGAGGTTTCAGAGCTTGTAAAGGATTGGTTTTGATTCAGTGGATCTCAAGCAAGAGAATGGCGTTGAGTTTTCGCTTTGAATCGGCCTCTAAGTACGTTTTCAGATTCAAGCTTTTTCAAGCTTTTTCTCAAGTTTTGCTTTCGTGATTATGCAGCCTCCTGGTTCTGATTTTCGTGCCTTTAGCTTGTATAAGTATAATGGAATGAATTAGGTCAATTTTTGGGCTTTGAATCCTTATGCATTGATGATTGAAGATGTGATTTGATCTTCCACAAAAAAGCTTCCAAAATTTTCAAAAATCCAATATTTTGTTCATAACATGGCTTGATACGGATTTGATCATGTCCATAATGATATTAAAGACCTGTATCAATAAAAAATATTCCAATTGATCAATATTTAGATTATATTTGGATTTAAATTGATTAAAAATGAATTAATTCAATAAAAATAAAATAAAATAAAAAAATTAATAATTGGACACAAGACTGAAGATAGGATACGTGTGTGGTGTGACAAGATCAAATCAAGTGGAAAAAAGTGGGCCCTTTTGACAAAATTTGATGATTTGAGGATAGTTGACTTTTGGCAATTTTGGAAAAATGCCCAACTTCAACAATGCATAACTTCTTCAATTTTGAACTTTTGGAGGTGTTATTGGACTTTTTAGAAACCTTGAGATGTCCTCTAACCAACCGTTTTCGTCTTATCTCATTTTGATATTCCATGCCCAAATTATAAGCTTTGTAAATAAAGGTGTTTTTGTTGACTTTCAAAAATGACCTATAATGTCCAAATTTGTAACTTTTTGTGAGTGCATTTCTTGATCTTGGGGTATGAAGATGGATTGTAGGAAATTGCATCCTCTTCAAAATGAGCTTCGGATGGTTCATTTCTCATAAATTATGAGAAAGTTATGTTTGGTCAAAGTTGAGTTGGCTTTTCCTACAAAACCCTAATTTAGCAACTTTTGAATCTTGATGAATTTTGAGCAATCCTTGATGAATCATGATCAAACCTTGATAAAATGATGAAATATCCTTCAAAGTGAGAATGTTGACAAAAAATCTTGAAGTTTGACTGTTTGTAGGTCACAGTTGACTTTTGCCCTAGCACAGCCTATTTTTGGGCCTCTTGAGCAATTGACTGACCAAACTTCCTCTGCAAGGCTTGAAATTTGTCATGGATGAACTTGAGAACATATTAGGGCATTGGGTAGAACTTGAGGTCATTTTGGATTCAAGGACCTTGATGCAACACAAAACCATAATTTGAGATTGACTGCCTTAGGAGATGATTTGACTGTCCAACTCTTGAGCAATCTTGAGCCACTTGGAGATTCTTCTTGCAATGTCTTGAGAAATATGGGAGGGCAAATTTTGGGGTACAACAGTATGTATATGCAATGATTTCAAGTATTCTTAAAATCTCAAGTTTACTTAATCAAAAAGGAAACACACATTAATTGTATTAATGAGTTTGAATCGTTACAAAAAATGCCTTTTAGGCTTACAGTTTAAACAAAACAAAACTCAAAGCAAAAAGAAACCAGGTTTCCCAGGAGCGCACCTCTTCGGTGCAATGTAGGCGTTTATGTTCCTTTCTTCATGGAGTAGCCTAGTGAGCTCCAGTACCTTCTACTTGCTGGCATAAAACTGAGCTTCAAACGTGTCCCACTCCTCTTTAAGTTGAACCCAAGATTTCTGCAACTCCTCGTGATCGGTTGGCATGTCAGAATGAAGAACAAGATAAGAAATGTCTCTTTCAGCAATCGGTTCCACAATCATTGGTAGGATAGCAAGGTAAGGCATCATAAGGCTTTGAGCACGGGCTTGCACCTATTTGAGATAAGGCTCAAGAGGGATGGAATTCTTGCACCCCAGCGTCTTGCTGTCAATTCTATGTACCATGCCCCAAGCTTTTATGAACCTTTTGCGGTAACCCTGATCATCATTCTCATAGTTGAAGGAGATTCCTTGAATAAGCATGTCATGAGGACCATCTCTCCTTGCATAACCAAACTGACGCAAGGCCAAACAAGGGTTGTAAGTGATTCCTCCCCTAATTCCTAAGAGAGGGACATTATGGAATTCACCACAGCGATTGATAACGGTGATATCCTCCGAGAACCGTGAACACCAATGAATGTCCGAATGCTTAAGGGACATCAGCCTACGAGACCATTTCAGACCCTGCTCGTTCTTTAAAACAAACATGGGTAGGTGCGAAATAAACCACCTAGCCAAAAGAGGAGTGCAACACAGGAGGGTCCCCCTTCTCTTTAGAGTGCGAGTATGCAAAGAGTGTAGAATATCCCCGAGTAACATAGGTACTGGATTATGAGACAGAAAAACCTTGATAGTTCTCACATCTACGAGTTGATCAGCATTAGGGAAAAGTACCACCCCATAAACGAGAAGTTCCAGCACCTCTTCGAAAGCTTGTAAATCTAAGGTATCCCAAAAATGGTAAGCCTTTTCGAACAGAAACTTAACCGGAATACCTTGGACTCCCCCTCTAGTCTCCCAATATGCCACTATGTAGGACCGTTATAAAGACAGAGCTCTAGAAATTTCTTCAGGCTTTGGATGTTCTTCAGTACCGTTGAACGGTAGATGGTCCAGAATAGGTACCCCTAACAGTTGAGAAAATTCCTCCATAATAGATACTAGCTGGTAATCCGGGAAGGTGAAACAATTGTGCACATGATTGAAGAACTGGAACAACACTTTTAATATTTCTTCATCAGGTTTGGCAGTGACCAAGTTGAGCAATTGACCATGCTTTTTAGTGAAATGAGAGCTTTCAATAACCCTTAATGCCAGATCCTTCAGTTGGAGGGACACTTTCACAAGGTTGATCTGTATAGTGTTCCTACGTGCAGATGCCATGTACTACAAAACAAAGCAAATATGAGCCCTAGAAACCCTTGAAATGGTTAGCCAATGATATGCCATGTTTATGATGTTTATGATGTCATGATAAATCACAAGTATAGCAAACACAAACAAATCACACCAAGTCCTTAGGTTTAAGGCCTGCTTGAGTTTTAAGGTCATACCCTCTTGAAGTTGGATTGGTTCAACCTGCCCTATAAATATGTAACTGGGTTCTAAAGGGGATCTCAATATCACTTATCTTTCCCCCAGCTTCGTCCGATAGGCGATTGAATCGCAACCAAACAAAACTCAAGAGTCAAACCTCAATGAGTGTAGCATCGAGTATCCGTCGACCTTGGGAATACACCTAGGCCCGCCACCTCGCTACGTCCTACTGGCCAAGTTGTGCAATTTAAAGGTTCTAAGGTCAGTTGATGCTTCACGACACCACACGGCGGTTCCGTACTCTCCCTGATTGATCAAGGGTTACCGGTACCAACCAAAGTGCCACATCAACGTAGCTACTGCTTCAACCGTGTCGGTATACCCCACATAGTTCCCTCACAGTTTATTGCTACTTACCTAAAAGGTGTCCCCAAATACGAGTGTAGGATTTTTAATAGTAACCCAAACAAGGACCCAAAACGTAAAGCATACAAGTCAAACAATGAAAGCAAATAAATGTGATCTAGCCTTAAGGTAACCCCACTTTAGAATTCCCTTGTCCCCAACAGAGTCGCCAGTTCTGTGATTCGGTGGGAGAACTGACTTGGGTGTTTTGCGTTTGTGTTTGCAAATGTTGCAGTTTAGCAAGAGTCGCCACCGAATTTTCTTTTATCCAATAAAGAAAGGTGAAAAAGCACAGGAAAAACCTTTAGAGATGTTTTCTTGAGTTCGGGGCGTAGATTATGAAAAGGGAAGGTATTAGCACCATTTTCATCCATGGTTTTCCATGGGCTCTTAGTTACTTGCTAGATCACTTGCTTTTGTTTGAATGTGTGCTTGTGATGTGGGTTTTGAAAGTATTTTGAAAATGTGACTTTGTAATGATCCTCGTCTCTATAAGAATGCGTACAAAGTGTTGTTTTGAAAATAGTTCAAAAAGATGTTTGTGAAATGTGTTTTGTTGAAAGTGATTTTGAAAAGGGTTTCCTTTGTAATGGCTCTCGTTTCTATAAAAACGCGTACAAAGTGTTGTCTTTCAAAAATGTTTTCAAAATGAAAGTGTGGGTGTATAAAAATGTTTTTGTTGTGAGCAAGCAAGAAACTAGGAGCGAATCTACCTACTCAAAAGGTCTTAGATGTTCTTTTCCTCCTCCTTTAGACGTTGATATCTTACCATTGTTTTGGTAAGAAGCCCCATCGTTGGATGTGAACGGGATGGGAGTGGGTCATCGTATAGCCATGATTAGCAATGTTGCAAGGTATCTTAGCATTTTGAGGGACTAAGATCATTTTTGTAAGGCAATTTTGAATAGCGTCATCGAGGGTCTAAGATCTTGTATTTCGATTGTTTTTGCTAAGACACCCCACATGCGTAACATGACCATTTTTTAGGAAACAAGTGGAGTTAAACTTAATGGTGTTAGTGTGCACGTGTATTTGATTGCATGAATTTTAGTCTTGATTAGGGTGATCTATTTGTTGATTTCATATCTTTCCATACACACCCTAATTACTAGTATTTAGATTCGAAAGTGATAAATTGTAGAAATGTAAAGTCCTACGCTATTACAATATTTTAGGGATGGGGGTACATATTTACAAATGGGGATTGTAAGTAAAATTAAATCCTAAGTTACTATTACAACCATATTGAAATGGATAAGAATGTACAAGAAAATGTGAAATAGACTTGTTTTGTTTAAGCAAAGAAATAAGTTTTGTTTAAGAAAAATATTTTTAATCTTTTTGTTTTAAGAAAGAAAATAAAGCATGTAAAAACGTAAAATACTTTTGGTGTTTTTGATTAGTAAAATAGAAGTAATAGCAAAAATAGTAAGGAAAAAGAAAATAGAATCAACGTATTGTTGACTAAAGGAGATCAGAAGTTCTGACTATGGCGTGCTGTAAAACATAGATCATATTAGTAAAATAGGTAAAGTCAGAAGTTCTGGGTCCGCTGGGAACAAAGAAGATTTCCATAAGTTCTGATACCACTGGCAAAACTTGGTCTCCCTCTCCATACTAGTCAGAACATCTGCAACTTGGTCATTTCTCAACAAAACAGAAGATGCGCATATGACAGTTATGGCAGGTTTCATAGCATTTCAGAAACAAGAAATATCAGAACTATAAATCAGAGGCAAGCATGAATTTGCTAATCCTAATTTTGAGTTCTATATTCTTCAAGAAGTTTTGAACTGATTTAATCCATACTTAGGCAGACAAATACGTGAAACCTCAGAATATGTACAACATCAGAAACATGATGTCTACATTGTATTTTTGAACATGAAAATCTGGTAATGCTTAAGTAATGTGATGAAAGTCAGCAGAAACTTACCTTGAAGCTGGAAAAGATTCTATGAACTGGAGTTTGGTCCTGAACTCTGGTGATGTTCTGAGTAACTTCTTCACGTACTCAGCAGGTTGGAAGTTTTCAACTTCTGGAACAGCCAAGGGGTGATGCTCTGACTTCTTTGAGATGGAGGTGGATGGAAAGTATATTGCAGTATAAATACATAAGTTATGATAGCTTCTAATATGTTAATCAAAAACTGAATGGATGGTTTTAGTCAAGAAACACTTGAGAACAAATGGAGTTTGAATGCAAGGAATCAAAAGTTAACAAGTTTTGTATATTGTGTTTATAGTTTTTGGACTCTTGGAATTTTAGCAGGGGTTCAGGGCTTTTCTTTCTCAAAATTTTTTGACCTCTTTACAGTTGCCAATGGAGTTCAATTTATAGGCAAAGGTTTAGTATTTTTTTTAGAGGTCAAGTGGCACCAACATCATATGCTATGTGCTGACTTGCTCTTGAAGTAAGTTTAAACACGCATGGTTCAAGGCACAAAGCAGGATGGCTAGCAGGTTTAGCAGCGCCTAAGCTGGATTTGTCAACCAAAATTAAGGGAAAGCAAAAGCAACAGATGGGCCTAGCACCCTTTTGCATAAAAGTTTACTTTCCCAAGGCAGTAGAGGTACACGTGGGGGAAATCCTTTGGATAAAGGCTCAAAAGTGGTTGTGAGCATTAAATGAGCATTAAATGATGATGAGATTTATCAAATCAGAAATCCTACCATGTGAAACTCTGCCTCATTGTTTAATTCTGGATCAGAAGTTCAGCTTCAGCATAACTTATAATAGCCATCCAATCTTCTGATCCTTGTATCTCCTGGCTCCAGCATGTTGTGAAGGAGCTCTCAGACTTTCCAGGAAGCTTGCAGCATGCTTTGTAACCTTCTTTGACTTACCCTTGCAAACTCTAACTGATCCTTTATGAAAACTGGCCCAGAAGTTCTGACCAAACTCTGTTTTGAAAGTGTCTAGAATTTGCTGAGTGCTTTAGTTTCATGGACGTGTCTTCAAGGATTTATAACTTGAAATCCAAGCATTTCTAGGAGAAGTCCCGTTCTGCAATGTTTTAGATCTCATTGAAGTCTATAACTATTGAATCAGAAGTTCTTCCAGAATCAGCTTGCATCATGGTGAAAATTTGACCAGAAGTTCTGAGCTTGTCCTATTTCTTAAACACTTAGAAAAATTCTAAGTATTTAGAAATTTGACTTTTCCAAAGTAACTTTTGACTTTTGAATTTCTAGATGAAACAAACTTCATATTTTAACATGTCTTGCTGAAATATGAATCTTGAAACTCGATTTTGATCCAAAAGTCAAAGTTTGACTTTTCAGTATGCAAATGACCATTTTGCTCTTATGGATGATTTTCTTGGAAAATTTGTAATTCAAAGCTTGAAATTGGAGGGGAACAAACCTGAGGGTTCAGGGTGATCCTTTGAGAAATGAGAGGTCAAATTTTGGGGTACAACAAATATACTTGTGACTTCAAAGCATAATCATAACATCATAAACATCATAACATGTCATGTACACTAACCATTTCAAGGGCCTGTGGATTTATCTCTCCTCTGTTTTGTAGGTTATGGATTCAACTCGCAGAAAAACAATCCGAATCAATTTTGTAGAGATTCCTCCGAAACTCAAAGAAATGGTCTTAAGAGTTCCTGAGAGCTCATCATTCAACAAGAGATATGGTCACTTGCTCAATTTGGTTACTACCGGTTTTGATGAAGGTTTGATGAGTGTCTTACTCCAATTTTTCGATCCTAAGCACCATTGCTTCACATTTCCAGACTATCAGTTGGTGCCTACGCTGGAGGGATTCTCCAAAATACTTGGTTTGCCTATATTGAAGCATATACTCTTTACTGGTTTAGAATAAGATCCAAATGTTAAAGATGTTTCCATAGCTTTTCACTTGAAGACGTCTGACATTGAGTCTAACTGGGAAAAAAGGAGTGGAGTTAAGGGCCTCCTTACAAGTTTTCTAATGAAGAAAGCTCAGGTATTCCTAAACGCTATGAGTTACCATGCCTTTGAAGAAGTCTTAGCTCTCTTGATCTATGGGTTGGTTTGTTCCCCAATTCAGACCAGTTTATAGATGTCAGTGCCATCAACATCTTTCTTACTCACAATCCAGTGCCTACATTGCTCCGGGATATTCTACATTCACTCCATACCCGTACCATGAAGAAGCCAGTGAATCTTATGTGTTGTATACCTCTACTCTATAGGTGGTTTATTTCTCACCTTCCTCGGTCAGTAATGAAGAATGAGTTAGGCTTAAGGTGGAACCAAAGATTAATGTCCCTTTCTCAGTCTTATATCTATTGGTGCCCTCACTCTCAAGAAGACATCTCTTTTATTGATCGTTGCGGAGAATTTCCCAATGTGCCACTCCTTGGAATTAAAGGAGGCATCACCTACAACCCTTCTTTAGCCCTATGAATGTTTTGTTACGCCCGGAGGGATGGTCCTCATGATATGCTCATCCAAGGTATTGTGTTCGACTATTCAAATGATATGCAAGGTTATCGTCAGAGGTTCATCCGCGCTTGGGGAATGGTTAAGAAGACTGATAGCAAGACTTTAGGGCACAAGAAATCCATCCCTTTGGAGCCTTACCTCAAATGGGTGCGAGCTCATGCTTAAAGTCTTATGATGTCATATGCTGCTATCTTACCAGTGATCTCAGAGCCTATTGTTCAAGGGGTCGAGTCTCGCTTCATTCTTCATCCTGATATGCCAACAAACTTCGAAGAATTGCAAAAGTCTTGGATACAGCTCAAAGAAGAACGAGATACCTTTGAGTCCCAATTCTATGCCAGTGAGAACAAGGTGTTGGAACTGACAAAGCAGCTTCACGAAGACCAGAATCTCAATGCCTACATCAACACCAAAATGAAGCGTACTTGGGAGACTTAGGAATATTAGAAGTTTATTATTTGTTATTCCTTTGTAAACTTTGATTTCATTTGAACTTACTAATAAAAAGCCTTTGTTTCTGTTTTAGTTAAAAGAGTTTAAATCCTATGAGGCCTTTGAAAATATTGCATAAGCATATCATGCATTTCATTGCATAAGAAGGTATTTCAAGACATGTTTCTTATTCTTTTCGCTGTTTATTTCAGCAAAAGAAATGATTCATGAACAAACAGTGAAGGACCTTCAAGCTCAAAATGCTCAGTTCCAACAAATGTTCCTGGCTCTGACCAAGGGGCAAGAAGATCTGAAAGCTCTGATCATCAAAGAGAAGACCAAGAAGGCAAAGAAACCAGTTGGTGTCTTGAATTTGGGTAGAAGGTTCAGAGGACCGACTAAGAGAGCTCTGGACTTCGCAACCCCGTCAAATGAGGGGGAAAATCAAGAAGAGAAGCCATTAGAAGAAAACAACAACCCAGGGTCTGAGGAAGATGAAGCTGACTATTCTGAGGAGTAGTATCCTCCTGCTGATGATAAATACAAACAAATGGAGGATCAGCTCAATGCTATAGAGATCCAGAAGGTACCCAGGCTGGATTTTGAATAGCTAGGACTGGTCCCAGGGGTGGTCATCCCACAAAAATTCAAGATCCCCATCTTCGCTAAGTACGACGGTGTCTCATATCCTAAGCTGCACTTAAGATCATATGTCAGGAAGATTCAACCCCACACTACTGATAGGAATCTGTGGGTACATTTCTTCCATGAAAGTTTAGCAGGGACTCAGCTGGAATGGTTCTATCAACTGGAAGGAACCAACATTCATAATTGGGAAGACCTGGCTACTGCTTTCTACAAGCAGTACCAATATAACGCTGGCCTCGGCCTAACTCGTATGCAATTTCAAAGTATGTGTATGAGTTCCGGCGAAGGTTTTAAAGATTATGCCCAAAAGTGGAGAGACCTTGAAGGAAGAGTCCAACCTCCTTTGTCTGATAGAGAGTTGGTGGACATGTTCCTGGGCACGTTGTCTGGTCCGTTCTTTAACCATCTGATTGGAAGCTCTTTTGCTGGGTTCACTGAACTGATACTGATCGGTGAACGGGTAGAAGCTGGAATCAAAAGTGGTAAAATCTAGAGAGATGCATCCTCCAGTACAACTAAGAAACCCTTCACTAGAAAGAAGGAGGTCAGTGCTGCTTACGACCAAAGAAATCAAAATAAAACTGAATGTCGTTCGGCGGTAGGGGCTGTTATGAGTTTCAATCCTGCCTCAAACCAATAACGAAACAATCAGCGTAGGCCAGATGCGTCCAAAAGACAGTTTACCCGGATCAACATGACCTTGTCCCAGGTTTTGCCACACCTACTGAAGTCTAATCTGGTGACCCTAAAGGAGGCCCCTAAGAATTCCAATATTGCATCTCCTCGCTACAACCCAAATGCTCGATGTGCCTACCATTCTGAAAGTCCGGGGCATGATACAAACGATTGTTGGGAACTGAAAAACAAGGTGCAGGATCTCATCGAGGAGAAGGAGATTGAGTTTGACCTTCCAAAGACACCTAATGTAATAACTGCACCAATGCCCAAACATGGCCAGGGTGTCAATGCTGTTGACAATGCCCAGTTCGTTTCTTCTGTGGATGAGTTAGCTACTCCTCTTCTAACTGTTAAAAGGAATCTGTTGTGAGCCGATTTATTTTCGGGCTATGGTGAAGGTTGCCACTCATGTATGTCTCTACCAGATGGTTGTTTGATGTTAAAGATGGGCGTCCATCGTCTGATGGTTAACAAAGAAATTCTATTTGAGAAAGTTCCCCTTACAAGAAGTTTGTGTGAAGATGTCTCAATAATTACAATTTCCGACAATCCTCCTAGGGTCTCCACTAAAAGACCCATCGGGATTACATCTGTTCCTAAGTTTACTCCCTTGATCATCACCCTTCCTGGGCCAATACGATATTCCTATGATAAAGTTGTTCCTTGGAATTATGGGGCTGATGTCTATTACCATGGCGTCAAGCAAGACCTATTGGTCGTTGAAGATAAAGTTGCTGAAGATACTGATCCCGAATTCAACAACATCGTTGGGACCAGTAAAATTATGAGAAGTGGAAGAGTTTTATCTCCCGAGATCTATCCAAAGACTGTTGCTACTCCTGTGATCATTCCTGCTGCTACTCCTACTAGTACCCCCATTGTTACTCCTATTGTTATCCCTGCTACTGAGTTGGCCGAGACTCAGGGCAAAGAGGTATTGGTTGAGCCTGTCCAGATGAAGGCACACAAGGAAGCTATTCTCGAGGCTTCCAAAAAAGAAATGGAAGAGATACTGAAGATAATAAAGAAGAGTGATTATAACATCGTGGAGCAGCTGGGGAAGACCCCTTCAAAAATCTCAATGCTGGCCTTATTCTTATGCTTTGAAGCCCATGCTAAGGCTTTAGTAAAATTCCAGAAGTCTGCCCATGTGCCTCAAGAGACCTCCACTGATCAATTTGAGAACTGTGTTGCCAGTCTGACTGCTGATAATGGACTGGGTTTTTTTGATGCTGATTTAACTCCCAAGGGAAGGAAACATAATGATGCCCTACATGTCTCCATTGAGTGCAGGGGCACTACCCCAGCTCATGTTCTGGTGGATACAGATTCGTCGCTGAATGTCTTACCCAAGAATGCTCAGGACTGGATAGATTGCGAAAGACTCACACTGAAGCCCAGTAACATTGTGGTGAGGGCCTTCGATGGTTCCAAAAGAATGGTGAACGGGGAGGTAGACATCCCTATCAAAGTTGGTAGTCATACTTTTGACTCAACCTTCTATGTGATGGACATCCGCCCGTCTTATTGCTGTTTATGGGGTCGACCCTGGATCCATGGGGCTGGTGCTGTTACTTCTACTCTGCATCAAATGTTGAAGATCCAGTCAATGGAAAGATTATCACAGTCCATGGGGAGGAGAAGTACATGGTGAGACACCTAAACTCTTTCAGGTATGTTGAAATGGATAGCGAGTTCATTGAGACCCCCTGTCAGAGCTTTGAGGAGGTTCCACAGACAATTGCTATGACCAAGACTGCTACCAGTGTTCCAAAGACTACCAGACAATCGCTGAAGATGGCTTCTCTAAGGAATACCAAAGCATTAGTTGAAGAAGGTGGGTGTACCATTTGGGGCCAACTTCCAGACATTCCCTACAAATCTAACAAGTTTGGTTTGGGTTTTACTTCAGGAGCCCAAAGAGTTGTCCGTCGTGCTCGCGCCGGGGGACCACCATTACGGATCAACAACCATGGAGTCATTGCTCTGGAAAACAATGATAGCGACTGCGACATGGACAAGTGGATCTTCCCAATTATGAGCGGTGGACTGAACAATTGGGAGGCCAAAGATTTTGTGCCTATTACTTTTATTCAAGAGTAATTGTCTTTTTGTTTTTGGGATATGTAATATTTGAGCAATTGAAACTTTAAAGCCTTGTGTCTTACCCGAGACACAGGGGTCTATTTTGTGAGGGTTATTGCTTCATATTCATATGTCTTTAATAAAACATTGGATGTTTTGCATACAAATTTTACGCTCTCTATTTTTCTTTTCTACTTTTTTTTACTTTATCAAAAACAACTATGCTCTTACACGCACCCACATATGAAACTGCAGATCCACATCCACTATGGATCCCATTGATAACGGTTTTGCTATTGCCAATTATGAATTTGAAAATCCGATCTACCAAGTCGAGGATGAAGGTGAGGAAGATTGTGAAGTACCAGGAGAACTTGCCAGACTGTTACAACAAGAAGAAAGGGCAATACAACCTCATGAAGAGCCGGTTGAGACAGTGAACTTGGGTACTGAAGAGGATAAGAAAGAAGTCAAGATAGGTGTCGATCTGAAGAATAGTCTCAAGGAACGGTTAATTCAGATGATACATGACTATGTTGAGGTCTTTTCCTGGTCGTACAAAGACATGCCAGGACTGAACACTAATATTGTGGTCCATCGTCTGCCGACAAAAGAAGACTGCTCCCCCGTGAAATAGAAGGTTCATCGTATGCGGCCAGAGATGTCAGAAAAGATCAAGAATGAAGTCATGAAACAGTTCAACGTTGGTTTCTTAGTCGTTACTTCCTATCCGCAATGGGTTGCCAATGTTGTTTCAGTACCTAAGAAGGACAGTAAAGTACGTATGCGTGTGGATTATAGAGACCTGAATAGGGCAAGCCTCAAGGATGACTTTCCGCTTCCCCATATCGATGTTCTGGTTGACAACACCGTACAACATAAGATATTCTCCTTCATGGATGGTTTCTCCGGGTATAATCAGATCAAAATGGCACTTGAGGACATGGAGAAAATGACTTTTGTCACACAATGGGGCATTTTCTATTACAAGGTTATGCCATTTGGGTTAAAGAACTCCGGGGCAACCTATCAGCGTGCCATGGTAGCTTTGTTCCATGATATGATCCATCATGAGATAGAGGTCTACGTTGATGATATGATATCCAGGTCTCAGACGGAAGAGGAGCACCTCGATCACCTGTAGAAGCTGTTTGAAAGACTGAAAAAGTACAAACTGAGGTTGAACTGGAATAAGTGCATCTTTGGAGTAAGATCCGGTAAGCTCTTAGGCTTCATTGTTAGTGGAAAAGGCATTGAAGTAGACCCTACAAAGGTCAAAGCTATATAAGAAATTCAGACTCCTCTCACTGAGAAGGAAGTTAGGGGATTCTTGGGACGTCTGAACTACATTGCTTGGTTCATTTCCCATCTGACCGCTACTTTGTGAGCCAATCTTCAAGTTACTGAAGAAAGATCAAGCAGTGAAGTGGAATGACGATTGCTTGAACGCCTTTGACAAAATAAAGGAATATCTTCAAGAGCCTTCAATCTTGATGCCTCAAGTTAAAGGAAGACCTTTGATCATGTACTTAACAGTATTAGAGAACTCAATGGGGTGTGTGCTGGGGCAGCATGGCGAGTCTGGTCGAAAAGAGCATGCAATATACTACCTTAGCAAAAAGTTTATCGACAGTGAAACCAGATACTCACTGTTGTACCCCAAAATTTTCTCTCCTATTTTCACATAAGACATACTCCTAGAGGTTGTCAATTGCTCAAGGTTGACCAAGAATTGACCAGACAATTCTCCTCCTTGGACAATGAACCCCCAACTAGGGTTTCAATTTTCATCAAGATGGATGAGCTCCAAAGGTCTCAAATGATTTCCATGGTCATAATATGTCTTCAAGATCATCCATGCGAAGTTTCATGCCTTGCTCAACAAGTTTGCTCAGTTAATTGCTCAAGTATTGGAAAATCAATTGTGCTAGGTCAAACGTCAACTGTGGCCCATGTACAGTCAAACTTCAATATTTTTGGTAACCATCAACATTTTGAAGTGATATCCATCCTTTGATCAAGGGTTTATCATGATTCTTCAAGAAATGCTCCTAGCCCAAAAAAAAGTCAAAAAGTCAAATTAGGGTTTTTATAGGAAAAGTCAACCAAACTTTGACCAAGCATAACTTTCTCATACGTAATCAAAAATTTTCCAACCAAAGCTCACTTTGAAGATAATTCAATTCTCTACAACTTCTCTTCAGCTATCAAGTTCAAGAAATGCACCATTTGAAAGATACAAGTTCATACATTACTAGGCATTTTTAGAAAGTCAACAAAAGCCACTTTTTTCCAAGACCTTTTACATCAAGATAACATCTTCAAATGAAAAATTGATCAAAATCGGGATTGAAGTAGGAAACTTGGGCTTTATAAAAAGTAAAACATCATCATCATGAGATAAAAATTGAGCAAGTTATGGCTTGCGAAAGTTGGGAAAACTTTGGAAATTTAAAGATTGGTGCATTGAGCAAATTTGAATTTTTTGGTCAATGACCTATCTTTTTAAGATTCCAGTATCTTCCTAAGGTCATAGAGGACCTCTAATCTTATTTTTGCATGTCCTTGTATTTTCTACCTATTTTTTTTACATATTTATTTTAATTTATTTCTAGTAAATATAAAATAAATTGTATAAAATATTTGGAAATGGGCTTAGGCATGTGGGCTAGTGACCAGGTTCATCCAAGTAAAGATAAGGCATGTTTTGACAAATTTGGAAGGCCTTGAATTGGTTGGATTCTTGTTAGAAAACATGAGTTATGGCCATAATCTTTCACATTCAATGGTGTCTCCTCCTTCCATACTATAAGAACAACATATTGGCCAACTCAAAATATTCACACAGAACCTAGAGATCACTGCCCATTTTGCAAAAAATTCAATGTTTTCAAACTCGGATTTCAAATTCCAAACTCCCTTACTTCAAACCAATGATTCTAATCCACTCTTGGAGATCCCTTGAATCATTTGCAGCCATTATTAAGCCTGGAAGCATCACCTAACGCATCCACAAACATCCACGGTTTGCTTCATTTTCAAATTTTGTTTTGTACAGCCATGTAATTTCCATGTGATTTAACCATGAATTTTTGGTTTATTAATCATTTGCAAGCTTCTTATATGGTTGGATTGAGTTTTTGATGCAGGAACTGTGCGTTACCATTTTTAGGGTTTAAAGCTTAGATTTGGGTGTTTTTACATTTGCCAAAATTAGGCTTAAACATTGGCACCATCATGCTCAGGAGAGTGAGGCCAGTCGATTCATGGCCTAACATATCACTTCTATTGCGTATTTGTCTTGTTTCAGGATGCAATGGCTGTAGTGACGGACATAAAACTATCACTATAGGTCTGGGTCTAATACGATGGAGGAAGGAAGAAGACAACATGTTGGCATCCCTCCATTGGCTCGTTCAAATCCAGCGCACGTTTTTTTTTGGATGCTTCTGACTAATTTTTGTATATAATATTATCTTGTTGTTTGGATTAACGAATGATCATGTAGCTCAAATGGTAAAGCAGCGTGCTTATGAGGGAAGGGACTTGGGTTTGAATCCCAGGTCCAGCGTTTATTTATTTAAGGTTTGTTGACTGCAGATCCTATACTCTTCCTTACAAGCGCTTACCATACGCCCTCCAGCTCCAGCCAATGGATAATGATGAGGCCAAATCCAAGGATCCCAAATGCGTGGACCACCATAGACACTTAAAAGCTGCCACACATGATCCAAAGCCAACTTGGGCTATCTATTAGGCCCAACATTTTTTCAGAATAACACCCCTCTGTTTATTACTTAGCTCCAGGCCCATTAGCTTCCCTATTTATTTTATGTTGTTATTTACTTCTTTTTATTTTTTTTATAAATCATTAAAAATAAAAAATAATAATCATAGATTTATTATTTTTTCAATTAATTAAATTAATTAAGTTAATTATTTTTGACATCATTTTATTAATTTAAAAATAATTAGAGCTAGGTTTTTATAACTCAAATATTTTCTTAACAAAAATACCAAAAATAATAGAAGTAGTTTTATTAGAATTAATTTTTAATCAACAATCTTTTTTTTCCTTTTTTAATTAATTAGGTTTTATTTAGTTTTTTTAGTTAATTTAGTTCAATTATTTTCTTAAAACAAACAAGACACATTTTTTTTACTTAGACTTTTTTAGGTTGTTAGACGTTTCTTTCCATTTTCACGCGCGTTTATCTTATTCTCGCATCTTTTATAATATTGTACCTGCTGACGGGATGTAATAGATTAAAATAGGACTTTACTGCTTTTCTTTATTTTCTTTCCCCCATTCGGACATGTAAATGCCCCTCCCCGAAAACATTATAATGGCATAGATTTAAATTCCTACACTTTAATTTTCTGCTAAATATTAACTGCTAGTAAATTAGGCGTGCATAACAAGATAAAGTCAATTAACCATTAGATCACTAATCTCGAGATAATATAACTGAAAAAACAAACTTATCACACTTGCATCCTTAGGGTATTCCTCACTCAGTTTCCTCGGAAATGATCATGTCCCTCAAACGTAGGGATATCTTAGAAAAGACCCTCGATATAAAAGTCATCATAAAAGATCATGGTCCCTAAATGTGCCTCAAGTTGCCTTTCGGTAAATGATATTGTCCCTCGATGTTGCGTATATGATGACAGTCCCTTCGAAATGCTAAGATATCTTTATATATTGCCTTCAATGATCATAATGTCCCTTTCGATAGTCCCTCAACATCCAACAATAGGGCTACCTACTCACTAATAGTAGGATAGCACTATCTAAAGGAAATGAGGAAACGAACATTCTTTTTTGAGTAGGTAGATAACTCTTAGGTACTTGCTCAAGAACAACTTTTCACACTTACACACTTTCAAAAACTACTTTCAAAAACTACTTTAAAAAACGCTTTATCACACTCTTAAGGACTGATACAAGAGTTACCATAAAGCAAACAAAAACTTTCAAAACACACAAACAGTTTTCAAAAAATGAGCAAGTACCTAAGAGCCCGTGGAAAACCACGGATGGAAAGGGTGCTAACACATTCCCTTTCCATAATCTACCCCCTTACTCAAAATCTCGAAAAAGGTCTTTTTTTGTTCTTTTCACCCTTTCCTTTGTTGGATAAAAGAAAAGTCGGTGGAGACTCTTGCTTACGGCGAAACTTGCGAACAAAAAACACAAACCAGTATTAAACAGTTGGTTCTGCCACCATATCACAAAACTGACGACTCTGTTGGGGATGAATAATAAAGTGGGGTTTACCTTAGGGTCTAGATCATTTCTAAATTGTTTACTTGTTTGTTTGATTTACTTTTATGGGATTGTTTGGGTTACTATAGATCCTACACCCGGGTCTGGGGAAACCTGTTAGGTAAGTAGCAATAGATCATGGAAACTGTGTGGGGTATACCGACACAGTTGAAGCGGTGGCCATGTTGATGTGACACTTTGGTTGGTACCGGTATCCCTTGAGTTAATCAAGGAGAATACGAGGCCGCTGCGTGGTGTCATAAAGCGTCAACCGACCTTAGAACCTTTAAATGAACAACTTGGCCATTAGGACGTAGCGAGATGGACGTCTTTGGTGTATTCCCAAAGTTGGCAGATACTCGATGCTACACTCATTGAGACTCGACTCTCAAGTTTTGTTTGGTTGCGAGTCAGTCTCCTATCGAACGAAGCTTGTGGGAAAGGTCAATGATATTGAGATCCCTTAGAACGCGATTACTATTTATAGGACAAGTTGAACCAATCCAACTTCACGAGGGTATGACCTTAAAACCCATGCAGGCCTTAAACCTAAGGTTTTTTGGTGTGATTTTCTTGTGCTTTCTATATCAGTGATTTATTAGCATATTGATGACATCATAACATGGCATATCATACTAACCATTTCAAGGTTTTTCTAGGGCTTATCTTTGTCTTTTTTTTAGGACATGACATCCGCCCGCAGGAAGACTATCCAAATCAACCTTGTGAAAATAACTCCTCAACTCAAGGAATTAGCATCAAGGATTCCTGAAAGCTCTCCCTTCATTGAAAAATATGGTCGACTTCTCAACTTTGCCACTTCAACCCCCGATGAAGAAATGTTAAAGGTGATCTTTCAGTTCTTTGACCCGTTGCACCACTGCTTCACTTTTCCGGATTACTAGTTAGTGCCTACTATGGAGGAGTTTTCTTAGTTATTGAGGGTACCTATCCTTAATCAGCCACCATTCAACGGTATGGAAAGAGATCCAAAGCCTGAAGAGATTGCTCAAGCTCTATCTTTACAATAGTTTGATGTAGTGGCAAATTGGGAAACTAGAAGAAGTGTCCAAGGATTTTCAGCTAAGTTTTTATTTGAGAAAGCTCGCCATTTTTGGGATAGCCTAGATTTACAAGCTTTTGAAGAAGTGTTGGCCCTTCTCATCTATGGGATGGTACTATTCCCTAACACGAACCAACTCATAGATGCGGATATGGTTAAGATTTTTCTGTCTCATAATCTGGTACTTACTTTACTTGGGGATATTCTACACTCTTTGCATACTCGCACTCTAAAGAGAAGAGGGACCCTTCTGTGTTTCACTCCTCTATTGGCTGAGTGGTTTATTTATCACCTACCCCGGTCTGTTTTGAAGAATGAGCAGGGTATGAGATGGTCTCATAGGATGATGTCCCTTACACATTCAGATATTCATTGGTATTCCTGATCCTTGGATAATATCACTATCATTAACCACTGTGTGGAATTCCCTAATGTCCCTCTCTTAGGCATTAGGGTAGGAATCACTTATAATCCTTGTTTGGCGTTGCAATAGTTTGGTTATGCTAGAAGCGATGGTCCTTACGAAACACTCGTCCAAGGAATCACATTTGACTATGAGAATGATGTTCAGGGTTATCACAAGAGGTTCATTCGAGCTTGGGGCATGATAACCAGAGTTGATAGAAAGACACTAGGGCACAAGAATTCCATCCCTCTTGAGCCTTACCTAAAATGGGTGCGAGCTCGTGCTCAATGTCTTATGATGCCCTACCCCACCATCTCACCTGTGATCATGGAGCCAATTGCTGAGGGAGACACTCCTTACATTATGTTTCATCCTGACATGCCAACTGACCTTGAGGAGCTACGGAAATTTTGGATCCAACTCAAAGAAGAACGTGATACTTTCGGAACCCAATTCTATGCCAGCGAGAAGAAGGTTTTATAACTCACCAGGTTACTTCACGAGGAGAAGAGTACAAACTCTTACATTGCACCAAAGAGGATGCGCCGATGGGAAGCTTGAGTCTCTTTTCTTAGAGAGTTATTTTTGCTTTGTAATCTCCTTTGTAAGCCCAAGAGGCATCATTGTGATCGATAAAAATTTTTAATGCAATTAACGTTTGTTCTCTTTCTGTTTAAGAAATTTTAAGTCTTAGAAATCCTTGAAAACATTGCATACATATATCATACATATCATTGCATAAGCAAGTTTCATAATAGGTCTCTCATGTTCTTGTTATTTATTTCAGCAATGGCTCTCAAACAAGACAACAGAGATCTCCAAATTTAAGAGGATCAGTTCATGGAAATGTTCCTAAACCTATCCAAGGGGCAGGAAGAGTTGAAATCACTCCTCGCTGGGAACCTGGCCAAGAAAAATCCTGAAGACAATAAGGAAGAACGGTTGGAACAACTGCAAGCTGAGGTTGAAGCAATAAGAACCCGGATGCTAGGGCAGATGGCTCTTATCCAAGACCTGGCTCGGGAAAAAGAAGAGCTGAGAGGCATTATCAACAGGCTTCATCAAGACAAATGCAACCGTGTGAAGCAAACAGTCGAGGTTGGGGACCAACTCATTGATCAACCTCCAAGAAGACAAGAGGTTGGTTTGGTGAAGAGTATACCTTTCCAAATTGCTACAACATCATGGGTCCAACAACAACCTCACCAAAAACAACAGGTTAATCTGAGTAAGCCGGATACACCCAAAAGGTAGTTTCCCAAACTCAACATGCCGCTGTCTCAAGCTTTACAACAGATGTTGAGGATGAATCTGGTTACGTTGATAGGGACCCCTATGAATCCCAAGACTTCTTCCCCTAACTATAATCCTGATGCAAGGTATGCATATCACTCCAATAGTCTGGGGCATGATACTGACGATTGTTGGATGTTGAAATATAAAGTTCAAAACTTGATTGATGAAAGAGTGCTGGAGTTTACACAAGATGGTCAGACTGAGTTCTTCTGCCACCCCTCCAAGGAACGCCATCTGAAGTGACAAGATCATACGAAGAAGCTTTTGTTCATTAGAATTTTCAATTTGTAATTTTCTTTTGATTGTTCGAACATTTATTCATGTCAAACTTTGTTACTTTATCAATGCATTGCATATGTCTGTTTTGAATCAATTGATTCTTATTCACTATATTTAAACTTATTTCCTTTTTATGATATTCAACTCTCGATCAAAAGCTCTGAGCCTTTAGAGGGAGGATGACAAAAATGATACCACAACCTCTACATTATGCTTTTGAACAGACCCCGCTAACGATGTACAAACATTGTTTCAAATCCTAAAAAGTGGAGTTATAAGGAAGATAATCCCTAGTCAACGCTTTTGAGCCAAAGAAGTAGGAGTTTTTCTTTTCACACAAATTAAAACCCTTAATTATAACCTGGGGCAGGGTAGTTTCTCAGTCAATTCAGACGCGCATTCAGTCGCAATTTTCCGTTTCATACACAATGAATGGGATCGAAAACTTCCTTCCAAATCAAAAGATGGTGATGGTTCCGCATAATTATTAAAGCCGAAAGTCATTATCTCTTAAAATAAAAGCCCGCTAAGTCAAAACCTATGAAGGAAACTTAAGAAAAAACTGGGGTATCCCGCTTACTGTAATCATAAAAGAACCAGTTCAGGCAAAAGCAGGGATAATAAAAAAAAGAGGTCGCTACAAATCCTCACCAAAAAGAAGTTTACAAAAATTGACTGCCTCTTCAAAATAAACTTTCAGTATCCGAACCATCACCGAAACATCAAGGAAAAGATACCAGACTCAATTGGGATCTGAACGCACAATTAACTAAGCATAAGATCAAAGAAAATCACGAAGAATAAGTGGGTACAAATAAACTTTGATCCTTTACCCTTTGTTTCTTAAACCATGAACCAGGCCAAGTTATAACCCTTAAAAGCCCTAGCTGAAGCATGGGTTAGTTTGAAAGCATACTATTACAAAAGGTACCCTGACTCCTGTAGGGTTTGCTATAAATCCTGAGTTGACATCACACTTTTACAAAATTTGTTTGTTTTACTAAAAAATGAATTTTCAAACTTCAAGGCAGACATTAGCTTTGCATTCTTAAAATACCATTATTTGCATTTGACTATTTGTTCAACAACAGAGAAATTCGCACGACGGATATTCGATGAACAAAAATCTTCTCAGTGGATAGAATCACCTCAGATGAAAAGACATTCCAGTGATATGTCATTCATAATCAAGGGGCATAGCATGGTGTTCAGCTGATCTGGGGCAGTCAAATCAAGGTTCAAGGAATCTCTCAAAAATGCCAAATAGCCAGGGGCAGAAATCCATCTGAATCACTTGGGGTATTGGACATGAATTCTAGCAACGAATCCTGTACGATCAAACAAACACCTTCTGGCAGTGTGACAATAGTTACTACTAAGGACAATGACAATTTTCCGCACCCGGTGAACATGGACATAGTCTGAAAAGACTACACATGAAAAAGACCCGCTAGGTTGACAGACCCAGGACAAAAAAAGGGCATCCCGACGAACCAAAAAGAGTTCAGGAAAAAATTAGGGATATATACAAAAATTATGCACCCGGAAAGTCGAAAACCTGAAAACGAGGCTTGGGCAAAAAAGGGTATCCCGGTGGACTGAAAACCCGAAAGGGAGGTCTAGGCAAAAGTTAGGGATTAAAGCGTACGACTATGACCTGTCATCTTGTCACTTGTCTATCAGTAGAAGACTTATTATCCTGATCAACATTTACCAAGCACCCCATGAGTAGGGATGACACTCAAACCATCCATAAAGTCTCCACAGGTACTTTCTCTAGCAGGTACAAGGGCAGAGATATTCTGAGACGAAGTCACTGCTACATATGACCCCGTGACACCTATGTTCCTTATAAAGTAGAAACAACCAAAGTTTTAACCTTTTCTTCCCCAAGCAGAAATTACTTCCTCCAGCCAAGTTCCTTCAGAGATCTGAAATCTGTGTTCCCCAACCGAGCTTTATAACCTTAAACAATTTATAAAACCTCCTCTCGGTTAGAGTTTATTTCTCAGACTACTGAAGTTCATTCCCCAATAGAGTTTATTTCTCTACATCCGCAAAATCTTCCAATAAAGCATCTCCCTCCATAGAGTTATTCTCAAGCAGAGTCAATCCCCGGTAGTACATCCTCAAACAAAAAGAGGAAATCCCCGACAAATCATATCCATTCATCATCCCTAACGAAAATGAAGGATTCAGCTTCCCAATAATCTCCAGTAGTAGTCAGGGATTTATTTTCCTAGAACTGGGAAACATCTCAATAGCATCCCATATTCATACATCATGGCATGTGCATACACATAGCATACAACATAATCTCATTTATTTTGAGAACATTATCACACAATGCATTTCATACATCATGACATTGCATACAACTAGCCCTTTGCCTTTTTCAGTGAAAAAATCAAATCAACAAACACCGTTGACTACTTATGTGACCTGGTAGTCTTCTCAAAAGTTATGTCTGACGAAGGGCTATTTCAGCATTCTCCGCTGAAAGATGTATCACAAGACCTTCTCTGGTTCAGTCAGATTGACACTAAGATCTCCCTGATTCCTATTGCAATTGAAGATATTCCAAGGCTTTTGTCTGGTTCAGTTTAATCGATCCTAAGATTTTTCCGATTCTTATACAATCAAAGTTAATTAAAGACCTTCTCTGGTCCAGCCAGATCGACACTAAGATCTCTCTGATTCCTATTCCAGTAGAAGATATTCCAAGACTTTTGTCTGGTTCAGTTGAATCCATCCTAAGATTCTTCTGATTTCCGTTCCAGTCAAAGTTAATTAAAGACCTTCTCTGGTTCAGTCAGATCGACACTAAGATATCTCTGATTCCTATTCCAGTAGAAGATATTCCAAGACTTTTGTCTAGTTCAGTTGAATCGATCTTAAGATTCTTCTGATTTCCATTCCAATAGAAGTTAATTCAAGACCTTCTCTGGTTCAGTCAGATCGACACTAAGATCTCTCTGATTCTTATTCCAGTTGAAGATATTCCAAGACTTTTGTCTGGTTCAGTTGAATCGATCCTAAGATTCTTCTGATTTCAATTCCAGTCAAAGTTAATTAAAGACCTTATTTGGTTCAATCAGATCGACACTAAGATATCTCTGATTCTTATTCCAGTTGAAGATATTCCTAGACTTTTGTATGGTTCAGTTGAATCGATCCTAAGATTCTTCTGATTTCCATTCTAGTCAAATATGATTAAAGACCTTCTCAGGTTCAGTCAGATCGACAATAAAATTTCTCTGATTCCTATTCCAGTAGAAGATATTGCAAGACTTTTGTCTGGTTCAGTTGAATCGATCTTAAGATTCTTCTGATTTCCATTCCAGTCAAAGTTAATTCATGACCTTCTCTGGTTCAGTCAGATCGACACTAAGATCTCTCTGATTCTTATTCCAGTTGAAGATATTACTAGACTTTTGTCTGGTTCAGTTGAATAGATCCTAAGATTCTTCTGATTTCCATTCCATCCAGAGTTAATTAAAGAGCTTCTCTGCTTCAGTCAGATTGACACTAAGATCTCTCTGATTCTAATTCAAGTTGAAGATATTCCAAGACTTTTGCCTGGTTTAGTTGAATCGATCCTAAGATTCTTCTGATTTCCATTCTAGTCAAAGTTAATTAAAGACCTTCTCTGGTTCAGTCAGACCAACACTAAGATCTCTCTGATTCATATTCCAGTTGAATATATTCAAAGAATTTTGTCTGGTTCAGTTGAATCGATCCTAAGATTTTTCTGATTTTCATTCCAATCAAAGTTAATTAAAGACCTTCTCTGTTTCAGTCAGATCGACACTAAGATCTCTCTAATTCCTATTCCAGTTGAAGATATTCCAAGACTTTTTTCTGGTTCAGTTGAATCGGTCCTAAGATTTTTCTGATTTCCATTCCAGTCAAAGTTAATTAAAGACCTTCTCTGGTTCAATCAAATCGACACTAAGATCTCTCTGATTCCTATTCCAATTGAAGATATTTCAAGAATTTTGTCTGGTTCAGTTGAATCGACCCTAAGATTCTTCTGATTTCCATTCCATTCAAAGTTAATTAAAGACCTTCTCTGGTTCAGTCAGATTGACACTTAGATCTCTCTGATTTCTATTCCAGTTGAAGATATTCCAAGACTTTTGTTTGCTTCAGTTGAATCGACCCTAAGATTATTTAAATTTCCATTCCAGTTAAAGTTAATTAAAGACCTTCTCTGGTTCAGTCAGATCGACACTAAGATATCTCTGATTCCTATTCCAGTTGAAGATATTCCAAGACTTTTGTCCGGTTCAGTTGAATCGACCCTAAGATTCTTTTGATTTCCATTCCAGTAAAAGTTAATTAAAGACCTTCTCTGGTTCAGTCAGATCGACACTAAGATCTCTCTAATTACTATTCCAGTTGAAGATATTCCAAGACTTTTGTCTGGTTCAGTGGAATCGATACTAAGATTTTTTTGATTTCCATTCCAAGCAAAGTTAATTAAATACCTTCTCTGGTTCAGTTAGACCGATCCTAGGATCTCTCTGATTCCTATTCCAGTTGAAGATAATCCCAGACTTTTTTCTTGTTAAGTTAAATCGACACTAATATTTTTCTTATTATTTTCCAGTCAAAGATAAATCGAGACCGCTGCTGGTTCAGTTTGAATCAACCATTGATTTATTATTGATTCTTTTCTGATAGATCCTTTCTCTGGTTCAGTTAAATCGACACTAAGGTTTTACTGATTTCTATTCCAGTTAAAGAAACTGCAAAGCCTGGGGTACAACCAAATAACAATTTAATCTCATTTCCCCAGTAAGTCGTTGTGAAGCCTGGAATATGACCAGATATCAGTCAACCTTATTATCCTCAGCAAATCACTGTGAAGCCTGGATCCTGATCAAATAGCAGTTCACATCCATCTCTTCAGTCAAGAGATGACTCCCCAGTTGAGTAATGGACAACCGAAGCTTCTAAACTCTATTCCCCTAAAAAAACATTCCCCAGCAGACTCCTCCTCAGACTGCAGGAATAGGAATCCCCACAAAGAGACTTCTTATGAAGTCAGCATCTATTTTGGATGACATCTTTAAGCCCATCTCTGACGATTCTCCGTCATATTCCTTGGATGGCATCTTTAAGCCCATCTCTGACAGTCTTCTGTCATCTTTTCCAAATTTCATCTGTAAGCCCATTCCTGATATTATTTACCAATAGTCTCACTTCGGGCGAGTGCAAATTTCTGGGCACTCTAGTGTTCAATCATCTTCCACCTTCAAATCACGAAAGGAAGACAAACCAATCTACATATTCAGGTTTAAAAAGATTGAAAAGGGGCAGCTGTTGTACCCCAAAATTTTCCCTCCTATTTTAACACAAGACATACTCCTAGAGGTTCTCAATTGCTCAAGGTTGACCAAGAATTGACCAGACAATTCTCCTCCTAAGACAATGAACCCCCAACTAGGGTTTCAATTTTCATCAATATGGATGAGCTCCAAAGGTCTCAAATGCTTTACATGGTCCTAATATGTATTCAAGATCATCCATGCCAAGTTTCATGCCTTGCTTAACAAGTTTGCTCAGTGAATTGCTCAAGTATTGGACAATCAACGATGTTAGGTCAAAAGTCAACTGTGGCCCATGTACAGTCAAACTTTAAGATTTTTGGTCAACATAAACATTTTGAAGTGATATCCATCATTTGATCAACGGTTGATCATGATTCCTCAAGAAATGCTCCTAGCCCAACAAAAGTCAAAAATGGCAAATTAGGGTTTTTATAGGAAAAGTCAACCAAACATTGACCAAGCATAACTTTCTCATACTTTATCAGAAATTTTGCAACCAAAGCTCATTTTTAAGAGAATTCAATTCCCTATAACTTATCTTCAGCTCTCAAGTTCAAGAAATGCACCATTTGAAAGATACAAGTTCATACATTACAGGTCTTTCTTAGAAAGTCAACAAAAGCCACTTTTTTCCAAGACCTTTTACATCAAGATAACATCTTCAAATGCAAAATTTATCAAAAGAGAGATTGAAGTAGGAATCCTGGGCTTTCCAAAAAGTACAAGAGAATCATCATGAGATAAAAATTGAGAAAGTTATGGCTTGCGAAAGTTGGGAAAAGTTTGGAAATTTAAAGATTGGTGCATTTAGCAAATTTGAAATTTTGGGTCAATGGCCTAACTTTTTAAGATTCCAATATCTTCCTAAGGTCATATAGGACCTCTAATATTATTTTTGCATGGACTTATATTTTCTACCTATTTTTTTACATATTTATTTTAATTTATTTCAAGTAAATATAAAATAAATTGCATAAAATATTTGGAAATGGGCTTAGGCATGTGGGATAGTGTCTTGGATAGCTTAGAGGCCCAAGATTTCATGCATAAGTGACCAGGTTCATCCAAGTAAAGATAAGGCGTGTTTTGACAAATTTGGAAGGCCTTGAATAGGTTGGATTCTTGTTGGAAAACATGAGTTATGGCCATAATATTTCACATTCAGTGGTGTCTCCTCCTTCCATATTATAAGAACAACACATTGGCCAGCTCAAAATACACACACAGAACCTAGAGAACCCCTACCCATTTTGCAAAAAATTCAAAGTTGTAAAACTCAGATTTCAAATTCCAGCCTCCCTTGGTCCAAACCAAGGATTCTAATCCACTCCAGGAGATCCCTTGAATCATTTGCAGCCATTATCAAGCCTGGAAGCATCGCCTAACGCGTCCACCAACATCCACAGTTTGCTTCATTTTCAAATTTTGTTTTGTACAATTCATGTAATTTCCATGTGATTTAACCATGCATTTCTGGTTTATTAATCATTTGCAAGCTTCCTATATGGTTGGATTGAGTTTTTGATGCAGGAACAATGTGTTACCATTTTTAGGGTTTAAAGCTTAGATTTGGGCATTTTTACATTGGCCAAAATTAGGCTTAAACAAGGGCACCATCATGCTCAGGGGAGTGATGCCAGTCGATTCATGGCCTCACATATAATTTCTATTGCGTATTTGACTTATTTCAGGATGCAAAGGCTGTAGTGACAGACAGAAAACTGCCACTATAGGTCTGGATCTAATACGACGGAAGAAGGAAGAAGACAACGTGTTGGCAACCCTCTATTGGCTCATTAAAATCCAGCACGCGTTTTTATTTATTTTTGAATGCTTCTGACTAATTTTTGTATATAATATTATCTTGTTGTTTGGATTAACGAATGATCAGGTAGCTCAAATGGTGAAGCAGCATGCTTATAAGGAAAGGGACCTGGGTTCGAATCCCAGGTCCAACGTTTTGTTTATTTAACGTTTGTTGACTGCAGATCCAGTACTCTTCCTCTCAAGCGCTTACCATACGCCCTCCAGCTCTAGCCTGTGGATAATGATGAGGCCAAATCCAAGGATCCCAAATGCGTGGACCACCATAGACACTCAGAAGCTGCCACACAGGCTCCAAAGCTAACCTAGGCTATCTATTGGGCCCAACGTTTTTTCAGAACAACACCCCTTATTTATTACTTAGCTCCATGCCCATTAGCTTCCCTATTTATTTTATTTTGTTATTTGCTTCTTTTTATTTTTTTTATAAATCATAAAAAATAAAAAATAATAATCATAGATTTAAGATTTTTCAATTAATTAAATTAATTAAGTTAATTATTTTTGACATCATTTTATTAATTTAAAAATAATTAGAGCTAGGTTTTTATAACTCAAATATTTTCTTAACAAAAATAACAAAAATAATAGAAGTAGTTTTATTAGAATTAATTTTTAATCAACAATCTTTTTTTCTTTTTTAATTAATTAGGTTTTATTTAGTTTTCTTAGTTAATTTAGTTCAATTATTTTCTTAAAACGAACAAGACAAAAAGATTTTTTTACTTAGACTTTTTTAGGTTGTTAGACGTTTCTTTCCATTTTCACGCGCGTTTATCTTATTCTCGCATCTTTTATAATATTGTACCTGCTGACGGGATGTAATAGAGTAAAATAGGACTTTACTTCTTTTATTTATTTTCTTTCCCCCATTCGGACATGTAAATGCCCCCTCCCACGAAAATATTGTAATATCGTAGATTTAAATTCTTGTACTTTAATTTTCTACGAAATATTAACTGCTAGTAAATTAGGCGTGCATGACAAGATAAAGTCAATTAACCATTAGATCACTAATCTCGAGATAATATAACTGAAAAAACACACTTCTCACACTTGCATCCTTAGGGTATTCCTAACTCGGTTGCCTCGGAAATGGTCATGTCCCTCGAACGTAGGGATATCTTAGCAAAGACCCTCGGTATAAAAGTCATCATAAAAGATCATGGTCCCTAAACGTCCCTCGAGTTTCCTTTTGGTAAATGATCTTGTCCCTCGATGTTGTCTATATGATGACAGCCCCTTTGAAACGCTAAGATATCTTTACATGTTTCCTTCTTTGACCATAGTGTCCCTTTCGATAGTCCCTCAACATCCAAAGATAGGGCTACCTACTCACTAATAGTAGGATAACACTATCTAAAGGAAAGGAGGAAAAGAACATCCTTTTTCGAGTAGGTAGATAACTCTTACGTACTTGCTCAAAAACAACTTTTTCACATTTACACACTTTCAAAAACTACTTTCAAAAATGCTTTATCACACTCTTGAGGACTGATACAAGAGTTACCATAAAGCAAACAAAAACTTTCAAAACACACAAACACACAAACAGTTTTCACAAAATGGGCAAGTACCTAAGAGCCCGTGGAAAACCACAGATGGAAAGGGTGCTAACACCTTCCCTTTCCATAATCTACCCCCTTACTCAGAAAATCTCAAAAAAGGTTTTTTTCTGTTCTTTTCACCCTTTCCTTTGTTGGATAAAAGAAAAGTCAGTGGCGACTCTTGCTTACCACGACACTTGCAAACAAAAAATGCAAACCAATATTAAACAGTCAGTTCTGCCATCGTATCACAATCACTGCTAGAGTAAACTTGCTACGCTTTGGCATGGGCTGCTCACCGACTAAGATAGTACATTTTGACTCACACTACTTTGTTGATATCTAAAATGGATCCTATTAAGTACATCTTTGAGAAGCCCACTCTCTCCGGAAGAATAACAAGATGGAAAATGGTCCTGACCGAATATGACATTCAGTATACAACCCAAAAAGAATCTAAGGGAAGTGTATTAGCTGATCAATTGGGTCATCAGGCCGTGGATGACTACCAATCCTTGAATTTTGAGTTCCCGAACGAGAACATCATGTTATTAACTGATTGTGAAGAACCTGAACTGGATGAAGGACCTGAAAAAGGATCCCGATGGACTATGGTTTTTGACGGAGCTTCCAACACTCTTGGAAATGGCATCGGTGCTGTGGTCATATCTCCCGAAGGCTGTTATACTCCTTTCACCGCTAGGCTATGTTTCAATTATACCAACAATATGGCTGAATATGAAGCATGCATCATGGGCCTCAAGGCTGCTATCGACTTAAGGATTAAATTCTTGAGTGTATTTGGAGACTCGACCTTAGTGATCAGCCAAATTAGAGAAGAATGGGACACGAATCATCCTAATCTCATCCCTTATCGAGAGCATGTGTTGACACTGATTCCACATTTTGAAAAATTTACCTTTGAGCATTTTCCACGAGAGGAAAATCAACTAGCGAATGCGCTAGCTGCTATGTCATCCATGTTCAAGGTCGGGTGGGATAACGAAGCTCCTCATATCACTATTGAGAGAATGGACGAACCAGCATACTGTCATGAGATTGATATTGAAGAAGTAGTGGACAAACCTTGGTTCCATGAAGTCAAAAGATATCTCGAAGCCCAAGAGTATCCTAAGGGAGCTTCAGTTAATGATAAGAAGTTCCTAAGAAGGTTCTCTGCCAAGTTCTTCCTCAGTAATGGAATCCTCTACAAGCGCAACCATGAGTCTACTTTGCTTTGCTGTGTAGATAAGAGTGAGGTAGAAAAGATTATGGCTGACTTGCATGAAGGTACCTTTGGCACCCATTCTAGTGGGCTCATGATGGCTAAAAAGATCCTACGAGTAGGATACTACTGGTCCACTATGGAAGCCGACTGTTATCAGCATTCGCGAACTTGTCACAAGTGCCAGATCTATGTTGATAAAGTACATGTGCTCCCGGTCCCCTTGAACGTTTTGATTGCTCCCCGGCCATTAACAATTTGGGGCATCGATATGATTGGAGAGATTAGACCTATAACTTCTAATGGGCACTGCTTCATCCTCGTCGCCATTGATTACTTCACAAAATAGGTCGAGGCGACTTCATTTGCTTCCGTTACCAAGAACGTGGTGCCCCGATTCATCGGACATAACCTTATCTATCGGTATGATATTCTAGAAAGAATCATTACGGATAATGGTACCAATCTCAATAACACTATGATCACCGAGCTCTGCATGCAATTCAAGATCCAGCATCATAACTCTTCTCCTTACGGGCCGAAGATGAATGGCGATGTAGAAGCTACTAATAAAAACATCAAGAAGATCATCTAGAAGATGACGGTGACATATAAAGACTGGAACGAGATGTTACCATTTTCTCTTCATGGTTACTGTACCACGGTGCGTACATCAACATGGGCAACCCCTTTCTATTTGGTATACAATATAGAGGCTGTCCTACCCATTGTAGTCCAGATCCCTTCCTTAAGAATCATGAAGGATGCAAGTTTGAATGAAGACGAATGGGTTCAGACTCAACTTGACCAATTAAACCTGATTAACGAGAAGAGGCTTGCGGCTGTCTGCCATGGTCAGATGTACCAAAAACGTATGATCAAAGCTTTTAACAAGAAGGTCAGACGTTAGGTATATCAGGTTGGTGATCTGGTAATCAAGCGCATTATCCTGCCGTAAGGTGATCCTAGGGGCAAATGGAATCCCACATACGAAGGGCCATTTGTGATCAAGAACATATTTTCTGGTGGAGCCATGATCTTAACCACCATGGACGGTGACAACCTTCCGCACCCTGTGAACGTGGACATAGTTAAAAGATACTACACGTGAACAAAGACCCGCTAGGTTGACTGGCCTAGGCAAAAATAAGGGCATCCCGGTGAACCAAAAGGGTTCGGGCAAAAACTAGGGATATACAAAAAATAATTTGTACACCTGGCAAGTCAAAAACCTGAAAAGGAGGCTTGGGCAAAAGAGGGTATCCCGGTGGACTGAAAACCAGAAAGGGCACTCCAGGAAAAATTTTGGGATTTAAAGCATATAACTATGTCCCGTTTGATCAACTTACGGTAAATCTTTAGTATCAATGGTCAAGCTCAAGTGGTACTAATCAATCCAGTCAGCTTCGGACAAGCAACAAAGAGATGAGACGCTCAAAAGACATAAAGGCAATAGCAGAATAGGAACCCAATGGGTTTATTTCACATATCTGTTTTTTCTTTGTACACTATTATGTATTAGTTTCATTCTTACGACGACATTCTCTTACTAGGATATTCGTCTCCTTGTATAAAATTTCTTCAGATTAATACAAAATTATCTCTTTGAAAGTACAAAACTATTTGTTTTTATTTTTCTGTTTTGTTTGCAAAAAATCCTAGTGATTATTTTTGAACCTATGCATTTGAATGTGATTACTGTTTACAAATATATGCATAAAAAAACAGAAAGGCAATTACTAATGGCTTTAAGAAACAGGACAATGTCTAAGGGCTATCCACAAAATCCCTGCAGATACTGTCTCCAGCATGTTCAGAGGCAGGGGCATCCTACTATAAAGTCACTGCCATATCCACAACATACAACCTAATGATGTCAGGTGTTCTCACATCCTCAGCAGAGAAAAAATCTCCAATTACTGCTCCAAAAATTCCCCAGTGAAGTCATCAAGCTTCTCAGGATTTCCCAATAGGATTCCAACAAAATCCCCAAGCAGTTCACGGAGTTTTCCTTCCCTAATAGAGTTTATTTCTCTAACAAGGGAAGATCATCTCCCAACAATTCAACTTTAAAAAAATTTGAAGACTCACATTCTTCACCCCCAACAACAATCGGGGATTTATCTTCCCTAATTCAACAAAAACTGCAATAGAACAGATGACACGTTCATACATTGCATTCATACATCATTTTTACAAACATCATAGCATATGCAACACAAATGCATATATCACAATCTCATTTATTTTGAGAGCATCATACAATTCATACACCATGTCATCGCATGAAACTGGTTTTACCTTTTCAGGTTGAAATTAGCAGACAAACAAACACTATCAACTCATACAGCAGGTCAAAGATTAATGCCCGAAGCCAGACGGGGAAACTATCTATACGACCAAGTGGTATGAACTCCCGAAGCAAGACAAGTTTACCAACAAGTACAGTAGGTCAAATATTAATGTCCAAAACTAGACGGGGAACTATCTATGTGACCAACATTGCCAAGTGCCACATTAATACCTGAAATAAGCCAGGACAACTATCTCAAAGACTGACAAAAGTAAGTTCCAGATTAATACCTGAAATAAGACAGGACAACTATCTGTGAACGACTGATTGTAGATTAATTCCAGAAACCAGATAGGAAAACTATCTACATGACCATCCTGAAGCAATCTTACACGGGTTTCTTCTTATGATCTCCAGATGCAGTCTAACACGGATTCATCGTGAAGCAATCTTACACGGGTTTCTTCTCATGATCTCCAGATGTAGTCTAACACGGACTCAACCTGAAGAAATCTTACACGGGTTTCTTCTCATGATCTCCAGATGCAGTCTAACACGGACTCATCCTGAAGCAATCTTACACGGATTCCTTCTGAATTTCCAGATGCAGTCTAACACGGACTCATCCTGGAGCATCCCTACACAGGCTCTTTCTCATACATTTCCAGACAACAGTTAATTTCATCCTCCCTGTTGCACCCCAAAATTTGCCCTCTCATTTCTCAAGGGATCGCCCTGGATCCTTAGGTTCGCTTTCATCAAGTCCCCAGGCCTTGAATTAATAATTTTTCCAAGCAAACCATTCACAAGGGAAAAATGGTCATTTGCACGCTGAAGAAGTCTGACTTTGACTTTTGGATCAAAATCAAATCAAAAATCATATTTCATCAAGATATGTTGGAATTCAAAGTTTGCTTCATCAAGAGTTTCAAAAGTCAAATTTTACTTGGAAAGAATCAAATTCTAAAGACTTAGAAAATTTTCCAAATATTTAAGAAATATGACAATTTCAGAACTTTTGAGCCAGTGTTCACAGTCAGCAAATTCTGGATGTTCTCAAGACAGAGTTTAGTCAGAACCTCTGAGCAAGTGTTCATTAAAGGTCCAGTTAGAGTTCGCAGAGGTTAAGTCAAAGAAGGTAATAAAGCATGTTGTAAGTATACTGGAAGTGTTAAAGGATCCCTCAGAACACACTGAAGTCAGAAGATAAGATGATCAGAAGATGAGATGCTACGCTGAATCAGAACTTCTAATCCAGAGTCAAGCAAGGATCCAGAGTTTCACATGGGAACTCATTTAATGCTCACAACTGCCTCTGAGTTTGTATTCAAGGGATTTTCCCCACGTGTACCCCTACTGTCTTGGGAAGACAAATTTTTGTGCAAAGGTGTGCTAGGCCAATGCGCTTTTTCTACTTTTCCTTAATTCACGCTGCCAAATCCAGCTGAGGCGCTGTTAACCATCCAACTTGAATGCATTGAACCCCCACTTGTTTAAGCTTACTTCAAGAGTAAGTCAGCATCTAGCAAATGATGTTGGTGTCACTTGACCCCCCCCCCCAACTACAAAACTTTGCCTATAAATAGAACACCATTTGCACATTGAAAGGACCCCTCTCCCCTCCCTAAAGAAAATTTGTGAAAGAGATGAGAGAATTGAGGAACTAGCTTTGAACCACTGCAAAATTTTCAAAAACCCAGGAAACTATAAACACAAAATACCAAAATCTTAGCATTGATTCCTTATATTCAAACTCCACTGTTTTCCTCAAGCGTTCTTGACTAAAGCCATCTACGAGTCAGAATATCACCCCTTTGGTTGCCTCAGAAGTTGTAAACTTCCATCCTGCTGAGTATGTGAAGAAGCTACTCAGAACATCACCAGAATTCAAGAACAACCTCCAGTTTACAGAATCCTTTCTAGCTGCACGGTAAGTTTTGCTGACTCTTATCATAACTGATTAAGCATTGTCAGATTTTGCATATTCAACACAATGTAGATATTCTGATCCTGAGGATGTACATATTCTGAAAATTCTTGCATTTGCTTGCCTAAGAAAAAGAAATACCAAGTTAGAGTTTCATAAAGAAAATAGGACTCAGAATTAGAACTAGCAAATACATGTTGCCTCTGATTCTTGCTTCTGATATTTCATGAAATTTGTCATAACTATTATGCATGCAACTTCTGTTATGTAAATGACTAAGCTGCAGATGTTTTGACTGGCCAGGAGAGAGGCAAATTTCCGACAGTTGCGTCAGAACTTCTGAAAACTTCTAAATCTTCAGAAGGTCCAGAACTTCTGAACTTCCATATTTTGCTAACATGTTTCTGTTTGTGCAGCAAGTCAGCGTCAGAACTTCTGACCTCTTCTATTTTTGCGTTGGTTATGTTTTCTTCTCTTTTTATTTTTGCCATCATATTATATTTTATTTCTAATAAAAAAAAACACCAAAAATATTTTACATTTGCATTATATATTTTCTTTTAATATAAAAGGACAAAAAATATTTTCTTAAGCAAAAGTTATTTTCTTTTTAAACAGCCAAACATTTTACATTTCCTGTATATTCTTGTCTATTTCAATATGGTTGTAATAAGTAACCTAGAATTTTAACTTGCAACCCCCATTCATAAATATGTACCCCCATCCCCTTAAATATTGTAATAGTGTAGGACTTTACATTTCTGCACTGTTATTGATTTCAATATATGCTAGTAATTAGGGTGTATGACAAGATATAAAAATTGAAAAATAGATCACCCTAATCAAAGACAAATTATGCATGCAATCAAACAAACTCGCACACTTACACCCTTAGGGAAATTCCACTTGTTGCCTTACAAAAATGGCCATGTTATGCATGTGGGATGACTTAGCACAAACGAATCGAAAAAGATCATAGTCCATCGATGATGCTATCAAAGTTTACTTTCAAAATGATCTTAGTCCCTACAGAAAAAGTGCTAAGTCATTTCACAACATTATTATCATGGTCATGGGATGACCCAACGCTCGTCCCTTTACATCCAACGGTGGAGCTTCTTACCAAAACAATGGTATGGTAGCAACATCTAAAGGAGGAGGAAAAGCACATCTAAGACCTTTTGAGTAAGTAGATTACTTTTAGTTACTTGCTCAATCTCAAAACAAATATCCTTGCTATTTTCAAAACAATCACCTACACTTTCCAAACATCTTTTCAAAACCTTGAAATATTTTCAAAAGCTCAACACTTTGAATACATTCTTACGAACGGGAATCATTGCAAAAGTTTGTCTAAGCAATGGCACTTTTTCAAAATAATTTCAAAACCACACAAAAGCACAATTTTCAAACAAAAGAAAGTGATCTAGCAATTAACTAAGAGCCCATGGAAAACCATGGATGGAAAGGGTGCTAATACCTTCCCTTTTCATAATCTACCCCCCGAACTCAAGAAAATAATCTCAAAGGTCTTTCCTGTTCTTTTCAGTCTTTCCTTTTGGATAAAAGAAAAGTAGGTGGCGACTCTTGCTAAACCGCAACATTTGCGAACACAAATGAAAAACCTCAAAGACAGTTCTCCCACCGTATCACAGAACTGGCGACTCTGCTGGGGACATAATCAAAAGTGGGGTTACCTTAGGGTTAGATCATATTTACTTTCTTTCATTGTTTGATTTGCTTGCTTTATATTTTGGTTCCTTGTTTGGGTTTGTTTTAAATCCTACACCCAGATTTGGGGGATACTTTTTAGGTAAGTAGCAATAAACTGTGAGGGAACTATGTGGGGTATATCGACACGGTTGAAGCAGTAGCTACGTTAATGTGGCACTTTTGTTGGTACCGGTAACCCTTGAGTCAGCCAAGGAGAGTATGGGGCCACCGCGTGGTGTCATAAAGCATCAACTGACCTTAGAACCTTACTTGACCAACTTGGCCATTAGGACGTAGTGAGATGATCGGGTTTGGTGCAATCCGAAGTTAGTTGATACTCAATGCTACAATCATTGAGGTTTGACTCTTTAGTTTTGTTTGGTTGCGAGTAAATCGCTTATTGAACGAAACTTGGGGGAAATATCAGTGATATTGAGATCCCTTAGAACCCGGTTACTTTTAACTAGGACAGGTTGAGCCAACTAAAACTTCAAGAGGGTACTTACCTGAAACCCCATGCAAGCCTAAACCGAGGACTTGCTTGCTTTGTATATGCACTTGTACATAACATCATAAACATCATAAACCTCACTAACCATTTCAAGGATTTTTGGATTTATCTTTGTTCAGTTTTGTAGGACATGGCCTCTGCTCGTAGGAGCACTATCCAAGTCAGTCTTGTGAGGATACCTCCACAATTCAAGGATTTAGTATCAAGGGTCCCTGGAGATTCCCGGTTCACCAAAAGACATGGACGAATCCTTAGTTTGGTTACCTCAAGTATTGAAGAAGATATGGTAAAGGTGCTTGTCCAATTCTTCGACCCTTTGCATCATTGCTTCACTTTTCCTGATTACCAACTTGTGCCCACTTTGGAGGAATTTTCTCAACTCATTGGGATCCCTATTCTTAATCAGTTACCTTTCAATGGTATTGAAAGAGACCCTAAACCTGAGGAAATTGCTCGAGCTCTACATTTGTAACCATTTGACATAGTAGCAAATCGGGTAACAAGGAGTGGTGTTAAAGGGTTACTAGCAAAGTTTTTGTTGGAGAAGGCTCAAGAGTGTTGGAATACTTTGGATCTATAAGCCTTCGAGGAAATTATGGATCTTCTCATCTATGGATTGGTACTATTTCCAAATCCTGACCAATTTATAGATGTGAATGCGATTAAAGTTTTCATATCTCGTAATTCGGTGCCTACATTGCTTGGAGACATATTGCATTCTCTTCACTCTCGCACTTTAAAGAAAAGGGGGACTTTGATGTGTTGCACTCCTCTGTTGGCTAGGTGGTTTATTTCGCACCTACCTCGATCTATGGTGAAGAATGAACAAGGTATGAGATGGTCTAAAAGATTGATGTCACTTTCACATGCTGATATCCGTTGGTATTATCGCTCCTTAGAAGACATTACCATTATTGACCGCTGTGGGGAATTCCCTAATGTCCCTCTACTTGGCATTAGGGGAGGCATTACTTACAACCCTTGTTTTGTTTTGCTACAATTTGGATACGCTAGAAAGAGATGGCCCACATGAGGTACTCATCCAAGTAATTGCATTTGACTACGAAAGCGACACCCAAGGTTACCGCCAAAGATTTATACGAGCTTGGGGTATGGTTAACAAAGTTGATAGCAAGACATTAGGGCATAAGAATTCCATTACTTTGAAGCCTTATCTTAAATGGATGAGGGCCCGCGCTCAAAGTCTCAATATGCCTTATGAAGCCGTCTTACCTATTATCATGGAGCCAGTAGTCGAGGGAGACATTCCACATACGATCCTCTATCCTGATATGCCTACTTCTCTTGAAGATTTGCAAAACGCTTGGATTCAGTTAAAAGGAGAGCGAGACACCTTCGAAGTTAAGTTCTATGAAAGCGAGAAGAATATATTGGAGCTTACAAGGGAACTTCATGAAGAAAGGAGCTTAAACACCTACATTGCGCCAAAGAAGATGCACACAACTTTTCTGTCTTAGGAGTTTACTTTATGCTTATTTCTGTTGTTGTAAGCCCAAGAGGCATGTTTGTATTCAAATCAAGGATTATTTAATGCAAGTTAACGTTTGTTCACTCTTTGTCTATACAAAGTTAAATTCTTTAAATCCTTGAATTCATTTGCTTATTGCATATTCATGCATCATGACATGACAGGTGTCTGCATAACAGGTTTCCTTATCTCTCCGCTGTTTATTTCAGCAAGATGGATCTAGAGAAAACCATGAAGGAACTTCAAGCCCAGAACTCTCAATTTCAGGAAGCTTTACTCGCCCTGGCCAAGGGGCATCAGGATATGATGGCCTTGTTGGCCGCTAAAACGAAGCCAAAGAAGAAAGCTCTACTCAACATGGGTAAAAGTTTCAAAGAGACAATCCATCAAATTCCAATAGAGGAAGATTCATCTGAAGAAGACGAGAACCAAATTGTTGAAGTCAAGAGTACTCAGGCCGAATGTATCAATGACCAAGAATCTGATGATGATTATTTTAATGAACAATATCCGCCCGCAGACATCAAATACAAGTAACTAGAAGACAGATTGAAAGCAGTTGAAATCCAAGCTATTCCCGGTTTGAATTTTGACGATTTGGGCTTAATCTCTGGGGTAGTCATTCCCACAAGTTCAAAATACCAACCTTTGCAAAATACGATGGGGTTTCTTTCCCAAAGCTCCATTTGAAGTCCAATGTGTGCAAGATACAACTGCACACTACTGATAAAAAAATCTGGATTCACTTTATCCAAGAGAGTCTGGCTGGAACACAACTTGAATGGTTTTATCAGTTGGATGGCTCTCGCATCAATACTTGGGAGGGTCTAGCTACTGCCTTCTACCATCAATATTAGTACAACACCGACTTGGCGCCGACGAGGGTTCAATTGCAAGGTATGACTATGGGGAAGGATGAGGGATTTAAGGAGTATACACAGAAGTGGAGAGACCTTGCAAGTAGGGTCCAACCTCCCTTGACTGATAGGGAACACATTGACATGTTCATGAGCACATTATTTGGTCCTTTCTTTAATCTGTTGGTTGGCTGCTCTTCTTCTGGTTTCACCGAATTAAGCCTAACCGGTGAGAGAGTAGAAAGTGGCATTAAGATGGAAAGATCTCTGTGGCATCTACTTCCACTCCCAATCCTGTCAAGAAACCTTTTGCCACGAAGAAAGAAGTTAATGTTGTGTATAGAGCAAAGGCCCATACCAAAATGAATAATCATCCGTCTATCAATGTTGTCTAAATCTCCAATCCGAATGCTACTCAAAGACCATCTACCAATCATCAACGGGTTGAAGCTCCAAGAAGACAGTTCACAAGGTTAGGCATGTCATTATATCAAGCCCTTCAACATCTGCTCAGGGCCAATTTAGTGACATTGCAGGATCCTCCTTCCAACCCTGACACATCGTCACCGAGATATAATTCAAATTCAAAGTGTGCTTATCATTTAAATAGCCCAGGGCATGAGACTGATCAGTGTTGGGCTCTGAAGAACAAAATCCAGGATTTAATTGACAACAAGACTATTGAATTTGACCCTCCTCCAACACCAAATGTAATTACCGCTCTAATGCCAAAGCACGACAAAGGTGTTAATGCCGTCGAAGATACACCTTTCATTGCCTCTATCAAAGGGTTAACTAATCCATTGAATGTAATCAAGAGAAATCTGTTGAAAGTTGGGACTTTCCCCGGCTGTGAAAAAGACTGTGTGGGCTGTATGAGACAATCTGATGGGTGTGAAAAACTGAGGAAAGGTATACAATGCCTAATGGATAGCCGCGAAATTCTATTCGAAAAGAAAACTGCCATCAGAAATTTAGTCGACAAAGCTGAAGACTTGGCCATCATAACAATTTCAAACAAACCTCTTAGGATCTCATCCAAAGGTCCTATCAAGATTTCAAACGAACCAATCATTGCTCCTCTCATAATCAGTGATGCCGGACCCGTTCCATACACCTCTGATAAAGCGGTACCATGGAATTATGGTGTCGAGGTTTATTACCATGGGGTAAAACAAGATTCTTGGATTGATGATAATGAAGCGGGTGTTACTAATATTACTGGTTCTTGTAAAGTCACAAGAACAGGAAAAGTCTTTTCCCCTGATATCTCACCACCAACCACTACCGCAGTTCCAATCCGCATAACCAACAGCAATGCTGGTGCCAGTACTAGAGGGAAAGAGAAAGAAAGTGAGCCTTCCAGGGAAGAGGCACTTGCTAAAAAGATTGTTATGGAAGAACCATCCACTCAAGAGATGGAGGAGATTCTGAAAATCATCAAGAAAAGCGACTTCAAAATAGTAGAGCAGTTGGGACAAACCCCTTCTAAAATATCAATGTTGTCCCTATTGCTATGTTCCGACGCCCATGCACAAGCTTTGATTAAGTTCTTGAAAAAGGCTCACGTGCCTCAAGAAACCACAACCGACCAGTTTGAGAACTACGTAGCAAGTCTGACAGCTGACAATGGTCTGGGGTTCTCCGACGCAGATTTAACTCCCATGGGAAAGAATCACAATAAAGCCTTGCATGTTTCTGTTGAATGTAAGGGGACCACTCTGGAACATGTTTTGGTGGACACAGGCTCATCTTTAAACGTGTTACCTAAAGGCGCTTTAGATCGGCTAGACTGTGAAGGTTTGGTTTTGAAGCCAAGTGATATTGTTGTGAGGGCATTTGATGGGTCGAAAAGGATGGTTCATGGAGAGGTAGATCTCCCAATTATGGTTGGTTCACAGATTTTCAACTCCACATTCTACATAATGGACATACAGCCTGCGCATTATTGCTTGCTTGGGCGCCCATGGATCCATGGGGCAGGTGCGGTCACTTCTACTCTCCACCAGAAGTTAAAATACCCAGTTCAAGGGAAGGTTGTCACTGTTTGCAGTGAAGAAGAATTTATGGTAAGCCACCTCATTTCTGTCAAGTACGTATAAATGGATGGCGAATTCATAGAGACTCCTTGCCAGACATTTGAAGTTGTGGCCACCACCAAAATCTCCTCCGACACTCCAAAAGCCAACAAAGTTATTCCCAAGGTGGTTTCTCTTAAGGATGCCCGTGTTGTGGTAGAAAAAGGAAACAATGAGATATGGGGTCAACTCCTCGACATCCCACTCAAGACATATAAGTTTTGGATAGGTTTCACCTCCAAAGCTTAGAAAGAAATTAGAGGTGCTTGTACTGGAAATCTGTCTCTCCACCTCAAGAGTCATTAAGTGAACACTATAGAGGATTTCGATGAGGAGTGTGCTTTTGAAGACTGGATCTACCCAACAACCAAAGGGAAGCCCAACAATTGGCATGCGAAAGACTTTGTTCCCATCTCCTTCATTGAGGAGTAATCTACTTGTTTTTGCTTCTAATCAATTCAAGAACTCGTTGTCTGTAATAGTTTGATATTGACTTTTAAGCCATGTGCCTAGCCTGGGGCACTTTGTTTCTTTTGTCAAGGTTTTTATATTTTGTTCATCTAATCATATGATCATTCAGTACATTGGACTCTTTTGCATTCAAATATTTGTGTTCATTGTCTTTCTTTTATTTCAAATACATTTCCAAAAGATAGCCATGTATCTTACATGCACACACACACACACACACACTCTTGCAGGTCTACATCCACTCTGGATCCTATTTCCAACAACTCTATTATTGCCAACTATGACTTTGAATGTCCTATCAACCAAGCCAAAGACGAAAGCGAGGAAGATTGTTACATACCAGGAGAACTAGCCAAACTTCTGTTACAAGAGGAAAAGGCTATTCAACCACATGAAGAGTCAATTGAGGTTATCAACCTGGGTACTGAGTCAAATAAGAAGGAAATCAGGATCGGTGCTAATTTGGAAAGCAGTGCCAAAAGACGTTTGGTATAGATGTTGCGCGATTATGTGGAAGTATTTGCTTGGTCGTATGAAGATATGCCTGGGTTGGATACCGACATTGTGGTTCATCGTCTGCCAACTGAAAAAGATTGCCCTCCTGTTAAACAAAAAGTTTATCGCATGAGACCTGACATGTCTGAAAAGATCAAAGCCGAAGTAATGAAACAGTTTGATGCATGATTCCTAGCTGTAACATCCTATCCTCAATGGGTGGCTAATATAGTGCCAGTGCCAAAGAAAGATGGGAAAGTTTGCATGTGCGTAGACTATAGGGATCTGAATAGGGCAAGCCCCAAGGATGATTTCCCTCTACCACACATTGACGTCTTAGTCGACAATACCGCTCAGCATAAAGTCTTCTCATTCATGGACGGATTCTCGGGCTATAATCAAATAAAGATGGCTCCCGGAGATATGGAAAAAACTACTTTCGTTACATAATGGGGCACTTTATGCTACAAGGTCATGCCGTTCGGATTAAAGAATGCAGGGTCAACATATCAAAGGGCTATGGTAGCTTTATTTCATGACATGATTCATCATAAGATATAGGTATATGTGGATGATATGATCGCTAGATCACAAACCAAAGAAGAACATCTCGGTGACCTGCACAAACTATTCGAGAGACCGAAGAAATATAAACTGAGGTTAAACCCTAACAAGTGCATATTCGGAGTACGATCTGGAAAGTTTCTAGGATTTGTTGTCAGCAATAAAGGCATTGAAGTTGACCCCGCCAAGATAAATGCCATCCAAGAAATGCCAGCCCCTCATTCTGAAAAAGAAATCATAGGATTCTTGGGTCGTCTCAATTACATTGCCCGTTTCATATTACACTTAACTGCTACCTGTGAGCCACTCTTCAGACTCCTGAAGAAAGATCAGGTAGTCAAATGGAACGATGAATGCCAGATTGCCTTTGACAAGATCAAGGAATACCTGCAAGAACCTCCTATTCTCATGTCTCCGGTTGAAGGAAGACCGTTGATCATGTACTTGACAGTACTAGAGAAGTCTATGGGGTGTGTTTTGGGCCAACATGACGAGTCTGGCCAAAAAGAGCATGCAATTTACTACCTAAGCAAAAATTTTACTGACTGTGAAACCAGATATTCACTGCTCGAGTAAACTTGCTGTGCTTTAGCGTGAGCTGCTCGCCGGCTAAGGCAGTACATGTTGACTCATGGCACTTTGTTGATTTCTAAGATGGATCTGATTAAGTACATCTTCGAAAAACCTGCCCTTTCCGGAAGAATAGCCAGATGGAAAATGATCTTGAATGAGTACGACATTCAATACACAAATAAAAAAGCCATCAAAGGAAGTGTACTAGTAGATCATTTGGCCCATCAAGCTGTAGATGATTATCAGTCAATGAACTTCAACTTCCCTGACGAGAATATTATGCTGGTAACCGACTGTGTAAAACCTAGACCGTATGATGGACCTGAACAAGGATCCCGATGGACTATGGTATTCTATGGGGTCTCCAACACCTTAGGTAATGGAATTGGTGCTTGATCATCTCTCCTGAAGGTTGCCACACTCCTTTTACCACCAGAATATGCTTCGATTGTACAAATAATATAGCTGAGTATGAAGCATGCATCTTAGGTCTAAGGGCTGCTATTGACTTAAGGATCAAGCATTTGGATGTGTTTGGAGATTCCGCTTTGGTGATCAACCAAGTAAAAGGAGATTGGGACAATAAACACCCTAATCTTATCCCTTACAAGGAGTTTGTGCTATCCCTAATTCCCTACTTCGAAGAAATCACGTTCGAGAACTTCCCTAGAGAAGAAAACCAGTTGGCTGACGCTCTGGCAACCATGTCCTCAATGTTCAAAGTCAGATGGGACAACAAAGCCCCTATGATTACAATTGAAAGATTTGATGAACCTGCACATTGCTATGAGCTTGACACCGATGCGGAAAAGCCATGGTACTATGAGGTAATGAGATACCTTGAAGCGCAAGAGTATCCAGAGGGAGCATCTATCAATGACAGAAATTTCTTACGAAGATTTGCAGCCGAATTCTTCCTAAGTAACGGGATATTGTACAAGCGCAACCATGATTCGAGTCTACTCCGATGTGTGGATAAGAGGGAGGCAGAGGAAATCATGGAAGACACGCACGATGGCCTTTTCGGTACTCACTCAAGTGGACATACAATGGCTAAGAAAATCTTAAGAGCTGGCTACTATTGGTCAACGATTGAGACCGATTGCCATCAACATTCAAGAACTTGCCACAAATGCCAAATTTACGCTGACAAGGTCCATGTACCTCCAATCCCTCTGAATGTCATGACCACTCCGTGGCTATTTGCAATGTGGGGTATTGACATGATCAGAGAGATCAAGCCCACCGCTTCCAACGGACACCGCTTCATTCTTATTGCTATCGACTATTTCACCAAATGGGTCGAAGCCGCCTCATTTGCCTCAGTCACCAAGAACGTGGTAGCCAGATTCATCAGACACAATCTTATCTGTCATTATGGTATCCCCAAAAGGATCATCACCGACAATGGGACTAACCTCAACAATGCCATGATCAGGGAATTGTGCACTCAATTTAAGATCAAGCATCGCAATTCTTCTCCGTATAGACCGAAAATGAATGGCGCAGTCGAAGCAGCCAACAAAAATATCAAGAAGATTGTGCAGAAAATGGTAGTGACCTATAAAGATTGGCTTGATATGCTACCATTTTCTCTATATGGTTACCGTACTTCAGCTAGAACATCAACTGGGGAAACTCCCTTCTCTCTAGTCTATGGTATGGAAGCCATTTTTCCAGTAGAAGCTCAAATTCCCTCGCCGAGGATTATGATTGAGGCATGCCTAAGCAAAGACGAAAGGATTCAAACGAGATTGGATCAGCTAAACTTGATCGATGAAAAACGATTAGCTGCTATTTGCCATGGTCAGACGTATCAAAAACGGATGATCAAAGCTTTCAACAAAAAGGTCAAGCCTCGAGTATATCAAGTTGTTGACCTGGTGATAAAACGCATCATTTTACCACAAGGTGACCCCAGAGGAAAATGGACTCTCACCTATGAAGGGACGTTTATTGTCAAGAGAGTTTTCTCTGGCGGTGCCATGATACTGACCACCATGGATGGTGAAGATTTCGCACATCCTATAAACGCGGACATAGTTAAAAAATACTACGCATAAGAGACCCGTTAGGTTGACACACCTAAGCAGAAAGGGGCATCCCGGTAAACCAAAAGGTTTGGGCAAAAATTAGGGATATATACAAAAGATTGTACACCCGACAAGTTGAAAACCCGAAAGGGCGACTTGGGCAAAAAGGGTATCCTGGTGGACCGAAAACCCGAAAGGGCGGTTCAGGCAAAAATTAAGGATTAAAGGCGTAGGACTATGTCCCGTGAAATCAACATGGTCAATACTATCACCAAGGTCCAAGTTCAAATGGTCCAGGATAAATCCAGTCAACTTCAATCAACGCCAAGGGACGTTCAAATACATTGGGGCAATAGTAGAGCTGAAAGGCAATGAGATCATTTCACATGGCTATTTGTTTTTCATTCTCAATTTTGTTTTCTTTTCGGCGATTTCCTCTTAATAGGATTTCCGTCTCTATGTACAAAAACGCCTATTCATGGGCAAAATATCAATACAAATACACTTTGAAGTGCAAAATTGTCTATCTATGTTTTGAATGAAAATTTGTCCAATGACTAAAATTGAATGAACATATGCATATGAACATAATTAAAGCTATTTGGCACATGTGACCTGCCAAGCAGTAGCCTCAACAAGGCATCAGTGCACAACAACAATAAGCATCCCTTTAATGTATGTGAAATAGCCCCACAGAGTTATCTCACCATCATTATCCCCACCAGGGGGTTGGAAATAAACCTTTCCCCAACAGAGTTACCCACAAAATATCCTTGCACGAGACGATCCTTGGCCAGAGTCTCAATCTCTTGACAACTTTTTTCCCAGCTAAAGCCTAGAAGATCTCTTCCTAAAGGGAATCCACCTCCTCTTCATATTTTATTCCCCACAGAGTTATCTCATCATCATTATCCCTATAGGGACAACCCCAATGCAACCTTTCCCCAACGGAGTTGCCTACAAAACTTTCTTCACATAGGATAAACCCCCGGCCAGAGTCTCAATCTCTTGGCAACTTTCTCTAGCTAAGTCAATTTCTACAAAATTGAAACCTAGGGGTCTCTGTCTAAAGGAAATTCATCTCCTCAGCAGGGTTTATTTCCCCAACAGAGTTATTTCCCCGGGCCAAGTGAAAATTCCTCAACGTACAAGACACCCCGAATTCCCCAATCGAGTAAGCACTCCCCGGTGAGTCCAAAATTGCCCAGCTGAGCCCATCATCCCCATATGATCCCATCATTCCCAGCGGAGTATATCTCCCAACCGGGGTTTTTATCCCCAATAGAGTATATCCTTCAACCAAGATTTTATTCTTCAAGCTGAGTCCATCCTCCCCAGATGAATAAACACTCCCCACTGAGTCCATCTTCCCCAGTGGAGTATATCTTCCAACCAAGATTCTATTCCCCAGCGGAGTACAAATCCCTCAACGGAACCCAAATTCCCCATTTGAGTCCGAATCGCCCAGCTGAGTACATATTTTCCAACCAAGGCTATTTTCTCCAAACAAAATCTATCCTCCCCAGATGAGCCCATCATCCCCAGCTGAGTATATCCTCCCCAAGCTAAGTCTGCCTTACCTGACTGAGTCTATACTCTCCAGTTAGAATTTCCCCTTCAAATGACTGCAAATCGCAGGGCCACAACCCCTAATCCCTAGTAAAGTCTTAAACAAAGCCTTTATTATTACCAAGAAATTCTATGAAGCCTGGATCCGACCAGATATTAGCACAATTTTCAAGTTATACTGAAGCCTAGACCCGACCAGATAACAGTTTGACTTCTTCAATTTCTGAAGCCTGGACCCGACCAGATAACAGTTTAATTTCTTTGATTTCTGAAACCTGGACCCGACCAGATAACAGTTTGACTTCTTGAGTTACTGAAGCTTGGACCCGACCAGATAACAGTTGATCTCATTTCTCAAAAAGTTATGAAACCTGGACACGACCAGCCCAACTCTTCAAAGATATAGAAGAACCTAAACTTAATCCAACCAATGTTTTAAGTTCCCAAAAAAGACGGAAAGGTCAGAATGTGTGTGGACTACCGGGATTTGAACAGGGCTAGCCCTAAAGATGATTTTCCGCTACCGCATATCGACATTTTGATTGACAACACAGCTCAACACAAAGTGTTTTCCTTCATGGATGGATTCTCGGGCTACAACCAGATCAAAATGGCCCCCGAGGACATGGAGAAAACAACCTTTGTTACACAATGGGGTACCTTCTACTACAAGGTGATGCCATTCGGACTGAAGAACGCAGGGGCAACTTATCAACGCGCCATGGTAGCTTTGTTTCATGATATGATACATCATGAGATCGAAGTTTACGTAGACGACATGATAGCTCGATCACAAATAGAGGAGGAACACCTTGAACATCTGCAAAAGCTGTTTGCCCGATTGAAGGAATACAAACTCAGGCTGAATCCAAGTAAGTGCACTTTTGGAGTTAGGTCTGGTAAACTTCTAGGATTTATTGTCAGCAACAAGGGCATTGAGGTCGATCCAGCAAAAGTGAAAGCAATACAAGAAATGCCTGCTCCTCGTACTGAAAAGGAGGTTAGAGGGTTCTTGGGGCGCTTGAACTATATTGCCAGATTCATCTCTCATCTGACGTCTACATGTGAGCCAATTTTCAAACTATTGAAGAAAGATCAGGTAGTCGAATGGAACGACGATTGCCTAGCTGCTTTTGATAAGATCAAGGAGTATTTGCTAGAACCTCCTATTTTGATGCCACCCGTCGAAGGAAGACCGTTGATCATGTATCTGACCGTGTTGGATAACTCAGTGGGGTGCGTACTGGGCCAGCATGACGAGTCTGGTCGAAAAGAGCATGCCATTTATTACCTTAGCAAAAAATTTACCGACTGTGAGACTCGCTACTCACTGCTCGAGAAAACTTGCTGCGCTTTAGTATGGGCTGCTCGCCGACTAAGGCAGTATATGTTGACTCATACCACTCTGTTGATTTCCAAAATGGATCCTATCAAGTATATCTTCGAGAAGCCTGCTTTATCTGGGAGAATCGCTAGATGGCAGATGATCCTGACTGAGTATGACATCCAGTATACTACTCAAAAAGCTATAAAGGGGAGTGTACTAGCTGACCATCTAGCTCATCAAGCTATCGAAGATTATCAATCCATGAGATTCGACTTCCCGGACGAGAACATCATGAATTTGGACAACATTAAAGGTAACGGACCGTATGACGGACCTGAAAAAGGATCCCGATGGACCCTGTACTTTGATGGTGCTTCAAATGCACTTGGAAACGGTATCGGTGCGGTACTCATTTCCTTGGAAGGTTGCCACACACCTTTCACGACCCGACTTTGCTTCAGCTGTACCAACAACATGGCTGAATATGAAGCTTGCATCTTTGGTCTCAAGGCTGCTATAGACTTGGGGATCAAATCTTTGATCATATTTGGGGACTCGACTTTGGTTATCAGTCAAATCAAAGGAGAGTTGGATACCAAGCATCCTAATCTTATCCCATACAAAGAACATGTTCTGACATTGTTGCCTCATTTCGAGCAAATCACCTTCGAGCATTTCCCGCGAGAAGAGAATCAGCTAGCAGATGCTCTAGCTACAATGTCTTCCATGTTTAAACTCAACTGGGATAACAAGGCTCCCTAAATCACCATCGAGCGAATGGATGAACCTGCGCATTGTCATGAGATTAATACCGAAGAAGTAGTGGAACGACCTTGGTTTCATGAAATCAAAAGGTGTCTCCAGACTAGAGAATTTCCCGAAGGAGCTTCCGTAAATGACAAGAAGTTCCTAAGGAGATTTGCTGCCAAGTTCTTCCTAAGCAACGTCATCCTCTATAAACGCAGCCATGATTGTGTTTTACTCCGATGTGTAGACAAAGCTGAAGCAGAGTTGATCATGACTGAGATACACAGTGGCACATTTGGCACCCACTTGAGCGGGCATACAATGGCTAAGAAGATTCTAAGGGAAGGCTATTACTGGTCTACCATGGAAGCTGATTGCCATCAACATTCCCGTACTTGCCACAAATGTCAGGTCTACGCTGACAAGATTCATATTCCTCCTGTTCCTCTCAACGTTCTAACAGCTCCTTGGCCGTTTGCAATGTGGGGCATTGACATGATTGGAGAGATCAAGCCCACAGCGTCCAATGGACATCGCTTCATTCTAGTTGCCATTGACTATTTTACCAAATGGGTCGAAGCAGCTTCTTTTGCCTCCGTTACAAAAAATGTGGTTGCCCGCTTTATCAAGCAGAACCTCATATGCCGGTATGCTGTCCCCGACAGGATCATCACAGACAACGGTACAAATCTGAATAATACTATGATCACCTCTCTATGCAAACAGTTCAAGATTTATCATCACAATTCATCTCCCTATCAGCTGAAGATGAACGGTGCTGTTGAAGCTGCGAACAAAAACATCAAGAAGATCATTCAGAAAATGACAGTCACCTACAAGGACTGGCATGAGATGCTACCGTTTGCTCTGCATGGATACCGTACCACGACACGTACTTCAACAGGGGCAACCCCATTTTCTTTGGTATATGGCATGGAAGCTGTCCTACCCATGGAAGTTCAGATTCCTTCTTTAAGGATTATGAAGGACGCTGGTTTGAATGAAGACGATTGGATTCAGACCCGACTTGATCAACTCAATCTGATCAACGAGAAGCGACTCACTGCTGTTTGCCATGGTCACACGTACCAAAAACGGATGATCAAGGCTTTCAACAAGAAAGTCAGACGTCAAGTATATCAAGTCGGAGATCTCGTAATCAAGCGGATTATCTTGCCGCAAAGTGATCCCAGGGGAAAATGGACTCCTACTTACGAAGGACCATTTGTGATCAAGAGCATATTTTCTGGTGGTGCAATGATTCTGACCACCATGGACAACGACGATTTGCCGCACCCTGCGAACGCAGACATAGTCAAAAGATACTACGCATAAAATAACCCGACAAGTCGAAAACCCAAAAGGGAGACTTGGGCAAAAATGGACATCCCGGTGAACCGAAAACCCGAAAGGGCGGTTCTGGAAAAAATTAGGGATAAAACAAAAAAATATGTACACCCGGAAAGTTGAAAACCCGAAAGGGCGGCTTGGGCAAAAAAGGGTTTCTCGGTGGATCGAAAACCCGAAAGGGCGATTCAGGCAAAAGTTAGGGAATTAAAGCGTATGACTATGTCTCGTCAGATCACTTTAAGGACAATCTCTTCATCAACCAGCTTCAAGCTTCTGATCAATCCAGTCATCGGCGGACGAAGCATTGAATGGACAGATATTCAGAGTTGTGAAGGTTATAGCGGAATGGAATCCCATGGAATTGTTACACATAGCCATCTTTCTTTTGTATAAAATTTTCAATTTTTACGACAACATCCTCTTACTAGGATGCCTGTCTCCTTTGTACAAAGATACTCATAAAAAGTTAATACAAATACTTTTCCAAATACAGAAATTTGCTTTGTCTTCCTTTTGCTTTTCTACACTTATGTTGTATTTGAGAAACGTCCAATGTTTTGTTAAATAGGCATATGCATTTGAACATAATCATTTCCTTACAACTCAAGAAAGATGATTACTGATAAGTTGAAGGTACGAATATATATCTTGATGCCCTTTTAGAAGGAATCCCTAGCAGAATTAAATTCCAAATTCCTCAACAAAGTCAAAATCCAGAACTTATTTCCCCAAACAGAATTAAACTTCAGGATCCTCAGCAGAACAAAAGCTTTCTCAAAACTGATTTCCCCAGCCAGAGAGCCTTCCAGAACTCAATTCCCCTCAGAGTTAAGTTTCGGTATCCCCAGTGGAGCCTTAAAAATCTGAAAATCTTATCCCCAGTTGAAGTCAAAACTACCAATCCCCAGCGGAGCTAAAATTTTCCAACTATCAATCCCCAGCGGAACCAGACTAGTGAACCTTCTCCTCACAGAGATACCTCCCATCAGATTGAAGATTCTCCGTCTCACTCCTCCAGCATGAGTCTCCCAAGTTCTGAACTCCCCAGTAGAGATCATCAGAATTCTCATTCCCCACAGATCACCGAGGAGTTCCAATCCCCAATAGTGGTCCTAAGATCCCTCAACAATTGAAGATCTTGTTCCCCGAGCAGTTGGCAGTCAACAATGATATCTCAGCTTTAGCACTCAGAGATTCCTGCAATCCCCTGCAGCAGTCAATGATTCATTTTCCCCGGCGACAGTCAAGATTCTCTCATCTCCGGCTATCCAGGATTTATTATCCTCAGCAAGACAGCTACTCAGCTTACATGCATGATCATTACATCCATATATCATAAGCATGTACGAAATACAATTCATTGCATCATACATATCATGCAACATAATTTTGTGTTCAGCTACCATTTTTACCCTTTTCAGGATAAGATTAAAAAGCTATCATTAACAATTATTCAGATACAGTATGGATACACCCCAGACACGGCGGTCATTCTATTACTCATTCAGAACTCCAATTCAGATACAGTATGGATACACCCTAGATACGGCGGTCATTCTACTACTCATTCAAACTTCAGCAATCCGATACAGACTAGATACGCTCCAAACACGGCAGCCATTCTATCTCTTATTCAGATTCACTTATCCACCTCAAGGTTCAATGTATTCCAAGCACGGATACCATTCTGACCCTTACAACAGCAGTTTGATTCTCCCCAGTGCATTCGCCACGGAAGTCATTCTGTCATTTATTTAGATCCCAGTTACAGTTTCAGATACACTTCAGACACGGAAGTCATTCTATTACTCATACGGATCTCAATCCCAGTTACAGTTTCAGATACACTCCAGACACGGAAGTCATTCTGCTACTCATACAACTTTCAACTTCAGATACAGTCCAGATACGCTCCAGACACGGTTGCCATTTTGTCACTCATTCAGAATTTATCCCCAGCATGCAATTGCTCTATATATACATATATTTCTCTGTTACCCAGATACAATACAGATACACTCCAGACACGGCAGTCATTCTGATATTCATTCTACATTCAAGTACAGTTACAACTCAGATACGCCCCAGACACGAAGGCCATTCTTTTGCTCATACAAACTCAGTTTCCCGATACAAGTTCAAATGCATTCCAGACACGGATACCATTTTGATCCTCATTTTTCTGATCCATCACATTGCAGTTCAACAAACATTCCAGATGGCATCCTTGACCCCATCTCCATATGGAATCTTTAAGCCCATCTCCAAATGGCATCTTTAAGCCCATTCCCGCATCCATGTTTCGACGAGTGCAAATTTAAGGGCACTCTAGTGTCCAATCTCCTTTTACCTTCGAGACGCGAAAGGCAAACCTGCCAATCTAACTCTTCAGGTTCAAGCAGATTGAACAGGGGCAACTGTTGTACCCCAAAATTTGCCCTCTCATTTCATCAACATTTTCTCACCACAAGACCCTTGGAGCTCAAGATCAAGTTAGGGTTTGCTCTGCTCAAAAACCCTTCCTTGCACTGTTGACCCAAATTAGGGTTTGAGTTTGCACAAAGATTTTTGACCTAAAATGCCCAAAGTTACTTTCATGCTTCATGTGGACTCACAAGTTTATCCATACCAAGTTTCAAGCCTTGATTCCAATCTTTGCCCAGTCAATTTGACAGTTGACCTAGAAATCAGCTGTATTAGGGAAAAAGTCAACTGGCCAATTGACAGTCAAACTTCATAATTTTTGACCCACATCTACATAATGAACTCATATGAACCATTTGGTCAAGTTTGGATCACAATTCCACAAGAAATTTGATCAGATAACCAAAAGGGCAAAATGGTCATTTTTAGGGTTTTGACTGCACAAAGGCAATTTTTGACTGTTTGACCTAACCAATGGGAAACCAAGCTCACATATGGACTCAAGAACTCAATTTCATTGTCTTGACACATTCAACAAGTTCAAAAGATCCCAAATGCATAGGATTGACAGATGAATTTTCCAATCAACTGATCAAAATTTGACTGTATACTGAAAAGTCAAACTTTGACTTTTTGGTCAAAATCAAGTGCCAAGATTTATTTTTCATCAAGACATGTCAAATTATGAAACTTGTTCATCAAGAAACCCAAAATTGCAAATTAGGGTTTAAAATGAAGAAATTTCATAACTTAGAAATTTTCTAAGTTATAAAATTTCCTTATTTTTTCCTAACTTTGTCCCATTTTATTCACCAAGATGCAAATGGATTCAAACAAAACTCAAAACATGAAAGTTGTAGTCCATTCCAAAATCTACAACTTTGATTCACAAAGTTTTCTCAAAGGAAGCTTGTAGCTCAAGTTATGATTTTTGGAACAAGGGTGCAAAACATTTTTAACTTAGAGAAATTTTGACCTATTCTAGACAGGATTTTTGTCCAACTTCATGGCCATTTTTCACATGCTTCCACTTGGAGTTTCAATTTGCATTACAAAGATGGATTTTAGTACACATTCCAAGATTTCCAAATTGTCCAAGAACTTCTCAAACACCCTTGTGGTTAGGGAGAATCGAATTTGCAAAGTTGGGAAAAATTCACTTTTGTTCATAACCAAAGGCATGTTCATACAAGTCTCATTTTCAAATCAGCATGCTTGGAACTTGTTTGCAGGCCTCTAAACCAATTTTGCACTCCATAATTAAATTCCTAACCTTTGTGTTCAAGCTTTGTTTTGTGCATTTAGTCATTACACAAAGAACTAATCCATAATTAGAAAAAGCAACTTTGCCATTTTTGTAAAGTAGTGCTTTATGTCAAATTCAAAATCCAAGAGGCATGGGCCATATCTTTGAGGCTAGGATTTGTACACAAATCACTCTGATCAAGAACAAGAGATGCAGCATAGATAGAGAAGATATACAGGCCTGCATAAGGACTTGAGTTTACTTACTTCAAAAACAAGCAAGATTGCAAAACAACTCCAATCTCTCATTCCTGTAAACACCAACCTAAGCAAACTTTGCAAACATCTTTCACACTCCCTAACTGACCTAAAACGCGACTCAATCATCCCTAATCCCTCCTCATACAGAATATCACATTTTTTCTACAAAACAGGGTACCTGCTGCAGATTGACTTCCACAATCCATTCCACTCGTGCATTTTGACTAAAACCAGTTCAAACACATTCTATATCATCCACACAAACTATCCCAAGCATTAAATCCAAGCTGTAACCTCCTTAACATCGTTTGACATTTTTGCTTTCAAGCTGTGCAGGTGGACTTCCATAGCACGATACAGGCAGTTTCAGAGCAAGCCAAGCATAGGAGAAGCATCCTTGGACTTCAGGCAAGCTGTACCAAAGCTCAAACTCCATTGAAGATACCTCCATTGCTGTACACGACTCAAGCTGAAACAGGTAAAAACATGAACTTCTATCTCTCAATATAGGAAGAGTTAGGCTTAGGTTTGTGAAGAAAACATGTTCTACTCATAGCCCTGAAGCCATCCATGTATCTACTTTTCATTTATATTATGTGTGCTGTGAGAATTTTGGCCATGAACATTGGAGAAAATTTAGGTCAGAAATTGGGGATGAAGAAATTCTCCCTCGTTTCTTATAGTTAGGTCAAGTTTTTTATATGTATGGATTCGTCTCTTCATGCTCTACATTATTTGTGTTGTGAGTTTTTGCTAAAAGTCAAGGAATCGGGATTTGTGCTGGACAAGAAGAAGCGCGCGTTTTTGTTTCAAACAGGTTGCTGGAGGAAGAAGATGACTGGCTTGGGCTGGGCCTGAGTCAGTCTTGCTTTTTGCACCCCTTTTCTCATTTTGCACCCCCTTGGCCCATTGAGTGAAATCTTTATCATTTTTTATTTTTTATTTTTTGTTCTGACTTATTAGTTTTTGCTCAAATATAAAAAACATTAAAAATATTTTTCCACCCATTTTTGCATTTATTTGGCATTTATTTGTTTTATTTAGCATATATATATAAACAAATATATTTCCTTTTTATTTAAAACACTAAAAAATACAAAAATATATTTATTTTCAGTTATTATTTTTTCATTTTTACATTTTGAAAACATTTTCTAAAAAATACATTTTTTTGTAAATAATTAACATTTTATTTTTTGTACATATTTAGCTTATTAAATATATATAAATATACTTATACATACTTTATTAAATATTTAGGACAAAAAATATAAAAATAACACATTTTTATTTTTATTAATATGTGACATCAAAAATAACTTTTTAAACATATACTTTTTATTTTGTGCATAAATTAATTTATTTTGTGCATAAATTAATTTATTTTGTATATACTAAATAAATAAAAATGTTTATTGAAAAAAATAGGGTTTAACCCTAAGTAAATAAAAATCACCAAAAATTGACTTTTTTTATCTTGTTTATATTTCACATTAAAAGATACTTTTACATACATAAAAAATCATTTTTGTGCATAATACATTTTGCATATTTATTATATTTGTTTAAATATTGTACAATTTGATATTTGTATATTCAATATGGATGTAATAGTTTTAGATTTAATTTCTTGCTAAATATCCCCCCATTCAAACATTTGTACCCCCATCCCCATAATCATGTTGTAATAATTTAGAACTTTAAATTTCCGCATTTAAAAGCTTTCAAATTATGCCATGATAGACCTAGGGTTTGTATGCAAATCAAATAACAAATAGCTTGACCTAATTCAAAGACAAAAAGCATGAAAATGGACAACACCATACACACTTGCACCCTTAGGGTTACTCCACTTGTTGCCTTCAAAAATGGGCCATGTTGCATGTTGAGTGTCTTTGGCAAAACAAAAACAAATCAAATGATCATAGTCCCTCGATGACGCTTTCTCAAGTTTCCTAAAAAATGATCAAGTCCCTTAAAGGAAAAATTGCCAAAGACACTTGGCACCATTGCATTCATGGTCTAAACGATGACCCGCGCCCGTCCCGTTAACATCCTAACACAAGATTGTCCACCAAATACAATGGTGGAATAATACTGTTAAAAGGGTTAAAACATAGGAAAGGTCTTTGAGAAATTTAGGGTAGATAGCTCTTGGTTACTTGGCCAACTTGCAAAACACACTTGCCTACTTTCAAAATACACATCACAACACAATTTCAGAACAAACTTTCAAAATATTGAAAACTTTTCAAAAGACAAATACACCTTTGTATACATTCAAACATGGATCATTACAAAGGTTGCCACAACAAATGGCCTCTTTTCAAAACCTCTTTCAAAATCACATACAAAGCACCATTTCAAACAATTGAAAAGCAAAGGTAAGTGATCTAAGCAAGTAACTAAGAGCCCATGGATAACCATGGATAGAAAGGGTGCTAATACCTTCCCTTTCTATAATCTACTCCCCGAACCCAAGAAAACATCTCAAAGGTTTTTGCTGTGCTTTTTAATAAAAAGTTGGTGGCGACTCTTGCTAAACCGAAACATTTGCGAAAACAAACGCAAAACCTCAAGTAAGTTCTCCCACCGTATCACAGTCAGCATCTAGCAGATGATGTTGGTTTCACTTGACCCCCCCAACTGCAAAACTTTGCCTATAAATAGAACACCATTTGCACACTGAAAGGACCCCTCTCCCCTCCCCAGAGAAAATTTGTGAAAGAGACGAGAGAATTGAGGAATTAGCTTTGAACCACTGCAAAATTTCCAAAAACCCAGGAAACTATAAACACAAAATACCAAAATCTTAGCATTGATTCCTTATATTCAAACTCCACTGTTTTCCTCAAGCGTTCTTGACTAAAGCCATTTACGAGTCAGAATATCACCCCTTTAGAGGCCTCAGAAGTTGCAAACTTCCATCCTGCTGAGTACGTGAAGAAGCTACTCAGAACATCACCAGAATTCAAGAACAACCTCCAGTTTACAGAATCCTTTCAAGTTGCAAGGTATGTTTTTCTTACTCTCATCATAACTGATTAAGCATTGTCAGATTTTGCATATTCAGCATAATGTAGATATTCTGATCCTGAGGATGTACATATTCTGAAAATTCATGCATTTGCTTGCCTAAGAAAAAGAAATCCCAAGTCAGAGTTTCATAAAGAAAATAGGACTCAGAATTAGAACTAGCAAATACGTGTTGCCTCTGATTCTTGCTTCTGATATTTCATGAAATTTGTTATAACTATTATGCATGCAACTTCTGTTATGTAAATGACTAAGCTGCAGATGTTCTGACTGGCCATGAGTGAGGCAAATTTCCGACAGTTGCGTCAAAACTTCTGAAAACTTCTAAATCTTTAGAAGGTCCAGAACTTCTGAACTTCCATATTTTGCTAACATGTTTCTGTTTCTGCAGCAAGTCAGCGTCAGAACATCTGACCTCTTCTATTTTTGTGTCGGTTATGTTTTCTTCTCTTTTTATTTTTGCCATCATATTATATTTTATTTCTAATAAAAAACACCAAAAATATTTTACATTTGCATGATATATTTTCTTTTAATATAAAAGGACAAAAAATATTTTCTTAAGCAAAAGTTATTTTCTTTTTAAACAGCCAAACATTTTACATTTCCTGTATATTCTTGTCTATTTCAATATGGTTGTAATAAGTAACCTAGAATTTTAACTTGCAACCCCCATTCATAAATATGTACCCCCATCCCCTTAAATATTGTAATAGTGTAGGACTTTACATTTCTGCACTGTTATTGCTTTCAATATATGCTAGTAAATAGGGTGTATGACAAGATATAAAAATTGAAAAATAGATCACCCTAATCAAAGACAAATTATGAATGCAATCAAACACACTCGCACAGTTACACCCTTAGGGAAATTCCACTTGTTGCCTTACAAAAATGGCCATGTTATGCATGTGGGATGTCTTAGCACAAACGAATCGAAAAAGATCATGGTCCCTCGATGGCGCTATCAAAGTTGCCTTTCAAAATGATCTTAGTCCCTACAAATAAAGTGCTAGGTCATTTCATAACATTTCTATCATGGTCATACGATGACCCAACGCTCGTCCCTTTACATCCAACGGTGGGGCTTCTTACCAAAACAATGGTAAGGTAGCAACATCTAAAGGTGGAGGAAAAGCACATCTAAGACCTTTTGAGTAAGTAGATTACTTTTAGTTACTTGCTCAATCCCAAAACAAATATCCTTGCTATTTTCAAAACAATCACCTACACTTTCCAAACATCTTTTCAAAACCTTGAAATATTTTCAAAAGCTCAACACTTTGCATACATTCTTACGAACGAAAATCATTGCAAAAGTTTTCCTAAGCAATGGCACCTTTTCAAAATACTTTCAAAACCACACAAAAGCATAATTTTCAAACAAAAGAAAGTGATCTAGCAAGTAACTAAGAGCCCATGGAAAACCATGGATGGAAAGGATGCTAATACCTTCCCTTTTCATAATCTACCCCCCAAACTCAAGAAAATAATCTCAAAGGTCTTTCCTGTTCTTTTCAGCCTTTCCTTTTGGATAAAAGAAAAGTCGATGGCGACTCTTGCTAAACCGCAACATTTGCAAACACAAACGCAAAATCTCAAAGACAGTTCTCCCACCGTATCACACTCCCCAGAAAGTTACTTAGAAGCTTGGATTTCAACCAGAAAGCAACAAACTTTTCCAGAGATAATTCCTCAGTAGAGCCTTAGACAACTGAAGTTCCTAGACTCTATTCCCCATAGAGTTTTCCTCAGGCAGGAGAACAACAGAAATCAACCTTCCCTAGTGGACTCCTCCTCAGACAGCAGGAACAAGAATTCCCCATAAAAGGACCTCTTATGAAGTCAACGCCTACTCTAGATGGCATCTTTAAGCCCATCTCTGACAACTCTCAGTCATCTTCTCTAAATGGCATATTTAAGCCCATTCCCTACACAGTCAACCATCACATCATGCAAGCGCAAATTTCTGAGCACTCTAGTGTTCAATCATCTTCCACCTTCAGATCACAAAAGGCAAACAAGCCAATCTAAATCTCCAAGTTTAAGAAGATTGAACAGGGGCAGTTGTTGTACCCCAAAATTTGCCCTCTCATGTTTTCCAAGATCTTCCCTTTTTTGCATGGTGGTTACAAACACTTGCTTAGGGAGAATATAATATTTTGAAGATAATCAAGTGTCTTTCAATTGGCTTATGAACAAGGTACTTCGATTGGGAGTTTGGATCTCTTCGATCATGCTTTTATTAGTAATCTTCGATGGGGTGTTTAGGCATCCTTCGAGTAAGCTTTGGTCCACAATTATCATTTTAGCAGTGCCCTCCGTGCTTGCCTTCAACGCACTAGGCAAAAACTCCCTCTGCGTGTGCCTTCAGTGCACAAGGCAAGAACCCCCTACAAGTTTGCTTCGATTCACCAGCAATAGTCTCCTGCATGTAAGATTCGTTTAGGAAAAGTCCTCTTCATGTTTGCCTTGGATTCACAATGGAAAAGACTTATTTAGACTTGCCTTCGATCCACAAGGGCAAGGACTTTTTCACTGGTCTTCGCTTCACAGAGCAACGACTATCTAGCTTCGACTGGGAAATGTCTCTTCATGTTTGCCTTTGATCCACTAGGAAAAAGATTCGCCATGCTTGCCTTGGATTCACAAGGCAAGGGCCCATCAACTTGCCTTCGATCTAAAAGGTAAAAGGCCTCTTTCACTGGTCTTCGATTCACAAGACAAAAGGCTGCCTCAGACTTGCCTTCGATCCATAAGACCAAGGCCTCTTCAACTTGAATCTGCGTTTTCTTTCAACCCACAAGAAAATGGCTTCTTCTAGGCTTGCCTACAATGCGCAAGGAAGTGGTTACCGATTCATTAAGCAATTGGCTTCCGTCATGCTAGCTTTGACTCCACCTCTAAAATATTCAACACACAGTTTTCCATATTTTGACACCTAGTAAGGTCCATTCATAGGACACACCAATGGTTCCTTCAAAGGAAATTGATGGGGTCCATTCGAAGGATACATAATTATGGAAAACAAGCTGGTTTTGCCTTTTGATGAGTATTGGTTTAAGATGCTTGCCTTCAGCGCAAAAGGCAAAGGCTTGCTCTTCAACTGGCGTTTGATTCACCAAGCAAAGATTTCCTCTTCATGTCTGCCTTCATTTCACAAGCATATGATTTCCATATTATGAGCACACATTGGTGGCCCATTCGAAGAAGGAACAGGGCATACATTTGGTCCATTCGAAGGACATATAAATGGTTCCTTCAAAGGGAAACATTTGGTCCATTTGAAGGACACACAAATGGTGCCTTCGAACGGCCTACAATGGGTCCACTTGAAGGATACATAATTGTGAGAAACCATTTTGTTTTATGTTTAGTCCTGGTCCAAGATGTTTGCTGACCAAAAGCCAACATGTTGCGAAGCCCAAGCCTCCTACACAATTGCATTCGAAGGAGGTAATAAGGGAAGTTTGACTGGCCAGAAAGGAGTTTGTGTTTGGGCCAGTTGAAGAGTTTAAAATCAAGCTACTAAGGCAGATAGGGGCTCAATCGAAGAAGCCCTAATGATGAGGTTTGGAACCATTCGAAGGAGGCAACTCTGGGCCAATCGAAGAGTAAGGACAAAGTGTCCTTCGATTGGCATATCTGAATAAGGTCTACCTCAAAGGCATGTCAGCAAAGTGTTCTTCGATTGGCATATCAGAACAAGATGTCTTGTGATAAGCATATCAACAAAATCAAGCAATCAATACAGAAGTTGACTCAATCTAAGAAGTTCTGATGAGGAAGGTTCTAAACAATTCGAATCAAAACTCACATCCATCGAAGAGAATAATGCTTTGGAGCTGATCGAAGATGTTCTGATAGGGAAAACTTTGAGTAGTTCGAATTCATACAAGGCACCAATTATCACCTGTCCAGGTTCATTCCCAATTCCAAAATGGCATGAAAAATCTCTAAATGGCAATCTTTAAATTTGTCTGATTTTATTTTCAAGGCCATGTTTAATGGCTGGTCTTTAGGGACATGTTTCTTTCCCCATTTTCTTGCCTCCTCCCCATCCTATAAATACAAGACAACAACACAAGCCAAGGGTACACACGACAGACATACGCACAAGGAAACACTACACGCACACGCTGCCTCAGAAAGCATACCAAAATTCTAAAAAAATCTCCTAGCTCGAAACTAGTTTTGCAGGTACCCTTTGCCCAAACGAATACTAGATTTATGCTCCTGAGACTCCCAAGAGTCTACTCCAAGCCAATCCACACTCAGAAGTGCCAAGTCGAAGCATCCTATCTTTGGTAAATTTTCAAATTCATAATTATGATTTCATGATGTATCAATGTTTTTCAGCATTTGATTCATGCTCAGGGTATCATATAACACAACTTTCATGCATTACATGCATGATTAAGCGCATGGGTGGGATCGTGCCATGGCTTGGGCACGATCCATATTTTCTTTCGAATCTCAGGGTTCATGAGGTTGTAAGACAGACGAAGTAGCTTTTGATTCAGACCAAGAGGATCCAAATTAGGATTATGCAGCCACAGGCTATCAAATCTAAGACTAGATTCGACCCAAGTCTTGATTTTTATCTTATTTTCTCTAATAAATTTCCTGTAGGAGTACAACATACACCTCCAACAATATTCTATGCTGGATCGAAGGCCAGATCCTTCCCTGGATCGAATGATGACACACTTCATTGGATCGAAAGCTGCCTTTTCTTTGGATTGAAATACTTGCTTTCTTGTTTTTTTTTTAATTTTTGTGTTACTTACTTCTTTTATTAGTTTCCCTCTTTAAATCAACAATCAAATAAAAAAAATCATCACAAAAATTAGGATTAGGTTTTATTAATGAAATTAATTTATGAATTAATTAATTAATTAATTTTAACATCTTCTTCTCAAAAATTAAAATAAATTAGAATTTAGGTTTAATTTTATTTTTTTAATTTATTTTCTTTTCATAAAAAACAAAAACAAAACAAAAAGATTTTATTCTTAGGATTTTAGACGTCTTTTCAAATTCACGCGTTTACTTTTACTTTCTCACTTTTTCATATTATTGTAATTGTATATTGGGATGTAATAGATAATTAGTAGGACCTATATCACTTTTATTTATTACCCCCCCCCCCCCCCCCCCCCCAGTTTTGGATATGTACATAATCCCCCTCCCTGAAGCCTTATAATAGCTAGGTTTTTTATTTCTGCACTTTTAATTACTGCAATTATTAACTTCTAGATGTATGACTAATAGGATAGTATGATAAGATTAATAATCAAATGATAGAAAACCTAACACAAAAGACAAAAAAAATAATTGAACATAACACACTTGCACATATACACCTCTGGGGTACTCCCACTTTGGTTACCTTTGGAAAATAAAGCAGTTATGTCCCTCGAAAATAGGGACGCTTTAGCAAAGACCCTTAAATTAAAAGAACATAGTCCCTCGATGACCCTACAATGTTGCCTTTTGGTAAATGATCTAGTCCCTTAAACAAAATTGTTAAAGTGTCTCTATATGTTGCCTTTATGATTGTACGATGAGCCACGAATGTCCCTCATACATCTAAATGACCATGGCTACCTACTCAATAATAATAGGCTAGCCTTGTCTAAAGGAAATGAGGAAAAGAATGACCTTTTGAGTAAAAGTATATATCTGTTAGATGATTGCTCAAAAAAAATTTTCACACTTACACAAAACAAATTTCAAAAACATTTTCAAAAGCTTTATCAACACTCTTGAGGATCGATACAAGAGTTATCATAAAGCAAATCGCCACACTAAGGCCTTTCAAAATACTTTTGAAAACACACTAAGCATAAGGTATTTTCAAAATGAGCTAAGCATCTAAGAGCCCGTAGATTACTACGGATGGAAAGGGTGCTAACACCTTCCCTTTCCATAATCTACCCCCTTACTCAAAAATAATCTCGAAAGGTATTTTTCTGTGCTTTTAACCCTTTCCTTTATTGGATAAAAGAAAAGGCGGTGGTGACTCTTGCTTACCAAACATTTGCAACCACAAAATGGAAAACCAGTATAAAAGTCGGTTTTGCCACCGTATTACAGTTATGACTAGTGCAAGTTGGGAAATGTTGAGCAAATGCATGAAACCTAAATTGAGCAAACTTTAATTTTTGGGCTGATGGGCTATTGTTTCAAGGTCCAAACGTGTTTTGCAGCTTATAATTCACCTCAAGACTTGTTCATACACCGCTTTGGTTTATCATATTTATTTTTTATTTTTTTGTAAGTGTTTGTTGGCAGCAATTTTGGTAAAACAATAACTTGTTAATATTTTGCTAAATGTCTTAACATTTGGAGAAAAACTGTTTTGAATGATGTCAAAGCATATGTCTTGACATATGCCTACTGAACTGATCTCATCCCTAAATCAGTTAAGTCTTTTGTTTCCTGTTTTCATGCGTGGCATAATTCAGGTTTTCTGATCTACAGGCTGCGAAAAATATGGAGAAATATTTTTCAAATTGCATAATTTTATCTTGGTCTGTTTTTATGGAAATATTCAAAAGATTTGAATATTTGTTTTTAAGCCCAAGCCCAAAGCTTCGCATATATAAGGACTTTCTTCCTTATTCAAAGACAAGCAACTTTTGAAGAATAATACTTTCTTTCTGATTAGAAGTCTAGGCTTTTTATTTGTAATACACTCTAAGTATTAGTTTAAATACTTGAGTTGTTATTTGGGTTGTTAATTTTGTATCATTCATAAGATTTTAAGCATTGAATGATTGAAGTGTTTGAAACTTATTAATTTTGGTAAGTTCTTCACTTAAGTGATTGAAGGGATTTGAGGATGGCCTCATACCTAGGTGAGTCTAGGTAGAAGTTTAGCTTGGATAGCGATTAAGTTATTAGATCCTAAACTGGTTGTTTACTGAGGGTATATGAATTGATACTATTTAGTGAACTTGTATCTAGCTTGGTAGCCCCCAAAGTAGGTGTTGTTGTACACTGAATTGGGTGAACAATCTCTTGTGTTTTTACTGCTTTTGATTTTACTGCATCTTACTTTCAAACAGATATTTGTGTCGTGACATCTCATTTGACATCACATATCTGATACCAGAATTTCAATTGGTATCAGAGCATACATCCTTCTCTTTATCTTGATGAGATCCAGGGAAGATACTTTCTGGTACTATGGACAAGGAAGGAGGATTTGTGAATAGACCACCCATTCTGGATGGAAGCAATTATGACTACTGAAAACCATGCATGGTTTCGTTTTTAAAGTCCTTAGACAACAGGGCTTGGAAACCTGTTTTAAAAGGATGGAAAAACCCTGTCAAATTGGGAGAAAATGGAGAACCTACTTTTGAATTAAAAGCTGAAGAATATTGGTTTAAGGAAGAAGATGAAATTTCTCTTGGAAATTCTAAAGCCTTGAATTCTATATTCAATGGAATTGACAAGAACATTTTCAGGTTAGTGAATACTTGTGAAGTTGCTAAGGATGCATGGGGGATTCTTCAATCTACTCCTGAAGGCACATCCGAAGTTAAGATGTCAAGAATTCAGTTACTCACCACAAAATTTGAGAATTTGAGGATGAAAGATGATGAAAGTATAAATGATTTCGATATGAACATCCTTGAAATTGCTAATGCCTCCAGTGCTTTAGGAGAGAAAACACCCAAAGACAAATTGGTGAGAAAGATGCTCAGCTCTCTTCTCAAAAGATTTTATATGAAAGTAATTGCTATAGAAGAAGCCCAAGACATTGACAAAATGAAAGTGGTTGAAATTGTTGGATCCCTTCTAACATTTTAATTAAGCATAAATGAAAGATCTGAGAAGAAAAACAAAAGCATAACCTTTGTATCTAATACTAAAAATGAAGAAGAAGACTGTGATCTAGATACAGATGTAGGAATATCAAATGCTTTAGCTATGCTTGGAAGACAATTTAATATAGTGATAAAAAGAATGGACAGGAACCAAAGATCAAATGTCAAGCACATCCCATCTGACATCTATAAGTCAAATGAGGTGGGAAGAAAAAGGGCTGAAGAAAAATCTTCTCAAGGGAAGAGAATATAATGTCATGAATGTGAAGGCTTTGGTCACATTAGAGCTAAATTTCCTACATATCTAAAGAAACAAAAGAAGAATCTATCTGTTACTTGGTCTGAAGAGGACTCAGAGAGTGATCTTGAAGAATCTTCCAAATATGTTAAAGCATTGACAGACAATTATGTATCTGATGAAGAGTCTAGTGATGGGGAACTAACCTTTGATGAGTAAGCTTCTTCATACAAAGAATTATGTCTCAGAAGTGCAAAAGTGTGTCTTGAAGGGGAGAAAAAGAAATCCATCATAACTCAGCTGAAGGAGGAAAGGGAAGAGCATCTTAAAATTACTTCTGATCTGGAAAGTGAAGTGTCCTCTCTAAATTCTAATCTTGATAGAATGGTCAAATCTCTCAAGATGCTAATAATAGGTTTAACTCATTAGATGAAATTCTCCAAGCAGGAAGAGTGAGAGGAGATAAGAGCGATTTAGGTTTCAATGAGAAAAAGGAACCTAATTCAGAAGAGCCTTTATCTGTTTCCACTCATGCTAAGCCTAAACCAAAGATGTTGAATCAAATGTCCCAACATGTGGGAAAACATCACGGTAATAATGGACATTTTGGTAAACATCATGTGAAGAAAGAACAACATGGCAAACAACCTTCATCTATTTCTACACATGCCAAGCCTAAACCAAAGATGTCAAATCAAATGTCTCAACATCATGATAAGAAAGGACATCTTGGGAAACCTAATGTGAAGAAAGGACATCATGAGAAGAAAAATCTTAATCACACCAGAGAGGATCCCCATCCCTGGAGATATCATCACTGTGGAAGGCTTGGACATATCAGGCCCTTCTGTTTCAAGCTGTATGGGTATCCTAAAAATACTCCTCCCAAAACTGATAAGACTCCCCAAAATAGAAAAAAGGAGAAACAATGGGTTCCCAAGTCCAAAGTTAGCAGTTTCATTGCTCACACCTCTCTCAGAGTATCAACCAAAGATGACTGGTACTTTGACAGTGGTTGTTCTATACACATGACAAGTGTCAAGAATCTGTTGGTGGATGTCAAATCTCATTCAACCAGTTATGTGACTTTTGGTGATGGAGAAAAAGGAGAAACCAAAGGTGTTGGGAAGCTTGACTATTCAGGAGTTCCTAAGCTTGATAATGTGTTACTTGTAAAAGGGTTAATAGCTAACCCGGTAAGTATAAGCCAACTATGTAATCAAGAATTCAAATTTAACTTCTCCAAGAAAGAATGTCTTGGGTGCAATGAAAAGAATACAGTTGTCATGAAAGGAATCAGATCTAAAGACAACTGTTATCTATGGGTTCCTCAAGAGTCAAACCTCTCCTCAACATGTGTTTTAGCCAAAGAGAATGAATTTAAACCATGGCATAAAAAATTGGGGCACTTGCACTGAAAGGTATGAAGAGAATTATATCTGAAGAAGCAGTAAGAGGGATTCCTAAGCTCAAGATATAAGAAGGCAGCGTATGTGGTGACTGTCAAATTGGAAAGCAGACTAAGATGTCACATCAGAAGATTCAACATCTTACTACATCAAAAGTTTTGGAACTTCTTCACATGGAATTGATAGGACCTATGCAGGTTGAATGTCTTGGTGTTAAGAAGTATGCCTATGTTGTTGTAGATGACTTTTCTAGATACACATGGATAAACTTTATTAGAGAAAAGAATCTTTTGAAGTGTTCAAAGATCTTTGTCAAAAACCTCAAAGGGAAAAGGAAAGCCATGTCATAAGAATAAGAAGTGATCATGGAAAGGAATTTGAGAACAACAAATTTGCTGAGTTTTTCTCCTCTGAAGGAATCAGCCATGAATTCTCTTCTCCCATTACTCCTCAACATAATGGGATTGTAGAATGCAAGAATAGGACTCTCCAAGAATCTGCCATAGCCATGATTCATGCTAAGAAGCTACCCTACCATTTTTGGGATGAAGCAATGAATACTGCATGCTATATCCATAATAGAGTCACTCTAAGGAAAATAACTTCAGCTACTTTGTATGAAATATGGAAGGGAAGAAAACCAATTGTTAATTACTTTCATGTTTTTGGAAGTAAATGTTACATCTTAGCTGATCATGAACAAACGAGGAAGATGGATCCCAAGAGTGATGAAGGAATATTCCTGGGCTACTCCACAAACAGCAGAGCATACATAGTTTTTAACTCCAGGACCAAAGTTATGATGGAGTCAATAAATGTTACTATTGATGATAGAGGATGGAATGTTGAAGAAGATGTCTGAGAAGATATTGGAACATCTTTTCCTGATATTTCAGCTGATTCAAACGAAACAAGTATTGATTCTAATCCTCCTCAAGAAGATCCCCAACCTAGTCACCTCAATAAAGGACCTTCAATTAGAACTCAGAAAGATCATCCTAAGGAGCTTATCATAGGAGATCCAAACAAAAGAGTTACTACTAGATCAAGAGAAGGGATTTCAAAATCTTGTTTTATATAAAAAATTGAGCCTAAGAATGTCAAAGAGGCCCTAACTGATGAGTTCTAGATTATTTCTATGCTTGATGATATTTCTCAATTCAGTAGGAATGAAGTTTGGGATCTGGTTCCAAGACCTGAAGGAACAAATGTGATTGGCACTAAATGGGTATACAAGAATAAATCTGATGAAGAAGGGGTGGTCACTAGAAATAAGGCAAGGTTAGTTGCACAAGGATACACTCAAACTGAAGGAGTGAACTTTGATGAAACCCTTGCTCCTGTGACTAAACTTAAATCAATCAGACTACTGTTGGGAGTTGCATGCATTTGAAATTTAAATTGTTTCAAATGGATGTAAAGAGTTCCTTCTTGAATGGATACCTAAATGAAGAAGTTTTTGTTGAACAACCAAAAGGATTTTTTGATCCAAGTTTTCCTAAACATGTCTATAAACTGAAGAAAGCTCTGTATGGATTGAAACAAGCTCCAAGAGCTTGGTATGAGAGACTGACATGATTCCTCATGGAGAATGGATATAGGAAAAGTGGCATAGATAAAACCATCTTTGTCAAAGAAGAAGAAGGGAATATTATGATTGCTAAAATCTATGTTGATGATATTGTATTTGGTGGGATGTCAAATGAGATGGTGGAACATTTTGTCAAGCAAATGCAGTCTGAATTTGAAATGAGTCTTGTTGGTGAATTAACCTATTTTCTTGGTCTACAAGTTAAACAAGTGGAAGGCTCTATATTTTTATCTCAGAGCAAGTATACCAAGAATATAGTGAAGAAGTTTGGGATGGAGAATGCCAGTCACAAAAAAACCCCTGCTCCCACACATTTAAAGCTGACTAAAGATGAAAAAGAAGTAAGTGTATATCAAAGTCTCTACAGAAGCATGATAGGCAGTCTTCTATATCTCACAACTAGCAGACCAGACATTGCCTTTGCTGTAGGGGTGTGTGCAAGATATCAAGCTGGTCCTAAAATTAGCCATGCCAACCATGTGAAGAGGATTCTTAAATATGTGAATGGGATAAGTGACTATGGTATGTTGTACTCTCATGGATCAAATTCTGCCTTAAATGGTTTTTGTGATGCTGATTGGGCAGGAAGTGCTGATGATAGAAATACATCAGGATGATGCTTCTTTCTGGGAAATAATCTCATATCTTGGTTCAACAAGAAGAAAAATTGTGTGTCTCTGTCCACTGCTGAGGCTGAGTACATTGCTGCAGGAAGCAGTTGTTCTCAATTGGTTTGGATGAAACAAATGTTATCAGAATACAATGTCAAACAAGATGTCATGACATTATTCTGTGACAATTTAAGCGCCATAAACATTTCAAAGAATCCCATTCAACACAGTAAGACCAAGCATATTGACATCCGCCATCACTTCATAAGAGAGCTTGTTGAAGAAAAGATTGTTGATTTAGAACATGTAGCCACTTAGTTGCAACGGGATGACATCTTCACAAAAGCTTTGGATGCTGATCAATTTGAAAATTTAAGAGGAAAATTAGGGATATGCTTATATGAGGGTTTGTAGCAATTAAAAGTGTGTGGGAATATCATTAAAGTGATATTGCATTATTTGTGTTTCCAACAAATAAAAGTTAGAAAGAAATAATTACAAGACTGCCTCAATTTGTTTCCCACACGCTAAAAAATTTCTTCTCTCTACTTTCACAAACTCTTCATTCTCCTCCACAGAAAAAGGACCCTTGCCATTCTTCATCACCTTGCTAAAAAATTCTCAAACATGTCTCAACATCACATGTTATCTTCCTCAAAATCTACCAATGAAAATATTTCCCTTGACCAAGTACTAGATGTTACTCCTTTATCAACGATCCCTCCGCTTGAGAAAAAGGTCAAGAAACCTAGATCATCACCAACTAAGAAATCTAAAGATGATAAAGGTAACTCTTCTACTGCTACTGACAATAGAACTGAAGAAGAAATTGTCAATGTTGATAGAAGCATCAGAAGTCTTGTGGATAGAGTATTAAATGAAGGATTTGTGGTGCTTGGGATTTCTACTCCCCTTTCTCGCAAGCCTCCTCCTGTTGAAAAATGAAGTAATCCTAAAATAATGCTGCTGAATCATCCAAGAATGATGCTGCTGATAGAAAACTTTAGAAGCTTGCTACCCCTGCCCTAAAAGAAGTGGAAGAAGAAAATGTTGATCAAGATGTTGACGAAAATGTTGAAGAAAACTCTCCTTATAAATATGATGTTGTTGCCTCTAAGGACGGAGAAGGTCAAAAGGATGACAATATAGTCAATGTTGAAGAGCTGTCTGACAATGAGCTCATCACTAATGTTGTACCTGGTATTTCTAGAAGGCTAAAGTCTAGGAGAGTGAAAGATGAAAGTATCACACCCCTCCCAAGATAATCAAGAAGAAAACCATGTATGGACCCCCAAAAGCAGGAAGTAAAGTGGTCCCTCCTTCTAGCAAGAGAAAAGCTAAACCTGTTACCTCTACTGATGATGATGAGGAAGCTGTAAAAAGGTCCAAGAGTAAGAAGAAAGCTATTCTAGTTGAAGAGACAAACTCTGAGTATGATGTCGAGCAAGATGTCCAGGTCATCTCTCCTATAAAAAAATTTGCAAGTAAGAAACTGTCTGTTAGGGTTCCTGATGCCCCACTTGACAACATCTCCTTTCACTCTGTTGGGAATGCCGAAAAGTGGAAGTATGTGTATCAAAGAAGGATTTCCCTAGAGAGAGAACTAGGAACTTGTGATTTGGAATGTAAGTAAATCATAAAGCTGATCTCCTATGCTGGACTGATGAAAACAATTACCAGGTTTGCAAATTGCTATGAAACTCTTGTTAAGGAGTTTATTGTTAATATACCTGTTGACTGTGCTGACCATAAGAGTAAGGAGTATAGAAAGGTTTTTGTTAGAGGAAAGTGTGTAGAATTTTCTCCTGCCATTATAAACAAATTTCTAGATAGGTCTGAAGATGAATGTTGTGAGCTGGAAGTAACAGAAAATCATGTGTGTAAAGCCATTACTACTAATCAAGTAAGTGGGTGGCAAATGAAAAACAAACTTCATGTCAGCAAACTGAGTGTGAAATATGCAATTTTAAATAGGATTGGAGTTGAAAATTTGGTTCCCACCAATCACACTTCAACCATCTCCATTGGTTTAGTAAAGTTCATTTATGCTATTGGAAACCAGAAACTTTTTGATTATGGAACTTACATATTTGACCAGACTATTAAATATGAAGGAACTTGTGCCATTAAGATGCCAATTGCTTTTCCTTCCCTCCTCTGTGGAATTATCCTAAATCAACATCCTGGAATCCTAAGTGGAAATGATGTAATGTGCAAGAGGGTGTCTGCATTAACCCTCAATTTTAAGCTCTTTTTAGGAAAACATGTCCCATACATTGTTTTAACATCTGCACCTACTGAAAAAAGACCTCCACCAAGGATGAAATGATCAATGAATTAAGGGAGGCCTACAAGGAATTAGATGACGTGATCAGAGTGAGCTCATCTAGGAAGATAATTTTTGAAAAAATGATCAAGGACCTGCAAAAGAACAACAACCTTGATGATACAGTGAGCTCTGAAGGTGAAGACTCCAGTGTGGAGAGAAGTTCTGGTTCAACCAAGTCAAATGGTCCTGATGACAGTTAGACTACTTGATTTGTCTCTAAACTCTTTGTTTCTTTTTTGGCACTTGCATGTGCTTGACATTTGAGATATATGGTATGTGCCCTAATATTGATATTATTCTGAATGCATCCTTTCTTTGGCATATTATGACTAAAAAGGGGGAGAGAAAGTGAGTGACTTGCTAACCACTGACCACTGGCTGACCATTGACCATTGATTAAGGGGGAGCTCAATACTTGAGGGGGAGCCTCATGTCTCAGAAGATGTTTTGACATCTTCCTTTGCTAACATCTAACTGCTAACTGAATATATGTTTTGATTGCCTTGCTTATGCTGATGCCCTGATAATGTTGTGATAATTGTGCTGCTGCTCTGGTAATATGCTCTAATAATGTTTTAGCCAAAATTTTCCAAAGGGGGAGTTTGTAAGTGTTTGTTGGCATCAATTTTGGTAAAACAATGACTTGTTAATATTTTTCTAAATGTCTTAACATTTGGAGCAAAACTGTTTTAAATGATGTCAAAGCAGGTGTCTTGACATCTACCTACTGAATTGATATCAGCCCTAAATCAGTTAAGTATTTTGTTTCCTGTTTTCATGCATGGCATAATTCATGTTTTGTGATCTGCAGGCTGCAAAAAATATGGAGGAATATTTTTAAAATTGCATAATTTTATCTTAGCCTGTTTTTATGGAAATATTCAAAAGATTTTAATATTTGTTTTTAAGCCCAAGCCCAAAGCTTCGCATATATAAGGACTTTCTTCCTTATTCAAAGACAAGCAACTTTTAAAGAAGAATACTTTCTTTCTGATTAGAAGTCTAGGCTTTTTATTTGTAATACACTCTAAGTACTAATTTAAATACTTGTGTTGTTATTTGGGTTGTTAATTATGTATCATTCATAAGCTTTTAAGAATTGAATGATTGAAGTGTTTCAAACTTATTAATTTTGTTAAGTTCTTCACTGTAAGTTATTGAAGGGATTTGAGGATGGCCTCATACCTAGGTGAGTCTTAGGTAGAAGTTTATCTTGGGTAGTGATTAAGTCATTAGATCGCAAACTGGTTGTTTACTGAGGGTCTATAAATTGATACTATTTAGTGAACTTGTCCCTGGCTTGGTTGCCCCCAGAGTAGGTGTTGTTGTACATTGAACTGGGTGAACAATCACTTGTGTTTTTACTACTTTTGATTTTACTGCATCTTACTTGCAAACAGATATTTGTGTCGTGACATCTCATTTGACATCACATATCTGATACCAGAATTTCATTTATTATTTTAAAGTCAAAATAAAATAAAATAAAATAAGGCTTCCTTAAAAGGTCCAAGCCCATGTTTTATTTGATCTAAATTGAAACCTTATGCAAAAAGCAACTTTCAAAAATCTTAAAATTACTCAAAACTAGGGCAACCTTAGAACCCTAGTTGCAACCAACTTCAAGGAATTCTAACCATTCCATTCACTTCCAGGAGAATTACAGAGTAAGAATGGATTAAACCTAATGATCCAAAGCTCATGAAACACCACCACATACATCTACGATCTCATATTTTTTGCAAATTCATATTTTTATTTTAGTTTTGTTTTAAGGCATACTAACGCTATTAATGTGTTTCTAAGATATATTTATACAAGATTAGATCATCGTAGGATCCCCATGCAATCGAAACCATGAATTGCCATGTTTAGTGCGATCCATGTTGTTTTCGTTGTAGCTCCTAAACCAGCGCGATTCAGCCCAAACCAATCGTTCCATTAACTTTGCAGGACTTGATTTAGGGGGGTGGGGTCCCTCTGGATTTCTAATAGTTGTTATTTTTTGCTGGAACAAAAAAGACTCACCGGAGAAGACGACTGAAGTTAGGGCTCCGACGCCTCTCCGGTCATACAATGTTTGTTGATGTTATGTTTATTTTGATTCGCTGATAACATTCGATGTATTACCACACCAGTGGTTGAAACACGCACGCTAAGTCATTATTGTCCCAGGGCACGGGTTCGATCCCTGCTTTTGGCATTTTGAGATTTTTTTCTTCATATTTTCATGTTTTGCAGGTATAACATACTAAGCGCATTAGCTTCCATTCCTTGACACAAGAACGCACCTAACCTAGTGGTGAACACACTAAATGAAAAGTTGAGGGCATGGGTTCAATACCCACCCCTGGCCTTTTGGTGGTTTTCCTCTATTATTCTCTATTTTTCTTACTCTTTTTCCCTTAAAACAAACCCTAAATTATTTCAACCACAAACCTTTTTTTCTTAACAAACCAAATTATTTTTCAAAACCTTTTCCATAAAACCTAAACAAATTAGGTTTTTAGGTTTTAATTTAATTAATCAACTTTGTTTTTTAATTGAAATTAATTAGACTTTTTAGGTTTATTTAATCGTCAAAAACTTTTTCATCAAAATCACTGAAAAAACATTGTTTGTTTTTATTCTTACATTCTTTTTTTCGCGTAGTTTATTCTTCTCGCATTTTAATCATTATTGTTATTGTTTCATGGTTTGTAATAGTAATTAGGGTTTAGATTTCCTCTTTTTTATTAATGTAACTGCCCAGAATCATTGTAATAGTCTAGGGTTTAGTTTCTGCTTTTACTTTCTGCACATTTACTGCTTTTCTATTTTACTATGTTACTGTTAGTAAATAGGATTGCATGAAAAGACTAAAAACAATCGATAGATAACCCTAATCTCAAAGATAAACAATAATTGAACACAAATCACCTCGCACACTTTCACTTCATCAAAAGTCAAAAGTTGCTAAATTAGGGTTTTCTTTAGGAGAAGTCAGCTAAACTTTGACCAAGCATAACTCTCACATGCTTCATTAGAAGATTCTCAACCAAAGCTCATTTTTAGGGAATTTCAATGTTACACAACTTTGAATCTCTAAGTTCAAGGAAAAAAATGCTTCATTTGAGAGATATGAGCAAAAACATTACAGGTCATTTTAAAAGACAACAAAAAGATACTTTTTGTCAAAACAATTTACATCAAGATAAAGTCTTCAAATGGAAAAATGATCAACATGAGAGTTGTAGGGGACATCTTGGGCTTTCCAAAAATTGATCACCTTAATATGACAAAAATTGAGCAAGTTATGAGTTACCATCTTGGGTAATTTTGTGAAATTGCATGAAACCTCAATTGAACAATTTTGGGCTTTTGGACTTAGGGGCCTAATTTTTGAAGTTCAAACGTGCACATGACATGTTAGGGGACCCCCCAAAACTATTCATATATTTTTTATGATTTTTATTTCTTTTATTTGAATTTTTATTCATTTAAATGCAAATTAAATCAAATAAATAGTAAGTGGAGGTATGAAACTTAGAAGGCTTTTGTTTCAAATATTTTGGAGGCCCAAGGACATGTTGTAAATCGTGTGAATTCTATGGTAGAGAAAATATTCATGGTTGGAAAGATTTAAACTTATTTTTCAAAGAAAATAAAATATATAATTACAAGAGGTCCAAGCCCAATCTTCTTGACCTAATCTCTTCCTATATATATGCTCATTATCTTCAGACCAAAGACACGAAAAAAACCCTGCAAGAACACTCTCAAAAAATCTCAAAATTTCTCAAACAAGGGCAAACTTGAAATCTCTCATACAACCACTTTCAAAGAAAAAAACCCACTTAAATCAATCCCTGAGACATTACAGAGTAAGTTGGGATCATTCTTGATGATCAAAAGTGCCTGAAACATGCACTACATGCATTACCGATTTAACGATTTTTTTCAAATTCGTATTTTATTTTTTATCGTGTTTTGATTGAAACTAACCATGCTAATGTGTTCCTGAGATGTAATAGAACAGGTCTGAGCCCTCGCATGAATCCCATGATGCCAAAATCGTGCATCATCATGTTTGAACTATTTTATGTTATGTTGTTCATATCTCTCTTTATAGGACGATTCATCCAAAACTAAGGGCACCAATGAGTTCGCAAACCTCAAATTACGGGGGTAGGGTTCTATTTGATCACTAACACGCTTTGTTTTGTAGGTTTGGAAAACATACTCACCGAAGAAGATGACCAGATCTAGGGCTCCAACGCCTCTCTGGTCCAACTATTTTGTTTATTTTATATTTAATGATTCCAGTTATACAACCGGATGTAACAGTCACCCCAGTGGAAAAGACGTGCGCTAAGGCATTGATCTATAAGGGTGTCAGCTCAATCCATGCCTTTTGCATAGTTTATGTTATTTTCACAATTTATGTAGGTTTACAATATAATGTGTAACGCCTATTCCTCAGACATAAACCAACACCTGGTGCAGTGGCAAGTAAGGCCTTGAGAAGGCTCGGGAGCGTGGGTTCAACAACCACCCCTAGCAAATTATTTTTCTTCATATTTTTTAACTAACCTATTTTATTTCTTTTAATTACTAACCCTAATTTTTTTAACAACCCTAATTATTTTCTTAATCAACCATTAACCTAATTTAATTCTTTTTTTAAAAAAAACCTAACAATTAAAAAACCCTAATTATTTAGTTTTTTTAATAAATTAATTTTGACTTTTTATTTATTTATTATTTAATTAGGTTAATTATTATTTTCTTAAATGGTAAAATTAATTAGACTTAGGTTTTTTAATTAACATCGAATTAATTTCATAAAAATCACATTCAAACATTTCTAAACATTTTTTTTAATTTTAAATTCTTAGAGAAATTGTATAGGTCATGCAACTTTCTCTTCTAATAGTTTAGCTTTATCTTTCTGTATTTTTTCTATTATGTAATTGCTTACAAGATGTAATAGTCTAGGGCTTAATTTCCGCACTTTATTTTCCGCATCTTTATGTAATTTCCCCAAAGCCCTATAATAGCTTAGGATTTACTTTTCGCACCTTTACTTTTCTATATATTATACTGCTAGTAATTAGGCATGTATGGCAAGATAAAAATATTTGTTAGCAAACCCTAATATAAAATAAATAACTGAACTAAACTCACTATTCACACTCTCACCTCTAGGGTAACCTCTCTTCATTGACTTCAGAATAAATGGTCATGTCCCTCGAAAATAGGGATACTTTAGCAAAGCCCATTCGAATGAAGATCATAGTCCCTCGATGAACCTTTGATGTTGCCTTAAATAACCATTCGACGACCCTTCGCTTGTCCCTTCACATCCAATAGATAAGGCTACCTGCCAACTAATGTTATGGATAGCAGAATCTCTAAAGGAGAAGGAAAAGAATAAGAATGACCTTTAGTGGGTAAGGAAATCTTAATCGCTTTCTCACAATCTTGTCAAAAAAACACATTTTTTACACATCACGCTTTCAAACAAATATTTTCAAACACTGTACGCATTCTTGAGGAATGATATAAGAATCATTACAAAGTTAGCCTTACATTGGCTTTTCAGAATATTTTCAAACAAATCACACACACACACAAAGTAAGGTATTCAAAAGTGAGCTAGCTATTAAGAGCCCATGGATAACTACGGATGAAAAGGGTGCTAACACCTTCCCTTTTCATTACTTACCCCCTGAAGTTAAAATCTATCAAGGTCTTTCTTGTTCTTTTCACCCTTTCCTTATTAGATAAAAGAAAACTCGGTGGCGACTCTTGCTATCCGCACATTTAAATAAAACCAAAAAAGTCAGTTCTCCCACCGTATTACAATATGGAAAAGGGTTTGGTCCAACCCCCACACTTTGTAAGGAGTTCGCAATGGCTATTGCTGATACTTCACTACCTTCTTGTTTGCTTCCGGTGATCCGCTCCCCTTAGCTAAAGCATTTCTCTTCTTTTTTTACTTCATCTCACTCCTGCTTGTTTTCTTCGGGTGATCCGCTCCCCTTAGCTAAAGTATTTCTCTTGTTTCCCCCATCCCTTTGAGCCCGTATGTGATACTCATATTTGTGTGCTTTTGCCAAAGCACTTGTTTGCTCATTTGTTTGATATACCATGCTCCCCTAGGATTGCCCGTGTAAGTTAGTCTTTTAAGCTAGACATTAGGATATGTATCCATGCATGTTAACATAGGGTAGAGTTTTCCCTTTTCATCCTCAACCTTGGGATCAATCATTGTATGATAACATTAGGGATAGAACTAGATAGTCTCCCTTAGATGTTTTTTTTTCTTTTTTCTTTTGCATCCTTGCATTTAAGACTAAAATACTTTTCTTGGAAAATGCATAAAACATCTAACAACTTTCAAATCCTTCTTTAAGGTAAAAAATATCAACCAATACAAACTTTTTCCGCCTTCGGGCCTTTCTTCGGAACTTGAAAAGGGTGTGTTATTTTTCTACTCTACGCAATACGACGCGTGATTCCCTAAAGATCGGGTTGCACCATGTCAATTTTCTAGGAGTCACAAACGTAAAATTATCCTCCTTCGGTCACTTTTTCTTTTGAAAGCACTTGTGTAATATAGTGGGAGAACTGACGTTTTTTGGTTTTATCTAAAATGTGCGGATAGCTAGAGTCACCTCCAACTTTTCTTTTATCCAATAAGGAAAGGGTGAAAAGAACAGGAAAGACCTTAAAGATTTTGAGTTTGGGCGTAATTCATGAAAAGAGAACGTGTTAGCACTATTGTGATGCAGTGGGAGAACTGACTTGAGGTTTTGCGTTTGTGTTCGCAAATGATGCGGTTTAGCAAGAGTCGCCACCGACTTTTATTTTATCCAAAAGGAAAGGTAAAAAAGCACAGGAAAGACCTTTCAGATTGTTTTTGGGTTCGGGGGGTAGATTATGAAAAGGGAAGGTACTAGCACCCTTTTCATCCATGGTTTTCCATGGGCTCTTAGTTACTTGTTTAGATCACTTGATTTGCTTTTGCAATTGTTTGAAATGGTGCTTTGTATGGTTTTGAAAGTATTTTGAAAAGAGGCCATCGTTTAGGAAACCTTTGTAATGATTCTCGTTCGTAAGAATGTATACAAAGATGTTTGTCTTTTGAAAAATGTTTCAATGTTTTGAAAGTTGTTTGAAAATGTTTTGAAATGTGTTGTGTGTTTGAAAATAGCGAGGATTGTTTGCAAGTGATCAAGTAACTAGAAGAATCTATCTATTCAAAAGTCTTTCCTATACATTTTTATTCCTTTGACATTGTTGATTTACCATTGATTTGGTAAACAAACCTATCTTTGGATGTTAAACGAGACGGGCGTGGATCATCGTATGACCATGATAGCAATGGTTCCAAGTATCTTAGCAAGTTTGAGGGACCAAGATCATTTGTTTAGGCAACATTTTGATAGCGTCATCGAGGGACTATGATCTTTTGTTTTGTTTTGTTTTGCCAAGATACTTTGCATGCATACCATGGACATTTAAATTAGGCAACCAAGTGGGTGAAACCCTAGGGGTGCTTGTGTGCAATGTGTTGTCATTTTACATGCATTTGTTTGTCTTGTATTAGGTCATGTCTATTTGTTTGATTTTGTCTTATCATACAAACCCTAATTTTACTAACATGTATATAATGCGATAAATTGCGTAAAGCAAATCTAAACTATTACAACAATTATTATGGGAGGGGGGATACAAGTTTTTGACTGGGGATATTTGCACAAAATAAAACCCTAATTCACTATTACAACCCAATTGAATTTATTGTACAATAAATAAATAAACAATTATTTAAATATGCAATAATATGTATGGATGCAAAATGTCTTTGTAATTGTTTTATGTATGAGAAAAATAAATTATTTAAGTCCTAAAAATAAGAAAAAAAAATAATGTTATTATTTTTGAAAGGGGAAACCCTTATTTTTTTATTTAAAAGAAAATATGTTTTATATCATTTATTTTATTCATTTCTTGTTTAAGAAAAATAATAATAATATTATGTACAAATATTAAAAAAAATTAAATATGTATGAAAAATAAATATTTAATGTGTATAAAATATGAAATAAAATATTTAAGTATTTTTTATTATTTACAAGTTTATTTAAGAAAATAAAGTATATTATTACTAATAAACTATTTTTTATGCCAAAAATAAAAAAATAAAATAAAATAAAATGCAAAAGATAAAGAAAATATTTTTCAAGATTTTTTCATGTTCAGAAAAATAAATAAATATAAAAATGAAAAAGAAAATATGAAAAATATAAAAAATAAACAAAGGGGGTGCAGATAGGAAACAAAATGGTGTGAAAAGCAACAGGCCCAAGGCGCCAGGCCCAACCAGCCTTCGTCCCTGACCTCCAGCCAACATCAAACGCGCGTTTTGCCTTCAATCCTATATCTTACTTTAGCTTGCATAAAATCAAAAACTCATAACATAAAAAGTGTAGCTTGTAAACTCACGATTCCAATATAAAGTTTGTGACCTAACACTCAAAGATCAAGGAGAATTTTATCACCCCTAATTTCTGACCTAAAATTTTCATGAACTTCAAGCTTCAAATTCTCACTACTCAGTTAATATAAATGAAAACTATGCATATGTACAGCTTAAGCAAGTTAAGGACTACATTTTTGCTTCATAAATCAAAGCTTAAGGATGCCTAAATAAGGAGATAGTACTTTGAAAAATACCTTGTTCAGTTGAGTTTGGATATGGCAATGTGGGGACTTTGAGTGAGGCCTGAAGATCGGGTGAGCTTCCTTGAAGTTCCCTCAAGCTATCCCAATGCTCAGCTTGCCTTGAGGATGCTTGAAACTTCCTTTAGAAGTCAACCTGCAACCTTCAAAAATGAAAATGGTGAAGCTTGAAACAGGGGTTACAGTTGCAAGACAAGGGCCTGGACAACTTAGGTAGGATGTATGTAAAGTGTTTCAAGTGTTGAATCAAGAAACGCACGAGCCAATATTGAAATGGCTTTGATTTTGCAGAGGCTTCCCTGTTTTGGGAAGAAATGTTTTTTTTGTGTTTGAGAGTGTTTGGGATGTTAACAATTCGTGCTTAGGCTTGTTACAAGTTTTTGAAGATGGTTCAAATGAAGCCAAGCCTTGCCTTTATCAGATGGACAAGTTATCTTGACTTTTGCAAATTTGCTTTCTTTTGAAGAAAGTTTGAGGTGACTATGCCAAAGGCCTGTACAGGCTAGCTTGTGGACTGCAAAGGGTTGGTATACTTTGCCTGATGTTTTTGGATCTTGCTTGCAACAAAAGATCAGGTCCATGGCTCAAGAAATGTAAAGTTGCAAAAAGGCTTGCTTTATCAAAGTAGTATTGTGAACTTTATGCCATTTTTGGATTAATTCATTATGCAATGCTTCAAAATTCAAAACAAATCCAATATCCAATGAGTTTGCATTTAATTATGGAGTGTAGAAGTGATTATGACTTGTAATGCAAGGTACAAGCATGCTTGAAACTGATTTGCAACTTGTAACATTGTAAACATGGCTTGAACAAAAGTGATAAATTGCCATTTTATCTTCTTCGATTCTCCATAACCATAAATGATCTTGGAGATTTCTTTGACATTTTGGAAAGCTTGTAAAATTATCTACAATCCATATTTGAAATGCATTTTTATATTCCTCTTGGAACTAGGTGAAAAATGTTCATGAAGTCAGGTAAAAAACCTGCCTAAATTAAGGCAAATTTTCACTAAGTTAAAAAGTTTCCGGACACCTATTCACAAAATAATAACTTGAGATCCAAGCATCTTTTGGGAAAAATTTGTGAATCAAAGTTATATATTTCATGGAGGACTACAACTTTCATTTTGGAAGTTTTCTTTGAATCCAAATGCATCATGGTGAAAAAGTTGTGGAAATTTGGGAAAAATAAGAAAATTTCGATACTTAGAAATTTTCTAAGTTATGAAAAAGTTTCAAATTAAAACCCTAATTTGAAAAATTGATTTTCTTGATCAAAAATTTTCATATATTGACATATCTTGATGAATTATGACCCTTGGCACTTGATTTTGACTAAAAAGTCAAAGTTTGACTTTTCAGTGCATAGTTGACTTTTGATGAGTTGACTGCAAATATCATCTGTCAATCCTATGAATTTGTGATCTTTTGAACTATGTGATTAGGTCAAGATGATGCTATTGAGTCCTTGAAATCATGCTTGAACCCAATTGGTCATTGGCTAGGTTAAAAATCAGAAATTGCCCTTTCTTAGTCAAAACCCTAATTTTGACCATTTTTCCCTTTTGATGATCTGATCAAATTTCTTGAGGAGTTATGATCCAAACTTGATCAAATAGTCCATAGGAGCCTAGAATGTTGTTGTGGATCAAAAATTATGAAGTTTGACTGTAAATTTGCCATGGTTGACTTTTTCCCCAATATAGTTGATTTCTAGGTCAAATGTCCAATTGACTGGGCAAAAATGTGATTCAAGGCTTGAAACTTGGTATGAGCAATCTCAGGGGTCCAAGATGGTGTATGAAAGTCACATGAAGCATTGATGGTCCAAAATTCCTTGTGCAAACTCAAACCCTAATTTCAGGTCATCAGTGCAAGAAGAGGTCTTGAGCTGAGCAAACCCTAATCCTGTCTTGAGTCCAAGAGGTCTTGTGAGGAAAATCTTGATAATATGAGATGGAAAATTTTGCGGTACAACAACTTCCCCTGTTCAATCTTCTTGAACCTGAAGAGTTAGATTGGCGAGTTTTGCCATTCGTGACTCGGAGGTAAAAGATGATTGGACACTAGAGTGCCCGTAAATTTGCACTCGTCAAAGTGTAGTTGAGGAAATGGGCTTAAAGATGCCATTTGGAGATAAGATAGAATCTTGTTGGAGATGGGCTTAAAGATGCCATCCAAGGATGTTTGTTGAATTGTATGTTGTAAGTCAGAAGAATAAGTATCAGAATGGTATCCGTGTCTGGAACGTATCTGTACTGTATTTGGGGACTGAATCTGAATGAGCAAAGGAATAACATCCGTATCTGGAGCGTCTCTGAACTGGGGAGAATCAGAATAAGTGACAGAATGACAACCATATCTAGAGCATATCCGTACTGGATCTGAAGTCTGAATCTGAATGAGTGACATAATGGCTTCCGTGTCTGGAGCGTATCCGTATTGTATCTGAGATCTGAGTCTGAATGAGAAATAGAATGGCTTCCGTGTCTGGAGCGTATCTAATCTGGAATCTGAAAAAGTGACAGAATGACTTCCGTGTCTGGAGTGTATTTGAACTGTATCTGATAGTTGAAATCTGAATAAGTATCAGGATGGCATCTGTATTTGGAGCGTATCTGAACTGTATCGGAATTCTGAATAAGTGACAGAATGGCAACCGCGTCTAGAGTGTATCTGTACTGTATCATGATTGTATACTGTTAATGGTAGCTTGTTAATCTTATCCTGAAAAGGGTAAAATGTTAGCTGAAACACAAAGTTATGTTGCATGAAATGTATGATGCAATATATGTGTTTTATCAATGTTTATGATATATGGATGTAATGTATGCGCATGTAAGCTGATTTGCTGTATTGCTGAGGAAAATAAATCCTTGATAGTTGGGGATAATAAAACCCTTGACTGCTGTCGGGGAAAATAAATCCTTGACTGGTGTGGATGAGAAATCCTTGGTGATTGTTGGGTAAAAGAAATCCTTAACAACTTCTGTGGGCATGTAGGGATCCTTCATGTCTTGAAGTTGGAGTATTGACAAAAAATTCTGTTGTGAGAGTAATGCCAAACTGCTTGAGAAATCTGCTTGGGAAGTCCAGAGAATTTTGACGACTTCTGCTGGGGGTAACACAATGGGAGTCCTTACTCGGCTGGGGAAATAGGGAGAAACTCTGATGATTTCTGCGGGGAATTAAGAATGAGAATCTTCATTCTGTCGGGGAGTAATGAAAACTTTGTCGACTTCATTGGGGAATTAAGAATGAGAATCTTCATTCTGTTTAGGAGTAAAAACTCTACGGGGAAGAAGGTTTACTGTTGGAGAATAAGTTCAGGAGTTTTCGGTCGTCTGCCACTCTATTGGGAAGTTATCCTAGGTTGGGGAGAGACAAAAGTTAACTGTCATCCGGTTGATTTCCGGGCTTCAAGATAACTTGCTGGGGAATTTGGAGACACTGAATGGTTTCTGCTGGGGATTGATAGTAAGAAGTTTTGACTCGACTGGGGATGAAGGTTTCAGCTCCGCTGGGGATCTGTAACTCAAGGCTTTGGCTCCGCTGGGGATTGGGAGTTTGAATTTTTAATTCTGATGGTGGATTAAGGGTCTGAAATTTAGCTCCGCTGGGGATATGTATTTCAAGGTTTTAGCTCTGATGGGGATCTAAATGATGTACTATAGGGATTGCTCATGGAATAGCCTAAAGACGTTTTCCCATCCTTTTCGTCTGTCAGTAATTGTCCTTTTCCATCCTTCTTATTTGTAAACATTAGTTATGTTCAAATGCATATGTTAATTAATGAATCATTGGACGTTTTTGCAAATAAAAACACAAGTGTAAAAGAAAAAGGCAAATAGTTTTCTGTACTTTGAAAGAGATATCTTTGTGATTACTTTGAATAAGTGTTTTTGTACAAAGGAGACAGACATCCCAGTAAGAGAATGGTGTCATAAAAGTAAGAAAAATTTATACAAAGAAAGATAGCTATGTGTGTAAAGATCCCATGGGGTTCCCATTCCGCTATAGCCTTCGTATCTGCGAATATCTTATCCATTCGTCGCTTCGTCCGAAGAAGATTGAATTGATCAAAAGCTCAGAGTTGTCAGTGAAGAGATTGTCCTTAAAGTGATCCGACGAGACATAGTCATACACTTTAACTCCCTAACTTTTGCCTGTACCGCCCTTTTGGGTTTTCAGCCCATCGGGAAACCCTTTTTTGCCCAAGTCGCCCTTTCGGGTTTTCAACTTGCCGGGTGTGCAGATTTTTTTCATTTATCCCTAATTTTTTCTTGAACCGCCCTTTCGGGTTTTCGATTCACCGGGATGCCCCTTTTTTTCCTAGGTGTGTCAACCTAGCGGGTCATTTACGCGTAGTATCTTTTGACTATGTCTGCGTTCGCAGGGTGCGGCAGGTCATCACCGTCCATGGTGGTTAAGATCATTGCCCCACCAGAAAAGATTTTCTTGATTACAGATGCTCCTTCATAAGTAGGAGTCCATTTGCCCCTGGGATCACTTTGTGGCAAGATGATGCGCCTGATTACCAGATCCCCGACTTGATATACCTGGCGTCTGACTTTCTTGTTGAAAGCCTTGATCATCCGTTTTTGATACGTCTGACCGTGGAAAACATCAGTAAGTCTCTTCTCGTCAATTAAGTTCAACTTATCAAACTGGGTATGAATCCAGTCGTCTTCACTCAAACCCGTATCCTTCATGATTCTCAAGGAGGGAATCTGAACCTCGATAGGTAAAATAACATCCATTCCATATACCAAGGAATAGGGTGTTCCCCTAGTTGATGTGCGTGCCGTGGTACGGTACCCGTGGAGAGCAAACAGTAACATCTCATGCCAGTCCTTGTATGTGACTATCATCTTTTATATGATCTTCTTGTTATTTTTGTTAGAAGCTTCAACTGCACCATTCATCTTTGGCCGATAGGGAGATGAATTATGGTGTTGAATCTTGAACTGCTCGCAGAAGGCAATGATCATAGTATTGTTAAGGTTTGTACTATTATCAGTGATAATCCTTTCGGGGATACCGTACCAGCAAATAAGGTTCTTCTTGATGAAGCGAGCAACAACATTCTTAGTAACGGATGCGAAGGAAACTGCTTCGACCCACTTGGTGAAGTAGTCAATGGCCACCAGAATGAAGCGGTGTCCATTGGATGTTGTAGGATTGATCTCTCCAATCATGTTGATTCCCCACATAGCGAATGGCCACGGAGCTGTTAGGACATTTAGAGGAACTGGAGGCACGTGAACCTTGTCCGCATAGATTTGATATTTGTGACAAGTCTGGGAGTGTTGATAGCAGTCAGCTTCCATGGTAGACCAGTAATAGCCTGCCCGTAGAATCTTCTTAGCCATCGTATGCCCGCTAGAGTGAGTGCCAAATGTACCTTCATGCAATTCAGTCATGATCTTTTCAGCTTGAGCTTTGTCCACACAACGGAGCAGAATAGAATTATGACTGCGCTTGTACAGGATGTCATTACTTAGGAAGAACTTAGCTGAGAATCTCCTTAAGAACTTTTTGTCGTTGACTGAAGCTCCTTCAGGGTATTCTTGTGCCTTGAGATACCTTTTGACTTCATGAAACCACGGCTGGTCCACTACTTCTTCGGTATTAATCTCGTGACAATGTGCAGGTTCGACCATCCATTCAATGGAGATTTGGGGAGCCTCATTGTCCCAATCAAGTTTAAACATGGATGACATTGTAGATAGAGCATCTTCTAGCTGATTTTCTTCTCGCGGGAAGTGCTCAAAGGTAATCTGCTCGAAATGTGGTAACAATATCAAGACATGTTCTTTGTAAGGGATGAGGTTCGGATGTTTAGTATCCTACTCTCCTTTGATATGACTGTTGACCAAAGCTGAGTCCCCAAACACAATCAAAGATTTGATTCCCAAGTCTATGGCAGCCTTGAGTCCAAAGATGCAAGCTTCATACTCTGCCATGTTGTTCGTACAGTTGAAGTAAAGCCTGGCGGTGGAAGGAGTATGGAAACCTTCTGGGGAAATGAGTATCGCGCCAATACCGTTTCCAAGTGCATTGGAGGCCCCACCAAAGTACAGGGTCCATCGGGATCCTTGTTCAAGTCCGTCATATGGTCTGAAATCTTCAATGTTGTCCAATATCATGATGTCTTCGTCAGGGAAGTCGTACCTCATGGATTGGTAATCTTCGACAGCTTGATGAGCTAGATGGTCAGCTAGCACACTCCCCTTTATAGCTTTTTGGGTCGTGTATTATATGTCGTATTCTGTTAGGATCATCTTCCATCTAGCTATTCTTCCAGATAGAGCAGGCTTCTCAAAGATGTACTTGATCGGATCCATCTTAGATATCAGCAAAGTGGTATGAGTCAACCTATACTGCCTTAGCCGGCGAGCAGCCCATACCAAAGTGCAACAAGTTTTCTCGAGCAGTGAATATCTTGTTTCACAGTCGGTAAACTTTTTGCTAAGGTAATAAATGGCATGCTCTTCTCGGCCAGACTCATCATGTTGGCCCAGTAAGCACCCCATTGAATTCTCTAGGACGGTCAGATACATGATTAGCAGTCTTCCTTCGACGGGTGGCATCAAGATAAAAGGTTCTAGAAAATACTCCTTGATTTTATCGAAAGCAATTTGACAGTCATCATTCCGTTTAACTACGTGATCTTTCTTCAACAACTTGAAGATTGGTTCACAGGTAGATGTTAGGTGAGAAATGAACCTTGCAATGTAGTTTAGGCGTCCCAAGAAACCTCTGACCTCCTTCTCAGTGCGAGGAGCGGGCATTTCTCGTATATCTTTGACTTTGGCAGGATCAACCCCGATGCCTTTGTTGCTGACAATGAAACCTAAGAGCTTACTGGATCAGACTCCGAATGTACACTTGTTTGGGTTCAATCTGAACTTGTACTCCTTCAACCTGACAAACAGCTTTTTCAAGTGATCAAGGTGTTCTTCTTCAGTTTGTGATCGGGCTATCATGTCATCTACGTAGACCTCTATCTCATGATGTATCATATCATGAAACAAAGCTACCATGGCGCATTGATAGGTTTCCCCGACATTCTTCAGTCCGAATGGAATCACTTTGTAGCAGAATGTACCCCACTGTGTAACAAAAGTAGTTTTCTCCATGTCCTCAGGTGCCATTTTGATCTGGTTGTAGCCTGAGAATCCGTCCATGAAAGAAAATACTTTATGCTGAGTTGTGTTGTCAACCAAGATGTCGATGTGCGGAAGTGGAAAGTCATCTTTAGGGCTGACCCTGTTTAAATCTCTATAATCCACGCACATTATGACTTTGCCGTCCTTTTTAGGCACGTGGACAATGTTAGCAACCCATTGTGGATAGGAAGTAACAACAAGAAATCCAGCATTGAATTGCTTCATAACTTCTGCTTTGATCTTTTCTGACATGTCAGGTCTCATGCGGTGGACCATTTGTTTCACTGGTGGACAGTCTTCTCTTGTGGGGATACGGTGTACCATAATGTCTGTATCGAGTCCTGACATGTCTTCATATGACTAGGCGAAGATCTCAACATAATCATGCAATAGTTGAATTAGGCGCTCCTTGATACTCGGCTCTAGATTGGCACCTATTTTGATTTCCTTTTTGTCATCCTCAGTTCCCAAGTTGATTGTATCCAACTGCTCTTCATGAGGCTGAATTGCTCTTTCCTCTGGTTGTAGAAGTCTGGCCAATTCCCCTGGCACCTCACAATCTTCCTCACCTTCGTATTCGGCTTGGTTGATCATATCTTCAGAGTCACTGAAGGCTATAGCAATATCGTTACCCATGGGTTATGGAATGGAAGGGTACCTGCATTTGTAAGCGTGGGTGTGTGTAAGGGCATAGCCATCTTAAAACAACAAAATGTAAAAGGAAGACAATGAGCACAAAAGATTTATATATGAAAAGCGTCCATGATTCATTAAAATGACATATGAAAATGAAATAAGAACCCTTACAAATGGACCTATGTGCCTCGGGTAAGACACAAGGTTGAAAAAGTATGAATTATTTGTGAATTATTACAGTCCAACAGAAATGGAAAAGATAAATTACTGCGGTATGAAAGTAATCGGAACAAAGTCTTTTGCTTCCTAGTTGCGCGGTTCCCCACCAATAGTAGGAAAAATCCAGTCTTCCAGGCTGCCCTCTTCTTTACTGTCCTCTAGTGCATTAACCCCTCGGTGGCTGATCTTCACAGGTGGCCCTTCGGCACGGGAGCGGCACACGGCCTTCTGACCAGTCGAAGTAAATCCCAAGCCGAATTTGTATGATTTGAAAGGAAAGTCTGGAAGCTTCCCCCAGATTGTCCTTTCTCCTTCTTCCACAACTGCCCTAGCATCCTTGAGAGACGATATCCGAGGCGGAGGTCTGGTAATCATGGGTACAGAGGACACTGTCTTGGTCACCGCTATCTCCTGAGCTACCTCCTCAAAATGCTGGAAAGGAGTTTCGATGAATTCGCCATCCAATTCTACATAATGGAAAGAATTTAGATGATTGATCATGTATTCCTCTTTGCCATGAACAATTATGATTTTCCCCTGGACAGGGTACTTGAGCTTTTGATGCAGAGTAGAAGTGACAGCTCCAGCATGGTGAATCCAAGGTCTTCCCAACAGGCAAGAATAGGAAGGACGGATGTCCATCACGTAGAATGTTGAATTGAACGTCTGGGTACCCACCATGATCGAGATGTCCACCTCTCCATGGACCATCCTCTTAGATCCATCAAAGGCTCTGACAATGAGGTTGCTGGGTTTCAGGGTTAGGCCTTCACAATCCAACCTATCCAAGGCTTTCTTCGGCAAGACATTTAGAGACGACCCAGTATCAACCAAGACATGAGCTAGTGTGGTTCCCCTACACTCCACTAAGACATATAGCGTGTCATTATGTTTTCTCCCTTTCGAAGTTAAATATGCATAGGAGAATCCTAGACCATTGTCAACTGTTAAACTAGCCACACATTCCTGGAACTGATCAGCGGAGGTTTCTTGTGGCACGTGAGCCGTATTCAAAAACTTGACCAAAGCTTTAGCATGTGTCTTAGAGCACAACAACAAGGCTAACATAGAGATTTTGGAGGGTATCTTCCCCAATTGTTCAACAACATCGTAATCACTTTTCTTAATGATCCTCAGAATCTCTTCCATCTCTTTCTGGGATGTTTTAGGAATAACTAGTGACTGAGCCTTCGTCAAGACAGGCTCCTCTTGAACATTCTTTCCTTTTTTCTCAGCAACGGAAATAGGGATAGGAATTGTATTGTTATTGTTGGCGGGTACACTTGCAGGTACAGTTACTGGGGTAATCTTCGGAATGGCCGTGGGTCCAAAGACTTCTGTTGGAGGAGCAATCTCTGGAGAAAAGATTCTCCCACTACGAGTCTTTTTGCTTGTTCCGGAAATGTTACTGATGTCGGGATTATCTTCCTCAGAGCTTTCTTCTTCAATGGTCTGTTCAATCAGTTTGACACCATGGTAGTAGATTTCTCCACCATAGTTCCATGGTACCATTTTATCGGTTTTCTATGTGGTTGGTCCGGGCATTGTTATCTTCAACGGAGTAGTCATAGGAGCAGATGTAATACTAACGGGTTTTTTAGGAACCCTGGAAGGATTGGCGTTTATGGTTATTATAGAAACTTCTGGAACTGGAATGGGTGAGATAGGAGCTTTCTCAAACAAAATTTCCTTGTTATCAATCAGTTTTTGGATTCCTTTCTTCAAAAGAGGACAATCAAATGGAGAGGACAGACAAGTATGGAAATCTTGGTCACATCCTGGGAACACCCCAGCTTTCAACAAATTTAACTTGATGGCTAAGAGAGGAGTTGACAGTTCATCCATAGTAGAAACAAACAGATCTTCTTCCATATCACTGGCATTGTGTCCATGCCTCGGCATTGGGGCGGAGATAACATTCGGCTTTTCAGGAGCTTCAAATTCAACTTCCTTTACGTCGATCAGATCTTGAATCTTGTTCTTCAAGGCCCAACAGTTGTTGGTGTCGTGCCCTGGACTTTCTGAATGATAAGCACATCTGGCGTTGGGATGGTAATGTGGAGAAGCAGTGTTATTTTTAGGGGCCTCCTTTAGCATGGCCAGGTTTAACTTCAAGAGATGTGGTAAGACTTGAGCAGGAGTCATGTTTATCTTGGTGAATTGCCTTACAGGCCTTTCCACCCTTTGCTGGTTATTTTTCGGCTGATCATTTCTCAGTTGATTGTTTCTCGGCTGGTCTGACGCACACTTTTGAATCATAACGGCCCCCACTGTTGGTCGTCGTTCGGTTCTTCCCTGATTCCTCTGGGCATAGACAACATACACTTCCTTCTTTCCAGTGAAGGGCTTTTTTACAGCACCAGAGGTAGATGCATCTTTCTGGATTTTCCCGCTTCTAATACCGGCTTCCACCCTCTCGCCAGTTAGAATCAACTCAGTGAAACCAGAGGAGTTTCCAATCATGTGATTAAAGAAAGGACCTGACAGAGTCCCTAAGAAAATGTCCACTAGCTCTCTTTTAGATAATGGTGGTTGTACCCTTCCGGCTAAATCCATCCATTTTTGGGCGTAGTCTTTGAAACCCTCATTGGTAGCCATAGCCATACTCTGTAGCTGAGTATGGGTCGGCGTCAAGTCGGCGTTGTATTGATACTGTTTATAAAAGGCGGCTGCCAAATCTTCCCAATTATGGACATCTGCTCTCTCCAACTGGTAGAACCAATCCAGCTCCGTCCTTGATAAACTGTCCTGGAAAAAATGGACCCACAGGTCTTTGTCAGAAGAATATGGTTGAATTTTCCTGACATAAGATCGCAGGTGCAATTTGGGACAAGACACCCCATTGTACTTAGCAAACAGTGGCACCTTAAACTTAAGAGGGATTACAATTCCAGAAACCAAACCTAACTCCTCAAAGTCCAGCCCAGGTACTCTTTGCACTTCCATAGCAGCTAGACGTTCTTCCAGGTTCTTGTATTTGTCATCAGCCGGAGGGTACTTTTGTTCAGAGTAGTCCTCTTCCTCTTCTGCTTCAAAATCAGATGGCACTGCAGTTCCTTTTCCTTTTCCTTCCCCCTCTTCAGATGTTGATGGGAATTACAAAGTCCGTATGGCTTGTCCTTCAAACCTTCTGCCCAAGATAGCCACACCGGCTCGCTTCTTCTTATTTTTCTCTTTTTCCTTCTCTAGCAGAGTCTTGAGTTCCTCCTGCCCCTTGGCTAGGGTCAAGAGTAGCTGTTGAAATTGTGAATTCTGAGCTTCCAAATCTTTGACCGTTTGTTCAATATCCATCTTGCTGAAATAAACAGTAGAGAGATGAGGAAACTTGGTGTGAAGACCTGCTTATGCATATGATGAATGATATGTATTCATGTAATGCATTCAAGGATTCAGAAATTCAAACTTTATCTTAAACAAAAAAGAGACACACGTCATATTAATAAGATAGAATTTGTTAGTACATCAATGCCCCATGGGCAAAATAATACAAAATTCTAAGGTAAAAAGACGTTGCGCATCCTATTTGGTGCAATGTAGGTGTTAAGAGTCTGCTCTTCGTGAAGTAGCCGAGTGAGCTCCAAAACCTTCTTCTCGCTTGCGTAGAATTGGGCTTTGAAAGTATCGCGCTCTCCCTTGAGCTGTATCCAACTCCTTTGTAGATCTTCGAGTGATGTTGGCATGTCAGGATGTAGGAGGGTGTATGGAACCTCTCCTTCCATAATAGGCTCTATAATCAATGGGAGAATGGAGGGGTAAGGCATCATAAGACTTTAGGCGCGGGTTCGTACCCACTTGAGGCAAGGCTCAAGAGGGATGGAATTCTTCTGTCCCAAGGTCTTACTGTCCACCTTGTTGGGCATCCTCCAAGCTCAGATGAACCTTTGTCGAAGTCCTTGATTGTAGTTGTCAAAGTCGAAAACCAAACCTTGAACTAGCTTATCATGTGGGCCATCCCTTCGGGCATACCCAAACTGTCTCAGAGCCAAGCAGGGGTTGTAGGTGATGCCTCCCCTAATGCCAAGTAGAGGGACATTAGGGAATTCACCACAACGGTCAATGATGATGACATTCTCTTTGGATCGAGAACACCAATGAATATCTGAATGTGTAAGGGTCATCAATCATTGTGACCACCTCAAGCCTTGCTCATTCTTCAAGACTGGTTGGGGAAGATGATAAATAAACCATCTTGCCAGGAGAGGAGTGCAACACATGAGAACACCTTTTTTCCTTATTGTACGGGTGTGAAAAGAGTGGGGGATATCCCCAAGCAATGTAGGCACCGGGTTGCGAGACATGAAGATTTTGACAGCACTCACATATATGAGTTGATCAGGGTTAGGGAACAAGACCATCCCATAGATGAGAAGAGCTACAATCTCCTCAAAAGCTTGCAAGTCTATAGAATTCCAACAGCTTTGGGCCTTCTCAAACAGAAACTTTGATAAGAAGCCTTTAACACAACTTCTAGTTTCCCAATGTGTTGTGACATCAGAGGAGTGCAAGTGTAAGGCTTGAGCAATCTCTTTTGGCTTTGGATCTCTTTCCGTACCGTTTAAGGGTAGTTGATTGAGAATAGGAATCCTCAAGAGTTGAGAAAATTCCTCCAAAGTAGGCACAAGTTGGTAGTCAGGAAATGTGAAGCAATGATGCAAAGGGTCAAAGAACTCAAAGAGAACTTTCACCATATCCTGCTCTGTGTTGGAAGTGACCAAGTTGAGTAGATGGCCATGTCTCTCGGTGAATGGAGAGTTCTCAGGAATCCTTGAAGCTAGTCCTTGAGTTGAGGAGGAATTCTTACAAGGTTGACTTGGACAGTTTTCCTGCGAAGTGAATCCATAACCTACAAAACAGGAACAAAGATGAATCTCCAAAATCCTTGAAATGGTTAGTGGATGCATATGATGTTCATGATGTTATGAAAAAGTATATATGTACAAGAAAATCACACAAGTTCCTAGTTTTAGGCTTGCACGGGGTTTCATAGGTAAGTACCATCTTGAAGTTTAGTTGGCTCAACCTGTCTTAGAAATAGTAACCGGGTTCTAAGGAGCTCAATATCACTGGATTGTTTCCTTGTTCATTGTTTCAATTCAGCCTCTTTACTGGCGACCGAAATATTCCAAGGAACCAACCCTCAATGAGTGTAGTATCGAGTATCTACCAACTTCGAACTGCACCAAAGCCGATCATCTCACTACATCCTAAAAGGCCAAGTTGGTCAAGAATAGGATTTAAAAGTCCATTAGTGCTTTATGACATCACTCAGCGGCCCCGTATTCTCTTTGATTGACTCAAAAGGATACCGGTACCCACAAATATGTCGCACTAACATAGTTATTGCTTAGACCATGTCGGTATATCCCGCACAGTTTCGACAACGTATTGCTATTTAACTATAATGTTTCCCAAATCCGGGTAGAGGATTCAAAACCAAACAATAGAACCAAAGGGTAAAGCAAACAAGTCAAACAAGGTAAGCATGTAAATGTGATCTAAACCCTAAGGTAACCCCACTTTTAAAATTATCCCCAGCAGAGTCGCCAATTCTATGATGCGGTGGGAGAACTGACTTAAGGTTTTGTGTTTGTGTTTGCAAATGTTGCGGTATAGCAAGAGTCGCCACCGACTTTTATTTTATCCAAAAGGAAAGGTAAAAAAGCACAGGAAAGACCTTTGAGATTGTTTTTGGGTTCGGGGGGTAGATTATGAAAAGGGAAGGTGCTAGCACCCTTTTCATCCATGGTTTTCCATGGCCTCTTAGTTACTTGTTTAGATCACTTGCTTTGCTTTTGCAATTGTTTGAAATGGTGCTTTGTGTGGTTTTGAAAGTATTTTGAAAAGAGGCCATCGTTTAGGCAACCTTTGTAATGATTCTCGTTCGTAAGAATGTATACAAAGATGTTTGTCTTTTGAAAAATGTTTCAATGTTTTGAAAGTTGTTTGAAAATGTTTTGAAATGTGTTGTGTGTTTGAAAATAGCGAGGATTGTTTGCAAGTGATCATGTAACTAGAAGCATCTATCTACTCAAAAGTCTTTCCTATACATTTTTATTCCTTTGACATTGTTGATTTACCATTGATTTGGTAAACAACCCTATCTTTGGATGTTAAACGGGACGGGCGTGGGTCATCGTATGACCATGATAGCAATGGTGCCAAGTATCTTAGCAAGTTTGAGGGACCAAGATCATTTGTTTAGGCAACCTTTTGATAGCGTCATCGAGGGACTACGATCTTTTGTTTTGTTTTGTTTTGCCAAGATACTTTGCATGCATACCATGGCCATTTAAATTAGGCAACCAAGTGGGTGAAACCCTAGGGGTGCTTGTGTGTAATTTGTTGTCATTTTACATGCATTTTTTTGTCTTGTATTAGGTCATGTCTATTTGTTTGATTTTATCTTATCATACAAACCCTAATTTTGCTAACATGTATATAATGCGATAAATTGCATAAAGTAAATCTAAACTATTACAACAATTATTATGGGAGGGGGGATACAAGTTTTTGAATGGGGATATTTGCATAAAATAAAACCCTAATTCACTATTACAACCCAATTGAATTTATTGTACAATAAATAAATAAACAATTATTTAAATATGCAATAATATGTATGGATGCAAAATGTTTTTGTAATTGTTTTATGTATGAGAAATATAAATTATTTAAGTCCTAAAAATAAGAAAAAAAATAATGTTATTATTTTTGAAAGGGGAAACCCTAATTTTTTGATTTAAAATAAAATATGTTCTATATCATTTATTTTATTCATTTCTTGTTTAAGAAAAATAATAATAATATTATGTACAAATATTTTAAAAAATTAAATATGTATGAAAAATAAATATTTAATGTGTATAAAATATGAAATAAAATATTTAAGTATTTTTTATCATTTACAAGTTTATTTAAGAAAATAAAGTATATTATTACTAATAAACTATTTTTTATGCGAAAAATAATATAAAAAAAAATGCAAAAGATAAAGAAAATATTTTTCAAGATTTTTTCATGTTCAGAAAAATAAATAAAAGCAATAAATATAAAAATGAAAAGAAAATATGAAAAATATAAAAAATAAATAAAGGGGGGTGCAAATAGGAAACATGGGGGTGTGGAAAGCAACAGGCCCAAGGCGCCAGGCCCAACCAGCCTTCGTCCCTGACCTCCAGCCAACATCAAACGCACGTTTTTCCTTCAATCCTGTATCTTGCTCTAACTTGCATAAAATAAAAAACTCATAACATAAAAAGTGTAGCTTGTAAACTCACGATTCCAATGATATAAAGTTTGTGACCTAACACTCAAAGATCAAGGAGAATTTTATCACCCCTAATTTCTGACCTAAAATTTTCATGAACTTCAAGGTTCAAATTCTGACTACTCAGTTAATATAAATAACAACTATGCATATGTACAGCTTAAGCAAGTTAAGGACTACATTTTTGCTTCACAAATCAAAGCTTAAGGATGCCTAAATAAGGAGATAGAACTTTGAAAAATACCTTGTTCAGTTGAGTTTGGATATGGCAATGTGGGGACTTTGAGTGAGGCCTGAAGATCATGTGAGCTTCCTTGAAGTTCCCTCAAGCTATCCCAATGCTCAGCTCGCCTTGAGGATGCTTGAAACTTCCTGTAGAAGTCAACCTGCAACCTTTAAAAATGAAAATGGTGAAGCTTGAAACAGGGGTTACAGTTGCAAGACAAGGGCCTGGACAGCTTAGGTAGGATGTATGTAAAGTGTTTCAAGTGTTGAATCAAGAAATGCACGAGCCAATATTGAAATGGCTTTGATTTTGCAGAGGCTGCCCTATTTTGGGCAGAAATGTGTTTTTTGTGTTTGGGTGTTTGGGATGTTAGCAATTCATGCTTAGGCTTGTTACAAGTTTCTAAAGATGTTTTAAATGAAGCCAAGCCTTGCCTTTATCAGATGGACAAGTTATCTTGACTTTTGCCAATTTGCTTGCTTTTGAAGAAAGTTTGAGGTGACTATGCCAAAGGCCTGTACAGGCTAGCTTGTGGACTGCAGAGGGTTGGTATACTTTGCCTAATGTTTTTGGATCTTTCTTGCAACAAAAGATCAGGTCCATGGCTCAAGAAATGTAAAGTTGCAAAAAGGCTTGCTTTATCAAAGTAGTATTGTGAACTTTATGCCATTTTTGGATTAATTCATTGTGCAATGCTTCAAAAGTCAAAACAAAGCCAATATCCAATGAGTTTGCATTTAATTATGGAGTGTAGAAGGGATTAGGACCTGTAATTCAAGGTACAAGCATGCTTGAAACTGATTTGCAACTTGTAACATTGTAAACATGGCTTGAACAAAAGTTACAAATTGCCATTTTCTCTTCTTTGATTCTCCCTAAGAATAAATGATCTTGGAGAGTTCTTGGTGAAGTAGTGAAAAACACAAGAAGGGGGGGTTGAATTGTAAAACTGAAATCTAATGCAATGAACAAGATATTTTTATCCTGGTTCGTTTGATCTCAAACTACTCCAGTCCACCCGTCAAGGTGATTTCGCCTCTCTCCAACGAGGTCTTAATCCACTATATTCAACTGAATATTACAGACTTCTTTAACAACTGCTAAAGCCTTCTTGATGCAAACCACAACCCGGTTTGTCAAGGAAACACTTTCTTACAAAGAAATCAAATCTAAGTGTGTGAATGTTTTCTACAAAAACTGTATCACAACTGTGATGTATACACAAATTAAAGCTTAGAAACTAGATTGCTAAACAATGATAGAATATCAGAATGTGTAGTGTTTAGCAAAACTGAGAGAAAGAAGATTTTGATCAGCTTTTATGCGTGTAAAGATTTGGAGAGCATTAGCCATTTCAATCTTCAAAGTCTTGTTTATATAGCACTGAGATGTTGAACGTTGGATGCAATATTCTTGATTCAATGCTATTAACAAACTTTCCTTATCGAGCAGATCTTGTCTGGAATGAGGCCGTTGGTATTAATTTGCTTTCAATGCACAGTACCGTTGCTTACTTAATGCAAGTTCTGGTTTGGCTCATTCTGATTCTGCTTCGCTGCTGATGAACTGTTGTGTTTCTTTATCAGAGTATTGAGCACAGTCTTGTTCATCAGGCTTCAGCATATACGTGAGTTGATCATCTGATTCTGACGTTCTGATATGGCAACTTCTGATGCTGGTGTCAAAAACCAAATTCTGATGCTGATTAGATGTGATCTTGCTTATATCAATCAGAGTATCTGCAAGTCAGAACATAATAATTTTAGGCAGCAGATAGTTCATACATGAATCATATACATAATATATCTTTTCACTTTGTTATCATCAAAACTTAAATATAGGGTAGTAGATTCAAACTTTGTTCTAACAATCTCCCCCTTTTTGATGATGACAAAAACTAAATATTTTTAAATGAAAATAATGTGAAAAGGTATCAGAGAGATGCATCAGCGTGAGAGGTAAAAAGATAAGGAGTAAAAAGATATCAGAGTTGAGAAATACTCCCCCTGAGTTTATTACTTCCCTTTGATTACAAGTGTTCTTCAGGATCAGATCTTTTTGCCTTTCTTTGAACATCAGAGTATCAGAGTCTTTGACTATCAGAAGCTTTGGATCAGCATATCAGAGCAGAGCTTCAGATCAGCGTATCAGAGCTTTTCTTGTCAGAGCTTTGCTTTGGATCAGAGTCTCAGAGCGGATCAGAGCTTCATAGTGATCAGAGCTTCATAGCTTTTGATCTTCAGAGTGTCCAGGAGCTTCCTTGTACCTGTAGACTTTAAGCAAAACAGAAAAAACATTTTCAAGTAATAGAGTTAGAATGTTTGAGAATTTATGTCTTAGTTAACCGTTATTGTTTAAAATATCATTCTTGTTCTCCCCCTTTTTGTCAGCAATCAAAAAGTGTACGTGAGTGCTAAAACAGTTAAGATCAGAAAAACTTGTCATATTGAAAGGTTCAGAATCAAAACATGAAAATAGTACAAAACATATTCAAATAGTACATCAGAAAATCAAAGAAAACATGAAAAAGACATGAATGAAAAAAGACTAAGGTTGGGGAGGTAAGCGTGTGAACAGGTTCTCCAACATGGCTTTGATCTGGTCAGCAGTCTCATTCTGCTTGTGCACCATGCTGACAACAGTGTCAATCTTGCTATCCTGCACATCCATTCTTTCTTTCATCTTCTGGTCGTTTTCATCCATCCTTTGCTGCAGACGCATGTCATTCAGCTTTAGTTCTTCCAGAGTCTGCCTGTCCAAGGCAGCTTGAGAAGCATCAGAAGCAGGAAGCTTCTGAGAGCTTTCTTCAACATCTTCTGCTTCACTTTCTTCAGCTTGAATGGTCTTGTCTTCTTCTGGTTGCACCTTTGAAGCTAGCTGTTTCTCAGACCAAGGTTCACTATCCAGAGGGAGCACGTCTTCTTTCAGAAGCTGACTTCCAACTTCATTCAGAAGCTTGCTGAAATTCTGTTGTGCCTGCTCATAGTTGATATCCTGCAACTTGAGGGCTTCAGCACGTACCCAAAGTCTGAATTGTGACCAGAGCTGATCAGAAGCAGCTGGGTCAATAATTCCAGGACAGACTTGCTTCAAAGAAGCAATCCATTGCTGCATACCTGTTTCAAAATTCATAATACCAGAGCCAACATCTGGTTGTTTTGGTTTTGGGATGGCAATTTTATGTTTCATATCAGCAAGACGGTCAAGACTGGTTAAGTCTATGAAGGTCCTGCTGGGGTTTTCAGAGGTTTTCTTGGCAGCAGTTTGTTTTGGAGATGGAGTTTCAGAATCAGAAATTATGATTGGACTGGGTGGTGTTTTGGGAGTATTTGGTGGTGTAGATTCTGGTGAGGATGGCAATTGTGCTAAGGTGATTGTTGTTCCACCTGGCAGCTGGATTGCCAATGGTGATGGTTGAGGTGAATGAGGTTCAGATGGTTGAGGAGAAGGAGTTTCAGAGTGATGAAACTCTAGTTGAGGTGATGGTGGATTAATTTCTGGTTGAGGAGAGGGAGACGGAATTGTTGGTTGAGGAGAAGTTGTTGGAATTTCTGGTTGTTCAGGGATAAGGGGTTCTTCTGGAATGGGTGAAAGAGGTTGTTGTTGTTCTGGTTCTTCAGCAGATTGCTGTTGTTCTGGTTCTTCAGCAGATTGTTGTTGTTCTGGTTGTGGAGGAGGGACAATTTGTGGTTCAGAGTTTAGATTGGTGGAGTGATCAGAAGTGTGTTGATCAATGTCAGACACCACTTTGTCAATAGCTGATGTTGTTGAGATTGTTGGTTTGAGATGTTTAGTTCTGGGTCTTCTGAGTTTTAATGCCTCAGAAGGGTCATCTCCTGGTACAGTTTCATCTATTGTAGGGATGGGGATTGAGATTCTATGAGAGGTTTGAGGAGGAATAGATGCTGGAATAGTAGAAGAATTTAAAACAGAAGCAGCAGATAAATTACCTCTTTTCTTGGGTGTCTGCTGGGATGATCCTTCTGATGGTGCCTTCCTCTTCTTTGTCTTCTTCAGAGTCACTTCTTGCTGAGGTTGATGCAGAGCTTTGATAATCAGATTTGGATCTGTACCATCTGCCTTGCACGCATCCAAGTACCTGAGAACCACCTCTGGTTTAGATTCTATTTCAGAAAATAAAGGAAAGTCACTCAGAGGAACTCTTCTGCTGGTGATATCAGCAATAGGAGTGGCTCTGGGTTCCTTTTGAATATTCTCTATCAACTTCATTTTCTTCAAGTTCTTTGCATTCAGAGGTTTCCCAACTGTTGGTTCAATGGTGCTTAGCTCTTGAGCTTCTATCAGATGCTCTATCAGCCTATTCTCTGTCAGAATATCTGATATCAACCTTCCAAAGGGTATCCAATCCCTCTTGGTTCTTTCTTCTTCCCTGGTTTCCTTCACACTTGTTCTGAGGTGGTTGAACAGAAAATGAGCCAAATTGATTTTTACCTTCTGATCAATAAAGTAGATCAGAAACTGCTGATCCACATTTATGTAATCAGGTGAACTGGTTGGCTTCCTATGGTTGAAGCACCCCAGAATTATCTTATCCCAAACTCTGTAATGATCCTTCAGATCTTTGATCTTGCTGCTGGGCACCCCATGGGTGAAAATCCTTGCAGCTATCACGCCCACATCAGCACATCTTTCAGCCATGTCCACACAACGGATGCCACCGCCACTGTAACCGATTAACCTTTCAATGTGATCCTCAATGATCATAATCTTCTTCCCCATAACGAAGGAGGTGACTAGATGTGTTGAAGCCTTGGCATGAATCCAGAATTCCTTGACTAACATAGGGAATGTTGGTCCAACCAACCTGTCAAAATACCTTTCCCACTTCTGTGCCCTAACTTCTTCAGTTAGGTCAAAACCGTTCTCCTTCAAGCTTCCAAAATCAATGATCAATTCAAATAACACTTCAAGATTCTTCACAGGAGTGAGGAGTGTTCTGAATGGCACTTGATATTGTTCAGATGATGCTTTCTTCTGAGGACCTGCAGAAGCACTGCTGGAGGTTGCCATGTTCACACTAAAAGGATTTTGAGAAGAAACTGAGAAAAAGGGTTTTGCAAGAGATGAACACAGAAAAAAAATGCAGAGAAATGCTTTGAGTATTAGTGAGAAACTGTAAAGAATTTAGAATGAGCGGTTTATGTGATTAAATAGAGTTTCAGAATATTTTGAAAAAATAAACGTTTTTTAAGAAAGAGAAAAATCATGATTGCATTTTAAAAGCATGATTACTTTTCATTAAATGCTTGCTGATTTTGGGGGATTTGAGAAAGATACTTAAAAACGGTTACCAGACATGTGTCTCAATGCACCCAATCAGCGCTTTGCCTTCTCATAAGCGTGCACGCGTTCTGCTTCAGAGGTTTGCTGATGATTGGATGACACTTGTTTGATGTAGTGATCAGCACGTCTGTCTTTGAGCTTAGACTCTCAGATCTTTAGACTTGCATCTGATACAATCTGCATGTTCTATCTTTCTGAAAGAAGATTGATCAGAAGTTCACAGTAAAACAATTACATTCTGAAGGTAAATATATGGAATTAAAACATTTTCACTCTGGACAGATTTTCATGCTGAGATGTTTCAGAATGAAATTGAACCTATCTTCTGAAAGGGGTTTAGTAAAGATATCAGCCCATTGATGGTCTGTATCTATAAATTTTAAGTTCAAAATTCCTTTCTGAATATAGTCCCTAATGAAGTGATGTTTTATTTCTATATGCTTATCTCTAGAATGTAAAATGGGATTCTTACTTAAGCAAATAGCAGAAGTATTATCACAGAGTATAGGAATGTTACTCTCAAAAATCTGGAAGTCTTCAAGCTGACTTTTCATCCAGAGCATTTGTGTGCTACATCCTGCTGCTGCTATGTACTCAGCTTCTGCTGTTGATAGCGCAATTGTTGATTGCCTTTTGCTGGACCAAGAGATCAGATTTTCTCCCAGAAACTGGCAGCTTCCAGAAGTACTTTTACGTTTCACTCTGTCTCCAGCAAAATCAGCATCGCAGTAGCCTACTAAGCTGTAATCACTAGATTTTCTATAAAACAAACCCAGATTAGTAGTACCTTTCAGATACTTGAAAATTCGCTTAACATCTGTTAAGTGAGATTCTCTAGGATCTGATTGGAATCTAGCACAAATACAAACACTGAATAATATGTCAGGTCTTGAAGCAGTCAGATAGAGGAGAGAACCAATCATACCTCTGTAGACTTTCTGTTCTACATTTTTGCTTACCTCTTCTCTTTCCAGAATGCACGTGGGATGCATTGGAATCTTTGATGGCTTACATTCTGAGAGGTCAAATTTCTTCAGAAGATCTCTGATGTATTTGCTCTGATGAATGTAAGTTCCCTCTGGAGTTTGATTGATCTGAATTCCTAGAAAGAATTTCAGTTCCCCCATGAGGCTCATCTCAAATTCTGCCTGCATACACTTAGCAAATTTTCTTCCAAGAGAAGGATTAGTAGAACCAAAAATAATATCATCAACATAAATTTGACAGACTAAGATGTCATTCTTAACTGATTTACAGAATAGAGTAGTGTCCACTTTCCCTCTGGTGAATTCATTTGCTAATAGAAAGTTACTCAGCCTTTCATACCAAGCTCTGGGAGCTTGTTTCAGACCATATAGTGACTTCTTTAGTTTGAAAACATGTTCTGGATGTTTTGTATTTTCAAAACCAGGGGGTTGGTGTACATAGACTTCTTCTTCTTCTATATAGCCATTTAAGAATGCACTTTTGACATCCATCTTATACAGTGTGATGCCTCTATTAACAGCAAATGAAATTAAAAGTCTGATAGATTCTAACATGGCGACTGGGGCAAAGGTTTCTGTATAGTCTATCCCCTCTTGCTGACTATAACCTTGTGCAACCAGTCGTGCTTTGTTTCTGATGACTTCACCTTGTTCATTTAGCTTGTTTCTGAACACCCATCTTGTTCCAATGACGTTGAATCCTTTTGGTCTGGGAACGAGATCCCATACGTCATTTCTGGTGAATTGATTCAGCTCTTCTTGCATTGCCAGAATCCAGTCATTATCCAGAAGTGCTTCATCAATAGAAGAAGGTTCAATCAGAGACACAAGTCCCATAAGAGTTTCTTCAGAGTTTCTGAAGCTTGCTCTTGTTCTGATTGGATCTTCCTTTCTTCCTAAGATAGTATCTTCTGGGTGATCCAAGCTGCTTCTGGGTAATCTCTTCTGAGGTTGATCAGCAGCTGTTGTAGGATTGCTAGCAGTGCTCCTTTCAGACGTTGAAGGAGTGTCTGTGTTGAGAGCTTCTGATGACTTGTCTTCAGAACCTGTAAATTCAATTTCCATACCTGCAAAAACTTCATTCTGCTTTGACTTTTCAGAGTCAAGCTTATCATCAAAACGAACACTGATTGATTCTTCCACAATCTGTGTTTCTGTATTGTATACTCCGTACCCTCTTGAGCGTTCAGAGTATCCTAACATAATACACTTATGTGCTTTAGAGTCAAACTTGTTCAAATAATTCTTTGTATTTAATATAAAGCAAGTACATCCAAATGGATGAAAATATGAAATGTTGGGCTTTCTGTTCTTCCACAATTCATATGGAGTCTTTTCCAGAATAGGTCTTATTGAGATTCTATTCTGAATGTAGCACGCTGTGTTTATTGCCTCTGCACAGAAGGTCTTAGCAACGTTTGTCTCATTGATCATGATTCTGGCCATTTCTTGCAATGTTCTGTTCTTTCGTTCTACAACTCCATTTTGTTGGGGAGTTCTAGGACAAGAGAAATCATGCAGAATGCCTCTGTCATTAAAGAATGACTCAAAATCTTTGTTTTCAAATTCTCCACCATGATCACTTCTGACTTTAACGATTCTAAGATCCTTTTCATTCTGAACTTGGTTACAGAAGGTAAAAAACACAGAGTGTGACTCGTCCTTGTGTCTTAAGAACTTTACCCATGTCCATCTGCTATAGTCATCTACGATTACTAACCCATACTTCTTGCCACTGACTGAAGCAGTTTTAACTGGTCCAAATAAGTCAATGTGCAGAAGTTCTAATGGCTTAGAGGTAGAAACAACATTTTTGGATTTAAAAGAAGGTTTTGCAAACTTGCCTTTCTGAAATGCTTCACACAGAGCATCTGAATTGAACTTCAAATTAGGAAGTCCTCTGACCAGATTGAGTTTGTTAATCTGAGATATTCTTCTCATAATAACATGCCCCAATCTTCTGTGCCAGATCCACTGCTCGTTGTTAACAGACAGAAGGCATTTTACATTATGACTCTTTAGTTCAGAAAGTTTGATTTTGTAAATGTTGTTTTTCCTCTTACCATTAAACAGGATAGTCCCATCTTTCTGACTAACAGCTTTACATGATTTTTGATTAAAGACTATATCATAACCGTTATCACTTAATTGACTTATGGATAACAGATTATGCATCAATCCATCTACTAGCAGAACATTATTAATAGAGGGAAGATTTCCATTACCTACAGTTCCAGAGCCAATTATCTTTCCCCTCTGATTGCCTCCAAAGCCAACGTGGCCTCCTGGCTTAAGTTCCAGGATTTGGAACATATGCCTTCTTCCCGTCATGTGTCGTGAGCAGCCAGAGTCCAGGTACCATGACTGGTGTTTCTGACTTGCTGCTAAAGATATCCGCAACATGTATTATTTTATCCTTAGGTACCCAGATTTTCTTGGGTCCTGATTTGTTAGTTTTACCAAAACTCTGGTTGAATTTTGGTTTCACAGAGTGCTTACTGCTAGTGTATTTAATATCATGTGTGTGACCATACACAAAGTGTGAATTCAGAGGAGTGTGTTTAATGGTTAAGTCCATGACATTCTTTGGTGTAGGAACCTTACCTTGGTATCCTATTCCTTTCCTGCCGTTTTTGCTAACTCCATAGATCATTGAAGCCATTTTGCTTCTATCTATGCTTTTAGCTAGGAACTTCTGGAAACTGTGATCATACTCCTTGATGATCTCATCAGCGTTGCTGGGAGTTTCAGAAATTGGTTCCTTCTGAGAGTTTTGTAAAGTGTTTTCTAATTTTGAAATCTTATTTCTCAGCTCAGAATTCTCCAATTTGAGACTCTCAGTCTTATTAGAGTCAGATTCAAGATTCCTTTTCAGGACTCTGAATTTAACTCTAATTTGCTGATACCGTTCCAGAATCTCATTGAGGCTTTCAGCAAGTTCAGCCTTTGTAAAGTTAACAGCAAAGTTAGGAAATACCTCTTCAGTATCTGATTCTGAGTCTGATTCAGAAGCTTCACTATCTTCTGAGATGTTAGCCATGAGAGCTATGTTTGCCCTCTCATCATCTGATTCTGAGTCAGCTTCAGACGAGTCAGAGTCATCCCATGTAGCCATGAGACTTTTCTTCTTCTCTCTTCCAAACTTCTTTTTGGGCTTTTCCCTCTGAAACTTTGGGCAGTCACTCTTATAGTGTCCTTGCTCATTGCACTCATAGCAGATGATGTCCTTGGTGTTTGGCTTTTTGCTACTGGAGGAGCCTTCAGATCTTCTGTATCCAGAGGAAGAATCTGTCCTTCTGTATCTGGAAGAAGACTCGTTCTGATCAGATCTTTTGGGATTCCTGAACTTCCTTTGTCTTTGCTTCCACAGTTGATTTACTCTTCTGGAGAGGAGAGAGAGTTCGTCTTCTTCTGATGAGGATCCATCAGATGTTTCTTCAACTGCCTGCAAAACTTTAGACTCAAATTTTTTGTTAGATTTTAATGCTAAAGGCTTACCTTGCTTCTGAGGCTCATCAGCTTCTAGCTCTATCTCATGACTTCTGAGGGAGCTGATAAGTTCCTCCAGAGTGATTTTGTTGAGATCTTTAGCTAGCTTCAGAGCTGTAACCATTGGTCTCCACTGCTTGGGTAAACTTCTGATGATTTTCTTGATATGGTCAGCAGTAGAGTATCCTTTGTCCAGAACCTTGAGACCAGCTACCAGAATCTGGAATCTTGAGAACATTGTTTCAATGGATTCAGATTCTTCCATTTTGAACGCCTCATACTTCTGAATGAGCGCCAGAGCTTTAGTTTCTTTAACCTGAACGTTGCCCTGATGCGTCATTCTGAGTGAGTCAAAAATGTTCTTTGCTGTGTCTCTGTTGGAGATCTTTTCATATTCAGTATAGGAGATGGCGCTGAGGAGGATGGTTCTGGCCTTGTGGTGATTCTTGAAGTCACGCTTTTGTTGGTCAGACATTGTTTTTCTATCAATCTTCTGACCGCTTGCATTCACAGGGTGCGTGTATCCATCTGTCACCATATCCCACAGATCAGCATCATGTGCCAGAAAGAAGCTTTCAATTCTGTCTTTCCAGTAATCAAAGTTTTCTCCATCAAAGACTGGAGGTTTGCCGCTGAATTTGTCTCTGTCCTCATTGTTGTCATTGCTTATGTGAGAATTGTTTCCTGCCATTGTGTTTTTCTGACGCTGGATCTTGTACTTACACGGTTAAGTGTTTTAGCTCAGAACCAGGCGCTCTGATGCCAATTGAAGTAGTGAAAAACACAAGAAGGGGGGGTTGAATTATAAAACTGAAATCTAATGCAATGAACAAGATATTTTTATCCTGGTTCGTTTGATCTCAAACTACTCCAGTCCACCCGTCAAGGTGATTTCTCCTCTCTCCAACGAGGTCTTAATCCACTATATTCAACTGAATATTACATACTGCTTTAACAACTGCTAAAGCCTTCTTGATGCAAACCACAACCCGGTTTGTCAAGGAAACACTTTCTTACAAAGAAATCAAATCTAAGTGTGTGAATGTTTTCTACAAAAACTGTATCACAACTATGATGTATACACAAATTAAAGCTTAGAAACTAGATTGCTAAACAATGATAGAATATCAGAATGTGTAGTGTTTAGCAAAACTGAGAGAAAGAAGATTTTGATCAACTTTTATGCGTGTAAAGATTTAGAGAGCATTAGCCATTTCAATCTTCAAAGTCTTCTTTATATAGCACTGAGATGTTGAACGTTGGATGCAATATTCTTGATTCAATGTTATTAACAAACTTTCCTTATCGAGCAGATCTTGTCTGGAATGAGGCCGTTGGTATTAATTTGCTTTCAATGCACAGTACCGTTGCTTACTTAATGCAAGTTCTGGTTTGGCTCATTCTGATTCTGCTTCGCTGCTGATGAACTGTTGTGTTTCTTTATCAGAGTATTGAGCGCAGTCTTGTTCATCAGGCTTCAGCATATACGTGAGTAGATCATCTGATTCTGACGTTCTGATATGGCAACTTCTGATGCTGGTGTCAGGAACCAAATTCTGATGCTGATTAGATGTGATCTTTCTTATATCAATCAGAGTATCTGCAAGTCAGAACATAATAATTTTAGGCAGCAGATAGTTCATACATGAATCATATACAAAATATATCTTTTCACTTTGTTATCATCAAAACTTAAATATAGGGTAGTAGATTCAAACTTTGTTCTAACACTTGGACATTTTGGAAAGCTTGTAACATGCTATACAATCCATCTTTGAAATGCATTTTGAGATTCCTCTTGGAACTAGGTGAAAAATGTTCATGAAGTTAGGTCAAAAACCTTCCTAAATTAGGGCAAATTTTCACTAAGTTAAAAAGTTTATGGACCCCTATTCACAAAATCATAACTTGAGATCCAAGCCTCTTTTTGGAAAACTTTGTGAATCAAAGTTGTATATTTCATGGAGGACTATAACTTTCATGTGGGAAGTTTTCTTTGAATCCAATTGCATCATGGTCAAAAAGTTGTGGAAAGTTGGGGAAAAATAAGAAAATTTCCATACTTAGAAATTTTCTAAGTTATGAAAAATTTTCAAATTAAAACCCTAATTTGCAAAATTGATTTTCTTGATCAACAAGTTTAATATTTTGACATATCTTGATGAATTATGACCCTTGGCACTTGATTTTGATTAAAAAGTCAAAGTTTGACTTTTTAGTGCACAGTTGTCTGTTGATCAGTTAACTGCAAAATTCATTTGTCAATCCTATGCATTTGTGATCTTTTGAACTATGTGATTAGGTCAAGATGATGCTATTGAGTCCTTGAAATCATGCTTGAACCCAATTGTTCATTGGCTAGGTTAAAAATCAGAAATTGCCCTTTCTCAGTCAAAACCCTAATTTTGACCATTTTGCCCTTTTGATGATCTGATCAAATTTCTTGAGGAGTTGTGATCCAAACTTGATAAAATGGTACATAGGATCCTAGAATGTTGTTGTGGATCAAAAATTATGAAGTTTGACTGTAAATTGGCCATGGTTGACTTTTTCCCCAATACAGCTGATTTTTAGGTCAACTGTCCAATTGACTGGGCAAAAATGTGATTCAAGGCTTGAAACTTGGTATGAGCAATATCAGGGGTCCAAGATGGTGTATGAAAGTCACATGAAGAATTGATGGTCCAAAATTCCTTGTGCAAACTCAAACCCTAATTTCAGGTCATCAGTTAAAGAAGAGGTCTTTAGCTGAGCAAACCCTTATCCTGTCTTGAGTCCAAGAGGTCTTGTGAGGAAAATCTTGATAATATGAGAGGGAAAATTTTGGGGTACAAAAAATATTTTCATCATCAGTTATCTACGGGCTCTTAATCTCTAGCTCACTTTTGAAAATTTTCTTTCTTGTGCATGTGATTTGAAAATATTTTGAAAAGCCAATGTAAGTATAACTTTATAATGATTCTTGTATCAGTCCTCAAGAATGCGTACAAAGTACTTGAAAATATTTTTTTTTAAAGTGTAGTGTGAAAATGTTTTTTTATATAAAATATTGTAAGCGAGTGATTAACAGTCTTACCCACTCAAGGTCGTTCTTGTTATTTTCCTTCTCCTTTAGAGATAATGTTATCCATACTATTAGTTGGTAGGTAGCCTCATCTATTGCATGTGAAGGCACATGCGAAGGGTCATCATATGTTCATCGAAGGTAATAGATAAGGATGCGTTAGCAATTTATTGGAGGGACTAGATCATTTTTTGTATGCAACATCGAAGGGTCATCGAGGGACTGCGATCTTTTATTCAGAGGGACTTCACTAAAGTATCCCTATTTTCGAGGAACATGACAATTTATCTATAAGGAAACGAAGAGAGGTTATCCTAGAGGTCCAAGTGTGAAAGTGTGTTCAGTTTAATTATTTCTTCTTGAATTTAGGGTTTTGCTATCGGTTGATTTTAGTCTTTCCATACAAACCCTTGTTGCTAGCAATTAAATATGTATAGAAAAGTAAAGTGCGGAATGTAAAGTGCGGAAATTTAAACCTAAGCTATTACATCCTATGAGCAGTTACATAACGGGAAAAAACACGGAAAGTAAATCTACGCTATTACATTGAAAAGTGTGTCCTATACACTTGATCTAAGAAAATTAAATAAGAAAGGAAAAGAAATAAGAAAATAAAAAAGAAAATGTTTTTTGTGATTTTTTGTGAAGAAAATAGTTTATGATAATACTTAATTAAGACCTCAAATTCTAATTAATTTTAGGATCGCCTGGAAGAGACGAATCCAATGATACCACTATGAGCTTCTAACCTTTTCGTTTGAAGAATATCGTCCTTTCCCTATTTGTAGATGGCTGGAGGTTGAAGACGACCTACGTGTCGCTCTTCAAGCAATAATCTTAAGCCATTTGTTTTAATCTGATTGGTTGGAGCTTTTTGTGTTGCCTGCACGTGTTTTAGTGATGATCACCATGCATTATAGCTTCAGTGCCTTTGGATCTTACACGGTGGGTAAGTGAGCTGAATCCAACGCACCACATTATTTTGGTTTTTTATTTTTTATTTTTTATTTAATTGCTTTAAACTTCAAAAATTCATAAAAAATCCATTTAAACTTCTAAAATTGTGAAAAAATTATCAAAAATACTTTTGATTTTTTTCTCATTTTTATTTTTTAACAATTTTATTTTGTGGTTTGGTATTTTTTATGATTTCTCACTTTATTTGACTTGTTTTAATTGTTTAAAAATACTTTTATTGATTTTTAAATTCTGAAAAAAAATATGGAAGGATCCAATGACCTCTTGACAAATATTTTGGTGACCTCATTTTATTTTGATTTTTGATTTTACTATTTTCCACAAATTTTTGGTTTATTTTTCTTATTTCTTTATATTTTAAAAATATTTTCTGACTTAAAAAAATTCTAAAAAAATTTGTCAACACTTGTTGACTCATGTTTGACTTCTAATATTTTTTTTAGGATTTTTATTTGGTGTTTTAATACATGTTGTATATTTTTACCAATTATTTCCTTTTTAAATCATTTAAATTTTTTTTTATATTAAATAATTTTTTTATTGGTCCTGATTTTGGGACACTTGAGTGTTTTTTTGGGACAAGTACCTCAACCTCATTAGATCTTGGGTGTTGATAGGTTAAAAAACCAAATCCACCAAAATGGATGAATAATGTTGATGATATTTGAAACTCTAATTTCATCTGATACATTGGTTACACTATCATTCCCCTCCCTCTTTATCTTACCCCTTTCTTGTTTTTACTTGTGCTACATGTTTTTGCAGAATGATCTAAATATCATTTCTCTAACATGTTTGGTACACAGTGCTAAATTCGTCCTGATTCGAGAAATGATCATTCGTGGCCTAAACCTATGTTTGCAAGCCCAAGTATGTTAAATTTGAAACCTTTGATCCAATAACTTTGAATTTTATTGTTAGGAGGCTTTGATTCTATCAATCCTCTAATGAACTTCATAAATTTGGGTCTAAGTGAATCTGTTGTACCCCAAAATTTTCCCTCCCATTTTCTTCAAGATATCTCCTTATCCTCCTAGGGTTTTCAATTACTCAAGGCTACTCCAGGTTTTATCCGACAAATTCTCCTCCTAAGCAGTTGACCTACAACTAGGGTTTCACTTTTCTCAAGGAAATTTGAGCTTATAATTCCTCAAGTGAATTTCATGGTTCCTCATATGTCTCAAGGAATGCTCATGCCAAATCTCAAGCCTTACATCACAAGTTTGCTCAGTCAATTGCTCAGATGAATAAAAATCAATTTTATTGGGTAAAAAGTCAATTATGGTCAACATACAACCAAAATCAAGATTTTGAGGTCACATCCATCATTTGATCAAGGGTTGATCATGATTCATCAAGAAAACTCAAGATTCATCAAAATTCAAAAGTTACTAAATTAGGGTTTTCTTAAGGAGAAGTCAACTGAACATTGACCAAGCATAACTTCCATATGCTTCATAATATGTTTCTTAACCAAAGCTCATTTGAAGGAGATTCAGTTCTCTACAACTTTGTCTCTCTAAGATCAAGTCCAAAAAATGCTTCATTTGAGAGATATAGGCCAAAACATTATAGGTCATTTCAAAAGTCAACAAAAAGACACTTTTTGTCAAAGCGATTTACATCAAGATAAATCTGAAAATGGAAAAATGATCAGCATAGAGATTGTAGGGGATATGTTGATCTTTCCAAAAAGTCCAAGATCACCTTCATATGATAAAAATTGAGAGTGTTATGATTGGAGAAAGTTGGGCAATTAACTATAATGCATGAAATCCAAATTAATCAAACTTGAGTTTTGGGCTAGTGGGCTTATCTTTCAAGGTTCAAATGTGTTTTAGACCTCATAGTGAACCTATGAATCCATGCATACACCCCTTTTATTTTTATTGCATTTTATTTTTTATTTTATTTATTTAAAATCAAATTTAAATTAAATAAATTCAAGGCTTTCATACAAGGGTCCAAGCCCACTTTCTTGACCTAATTTTCCTCTATATATTCTCATTATTCAGACAAGACAAAAGGATGAAAACCTTGCAAGAAGATCATATACCCAAAACATCAAATTTTCTCAAAACTAGGGAAAACTACAAACCCCATTTTCAGCCTCTCTCAAAGCAAGCCAATCATCCAAATCAATTCCAAAAGCATTATAGGGTAAGTGGGGACCAATTGTGATGATCCAAGATGCCTAAAACTCTCGTATATGCCTCGCCAGTTTCCATTATTACGTGAGATTAATATATTTGTTTTTATTATGCTTTGATCAAAACTAATGTCACTATCATGCTTCTGAGGTATAACTATGCAGGATAGACCCGTCGCATGGCCCCCATAACAACTGAATCATGGGTTGCCATGTTTGAACTGTTTCATACTATTTGCTTCATATCTCTTTGTATAGGGAGAATCAGCCAAAACCAAGGGCACCATTGAATTCACAAGGCCCAAATTAGGGGGGTAGGGTACCATTGAACCACTGACATTTGATATTTTAGCAGGAATAAAAAAAGAAGTCGCCGGAGAAGACGACCAGAGCAAGGGCTCAGGAGCCTCCCCGGTCCAGCCATAATGTTTGTATTATATTTAATTGATTTCATAGCATTACCGGATGACACAGCCACCCCAGTGGAAAGCGCACACATGATAAGGCATTAGACTACCATGGTGTGGGTTCGATCCCTGCCTTTTATTGTTTTTCTCATATTTTCAAATATTTTGCAGGCTTAATACATTTTGAGTGGTACCTATTCTACTAACACCAACCAGCGCTTGGCCTGATGGCAAGCTATGCAATGCAGGAGGCAAAGCGCGTGAGTTCAACACCCACCCCTAGCATTTTTCCCATTTTCTCTATTTCTAGCCTTGTTTGTCATTTTTTTTCTAATCCTATTATTTTTTGGCTAAACCTAATGTTTTTTTAATTTTAATTAACCTAAAAAATAAACTTTTTTTGTAAACCCTAATTATTAGATTTAGGTTTTTAAATATTTTTTTTTATATTTTAATTGATTAACCATTTTTTAAATTAATTAGAATTTTAGGTTTTATTTTAATCATCATCAAAAACTATTTTCCATAAAAATCACCAAAAATATTTTCTTTTCTATTTTCATCTTATTTTTATTTTCTTGGATAAAGTGTATAAGGTGTGTTCAACTGTAATGGCGTATCTTTATTTTTCCCGCATTTTTTTATTATGTAATTGCTTTCGAGATGTACTAGTTGTAGATTTTATTTCTCGCACTCTTCACTATTATGTAACTACCCCAAAGCCTTGTAATAGTCTTAGGTTTACATTTCTAACTTTATCTTCTGCTACTATATTATCTTGTATGAAATTGTTAGTAACTAGGGTTTGTATGCAAAGATAAAAATGAACAATAGAAAAACCCTAATTCCAAGATAAATAACTGAAAACAATACACTTTTTACACTCGCACCTTTAGGGTAACCTCTCTTCGTTGCCTTTTCGGAATAAACGATCATGTCCCTCGAACATAGGGATGCTTTAGCAACAGACCCTCGAATAAAAGATCATAGTTCCTTGATGACCCTTCGACGTTGCCTTTCAAAAAATGATAGTCCCTTACGAAACTGCTAAAGCATCCTTAAAAGTTATCTTCGATGATCGTACGATGAACCTTCACTCGTCCCTTCATATCCAATGGATGGGGCAACCTACCAACTAATGGTACAATCATTAATATCTTTAAAGGAGGCGGAAAATAACAAGAACGGCCTTGAGTGGGTAGGATACTTTTAATCGCTTGCTCACAAATTTTTCTCACAAATACTTTTCACACATCATTTTCAAAACAAATATTTTCAAAACATTTTGTACGCATTCTTGAGGACTGATACAAAAATCATTACAAAGCTGGCTTTTTAAAAATATTTTCCAACACTTACACAAAAAATCAAATTTCATAGTGTGCTAAGCGATTAAGAGCCCGTAGATAACTACGGATGAAAAGGGTGCTAACATCTTCCCTTTTCATAACTTACCCCCAAACTCAAAATTCTATCAAATGTCTTTCCTGTTCTTTTCACCTTTCTTAAAAATTGGATAAAAGAAAAGTCAGTGGGGACTCTTGCTATCCGCAACATTTGCGATGAAACACAAAACAAGTCAGTTCTCCCACAATATTACAGAACTGGAGACTCTGATGGGGATTTTTAAAAAGAAGGGTTACCTTAGAGTCTTAGATCACTTTTACTTGCTTTAAATTGTTTGCATTGTTTGCTTAATTTTAAGGGTTTCTCGGTGAAACAACTTGCCGAACCGTCATCTGATATTATGAAAATATCAATCAATGAAGTCGCCACCGAACGTATTTTATCCCACCAAGAGGGAAAGGTAAACATCGAGAAAACTTGGCGAGGTTGAAATCACGGTCTTGCGACTGAGAGATCAGGTAAGGGAGTCTGTTACACGAGTGGAAGGTATTAGCACCCCACATGCCCGTAGTACTCTACGGTATCCACTCTTGTTGTCTAATCTAATGGGTGTGTAAAAATCTATATCTAAGTTGTACAGGGAATGCATGCAAAAGAAAGGATAAAAGAATGTAGGGAAAATAAAAGTTATGCTCGCCTGGGCCCAACCCCAATGCCTACGTATCCCTTTTAAGGAATCAAATCAGCCGTAGTTCGGCTCATATATTTTGGTTTGTTTGTATTTTTTAGTTAAGAAGATAAAAGAAACAATCAAGGTCGAAAAACATCAGATAGAGAAAAATGTTAACAATGATGATACCATAACAAAAAGAGATGAAAAGACATCGCATGGCAACACAAACTCAGATAAGGCGGTAAAACCCCAACATGATAGCAAAATATCAGACAAGGAGAAGAAAAATTACACCTAACAATGATATTTAAAATCAAAGTAGGATAACAAACATGTGCGATGGTGAAACATCGACTACAAACATGTGCGATGGAGAATCATCGACTAAGAGATAGGAATATAACATGGCAAAGATGGCAAAACATCAATAAATCAGAGGACAAAACATCACACCTAACAATGATATTAAGAATCAAAGTAGGATAACAAACATGTGCGATGGAGAAACATCGGCTAAAAGAATGTGCGATGGCAAAATATCGGCTAAGAGATAGGAAGATAACATGGCAAAGATGGAAAAACATCAATAAACCAGAGGAAAAAACATCACACCTAACAATAATATTGAGAATCAAAGTAGGATAACAAACATGTACGATGGTGAAACATCGGCTAAAAGAATGTGCGATGGTGAAACATTGGCTAAAGAATAACAAAATGTCATGGCCAGGATGGCAAAACATTAATTTGACAAGATTTAAAACAAAGCCAAGAGACGCACAAACAAATAAGATTGGTTTGTATTTTTTATCTTAAAAAAGGGTTTAAGTTCATTAGAGATATTTTATAAATTTCCAAGAAGAAGTTTTAGTTTTAGGATGCAATATGCAAAGAAAGGAAAAACAACTAAAGGAAACTAGCCTATCACTATCCCTAATGTTATCATACAATGATTGATCCTAAGGTTGAGAGTGAAAGAGGGAAGTTTCTACCCTATGTTAGCATACATGGATTCCTATCCTAAGGTCTAGCTCGAGGACTAACCCTACACGAGCAATCCTAAGGGAACAGGGTAAATACCAAACAAGTAAACAAACAATTATTTAAACATGAGCAGCAAGCAAGGTACATATGCAGAATTGTATTAAACATGTCTTTAAATAAACCATAGGGACTCCTGACATATATCAACAATGGAGATCCCATCATGCAATAGAAAGCAATAAGGAATGGAAACAGTAAAAGGGAAATAGTGCAATACCAAATGGATAACTATCCGTAGCAAATGAACAAGCATAAAGAAACCCAGAGAACTTCAAGTAAGCTAGCACCAGTAAACAAATCAATTCAGAAATCACGCCATCAAATATATGCACTGAGGCCTCAGGAGCAGGACTATAGCAGTCACAATCACATGTATATATATATATATATATATATATATATATATATATATATATATATATATATATATATATATATATATATATATATATATATATATATATATATATATATCCTGCAACAGAATGACAAATATACCAAGAACAGGAATAGTGCAAACATAACCAATTGTATTCCACAAATAAAGTGGAACACTAAAATACCAAGTCTAAATGAAAGAACTTTTCCTCAGAGTACCTCGCACATTTAACAGACAAATTAGTGATTTCAAAGGGAAATGATGAAACAATAAAGGATGGATGATGATATGATAATGAGAATGTAAAATAGTCATGATGGCAAACATTAGAGGATTCAAGCAAAGAATTCAAGAAAAGACATAGTTAGAAGACTTAAACCATTTGAAATCAAGCTTATAACATGCTATGAAGATATGATCAAGAGTTTAAAAATGTTATATCAAAAGCATATTTCACAAGTGCATTTAATATACCACAAAGATTCAAAAGGAAAGAAGAAAGGAACATCGAATTCATATATGAATGAAATTGGTTCAAGCATAAAAGATCAAGTGATCTCAAGTCTTTATGAGACTATCCTTTATGTATCATTCCTCAACATGTTATCATTGGTAATTTGATGACCTCAAACTCAAGCCAAAAGTTTAAAGTTCAAAGCAAAAACAAGAAAATAACATTAGTTAGAAGGCATGAATCAAAAGGACTCATCAACCAATTATGGGAAATTCAGTGGATTGATTTGAATTGGTGTGAGGAAAACAGTAGCAACATGATCATTAGGTGCCAAATTATAGGCCTCACACAAGTTCATTGGACAATAAATATATGCAATAAGATATGCAACATCAATTGAGCACTTTCACTTTGGAAAATTCATCAAAAATAGAAAATGACTTCTATAATTCAAACAAACATTTTCTCATAATCTTCAAGATGTATAGAAGTCAAAAAGAAAGTCTTAATTTCATTGATGGTTGAGGAAAGGATCAAATAACCTTCAAACATCAAAACTAGTTTATGAAACCACCAATCTAGGAAAGTTTTCAAAATAAATTAGTGGAAAATAGCAAACCTCATCAATTGATTCAAGAAAAATATTTTTGAGATCCTGAATCCATCTATGAACTTCAAACAGGAGCTGAATTCAATTGAAACTCAAAGCAAATTGGTTTTTGGAATCAAAACAACAAGAGATTTATCAAAACCCTAATTACTTAGAAAATAAACTTAATTATTGATCAATCAAGTTTCAATTCTAAACAATTCAAACTAAAGTGGTACAAAAATAAAGAAAACTCCAAAGATCAGAAAAATTATTTTTTCATATTTTTAGAATTAAAGAAAAGTGAGAAGTAAAATCAAATTCAAACAATTAATCAATTAAACAAATATTCACATTCTTAGAATAAAATTCTAATCAAAATTCAGAAAAATATTCAACCAAAATTATATTCAAATATTAGAATTAAAAATAAGCTTCAATGATTTTTTTGTGGAATTTTTGGAGTAAAGGAGATGTCAAAATAAAATTGAAAATTAAACAAACAATTAATTAAACACACAAATTTTTAAACCAATCAGGACATTTTCAGAAATTCCAAAAAAAATACACAAGGTCAGAAATTTATTTTGGAGTTTCATGAAAATTTTTAGAAATTTTCAACCATTTTTGAGCAAGAAATAAAATCAAGAAAAATCAAGTTATAAAACAAAATTCAAAATTCAAATGGACCAATCAGAAGGTTAGACACTTCATCTTCCACCTCTAGCCCTAACCAGAGACCCGCGAAAAATAGATGTTAGGGCTCAGTGTTCAGATCCACACTATATACTCATTTCCACACCATTTTTCATTAAATTTCGTGCAAATTAAAGCCAGAAATAAGATCTACATCATGCTATTTGAATCACATAAAACGATTAACCACAGATAAAAAATGAGCCTCATGGAGAATGCAAAAGCACACTGAGCAAGATATTTCAGAATCATCATACATGCATATTTTATCAAATTAAAAGCTCTAAAGCTGCAGGAACACTCAATGAACATCAAACAACATGATTCCAAACTCAAATCTTACAATTCATGGCCAAAAATCAATATCCAAAGTTAAGGATTCTAACCTTTGAGGAAAAAATATATCTACTGTCTCCTTCACTCCAGCTGCAAACCAAGCCTCGATCTACAACCCTTAGCACTTGGAGAAGAGAATGCAAGAAGAATCACTCAAAACGCACAAGCAAATTGGGAGAATCAAAGAAATGGATTTTTGAGAGAAAAAGTGATTTTAGATCTGAACTTCCAATGCAGCCTTTCATTCTTCCTTTTTTTCTCTTCCTCCCTTTTTTGAATGAGCAATGCAGTGTTTATATAGAGTGTTTAGATGAGAGAAATAAGGTCGTAACTCATAGAAATCCGTTGGAGGGTAATTTGGCCAAACAAGAAATGTGAGATCATATGCTTGCGTTTTGTTTTTTATTTGGCCTTTTATGTTGCGTTTTGATGAGCTCCAAGGTAAATGAGATGAGGTGTGTGAAGCGTGAGGGGGTGAGGTGGCAAGGATTGCACATGGTGTGATTTTTCATGAGGTGAAAGTTACCAATTTTGGCAAAAATGTAGAAAGCATGGGGAGGCAAGGAAAGTATGATTGTTTGGCCAAAAGAAGCAAGAAATGAAGTGTGTGATTCATGCCAAGCATGTGCAATATCAATCCTGAAAATAAACAAAATCGAAGGGTGCACCAAAGGTCAGTTGATTCCTACTTAAGGCCATAGAGAATTTGTTCATGCATTCTCAAATTTTCCTTGAGCCAATTAAAGAACACATTCAAAGCTTCGAAACAAGCTGAGGTTCGAAAGGAATGATGGAAGGATGAGCCAGATATGAGGCTTAGGATTCCTGGGCAACTCAAGACGACTTGCTAAAAATTGCTTGGGCGCTGTCCTGCCCTAGATAACAATTCGATTGGTCCGAATTGAGAGGAAACAAAGAGAGAAGGAATGAAATTTCAACCAACCCATAAGGTCACTTCGAATGGTCCAAGTTGAGAGAAAACGAAGAGAGCATGAATGAGGCTTCGACCAGCCCTCAAGATGACACTTTGAATGTCCAAATGAAGAGAGAAAAAGTGAGACTTCGACCAGCCCTCAAAATGACACCTTGAATGTCCAAACGAAGAGAGAGAAAATGAGACTTCGACCAGCCCTCAAAATGACACCTTGAATGTCCAAACGAAGAGAGAACAAAATAAGAAGCAAGAGGCTTCGACCAGCCCTCAAAATGACACCTAGAATGTCCAAACAAAGAGAGAACAAGGTAAGAAGCAAAAGGCTTCGAACATCCCTCAAGATGGCACCTTGGATGTCCAAACAAAGAGAGAAGAGTGAGGCTTCGACCAAACTTTAAGATAATGCTTCGAATGTCCAAACTGAAGAAAAATCAAAGAGAACAAAAGGAGGCTTCGACCAGCTTACAAAGCTACTTCAAATGGCCCAACACTCGGGTTTAATTTCTTGCAAAGATCCTACACCCAGATCTAGGGATGCCTTAGGTAAGTAGCAATAGAGCATGCAAACTATACGACATAGACCGATATGGTTTAAGTGATGGATGCGTTAGTGTGAAACTTTAGTTTGTATCGATGTTCCTTGAGTTAGTCGAGGATAACATTGGGCTTCTGTGTGGTGTCATAAGCACTAACTGACTTTTAGAACCTTAATTGACCCATCTTGGCCATTAGAAGGTAGTGAGATAGCCGGCTTTGGCACGGTCCAAGGTTGGTTGATACTCTAAGCTAAGCTTACTGAGATTCGACTTTCGGGATATTTTGGTGGCAAGTCAATTGCCATGCTAAAATAAAACCTACGAGAAAGATCAGTGATATGAAACTCCTAGAACTCGATTACTATTTTAGGACAGGTTGAGCCAAATTGACTTCAATAGAGAAGGGTACTTACGTATGGACCTCATGCAAGCCTTTAAACCTAAGGCTCTTGTGTGATTTGTCTATGTTTGCTACTTGCTTAAACATGACATCACAATATCATAACATCATGACATGGAATTTTCACTAACCTTTTTAAGGATCTTAGGGACCTTTGATGCAGGGTTATCATAAGTCGAACTACTATCAATAGGCAAGAGGATTTATTTTCCTCTAATCATATAACGTCAATGACCGAAGTACATTCTTTTGAGTCAAAAGCTAAGACCCACTTGATATGGTGAGCTTGATTCTTATAGAAGGAAGTTCAAAAACAAAGACGCAAAGTTCTTTAGACAAAGCTTCAGACTCAATTTATGACATTTAATTCTTATTTATCCCACGAGATCGTTGAAAACATTGCATATACATCTACATACCATACATGTCATTACATAGCAGGTATTCCTCAGACAGGTTTTCTTATCTTCTTCCTGTTTATTTCAGTAAAAAGATGGCTCTCGAACAAACAGTCAAAGATCTTCAGGCTCAAAATTCTCAATTCCAACAAATGTTCTTGAACCTAGCCAAGGGGCGGGAAGAGCTGAAGACCCTCTTCACCAAAGATAGAAAGAAAAATATGGGAAACCAAAAAATATTCTCAACATGGGAAGAACGGTTAGAGGTCCTCCCAAGCGAGTCCAAGACTGTGATATTCCATCAAACAAAGATGACAACCAGGGTGAAGATGGTAAGAGTATGAAGGCTGAGAAAGGAAGCAACCTTGGTTCTAATCAAGATTCTACTGAAGAAGAAGAAGAAGACTATTCGGATGAACAATATCCTCCTGCTGATGAAAAGTACAAACATCTGGATAATCGTTTAAATGCTATGGAGATCCAGAGAGTGCATGCGTTGGATTTTGAAGTGGTGGGTTTAGTCTCAGCTGTTGTCATTCCTCACAAATTCAAGGTCCCTACTTTTGCAAAGTATGACAGTGGTTCTTGCCCTAAGCTTCATTTGAGGTCTTATGTCCGGAAGATTCAACCACACACTACCAACAAAAATTTATGGGTGCATTTCATTCAATAAAGTCTTTCGGGGACACAATTGGAATGATTCTATCAACTGGAAGGAACCAATATCCGTACTTGGGAAGATTTGGCTGCTGCTTTCTAAAAACAATATCAATATAATGATGATCTTGCACCAACCCGTGTGGAATTGCAAAGTATGACCATGGTCTCTAACGAAGGCTTCAAATAGTATGCCCCAAAATAGAGAGATCTAGCAGGAATACTTCAACCTCCTTTGTCTAATAGGGAGCTGGTTGATATCTTTATGGGAACTTTGACAGGTCCTTTCTTTAATCATCTGATTCGAAGTTCTTTAGCCGAATTCACCGAGCTGATATTAACAGAGGAACGTGTAAAAGCTGGAATCCGAAGTTGAAAAATTTAGGTGGCTGTATCTTCAAGTACTGTGAGGAAGACATTCAACGGGAAAAAAAAAGCTAATGTTGTGTATGGCCAGAAGGGTCGTGGTAGAAGTGACTGCAACCAATCTGTGGGGGCAGTGCTAATTTCTATTCCTGCACCAGTGCAGCAACATCAACAAGGAAATCAACATAGGTCAGACGCACCTAGGAGACAATTTACCAAGATCAAAATGCCATTGTCTCAAGCATTACAACACTTGTTGAAAGCGGAGCTGATTATGTTAAGAGATCCTCCCTACAATCCTAAAACTTCCTCTCCTCGTTACAATCCTAATGTAAGGTGGATCTATCATTCCAATAGTCCTAGACACGACACAAATAACTGTTGGGCTTTGAAAAACAAGATTCAAGATATGATTGACTCCAAAGAGATAGAATTTAATCCTCCCGAGACCCCCAATGTGATCACTACACCATTCCTAAGCACGACAAGAGCATTAATGCTATCGAAGATATTTCTTATGCTTCCGCGGTAAGTGACTTGATTAATCCCCTGTTAATTATTAAGAAGAATTTGTTGCAAGCCGCTTTATTTTCGAGTTGCACTGAAAGATGCTACTACTGTGCAACCCAATCCAATGGCTACAAACTACTGAGAGAAGGTATTCAGCGTCTAATGGATAACCATATAATTCTAGTTTAGAAGATTCCTTCTATGGAGAATTTGTTTCAACACTTGGAGCTTGAAGACGTGTCTATAATTTCCAGAACTCTTGTAAGGATCACTTCCAAGGGTCCTGTCAGGATTACTGCCAAGCCTAGAGTGGCTCCTCTAATCATTACCGCACCAGGGCCAATTCTATATTCTTCTGACAAGGCTATCCCTTGGAGTTATGGGGCTGATGTTTACTATCATGGTGTCAAGTAGGAACCATTGGTTTTCAAAAGTGAAAATGCTGAAGTTACGGATCCCAACATTGACAATATTGCTGGTACCAGTAAAGTTACTAGAAGTGGAAGGATTTTCTCTCTAGAGATCTCTCCGAAGACTGTTTCTACACATTTTCGTGTTACTTCTACCGATTCAACTACTGAGACTCGGGGCAAAGAATAAATCACTGAATCTTCCCAGGTTGGGGCACCTAAGGAGGTTACCAAGGAAGATAGGCAAGAGATGGAGGAGGTACTAAAAATTATCCAGAAAATTAACTACAAGATTATTGAACAGCTGGGGCAGAATCACTCCAAGATATCCATGTTATCCTTATTGTTGTGCTCTGAAGCCCTTGCTCAGGCTTAGGTGTTCTTGAAATCTGTGCATGTACCGCAAGAAATCTCTGCTGATCAATTTGAAAATTATGTTGCTAGCCTGACGACTTATAATGTGCTAGGTTTTTCTGATGTTGATTTGACTCCTAAAGGAAGAAACCATAACAAGGCCTTGTATATCTCTATTGAATGCAAGGGCACTGCCTTAGCTCATGTGTTGGTTGACATGGGTTATTCATTGAATGTTTTACCGAAGCGTGCTATAGACAGGCTTACTTGTGAATTGGTTATGCTGAAACCAAGTGACATTGTGGTCAAAGCCTTTGATGGTTCAAAGATGATGGTGCATGGAGAGGTGGATCTTTCGATCAAAGTAGGTTTGCAGGTCTTCAACTCTACCTTTAATGTGATGGACATCCGCCCAACTTATTCTTGTTTACTTGGATGCTATTGGATTCATGGCGCGGGTGTTGTTACTTCCACTTTACATCAAAAGTTGGAGTATCCCGTGAAAGGAAAGATTGTTACAGTATATGGTGAAGAAGAATACATGGTGAGTCACTTGAACTCCTTCAAGTATGTTGATATGGACGTCGAATTCATCGAAACTCCCTGCAAGACCTTTGAGGTTATTCCTCGGGAAACTATCATTACTGGAGACATTTCTTCTATTCCCAAGGTTACTAAGGTTCAACCAAGAATGGCTTCTCTGAAAGACGCTAGAGTTGTAGTAGAAGAAAGTGGTTGCACTACTTGGGGTCAACTTCCCGACATTCCTTACAAATCTGATAAATTTGGTTTGGGTTTCATTGTAGAGGCTCATAAGGTTGTTCGTCGTACTCGTGCTGGAAGAACACCATTCCACATCAGCAATAAAGGATTCAATGCAGTAGAAGATGCTGAAAGTGACTATGACCTAGACAGTTGGATCTTTCCTACCACCGACAACGGGCTCAACAATGGAAGACTGAAGAAGTTATACCAATTTCCTTTAGTCAGGAGTAATGCTATTTTCTATTTTCTTGCTTCAAATTTTGATTATGTAATTTAAACAATGACTTTAAGCCTTGTTCCTTACCCGGAGCACAATGGCCCATCTGTTAGGGTTGTCATTTATCATTCACATATTTTCATTCAATAAATCATTGGACGTTTGCATTCAAATTTTGCACTCGTTGTCTTTATTTTACTTTATTGGTTTCAAAATAGCTATGTGTTCTTAACACACCTAGACAACAAATTGCAGATACATATCCACCCTGGATCCCATTAATGACAATTCTGCTATTGCCAATTATGACTTCAAAAAATCTAATCTACAGAGCCGAGGACGAAGTTGAGGAAGATTGTGAAGTACCTGGAGAACTTGCTAGACTGTTAGAGCAAGAAGAAAGATCCATGCAACCGCATGAAGAGCCAGTCAAGGTTGTGAATTTGGGTACTGAAGATGACAAGAAAGAGGTCAAGATAGTGCCAACCTAGAATACAGTGTCAAAAAGTGATTAGTCCAGATGTTGCGTGACTATGTTGAGATCTTTCCTTGGTCGTACAAAGACATGCCAGGGCTTGATACTGACATTGTGGTTCATCGTCTACCAATGAAAGAAGGTTGTTCTCCAATAAAGGAGAAGGTTCGTCGTATACGTCCCAAGATGTACAAAAAGATCAAAGCTGAGGTTATGAAACAGTTGAACGCAGGTTTGTTTGCTGTTATGTCCTATCCTGAGTGGGTTGCAAATATGGTGCCAGTACCTAAGAAGGATGGAAAAGTGTGTATGTGCATAGACTATAGGGATATGAATAGGGCAATCCCCAAAGATGACTTTCCGCTTCCGCATATTGACGTTCTGGTTGACAACACCCCTCAGCATAACATATTTTCCTTCATGGATGGCTTCTCTGGGTATAATCAAATTAAGATGGCGCCAGAAGACATGGAGAAGACTACTTTTGTCACATAGTGGGGAAATTTCTGTTATAAAGTTATGCCTTTTGGTTTGAAGAACGCCGACGCAACATATCAGCGTGCTATGATAGCTTTGTTTCATGACATGATCCATCACGAGATAGAGGTTTATGTTGATGACATGATAGCCAGGTCTCAGACTGAAGAAGAACATCTCGACCATCTATACAAACTGTTTGTGAGGTTGAAGAAATACAAGTTGAGACTGAATCCAAACAAGTGCGCCTTTGGTGTAAGATCTGGTAAACTCCTAAGTTTCATCGCCAATAGTAAAGGTATAGAAGTCGAATCCGCCAAGGTTAAAGCCATTCAAGAAATGTCGACTCCCCGTACTGAAAAGGAAGTCATAGGTTTCCTGGGATGATTGAACTACAATACCAGATTTATTTCCCATCTGACCGCTACTTGTGAGCCAATCTTCAAGTTACTGAAGAAAGATCAATTAGTGAAGTGGAACGACGATTGTCAGATAGCCTTCGACAAAATCAAGGAGTACCTCCAAGAACCTATGATTCTGATGCCACCAGTTGAAGGAAGATCCCTTATCATGTACTTAACAGTGTTAGAGAACTCAATGGGGTGTGTATTGGGGAAGTATGACTAGTCTGGTCGAAAAGAGCATTTAATATACTACATTAGCAAAACATTTACCGACTATGAAACAAGATACTCACTGCTCGAGAAAACTTGTTATGCTTTGGCATGGGCTGCTCACCGAATAAGACAGTATATGTTTACTCGTACCACTTTGTTGATCTCTAAGATGGATCAGATAAAATACATATTCGAGAAGCCCGCTCTATCCAGAAGAATAGAAAGATGGAAAATGGTCTTGACAGAATACGACATTCTGTATAATACTCATAAGGTAATCAAAGGAAGTGTATTGGCAGATCATTTGGCTCATCAGGCTGTAGACGGCTACCAGACTATGAATTTTCAGTTCCCGGATGAGAATATTATGCTAGTTACTCATTATGAAGAACTGGACCGCATGAAGGACATGAATCAAGACCTCAATGGAATATGGTTTTTGATGGAGCTTCCAACGTGCTTGGTAATGGAATTGTTGTTGTGATCATTTCTCCCAAGGGTTGCAATACGCCCTTCATCGACAAATTATGTTTTGACTGTACCAACAACATGGCAGGGTACGAAGCATGAATCATGGGTATCAAGGTTTTTATTGATATGAGAATAAATTTCTTAAATGTATATGAGGACTCAACCTTAGTGATAAGTCTGATTAAGGGAGAATGGGATATGAAGCATCCAAATCTCATCCCTTATCGAGAGCATGTGTTGACATTAATTTTGTACTTCGAGGAAATCACTTTTGAACATATTCCAAGAGAAGATAATCAATTGGAAGACACATTAGTTACCATGTCATCTATGTTCAAAGTCAGATGGGATAATGAAGCTCATCGAATTACTATTGAGAGACTAGACGAACCGGCACATTGCTATGAGGTCGATACTGGTAGAGTAGAGGAGAAGTCGTGGTACCATGAAGTGAAAAGACACCTCGAGGCTCAAGAATATCCCAAAGGGGCGTCTATTAATGATAAGAAAGTTATACGAAGATTCTCTACTTAATTCTTTTTGAGCAACGCAATTTTGTAAAAGTGCAATCATGATTCGACTTTGCTTCATTGTATGGACAAGAAGGAATCTGAGAAGATTATGGAAGATATGCATGAGTGAGTCTTCGATACTCATTCTAGAGGGCATACGCTGGCTAAGAAAATTCTAAGAGAAGGTTATTATTGGTCAACCATGGAAACTGATTGCCATCGTCATTCCAGAACTTGTCATAAATGCCAGATTTATGATGACAAGGTACACGTGCCTTCGGTTCCTCTAATCGTCTTGACTGGCCCTTGGCCATTCTCAATATGGGGAATTGATATGATTGGAGAGATTAAGCCTACCGTATCTAATTGGAATCATTTCATCCTAGTCGCTATTGATTATTTTACAAAGTAGGTTGAAGTAGTTTCGTTTTCCTCTGTTACAAAAAATTTCGTGGCCTGGATCATTAAGCATAACCTTGTCTGTCTGTATGGCATACCCGAGAGGATCATCACTGAGAATGGTACCAATCTCAACAACACTATGATCACAGAACTTTGTACACATTTCAAGATTAAACATCATAATTCCTCTCCGTTTCGACCAAAGATGAATGGCACAGTGGAATCCCCCAACAAGAACATTAAGAAGATTTTGCATAAAATGACAGTGACATATAAAGATTGGCATGAGATCTTACCATTCACTCTTCATGGTTATCTCACTTCAGCATGTACATCAACTGGGGAAACCCCATTCTCTTTCGTCTACGGTATGGAGGTTGTCTTACTTGTCGAAGTCCAGATCCCCTCTCTGAGAATTAGGAAAGACGCATGTTTAGATGAAGATGAGTGGATTCAGACCAGGCTGGACCAGATAAATTTGATTGATGAGAAAAGGCTTGTGGTTGTTTGTCATGGTCAGATGTATCAGAAGTGCATGATCAAGGCCTTTAACAAGAAGATTAAACCTCAAGTGTATCAGGTTGGCGGTTTAGTAATAAAGCGCATCATCTTACCACAAGGTGATCATAGGGGCAAATGGACTCCCACAGACGAAGGGCCATTTGTGATTAAGAAGATATTTTCGGGCGGAGCTATTATGCTTAGCACCACGGATGGTTAAGATTTTTCACACACTGTGAACGCGGACATAGTTAAAAAATACTACACATAAAAGAGACCCACTAGGTCGACTGGCCTAGGAAAAAATAAGGGCTTCCCGACGAACCAAAAGGGTTCGGTAAAAAATTAGGGATATATATATATATATATATATATATATATATATATATATTGTACACCCGGCAAGTCGAAAACCTTAAAAGGAGGCTTGGGAAAAAAGGGTATTCCAGTGGACTGAAAACCCGAAAGGGCGGTCCAGGCAAAAGTTAGGGATTATAGCGTACGACTATGTCCCGTTTGATCACTTGTTTACTAACAGCCATCATGACTACTAACGTCAAGTTCAAATGGTACAGATCAATCCAATCAACTTATTTCGACAACAAGGGATGAGATGCTTGAAGACATAGGGGCAATAGCAAAGCTGAAACTCGATGGGATCATTTACACATAAGTTATTTTTCTTTGTTTTCCTTTGTACACCTTTTTCTTTTTACAACGTTTTCCTCTTACTAGGGCTTATGTCTCTTTGTATAAAATTGTTTGTTTATCTTCCAAATCATAGCAATTAGTTTCAAGTTCAAAAAACTATTTTTTACTTTCTCCATTTTGTTTGCAAAAAATGCCCAATGATTATAGTGAATGAACATATGCATTTGAATATGATTACCATTTACAAATATATGCATGAAAACCAGATTATCATTTATCAAAGACTCTAGGAGTAGGGAAAATGTTTAAGTCATTCATAAGTCCCCACAGAGAAATCTCCATGAAACTATCTCTACAGAGCTCTCTTTGCAAGATCATCCCTAACAGAGATATATTCCCCAGCAAGTCTAATATGGCCATAGGAAGAAATTTTGGAATCTTCCAACAGTTCACCTCTATATCCCTAATGGATAGCTTGACCTGATCATCATCCTCAATAGGTCCCCTAGCAGATAAGGAAGTTTGATCATTTCTCCAGCATACAATGGAGACTTCCTCAATGCAGCCTATAAAATTCCAACACCCATCAAAGTTTATTTCCTCGACAAAGTTTACAGAAACTTAATTCCCAGCGGAGTTTATTACTCCAACACCATAAATCCCTAACACAATTCATTTCTCCAGCATATTTAAATCAAAGTTACTATCCCCAAAAGAGTTTCTACGATATCTGAAACCTGGACGAATAGCACACTGATGGAATATCCATCACTTTTATCCCCAGTCAGAGTACGCAAGAATTAAATCCTTCAACAAAAAGAGTGGTGAATGATCGACTCTACTTGAATGCCTCTATCCTCAAGAAGAAGTCGAAAATCCCCAGCAGAGTGTCCTCAAACAGAAAAAGAGAATCCCTAACAAAATTATTACCAACAGAAGTTGAAGAATCACTTTCTTCATCTCCAGCAATAATCTGAGATTTATTTTCCCATGCTAGACATTGTTACACGTAGATATTGATATGCTTCAAAGACATGTTGCATCCATACATCACTTCACAATACATCATAACATATGCATATTGAAACACATATAACATTCTCATTTATCTTGAGAGCATCATTAATGCATTACATGCATCACGACATTACATAAAGCTAATTTTTTTCTTTTCAGGTAAAGTTCGCAAACAGACGAATATCATCAGTAATTTTCAAGAAGGTCAGAGATTAATTCCCAAAACAAGACGGGGCAACTATCTATATAACTAGGCGGTATGAATTCCCGAAATAGGACGGGTTTACCAATAAAAAATAGGTTGGATATTAATTCCCGAAACATGACGGGGCAACTATCTATATGACCATGCAGTATGAATTCCCGAAATAGGACGAGTTTACCAACAAAAAATAGGTTGGAGATTAATTCACGAAATAATACAGGGCAACTATCTATATGACCAGGCGATATGAATTCCTGAAACAGGACGAGTTTACCAACAAAAAATAGGTCAGAGATTAATTCTCAAAACAAGACAGGGAAACATCTATATGACCAAGCGGAATGAACTCCCGAAATAAGACGAATTTACCAATGGAAAACAGATTGTAGATCAATTATCGAAACAGGACGGGACGACTATCTGCATGACCAAATGATTTCCTTCAGAAACTGAATTCTGACAAGCATTCCCCTTCTAAAGTTTATTCTGAAAAGCATTCCCCATAGAGACTTAATTCTGGCGAGCATTTTCCATTTGAAAAAAAAACATTTTTCATAGTTAGGCGTAGACTCATTTGGATACTCCTATCAACAGTTACTTCGGATGGAAACTACAAGCCCATCCCTGACGATATTCTATCATCTCACCAAATGGAATCTTTAAGCCCATTCAAGCAATACTATCAACCAACAGCATTACTTCGTGCACAGGCGAGTGCAAATTTCTGGGCACTTAAGTGTTCAATCCTCTTCCACCTTCAGATCATGAATGGCAGACGTGCCAATCTAACTCTTCGGGTTTAAGAAGATCGAATAGGGGGAGCTGTTATACACCCAAATTTTCCCTCTCATTTTCTTCAAGATATCTCCTTATGCTCCCAGGGTTTTTAAATGCTCAAGGCTACTCAAGGTTTAATCAGACAAATTCTCCTCCTAAGCAATTGACCTACAACTAGGGTTTCACTTTTCACAAGGAAATTTGAGCTTATAATGCCTCAAGTGGATTTCATGGTTCCTCATATGTCTCAAGGTGTAACACCCTGATGTTTAGAATTTATTTATTTAATGAATTATTAGGAGTATTTATGAACAATTGATGTTTTATATGATTATATATGTGATATGATGTTATGGGGTTGTGCATGATGTGAATTGTGATGATTAGAAGTATTAGAATGGTTAAATAATTATTTAGTCATTATTTAGATTATTATTGAGAATATAATAATAGGAATAATTATTTAAATGGATATTTTAGTTAGAGTGGTGTGCTGGTAAATAGTAGGAAGAGTGAGGATGTGATGGTAAATAGAGGTTGACTAAGCGATGGAAATTGAGCAAGATATTAGGGGTCCTTTGTGATAACCGAGAAGAGAGACTAGGGCATGAAGGCTTTGGAGAGAATCATCGTAAGAGGCACGAAGAACATAATCAATAACTCGAAGTAATAAGGTAAGGGGTGTTTATCTGATTATTATATTTGATTTAAGTGGTAGATGGAGGCAAGGTTTGCCTTAGGTTTCATAGATGGTGATTCGATGTTTTTTCTTGGAGAATTGATAGATTAGAGATGAATAATGATGTATAAATGATGTAGAAACATAGGATGATAATAGATGATGATTACCTATTATTAGATGATGTTTTAGGACCTACAAGGTAGTGAAATCGCAGAAAAATTGCAGAAAAATTCAGCACAAAACAACATGCGTTGACTCAAAGAGGTCATGCATCGACTCATGCAGGTCCAAGACTCAGTATGCATCAACTTATTAGGTCATCCTGAGAACACCCGGGGCTGATAGAATACCTATACATCGACTCAAAGGGGGCATGTGTCGACTCAAGCAATCTAATTTTTGACAGATTTTTCTAAAGGTCGTAACTTGAGTTTCCGGACTCTGTTTGAGGTGTCATTTGAAGCATTGGATAGCTAACGCGATGAACTATATTTATAAGGGGTAAAATGAAGAATAAGAAGGATAAATCTAGTACCAAAATCATGATAGAATTAGTTTCCATGTGTTGAATAACTATGATGTTTTGTGGTAATGAAGTATAATAATGATATGACGATTTTATCATAATGCTTGGTTCATAATGATGATATGTTGTTAATATGATGATTTTGTTTTATATGATGATATGATAATGATGTTATGCTTATATGAGTATATATGATGAGGTTTATATGATGATGTTGGTGAATACATGAAGGATGATGCGTATGATTAATTGTGGTTGTTTATATTGTTGTTGCGCATCATGCATTCATTGAACATCTTTTGTCCATTTTGATGATTTAGGACGTTGGTCTAGTGATTTGGTCTCAATCCCATTGTATGGTTTTGGGATATATATGATTTGCTCCGGTTCCAAGTGGGAATCGATCCTATGATTGGGGTCTTTGGAGGGTGATGGCCCAGTGTCCATCATATTAATTGGTACCACATTCATGAGTCTATATCCTTGCACTACATCTTATGTCGCATTCCATGGTTCTTAAATTGATGATGTTGTATTGTGTTGTTGAATTTATATGGAGTATAATAATGTCGAGTTTATGTTATAATACTTTTGGTTTATTCTGCCATGTCTATTACATATATCTTATATAATGATTGTGATGAACTCACCCTTTCTGCTTGAATGTTGCCTCTACGTGGGTAACGTGCAGGTAATCAGGATTAGTCCCTAAAGTCTTAGAAGAATATCTTGGAGTGTGTGTTTTATTTTCGTTGAGTCTAGAAGGTCTTGCTCTGATATGTAACATCGGGGACGATAATGATTTGTTTTGAAAACTATTTTGTTCTTGTTTTTTTATGACATTTAAATTATTTCCATGGTGTTTAAATTATGTTGAATTGTGAACCATGATTCATGGGGAACTATGAAATGTTTTAATGAACTTGTTTGAATTGTGATTCCGCTGCAAGTATGTGAAACCTTGATAATGGATATGTACATGAATAATTTTGAAAACCCGTGTTACGGAGTAAGACTAGCATGTATGATTATTTCACGAATATATTGTGACGCCCTTTTGTGACAACAATTGAATGAGGTCGTGTGTGAATTACCGACAATTGAGTAAGGTAATGGGTGAGATTAATTATCCACTTCAAGGGATTGACAATTTGATGGACCAACTGTTAGGCGAGTATGTCTACAGTGTAATCAAATTGAGAAGGGTTACCTTCAGATTCAAATGAAGGGTGAGGATAGTTAGAGGAAAATTTTTAGAACTTGTGTAGGCATTACGAATATTTGGATTAGTTTGTTGCGGTGTTTGTTGAGGACATTATGAGTTAATCTAAGTCAGAATAAGGGAATGACGAATGTTGTGAATTAAAATGTCGAAAGGGAAGAAACTTTATGCTAAGTTGTCAAGGTGTAGATCATGGTATAAGAAGGAGAGTTTTCTTGAGAATGTTATTTTTAATGATGGTATATATGTATCCATCCAAAGCATGTATGGTTCTACATTGAGAGACTCCAAAGTCGATTACAGAGACTAGAAGCTTCTTAGGCTTACTAGTTATTATCATAGCTTGTTTATGACGAGGTCATGTATGATATGTTGTAAATGAATGAATTGAAGGAATGAGATGTTTGGTATTAGAGAGAATATGGAGATATTAGAGGAGCGCATAGATATACAACTTATTCCGAGTAAGAATGATTAGAATGACGAAGATTAATTGGAACATGGTGCTTTAGGTAAATTTGAGTATAAGTTTTAAAGAAACACTATTCTAGTTTAGTAATGATGGTTTATGCGCTGTCATGGTTGTCGGATACCTATTGATAAATTAAGGAGCTGATCACCCTTGATCTCTTTTTGATAGTAGACGGGATCGTGTTGGATGTGATAGACTTGTCTTACCAGCTTAATGGTGTGTTAAGTGTTTAACGTTCCATCAAGGGAATATTCGTTCATCATTTTGGGTGAACCTAATGGATAAGTGATTGTGAAAGAGTTGAGACTTATTGAACAGTTTGGAGACTTGAGGTTGCATGATAAATTGTCGAAGTGTGAATTTTTGGTGAAGGAAGTGAGTTTTCTTGGCCATGTGATTTCTAGTGGTTGAATTGCGATAGATACTTCTAAGGTTGATGCAGTATTGCGGTTGAAGACACTGAAATCTACAATTGAGATTCAGAGATTTCTTGGGTTAGAAGGTTACTATCTAAGATTCATTGAGGGATTTTCTAAGTTGGTGTTACTAATTACTCAGATGACTCGAAAGGGCCAGGTTTACGTGTGGGATGCTGCATGCGAATAAAGTTTTGTAGAACAGAAAAAGAGATTGACGACTGCTCCGGTGTTGATTTTTACGAATCCGAATGAATCCTTTGTAGATTATTGTGATTCTTCTAAGATGGGTCTTGGAGGTGTGCTAATGCAAGACGGACAAGTTGTTGCTTATGCTTCTAGACATTTAAAAGTTCATGAGAGGAACTATTCTATGCATGACTTAAAATTGGCGGTTGTGGTGTTCGTGCTAAAAATTTGGACACGTTATCTTTTTGGCTCTAAATTTGAAGTGTTCAGTGATCATAAGAGTTTAAAATACTTATTTTATCAGAAGGAGTTAAACACGAGGCAGAGAAGATGGCTCGAATTGTTGAAGGATTCTGATTTTGATTTGAGTTACCATCCTAGTAAAGCAAATGTAGTAGTTGATGCTTTGAGTAGGAAATCTTTGCATATGTCAATGCTTATGGTTCGAGAGTTAGAGATGATCGAACAATTTAGAAATATGAGCTTGGTATGCAAAGAGACATCCATTAGTGTGAAGATGGGAATGTTGAAACTGACTAGTAGGATTCTTGAAGAGTTTCGAGAAGGTCAGAAGTTTGATTTGAGTTTGGTAGATTGACTAACATTGATTAACCAAGGCAACAGAGGTGAATTATGAGTGGATGAGAATGGTGTGGTGAGACTTGGTGATAGAGTATGTGTTCTTGATATTCCAGAACTTAAGAAGAGTATTCTTGAGGAAGGGAATCGAAGTGATTTGAGTATTCATCCAAGTGCTACAAAAATGTATTAGGATTTAAAGAAAATGTTTTGGTGGCCAGGTATGAAGAAATAAATTGCTAAGTTTATGTATGCTTGCTTGACTTTCCAGAAGTCGAAGATTGAGCATCAGAAGCCTACAGGTCTTATGCAACCTTTGAGTATTCTAGAGTGGAAATCGGATAGTGTTTCTATGAATTTCATGTGGGGGTTACCAAAGACTGCTAGAGGTGATGATTTAATTTGAGTAATAGTGGATGGGTTGACTAAGTCGGCTCATTTCTTTCTGATGAAGATCAGTCATCCTATAGAAAAGCTGGCTAAGATGTATGTTGATGAGATTGTAAAGTTGCATGGGATACCTTCGAGTATCGTGTTGGATAGAGACTCGAGGTTTACATCGAAATTCTTGACAGGTTAGTAAAATGCTTTCGGTACCAAGTTGAAGTTGAGTTCCGCATATCACCCGCAGAAGGACGGTCAAACATAGAGGATTATCCAGTCTTTGGAGGATTTTCTAAGATCTTGTGTGCTAGAACAAGAAGGATCTTGGGATATTTACTTGCCATTGATTGAATTTACATACAATAATAGTTTCCATTCAAGTATTGGAATGGCACCATATATAGCATTGTATGGTAGGAGGTGTAGAACTCCATTGTATTGGTATGAGTCAGGCGAGAGTGTTGTACTCAGACTTGAGATTGTACGAGAAAAAACTAAGACAATTAAGATGATCCAAGAGAGGATGAAGGCTTCTCAGAGTCGTCAGAAAAGCTATCATGATAAGATAAGGAAGGCCTTGGAATTTCAGAAAGATGATCATGTGTTTTTGAGAGTTACTCCAGTAACAGGGGTTGGTAGGGCTCTGAAATCAAGGAAGCATACGTCGTGTTTCATTGGTCCATATCAGATATCTGAGAAGATAGGTGAGGTAGCCTATCAGATTACTTTACATCCGTCACTTGCGAATCTTCATGATATGTTTCATTTATCTCAGTTGAGAAAGTACATTTCGGATCCGTCACATGTAATTCAGATGGATGATGTACATGTCTGAGATTACCTGACTGTTGAAGCATTACCATTGAGAATAGAAGGTCGTGAAGTGAAGAAATTGAGAGGTAAGGATATTTCCTTAGTAAAGGTGTTGTGGGGTGGATCAGCGGTGAAAGTTTGACTTGGGAGCGTGAGGATCAGATGAATGAGTCGTATCCGACTCTGTTTTCCTCGGGTAATTTTCGAGGGCGAAAATTCTTTAAGTGGGGGAGAGTTGTAACACCCCAATTTTTAGAAGTTATTTATTTAATGAATTATTAGGAGTATTTATGAATAATTGATGTTTTATATGATTATATGTGTGATGTGCTGGTATGAGGTTGTGCATGATGTGAATTATGATGATTAGAAGTATTAGAATGGTTAAATAATTATTTAGTAATTATTTGGAGTATTATTGAGAATATAATAATAATAATAATTATTTAAATGGTAATTTAAATAGAGTGGCGTGTTAGTAATCAGTAGAAAGAGTGAGGACGTGATGGTAAATAGAGGTTGACTAAGTGAGGTAAATTGAGGAATATAGTAGGGGTCGTTTGTGATAACAGGGAAGAGATAGTTGTTATTCTCATAATCAATCGTGAACGTTGGAGAAGAGAGGCTACGACACGAAGGCTTTACAGAGAATCATCGTAAGAGAGCGAAGAACATAATCAATCACTCGAAGAAATAAGTTAAGGGGTGTTTATCTGATTATTATATTTTACTTAAGTGGTAGATAGAGGTAGGGTTTGCCTTAGGTTTCATATATGGTGATTCGATGTTGTTTGATGGAGAATTGATAGATTAGAGATGAATAATGATGCCTAAATGATGTATAATTAATGTAGAAACATAAGATGATAATAGGTGATGATTACCAATGATTAGATGATGTTTTAGGACCTATAAGGTAGTGAAATCGCAGAAAAATCACAGAAAAATTTAGCACAAAACAACATGCGTCGACTCAAAGAGGTCATGCGTTGACTCATGTAGGTCCAAGACTCAGTATGCTTTAACTCATTGGGTCGACCTGAGCTCACCCGGGGCAGACATAATACATATGCGTCAACTCAAAGGGGGATGCATCGACTTAAGCAATCCAATTTTTGACAGATTTTTCTAAAGGTCGTAACTTGAGTTTTCGGATCTGTTTGAGGTGTCGTTAGAAGCGTTGGATAGCTAACGCGGTGAACAATATTTATAAGGAGTAAAATTAAGAATAAGAAGGATAATTCTAGTACCCAAGTTAGGATAGAATTAGTTTCCCCGTGTTAAATCACTATGATGTTTTGTAGTAATGAAGTATTATGATGATATGACGATCTTATGATAATGCTTGGTTCATAATGATGATATGTTGTTAATATGATGATTCTGTTTTATATGATGATATGATGATGATGCTCTGCTTATATGACTACATATGATGAGGTTTATATGATGATGTTGGTGAATACATGAATGATGATGCGTATGACTAGGTGTGGTCGTTTATATTGTTGTTGCGAATCATACATTCATTGGACAACTTTGGTCCGTTTTGATAATTTAGGACGTTGGTCCAATGATTTGGTCTCAATTCCATTGTGTGGATTTTGGATGTCTATGATTTTCTATGGTTCCATGTGGGAATCGATCCTATGATTGGGTTCTTTGGAGGGTGATGGCGCAGTTTCCATCAAACGAATTGGTACCACATGCATGAGTCTATGTTCTTGCACTACATCTTATGTGGCATTGCATGGTTCTTAAATTGATGATGTTGTATTGTATTATTGAATTTGTATGATTGTTAAGGTACTTGGAATATAATAATGTTGAGTTTATGTTGTGATACTTTTGGTTTATTTGGCTATGTCTATTACTTATATCTTATATAATGATTGTGATGAACTCGCCCTTTCTGCTTGAATGTTTCCTCTACGTGGGTAATATGCTGGTAATCAAGAGTAGTCCCTAAAGGCTTAGAAGAATAGCTTGGAGCGTGTGTTTTATTTCCGTTGAGTCTATAAGGTCTTGCTCTGATATACATCAAGGAAGGAAATCCTTTGTTTTGAAAACTATTTTGTTCTTGTTTTGTTATGACATTTAAATTTTTTTCATGGAGTTTAAATTATGTTGAATTGTGAACCATGAATCATGGGGAACTATGAAGTGTTTTAATGAACTTGTTTGAACTATGATTCCGCTGCAAGTATGTGAAACCTTGATAATGGATATGTAAATGAATAATTTTGAAAACCCGTATTACGGAGTAAGACTTGCACATATGATTATTTCACAAATAAAATATGACGCCCTTTTGTTATATTATTCTGATATTAGTTTAAATAATTATGAATATTCTGTGGGGTTTAGAAGGGTTTTACACAAGGAATGCTCATGCCAAATTTCAAGCCTTGTATCACAAGTTTGCTTAGTCAATTTCTCAGATGACTAAAAATCAACTATATTGAGTAAAAAGTCAATTATGGTCAACATACTGTCAAACTTCAAAATGTTTGGCCAACATCAATATTTTGAGGTCACATTCATCATTTGATCAAGGGTTGATCATGATTCATCATGAAAACTCAAGATTCATCAAAAGTCAAAAGTTACTAAATTAGGGTTTTCTTAAGAGAATTCAATTGAAATTTGACCAAGCATGATTTCAACATGATTCATCGGATTTTTCTCAACCAAAGCTCATTTTGAAGGAAATTCAAATCTCTACAACTTTGTCTCTCTAATCTCAAGTCCAAAAAATGCTTCATTTGAGAGATATGGGCCAAAACATAATAGGTCATTTCAAAAGTCAACAAAAAGACACTTCTTGTCAAAGCGATTTACATAAAGATAACATCCAAATTGATAAAAATTGAGAGAGATATGATTGATGCAAGTTGGACAATTTTGAGAAAATGCATGATATCCAAATTGATCAAACTTGAGTTTTGGGCTAGTGGACTTATCTTTCAAGGTCCAAACGTGTTTTAGACCTCATAGTGAACCTCTGAATCCACGCATACACCAGTTATATTTTTATTCCATTTTATTTTTGATTTTATTTATTTAAACTCAAAATTAAATTTAAAAAAATCAAAGTTGGCATACAAGGCTCCAAGCCCACTTTCTTGACCTAATTTTCCTCTATATATTCTCATTATTTAGACAAGGCAAAAGGACGAAAACCTTGCAAGAAGATCCTATACCAAAAACTTCAAATTTACTCAAAACTAGGGCAAACTACAAACCCTATTTTCAGCCTCTCAAAGAAAGTCAATCATCTAAATTAATTATAAAAGCATTATAGGGTAAGTGGGGTTTGATTGTGATGATCCAAGAGGCCTGAAACTCTCGTATATGCCTCGCTGGTTTCTAATATTACATGAAATTCATATTTTTGTTTTTATTCTGCTTTGATCGAAACTAATGTTACTAACATGCTTCTGAGGTATAACTATGCAAGATATACCCATCGCACGACCCCCATAACAACTGAATATGGGTTTCCATGTTTGAACGGTTTCATACTATTTGCTTAGTATCTCTTTGTACAGGAAGAATCGGTCAAAACCAAGGGCACCATTGAATTTGCAAGGCCCAAATTATAGGGCTAGGGTACCATGGGACCACTGACATTTGTTATTTTTGCAGGAATAAAAAAAGGACTTGTCAGGGAAGATGACCGGAGCTAGGGCTCCGACGCCTCTACAGTCCAACGATAATGTTTGTATTATATTTAATTTATTACATAGCACTACCGGATGACACAGCCACCCCAGTGGAAAGCGTGTGCATGATAAGGCATTAGACTACCAGGGCATGAGTTCGATCCCTGCCTTTTGTTGTTTTCTCATACCAATATTTTGCAGGTTTAATACATTTTGAGTAGTACATATTCTGCTAACACCAACCAGCGCTTGGCCTGGTGGCAAGCTATGCAATGAAGGAGGCAAAGGGAACGGGTTCAACACCCACCCCTGACATTTTTCCCATTTTCTCTATTTCTAACCTTGTTTGTTATTTTTTTCTAATCCTATTATTTTTTGGCTAACCCTAATTTTTTTAAATTTTAATTGATCTTAAAAATAAACCTTTTTTTTGTAAACCCTAATTATTAGATTTAGGTTTTTAATTAACTTTTTTTAATTTAATTGTTTTGACCATTTTTTAAATTAATTAGAATTTTAGGTTTTATTTTAATCATCATCAAAAACTATTTTTCATAAAAATCACCAAAAGTAATTTCTTTTCTATTTTCATCTTATTTTTATTTTCCTAGATAAAGTGTATAGGGCGTGTTCAACTATAATGGCGTAGCTTTATTTTTACCCCATTATTTTTATTATGTAATTGCTTCCGGGATGTAATAGTTGTATGTTTTATTTCTCGCACTCTTCACTATTATGTAACTGCCCCAAAGCCTTGTAATAGTCTTAGGTTCATATTTCTACCTTTATCTTCTACTACTATATTATCTTTTATGCAATTGTTAGTAATTAGGGTTTGTATGGAAAGATAAAAACAAACAATAACAAAACCCTAATTCCAAGATAAATAACTGAAGACAATACACTCTTCACACTCCCACCTTTAGGGTAACCTCTCTTCGTTTCCTTTTCGGAATAAACGGCCATGCCCCTCAAACATAGGAATGCTTTAGATACAAACCTTCGAATAAAAGATCACAGTCCCTCGATGACCCTTCGACGTTGCCTTTCATAAAATGATCTAGTCCCTTACGAAACTGTTAAAGCATCCTTACAAGTTTCCTTCGATGACCGTACGATGACCCGTCGCCCATCACTTTACATCCAACGGATGGGGCTACCTACCAACTAATGGTACAGACAACATTATCTCTAAAGGAGGAGGAAAATGATAAGAACGACCTTGAGTGGGTAGGATACTTTTATTCGTTTGCTCACAAATTTTTCTCACAAACACTTTTCACACATCATTTTCAAAACAAATATTTTCAAAACATTTTGTATACATCCTTGAAGACTAATACAAGAATCATTACAAAGATGGAATTTTAAACATATTTTCAAACACTTACACAAAAAATCAAATTTTCAAAGTGAGTTAAGCGATTAAGAGCCCGTAGATAACTACAGATGAAAAGGGTGCTAACACCTTCCCTTTTCATAACTTACCCCACGAAATCAAAATCTATCAAAGGTCTTTCATGTTCTTTTCACCTTTCCTAAATATTGGATAGAAGAAAAGTTTGTGGGGACTCTTGTTATCCGCAACATTTGCGATAAAACGCAAAACAAGTTAGTTCTGCTACCGTATTACAGAATCATTTAAACATCATTGATCATATGTGGTTGCTTTGAGCACTTGAAATAAATGATATACTTGACAAAAAGAAAATGAAACTTGTAGTTGAGAGGCTTTAAATTTATCAATCTTCTAATGAGTTTTCAAAAGCAATCTTCAAGATAGTCATTCAACTAACTTTTTGTACTTGACTTCTAACTTTTAATTCCCTAACAATTGACTTTACTTTATGCCTTTACTTTTATGTACCATTTTTTTAGCATATACATCTCATGTTATTTTCCTTTTGTTCACTTGAGCATTTATCTTCATGTCATTTTATCTTTGCTCATTTGAGCTTTTATTTGGTTTTGAAAACACTTAATAATTAACTTGAACATTAAAAAACATTAAGGTTAATCGGACTATCTGGTTACTATCCTTAGCATTGTGGATTTGTGGATCTGTCGAACTTAGGATTAGAAGCCTTGATACTTGTTACTCCAAGGCATTGGGTTGATTTTATTTATGTGCAGGTTATTCTGATTTTATGCTTTATCTGTGATTGAGAATTCATCTGTATACAACCGTTACTCTGTCCAACTTTTGTGAAGACTTAATTCATCTGAAGCTTGGTTTTCCTCGGAGGTTTAGTATTTTTGCTTGCTTGGTTTTAATCCAAAGGATGAGAATTCTAAATTGACTTCTTCATGTCAAGTGTTGGCTTCTTGTTGGTTAGACCATTCTTTTCCTTATGTTTTACTTTATTCTTTAAGATAGTCCTTTTATCTCCTCCTATCTTCTTTAAGTTCAAAAATCTTCTCCCTCCTTTTCAAAACTCTTCTTGTTTTCTAACTTGAACTACTTTCATAATCAACTTGGACTTAGGTTCATGCGTTTTAAAAAATCTTTTATTAATCAAACATTAATCAATTTAATCATACTTTGACATATTTCTCAAGACTAAAAGTCCATTAACCTCATTCAAACCATTTTTCCACTTTGGCTTTTTACTTTAAACTTTTCTCAGAAGATTAGACTCTTGTCAATTCTTATAGTGATCCGAGCTACTAAACTTCTATGATACATAGTAAAATATTTCCACTTGGGTGTTGAGTGAGGCTTTGTTGATTTTAAAATCCAATTTATATCCTCCACTTTGAGATGATGCAAATTCTCCTTTCTCATAATTGTGGGTAGTAAGTATGTTTTCCACTCGGATATGACGATGATGTCTCTTTTCTTAAAATTAACCAACACACATGTGTTTTAAAACTTTTGAGGTAAACTACGAGTACCCTGATCCCCTATTGCAAGGAAGGTGGTACGTAGGCACTAATGGTTCACAACCGCGAAGGGTGCAAAATTATAAAAAAAAAATACTTCTTTTCTCATCTCCACCATTTTTTTTGTATACACCTTTTATAGCCAAAATACATAGATTTTTCAAAGAGGTTCCTGCAGAGTACCGTAGATGTTTAGGATGCTAATAACTTCCATTTTCATAACCAACCCCTGTACCTAGATTCCCCCCTTCTTTTTGGGTTTATTCGCTCTTTTCCCATTTCCTTTGGAAAAGATAAATCGCGGTGACGATTTTTATTTGATTTGTACGAGTTAAGTCAATCAAATGTCTTAGTCTAAACATTTCTACCCCTACACATTGCTTGTCCTCAAGCAACTTATCTCAATGTTAGAACATAGTTTGATTCTACAACCCTTGATTAGAGTTTTGATGATAACAAATACAAAGAACAAATATGCACCCTAAAAATTATGTTATTTTGTATGCAGAAGTTCTGACCAAAGCAGCTTCAGAAGATAAGCTATAGAAGCCACACGCTGAAGCAATCAGAATTTGCGCTGAAGATTGATGACCAGAACCTGCGCTTAAGTGAAGTAAACTCTGATTCTGAACAAGAGCATAATAATCTAAGTCATCAATGCTCTGAAGCATCAGCAGCAGGCAAGGATGAAAGATTCTGAAGCATTACTATTCATTCAAGACAACATCAATTACAACGGCTCATTCAGACAGGATCTTCTCCAAATTGAAACTGAGTTAATGACATTTATCACGCTTAATGTTCAACAAGAATCCATTGCCTATATAAACAAGATCAGTGTTCAAATCGTTTACGATTTACATATACTACTTATGAGAATTCAAAAACGCAAAAAGCTTACTCATCTTGTCACGCTCTAAATTTGTGTAAATTATCACAGTTGTGATAACTGTTTTTGTAACGAAAAACATTTGTACACATATTCTTGTATCTTTGTTTAAGACAGTGTTCCTTGAGATTAACCGGATTATGGCTATACTCAAGAAGACTTTAACAGTTGTTAAAGTAGTGATTGTAATCCTTTTGAGATTAGTGGATTAAGACCTCGTTGGAGAGAGGCGAAATCACCTTGACGGGTGGACTGGAGTAGTTTGAGATCAAACGAACCAGGATAAAAATACTGTGTTATTGCGCATTTGATTTCAATTTTTCAATTCAACCCCCCCCCCCCCCCCCCCCCCTCCTTCTTGTGTTTTTCACTTCTTCAATTGGCATCAGAGCGTCTGGTTCTGAGCTTAAACACTTAACCGTGTCAGTACAAGATCCAAGCTTCAGAAAAACACTATGGTGGGACCAAGCCAAATCATCAGCAATGACTACCATGAAGACAAGGACAAAATAAGTGGAAAACCTCCAGTCTTTGATGGAGAAAATTTTGACTACTGGAAAGATAGAATTGAGAGTTTCTTTCTGGCCCATAATGTTGATCTATGGGACATGGTAACTGATGGATACACACATCCATTGGATGGAAGGGGTCAGAAGATAGACATAAAAATGATGTCTAACCAGCATAAACATGACTTCAGAAATCACCATAAGGCCAGAACAATACTCCTCAGTGCTATCTCATATTCAGAATATGAGAAAATCTCAAACAGAGAGACAGCCAAGAATATGTTTGACTCTCTGAGAATGACGCATGAAGGCAACATTCAAGTCAAAGAAACCAAGGCCATTACTCTCATTCAGAAGTATGAGGCATTCAAGATGGAAGATAGTGAATCCATAGAAGGAATGTTCTTAAGATTTCAAATTTTTGTTGCTGGACAGAAGGTTCTTGACAAAGGATATTCTATTGCTGATCACGTAAAGAAGATCATCAGAAGTCTACCCAAACAACGGAGGCCAATGGTCATAGCCCTTAAGCTAGCCAAAGATCTCAACAAGATATCTTTAGAGGAACTTGTCAGCTCCCTCAGAAGTCACGAGATAGAGCTAGAAGAAGATGAGCCTCAAAAGCAAGGTAAGCCACTAGCTTTAAAATCTAACAGAAAATATGACTCTAAGGTTTTGCAGGCTATGGAAGAAAATTCTGATGGATCATCATCAGAAGAAGATGAACTGTCTCTCCTCTCCAGAAGGGTGAATCAACAGTGGAAGAAGAGACAAGGAAATTCAGAAATTCCAGAAGACCAGAGAATCAAAATCAATCCTCCTCCAGATACAAAGTCTGAGTCTTCCTCTGGACACATAAGATCTGAAGGTTCTTCAGGATACAGAAAGCCAAATAACAAGGACATCATCTGCTATGAGTGTAGTGAGCAAGGGCACTACAAAAGTGACTGTCCAAGGCTTCAGAAGGAGAAGCCCAAAAAGAAGTTCTTCAAGGAAAAGAAGAAGAGCCTTATGGCAACATGGGACGATTCAGACTCCTCTAAAGCTGACTCAGAGTCAGATGATGAAAGAGAAAACATAGCTCTCATGGAAAACGTGTCAGAAGACAGTGAAACTTCTGGTTCAGACTCAGAATCAGACACTGAAGAGGTATTCCCTAACTTTGCTATTAATTTCACTAAAGCTGAGCTTGCAGAAAGTCTAAATGAAATTCTGGAAAGGTATCAGCAAATCAGAGTTAAATTCAAGAACCTGAAAAAGGAACTTGCCTCTGACTCTAAAAAGACAGAGAGTCTCAGATTAGAAAACTCTGAGTTAAAATAAAAAATTTCAAGATTAGAAAATGATTCGAAAAATTCTCAAAAGGTAATAATCTCAGAGACTCCCAGTAATGTTGATGAGATCATTAAAGAGTATGATCAAAGCTTTCAGAAGTTTCTGGCTAAAAACATATATATAAGCAAGATGGATTCAATGATCTATGGAGTTTGCAGAAATGGAAGAAAAGGGATAGGATATACAGGTAAGGTATCTACACCTAAGCAAGAGATGGACTTAGTCATAAAATGCACACCACTTAAATCACATTTTATATATGGGCACACATATGACATAATATACACTAGTAGTGATTACTCTGTCAAACCAAAATTCAACCAGAACTTTGGTAAAACTAACAAACTAGGACCCAAAAAGATATGGGTACCTAAGGATAAAATTAAATATGTAGCAGATATATTTAGCAGCAAGGCTAAGACACAAGTCATGGTACCTAGACTCTGGCTGCTCTCGACACATGACAAGAAGAAGGCATATGTTCCAAAACCTGGAACTTAAACCTGGAGACTGCGTGGGCTTTGGAGGCAACCAAAGAGGAAAGATCATTGGCTCTAGAACAATAGGTAATGAAAATCTTCCCTCTATAAATAATGTACTGCTAGTTGATGGATTAATGCATAACCTGTTATCCATAAGTCAATTAAGTGATAACGGTTATGATATAATCTTTAATCAAAATTCATGCAAAGTTGTTAGTCAGAAAGATGGAACTACCCTTTTTAATGGAAAGAGGAAAAACAACATTTACAAAATAAAACTTTCTGAACTTAAGAGTCAGAACATAAAATGTCTTCTTTCTGTTAACAACGAGCAATGGGTCTGGCACAGAAGATCGGGGCATGTTATTATGAGAAGAATATCTCAGATTAACAAACTCAATCTGGTCAGAGGACTTCCTAATTTAAAGTTCAGCTCAGATGCTCTGTGTGAAGCATGTCAGAAAGGAAAATTTTCAAAATCTGCTTTTAAATCTAAAAACGTTGTTTCCACCTCTAAGCCATTAGAACTTCTGCACATAGACTTATTTGGACCAGTAAAAACTGCGTCTGTCAGTGGCAAGAAGTATGGGTTAGTGATCGTAGATGACTATAGCAGATGGACATGGGTAAAGTTCTTAAGACACAAGGACGAGTCACACTCTGTGTTTGTTACCTTATGTAACTAAGTTCAGAATGAAAAGGATCTTAGAATTGTCAAAGTCAGAAGTAATCATGGTGGGGAATTTGAAAATAAAAATTTTGAATCATTTTTTAATGAAAAAGGCATCTTGCATGACTTCTCTTATCCTAGAACTCCCCAACAAAATGGAGTTGTAGAACAAAAGAACAGAACATTGCAAGAAATAGCCAGAACCATGATCAATGAGACTAACATTGCTAAGATCTTCTGGGCAGAGGCAATTAACACTGCGTGTTATATTCAGAATAGAATCTCCATAAGACCTATTCTGGAAAAGACTCCATATGAATTGTGGAAGAACATAAAGCCCAACATTTCCTATTTCCATCCATTTGGATGTACTTGCTTTATTCTGAATACAAAAATTTATCTGAACAAGTTTGAATCTAAAGCACAAAAGTGTATCATGTTAGGATACTCTGAACGCTCAAGAGGGTACAGAGTATACAATATAGAAACACAGATTTTTGAAGAGTCAATAAGTGTTAGATTTGATGATAAGCTTGACTCTCAAAAGTCAAAGTAGAATGAATTCCTTGCAGATATAGAAGTTGAATTCACAGGTACTGAAGACAACTCGTCAGAAGTTCTCAACAGAGACGCTCCCACAACATCAGAAAGAGTTATCGCAAGCAATCCAGCACCTTCAGTTGATCAACTTTAGAAAAGGCTATCCAGAAGCAGCATAGCTCACCTAGAAGATGAAATACTGGGAAAAAGGATGATCCAATCAGAACAAGATCAACATTCAGAAACTCTGAAGAATCCCTCATGGGACTGGTCTCTCTGATTGAACCAACAACAATTGATTAAGCGCTTCTGGACAATGACTAGATTCTGGCAATGCAGGAGGAATTGAACCAGTTCAACAGAAATGACGTATGGGATCTGGTTCCCAAACCAAAAGGATTCAACGTCATCGGAACAAAGTGGGTGTTTAGAAACAAACTGAACGAGCAAGGAGAAGTCATCAGAAATAAAGCACGGCTGGTAGCACAAGGTTATAGTCAACAAGGTTATATAGAAACCTTTGCTCCAGTCGCCAGGTTAGAATCTATCAGACTTTTAATTTCATTTGCTATAAACAATGGCATCACTCTGTATCAGTTGGGTATCAAAAGTGCATTCCTAAATGGCTATATATATGAAGAGGTATATGTGCACCAACCCCCTGGATTTGAGTATTCCAAACACCCAAAATATATTTTCAAACTAAAGAAGTCACTTTATGGTCTGAAACAAGCTCCCAGAGCTTGGTATGAAAGACTAAGTAACTTCCTGTTAGAAAAGGAATTCACCAGAGGGAAAGTGGACACAACCTTGTTCTTTAAGACATTTAAGAATGACATTTTAGTATGTCAGATTTATGTTGATGACATCATCTTTTGATCTACTAAACCCTCTATGGGAAGAGAGTTTGCTAAATGCATGCAGGCAGAGTTTGAGATGACCTTAATGGGGGAACTCAAATTCTTTCCGGGCATTCAGATAAACCAAACTCCAGAAGGAACTTACATTCATCATAAAAAATATGTCAGAGAACTTCTGAAGAAATTTGATCTCTCAGAATGTAAGCCCTCAAAGACTCCAATGCACCCCATGTTCATTCTGGAAAAGGAAGAGGTAAGTAAAAAGGTAGAACAGAAAGTCTACAGAGGTCTGATTGGTTCTCTCCTTTATCTGACGGCTTCAAGGCCTGACATTTTATTTAGTGTTTGCTTATGTGCTAGATTCCAATCAGATCCTAGAGAATCTCACTTAACAGAAGTTAAGAGAATTTTCTAGTATCTGAAAGGTACTACTAATCTAGGTTTGTTTTATAGAAAATCAAATGATTACAACTTAGTAGGATATTGTGATGCTGATTTCGTTGGAGATAGAGTAGAACATAAAAGCACTTCTGGAAGCTGCCAGTTTCTGGGAGAAAATCTGATCTCATGGACCAGCAAGAGACAGTCCATAATAACACTATCAACAGCAGAAGCTGAATAGATATCAGCTGCTGGATGTAGCATGCAAATGCTCTGGATGAAAAGTCAACTTGAAGACTTCAACATATTTGAGAGCAACATTCCTATCCTCCGTGACAACACTTCTGCTATATGTCTCAGTAAGAATCCTATTTTGCATTCTAGGGCTAAGCATATAGAAATAAAACATCATTTTATTAGGGATTATATTCAGAAAGGAATTCTAACCTTAAAATTTATTGACACAGACCATCAATGGGCTGATGTTTTTACAAAACCTCTTTCTGAAGATAGGTTCAACTTCATTCTGAAACATCTCAGCATGAAGTTATGCCCAGAATAAAATGTTTTATTTATTTCTTAACCCTCAGAACTTTATTATTTTTTGTGAAAAACTGATCAACCTGTCTTCAGAGTTTAGAAGTACAGATTGCCTCAGAATCTATCCATGAAGATCTGAACCTTTCATTTCAAGGATAGAGGCGTGCAGTTCACATTATCAAACACTTGTCGTCCTCTCACCTGCTACCTTATGAAGCCGAACACGCGTTCAATTTCTAAAGGGTTCAAGGCGCTGATTGGATGCATTGAGCCACTTGTAAGCGGTAATCGTTCAATATCTTTCTAAATCCACTAAATTCAGGTGTCATTAATGCATATAATCATTACTAATTTTTTCTTTTACTTACTGTTTATGTTTTCAAGAAACCTATTTAAACTCAAAATTAATTTTTCATTCATTCACTTTTACTCTCCTCAATATTTTCTCTTGTTTCAAGTTCTTGCTTTCAAAAACCCTTTTCATCTTCCTCAAACCCGTGTGAACAATGGCTTCTTCATCAAACCTCAAAAATCTCAGTGCTCCTGACTCTGCATCAAAACAACAATACGAAGAACCCATCAGGACGCTTCTCACTCCTGTTGATAACCTGGAAGTTCTCTCAGAACTGATTATTGATTTTGGGAGTCTACAAGAAAATGGGTTCAATCTCTTTGAAGACGTGACTGCTCAAGGTTGGAACAGGTATTTTGACCGTCTGGTTGGTCCAACGTTTCCCATTCTCGTCAAAGAATTCTGGATACATGCTTCTTCATCAAATCACCAGGTTACTTCTTATGTCATGGGGAAGAAAATTGTGATTACAGAAGATCTTATTGCGAAGCTTCTTGGATACAACAGTGGTGGTGTCAGATGCATTGACATGGCTGAGAGATGCTCTGACCTAAGATCAATTGTAAAGGAAATTTTTACTTCTGGACAACCCTCCAGTAAAATCAAAGATTTGAAGGATCATCACTGAATCTGGGCCAAAATCATTCTGGGATGTATCCACCACAGGAAGCCTACAAGCTCTCCTGATTATATCAATATTGATCATCAATTTCTGACCTATTTCATTGCTAAGAGGACTAAGGTAAATCTTCCACACTTTCTCTTCAACCATCTCAGAACAAGTGTGAAGGAAACCAGAGAAGACGAAAGGACCAAAAGGGATTGGATTCCCTTAGGAAGGCTGATATCAGATATTCTAACAGAGAACATGCTGATAGAACATCTAACGGAGACTCAGGAAATAAGCACATTGGAAGCAACTGTTGGGAAGCCCTTGAACACCAAGAATCTAAAGAAAATGAAGATCATAGAGAATATCAAGAAGGAACCAACTGTTACTGCTCATGAGACCATTACTTCAAGAAGGATACCTCTGAAGGATTTTCCTTTATTTTCTGAGATAGACTCCAAGTCAGAAATAATAGTCAGATACCTTGAAGCTTGCAAGGCTGATGAGACTGCTCCAGAAATCAACATTCAGGATCTGCACAAGCCTGCTCCAGAAGTTGTGTTAAAGAAATCAAAGAAGAGGAAAGCAGCGGGAGAAGGACCCTCTCAGAGGACACCTAAAGTGCCAAAAAGAAAGGTAATCCATCTTCTGTTTCTGTTATAAACTCAACAACTGTTTCAACATCTGAAGCCATACCTTCTTAACCAGAAAATTCATCACCCCAAACCTTTGAAGATTTTGACATAGAGTTTGATCCATCCGCAACTCTAGGTAATTTTTTGAATGAACCTCACTCCCCTACTCAAAATCCAAATCCTGAACATCATCAACCAGAACTTGCCAAAGTTCTGTCTGACATTGAATTATTTGATCAATATTTTTCCTCTCCTATACTAGAAAATTCAAACTCCTAACTCCCAAAAAATCCAAACACTTAACAACCACCAGAAATTAATCAACCAGAAATCCCACAATCTCCTCAACCAGAAATTCCACATCCACAATCTCCTCAACCAGAAGATCTGAACCCCAACACACCACAACCGGAAACTCAACCTTCTGAAAATCCATCTTCTGATATTCATGAACCAGAAACTCAACACACCTCCACAAACCAATCTGAAGACTCTCATTCAGACTCTGATACCACAATCCAAATTCCTAGGATAACAGAACCTCTTGCGATTCGCATGCCTCTCACCATTCATGACATTCCAGAAATTCCTTCATCCCTTGAATCCACACCACCAAACACCCCTACCAGACCAATTATCATTCCTGACTCTCCCACTCCTTCACCCACTAACAGTCCAACTGAAAACTTAAGACTTGTCATTGATCCAATTGTGCTGGAAAGACTAGCTTCCATCTCACACAAAACTACCATTCCCAAATTTAAACCAACTGCAACCACCTCAGATGTTGGTACAAGTTTGTTGATTTTTGAAATAGGAATGCAGGAATGGATCAATTCTTTGAAGCATGCAAGTCAAGAGATTTCTAATCCTGCTGCTTCTGGTTATATGTGGGAAAGATTCAGGAAATGGGTCAATGTTGAAACTTTGAAGCTGAAGGAATTGTGTTTTGAAAAGGCTCAACAGAACTTTGGTGATCAGCTGAAGGCTTTCCAAGACCAAGTTCTGAGCCAACTGTTCAAGAAAGATATCCTCTCTCTGGATAATGCTCCTTGGAAAGAGCAGCATCCTTCAGAAGTAGCTGAACCAGAATCAAAAAGTCTCTCTCTGACTACTGCTCCAGAAGACATGATTGTAGTAGAAGAAATGGTTCATTCAGAAGAAGCTGCAGAATGTTCTGAGCAACATCCAACTCCTGAAGAGACACGAACTTCCTCCTTAGTCATTCAAACTCTGGAAGATTCGAAGAAATAAAATGCTTTAATTCATGCAAGACTGGATAAGCAAGAGGATACGAACAAAGAGATTAAAAGTATTCTGGGTAAACAAGAAGACACTACAAAGGAAATCAGAGGCATTTTGGGCAAGCAAGAAGAGTCAAATACTCATATCAAGAGCTTGTTGGAAGCGTTGTTCACACGTTTTCCCCCTCCTTCTTAGATTTTCTTTTAAAATTGTTTATCTGTAACTTTTAATTTTATCTCTTTGTTTCTGGAACTTGTCATTGCATTATGTTTTAAATATAATTCATCTATTTTGGCTCTGATTATATTTCCTTTTTGATACCTGACAAAAAGGGGGAGAAAGTAAGATATTTTCAATAATGGTTTACCGGGACAAAAGTCTCAAACATTCTGAATTATTTAACCTCTAATTTCTAAAAAGTTTGAACAAGAAAAAATTCTGATAGGAGATGTAGCTAAAACTCTGATGAGAAGGAACTTCAGGGAAGTAATCAACTCAGCGGGAGTTTCTCTTAAACCTTTTGTTCTCTATTTTTCATTGAAAATTCTAGTTTTTGTCATCATCAAAAAGGGGGAGATTGTTAGAACATAGTTTGATTCTACAACCCTTGATTAGAGTTTTGATGATAACAAATACAAAGAACAAATATGAACCCTAAAAATCATGTTATTTTGTATGCAGAAGTTCTGACCAAAGCAGCATCAGAAGATAAGCTATAGAAGCTACACGCTGAAGCAATCGGAATTTGTGTTGAAGATTGATGACCAGAACCTGCGCTTAAGTGAAGTAAACTCTGATTCTGAACAAGAGCATAATAATCTAAGTCATCAATGCTCTGAAGCATCAGCAGCAGGCAAGGATGAAAGATTCTAAAGCGTTACTATTCATTCAAGACATCATCAATTACAACGGCTTCATTCAGACAAGATCTTCTCCAAATGGAAACTGATTTAATGACATTTATCACGCTTAATGTTCAATAGGAATCCATTGCCTATATAAACAAGCTCAGTGTTCAAATCGTTCACGATTTGCATATACTACTTATGAGAATTCAAAAACGCAAAAAGCTTACTCATCTTTTCACGCTCTAAATTTATGTAAATTATCACAGTTGTGATAACTGTTTTTGTAACGAAAAACATATGTACACATATTCTTGTATCTTTGTTTAAGACAGTGTTCCTTGAGATTAACTGGATTGTGGTTGTACTCAAGAAGACTTTAACAGTTGTTAAAGTAGTGATTGTAATCCTTTTGAGATTAGTGGATTAAGACCTCGTTGGAGAGAGGCGAAATCACCTTGACGGGTGGACTGGAGTAGTTTGAGATCAAACGAACCAGGATAACAATATTGTGTCATTGTGCATTTGATTTCAAGTTTTCAATTCAACCCCCCCCCCCCTTATTGTGTTTTTCACTTATTCGCTCACAAATAGAAAAAGAGGATAAGGAAATGAAGCATGCAAAGTTTATGAAATAGAAATGAATAATATCCATACGTGAAATTAGTTACAATTGGCTTTCAATCAGATTCCCTTGTACTAGGTCAACACTATAGGTATTGTAAGGAAACTAACTATGTAAACACGTACTAAATTTTTTCCTCAATAGATATCGTTCTAACTATGGATTTGTACCTAAGTCTTGCTTATCAATTTTATTCTCTCTTGCGTTCGTTTAACAATCAAACTAAGGCAATACAATACAAATAATCATCATAAATCATACAAAGCTAATTGAAGATTTATTTTTTATTTACAACACATGAGCAAACTAGTTGCTTTATCTGCAGATAATTCTACATACAAATGTGTTTTTATTTATTATTTTCCTCTTTAGGTTCGACATTGGGGTTCAACCACTGCTGGTTTGAGTTATCAAGTGAGTGTTACCCAACTTAATAGGTGCAATTTCCTTTTATCGCAATTTTTCTTCAACTAACTAACATAACTTGTGAATATATATTATGACTGACTATTTTTATAGAAATAATTGGAAAACATTAGAATTCATAGACTATGGCACAAAACGAGTCAAATTGATATCCTTTTTGGGAAAAGCTTGGGTGTTGGAAAAAAAACTTATTTTATCGATTTTTCCAAGAGTCTTAAATCTTAGCCTTTCACAGCTCAATCTAAAAAAAAAATAATTAAAACATCTCAAAATTTGGGAGAAACTTTAAAGCAATAAATATACAGCTAGAAAAAGAATTAAAAAAACTACTAAAACACAAACAAACAAACAAATAAACAAACAAACACACATAAGGGAAATACCCCGTAAACTTAAATTGAACATTACCCCTAATTTTATAGAATAAGAAAATAGAGGGTAAAGAGAAAACTCACATAACACGTTATAGAGGAGGAGGAATCTGCAACATAAGTTGCTGCATCATTTGAACATTTTCCTGCCTATCCTTTTATTGGCGCATATCGTATGGTAGGATAAGGTGTTATTTTTTGAATTTATTTTTATTCCCATGGAACTTATCAAACAAAAGAAAACTAAAACACATAATTTTATGGTTGGCTTCCTACGAAGCGCTTATTTTAAAGTCGTTTAGCTCGACTGTCTACGAGTGAAAGCACTTGTGGTGTTTCCCTCGCAAATGGTCCTCCAACCTTAAGTTTGGTGGTCTTAGAGATTCTTGTACACCTATCTAAATATCTCTCATTCATATCCATTACTCTTCTTTTTCTTCCTTCTATGGGATGGTTCATACTTCTGAACTTGTGGGGTGACTTCGGTTCTACCCTAAGTATCGGTTGTTCGAGTTTGGCTTCATCACAAGTATTAATCACATTGATTAAACTAGAAGCAACCTTTGTATAAAGGTCTATCAGGATACTTTTCTTTATGAATTTAATCCTTTCACCCGCACCTAATAGGGTTAAACTTCCTCTTCACTACTCCAAATAATACATTTCATGACAAAGCATTCACCTCAGCAAAAAATAAATCGAGGTATAATGTCAAGGCGCACCATATTTTATTTTAGAAAAATAAAAAAACAACATATTCCCTCGGCTTTTAATATAACCGAGGGGAAAAGAAATTCAGGACACGCTTCAAATCCCAGCTATTGCAGTTTGAGTTTTTATTTCTTTATAAGTGTAAAATAAATGATCTATCCATTTGGTTTCCTTAATAACCGAAGGATAAAATAATAAGATATTACTATAAAGCACTCATTAAATATATTTTAACCTAAACCTAACTTATATGTAACCGTCCCTAACTCGTATGCATCATTCTTATGAGATGGAATACAAGACAGAAAAAATCTTCAATGTTCTTCAATCTTGAAAGAAACATTTTTCTGACCTTGCAATCTATCTCACATAATGGTGTTGATGATGTTATTGTTGTTGTATTTTTTAAATAACCTTCATATGTTGTTAATCAAAGAAAATAAAATTGTTTTCCTTGGCTGACAACATTGAAAAATTTATTTCTAAACATCCTATAAATTGCACACAATAAATGGTGACTGGAAAAAAAATTTAAAATGGAAACATGACATGTTACTTTCAATTTTTTTATCATTTATCATTTTTTTGCTTCAAACATATTATCTGGTTTTTTTCAACCGAGGGGATTACTTATTTTATTTTATTTTTCTATTAAAAAAAGAAAATATGTTTCCCCTCGGTTTTTTAACAAAACCGAGGGGATATGTTACACAACTACAATAAGGAATCTCTATCCTACATTTAAAAAGGAATAACGCTCAAGATATTTCAAAGACATCAATCCAAAATAAACTATCTACATCCACCACTATATATCTTTCTTGTGAAAGTATTTTCCATGAAAAATGTTTCTCAAGATAATGAAATATTGGAACTTAAAGAAGCTTGAAAAAGTTCTCTATGATGAATTGCAAGTGCAGAAAAAACATTTCCAATGGTTGAAACAAATACACTACTATGGAAAAGGAATTTAACAATGGCTGGGAAAGATATATAACCAGGAAGGACCAGGCGTTGTTATGTAGCGTGTGGTTGTATATGCGGTACTTACAATCACGGTTCAGTGACCATCGTAGTAATCTAGAAAGCGCACGCCTTATAACAACGGTTATTAATAATAACATTTATGATATAGTATTTCAATAAAAGTCAAATTTTCATACCAGAATCAGCACTAAACCAATTTTTAATTTATATTCAAAACTTATACTAAATACAAGTACACAATTGCATTTAGTAAATAATAAAATTTGAACAGATCAATTAATGCAACCTTTCCAACATCCAAGAGAAAAGAAAGCGTATAGAATTAAAGAAACAATGATAAGTAGCTTTGGTTTTTAAACTTCCAAGATAAGAATATGAAGAATCAGAAGGAATAACATAAAAACAGAAGAACCAAGACACAAAAAAAACTTCATACAAAGGAATCAACATGTGTTATCCTGCTACAACCACCAACAATGCTGAGAATCCAAATATTGTTGTAGAGGGTGTTGTGGTGCCAAACCAACCTCAGAATCAAGATGTTTTGAAGAGGCTGGTGCTGTGGTGCAAAACCATCCTTAGATTTAAGATGTTGTTGTAGAGAGTATTGTGTTTAGACTAATGAGAGCTCTCAGGGTGAGGAAAGAAGAAGAAGGTTGGGAAGGCAAATGAAGAATTTTTTTCTGATTCTAATGATGATGATGAGGCTGACTATGATTGTTCTAACTTTATCTCAACGTGAGGATTTAGATTTGATTATGGTTTTTGATTATGTAATGAAAGTTTATGTAATGAAGTTTTAATCTTTCTACTTAACTCTCTTAAGGTTATCAACTTAAACATTCAACTTAAACTATCAACTTAACCTATCAACTTAAACTTTAAAATATATAAAACATATTATTGAAACTGAAAATTATTGTGATGAACTTACTTGTATGAAATGGTCTGTTAGTTGCATATTCCTGTCAAGTTCACTGCATCTTCGACTCTTACATTTCATAACAAAGTACATAAAATATTAAACATAAAGGATATAAGATAACATAACATTTTCAATTTTTTGTTCATCATCCCATATGAACAAATTACATGTTTCACCAGTCCACAAATTTGAACATCTCCAAAAAAGCCTTCCTTTATTTTGACCCCTCTTGCATGAGAACGAAACCATATGACAGTCACAAGCACATAAATTTCCAGATCGAGATTTTACACCCTTGGAATGAGACATTGAGAAGATTATGGGCAATAACAATGAGTATTATGGTTGTTTTCTTCTTCCCGATGGTGTTGGTGTTAGGGTTTCTTTCTTTTATTAATGGAAGAATGTGTACTTGGTGTTTAATATATACAAAGAATCGCCAGTGTGTATCAATGGTTGTTCAAAAGACCCGTAGCGATATACCTATTATTTTTTATTATATATAATGTAATTAAAAAGGCGTGCATTAAAGTAAAAGGGATAAACTATTTGAGGGAGTTGAGGATCGAACCTAGGAAAGATGGATTGTATCACCAGGGTTATGAAACTAACCGTAATTATAAACTTAAATTTTCAAATAAATAATGAGAGTAAAATGTTAGCGCATTACTTTAGTAGTGTCACTATGGTTTTGGGGTGAACCGTGGTGACTTTGGCGTTGTTGTTTGCATGTAATCAATGTAAATTTAAAAGAGTGTACACAAAAGGTATCCAACAGAATCTGGATTACTACAAAGATGTGTTGTTCTCCAAGATTAACAGCTACTATGATAATATTGTATTTGTTGTAATACTATAATTTAACATTTTATGTAAACAATGTAATGTTAAAAAAAGCTTATTCACCTTGGTTTTCTATTGAAATCGAGGGTAAATACATTTTACCTCGATTTTTGACAAAAACTAAGGATATAATTTTGACATGATTATTGAGGATATTGATCATTGTACTAAAACAAATCTTAGTCGTCCATTTCATGAGTATCAACGCTTAAAACACATCCATTAGTGATCTGCGTGAAACCTAATAATAGACATCTATTATTAAATATTTCTAATATTAATAATTGTTAATGAAACATATAACATGAAAACCTTGAAGCGTAAAAAACTTAGTAAAGTTCTCTACAATGGATTACAAGAGCAGAAAATAAATTGGATTTAAGGTTTGTGTTCTTCAATAATCATTTTGTATGGTGTTCTTCAATAATCTTATATTAATTTTATTTAACTAACCCTTTTCTTGTTTTACATCAGAAATAAATAAATGCAAAAGGGATCTGAAATATATTGCCCCCAACATTTTATCTTCCCCGATATTTCAATGAAACGAGGGTCCAACATCCAGTCTTTACTAACAATGATGACGATGAATCAGATTCAAAATTTGTTACATATTTTTACAGAAATATTTTGTTTAAAAAATGTAATATCATCTGTAAACAATTAATCTATTAATATTTTGTAGTTTGTAAAAATTTTATAAAAAAAATCTATCTTACCCCTTGATTCTATTTATAAACTGAGAGGTATGATGCGCTAGTTTTGAATATAATAAAAGTGCAGAAGTTGGAGTTCGAACTTATGTGCATATAACTTTTCCCCTCGGTGTTTTAAAAATTGATAGGTAAAGTGGAAACTTTTCACGACGCTCTTCGTTACCTCATTTTTATACCCGAGGTTAGTTATATTTCGCGCCTGAGGTGAAATGTGTTTTTTGTAGTAGTGCTCTTAACATTAATAATTGCTCCAGTTTTATGGTCCTATAATTTTCTCATTCTAGAGAGGATTTATTTTAGGAACTTAAAGTAGGTGGACATTTAAGAGAAAACTTCAGTGAAAGGCACTTTAGCATACAACTTTTTCTACATCTCTAAGAATTTCATAAATTTAGTTTATATCCTAGCCTCCACAAATATTTGTGGAAATGGATTTGGTGGAATATAGGGAGGAAGAGCAACATAAGGTGGTTCCTTCTCCACCTCTTTGACTGCCTCCTTTTCAGGTGGTGTCGGTGGATTTTCCTCGATCTTTATATTTTTCTTACTAGAGTTATCCTCAACCTTTTTATACTTCTCCCTGAAACTTTCAACCTATTTACCACTTCTGGTTGTCACAATACTCACACGTCCCTTAGGAAAATATCCTAAAGTGATAAGAGATGAATCTTGTTACTATGCAACTTGGAAAATTTGAGTCTCCAACCTTTTATTATAAGTGGAAATGCATTCAATCTTAGTGGATAGCTCCATAAGGATCTCATTTGTTTGGAGGTTTCAGTTTCTAAATTCTTCATTCTAGCGAGTTTATGTCACCACAAAACCCTCCATCGTATATTCCAAGTTAGAGCGAGTTTGCAATCACTATAAAATTCTTCATTTACAATTCAAGGTTGTATTTCCCAGGGGAATTGTGCCTTGTTGGGAACCTAGTGGTCCCACGACATGTTGAGGGTAGTTAGTATAGAGAAAAATTGGATGATCCATCCACTTGGGATTATCGATGTTGGAGTATGGCTTGCCACGGTTAAAATTGATCATATCTTGGACAGACCCTTTGGCGAGGATCATTTGAATGGAGGGCTCTTTGCATACAATAAAAAATAGGAAAATGAAAGGTTGCTTTAGTCTATATGATGCTAGAATAAAACTTCAATATAAAAAATTATCTCCCCAGCAATGAGGAAGAAACCTGATACAAGCCGCAAGTGCACGACAATACGAATTAGTATTAAATATGTCGAACCACAGCGAGATATATTTGATTACCGATTTTTACTCTAATGATGTGTAGCTAAGACAAACATAATATTAGGGATTCAATGCAAATGTAAAATTAACAAGATACAAAGCAGGACATGGGGTATGTGATTATCTATCTGACATACCCAATTGAGTTTCTAAAATTGAATATGATAAAACGAGATAGTTAAATAAAAATAGATAAAATTGGCATAGACCCTTTTTTGTAGCATGCATACTATACATGTATTTTGAGCAGCTAAGTGGCTTTCTTAACCGAGATCAATTCACCTTCTGAGTTGCTCCTCGAACTCAATTGTTTATCAATTTGTGCTTGGATAATGATTCGTAGCCTTTTAGATCTCGATCAATATCTGGATTACCTTTGCTTTCGTAACCGACACAAATATATTTAAGGGCTCAGATTCTAAAGTAAAGGTACTCTTATTTTCTCATTATTCTTACATTGAAGATTCAATCGGGTTTCGACATGAGATAGATCTCAGGACCCCTTGTCCCAAATGGACTACTCACTCATAGTGAGATTGATCAAAAATAAATAAAAAGTAGACATATCATGCATAATATAACAAAATGAAAGAAATAACAATGTAAATAAGAAACCCGAATGAACATGTTGTACCCCAAAATTTGCCCTCTCATTTCTCAAGCAATTTCTCACAAGGATTCTAAAAAATTCAAGCTTACACAAATACAATTGGATTTTTCAGCACCAAGTTAAAAGAGGAAATTGCTAAAAAGGGCAAAGCAGGTGAAAATACTCTTTTTGACAAAATTGAAGGAAAAACAAGTTTTCTTCGATTTTACATCTTTCGATTGGGCACTTTGGCTCCTTCAATGCAAGCTTTGGTTACACCCTTCATTTGGGCACTGGATTTCTTTTGGGCAAGTTCATTTCCCACTTCGTTTGGGCATTAGACTTCTTTTGGACAACTTCAATTCTTGTTTCGTTTGAACATTTTAGTCTCTTAGTGCAAGATGGGTATACATCATTCGTTTGGCCATATAGCCTCTTTCCTGCATGTTTGCCAAATTCACAAGGAAGAATTTCCCACCATGCTAGCATGCACAAGGGCAAAGTCACCCTTTAAAACAACTTGTTGCAAGCTTCAACATGGAAATACTTATCTTCAACTAGCTTCAATTCACAAGGCAAAAAGCCTCCTGCGGATGTCCTTCAATTTAGGAGGCAAAGGCCTATTTTCTGGTATCCTTCGATTAAACATTTTCCCCCTGCATGCCTCTTTTGTTTGGGGCATGTGGCCCTCCTTTGTTGCAAGCTTCGATTGTGCCCTTTACCCTCTGCATGTATTCTTCGTTTTGGGCGTGTGAATCCTTCAATACAAATTTTGGTTACACCTTTCGTTTGGGGCACGTGGTCCTCCTTTGTTGCAAGCTTCGATTGTGCCCTTTACCCTCTTCATGCATTCTTCGTTTGGGGCGTGTGAATCCTTCAATACAAGAATCAAGACTTCCTTTAGGCCAGAATGCACAAGGAAAAAAACTTCCCCATGGCTAGCATTCATAAGGCAATGGCGCCCACAAAGTATTGGTTACTTTAACGCTAGTTTCGACTGGGCAGTATCCCCATTGGAAATAATTTGCTTCAACACACAAATTTGAAGGACTTTCCAGATATACCTGGATGTCCCAATCGAATGACATACTTTGGTGATCCATTCTAGGAGCATGTATTTGGACCATTCGAAGAAACACACAAAAGGTCTGGTCGAAAGACACCTATTTTGGCCCCTTCAAAGGATACCCATATGAGACATTCGAAGGACACTTTGATTTGAAAAAAAATAAATGTTGTTGAAGAGTTTGGTCGAAGGATAGGGCTAAGGGGTTAAAACAAAAGGTTGAGATGCCCAAAGATACTTACTGACCAAGTCTCATGCACTGCTAAGTTCAGGCATAATACACTGGCCATAACACTCCAAAACTACTGCACAGTAATCCTGCAACATTGCCTTTGTTCTTGCACCAATTTGGCATACGAATATTTCCCCTCAAGAGCTACAAGAACAAAATACCCTTTTTGTTTTAAAAAATTTCCCCTCCTAAAATATCAGCCAAAATATCCTATAAATATGAGCCTCCGCCACACATCTTAGGGTCCCCTAGATAGTTGCAAGAAAACTCTTGTTGTGAGAAATTTCTCAAAACTCTCAAACATCCATCCAACGTTTTTTTTTCCCAAATATTCCTAACACTTATAAAAACTCATCCCCCTTTGTACACTAAGTGAATCCTTCAATTCACTCCCCAAGTGACCAGATAACTAACCTTCGACCCACTCCCCCAAACAATATAAAAATCTTTTGATTCACTCCCTTACCTGTTATAGAGTAACCTTCGATTCACTCACAAACCCTTCCTTCGATTCAATGACTACTCAAGCAAGGTAGTAATTATACTAAGCCTCAGGAAGACTCCAACGAACTTCCATTCACCACCAAGGAAGTCACTTGCATTTCTTTCGATTTAGGCGCTTCAAGAGGTAAGTTCTCTTTAAATTTGGAACTATTTCATTTAAATATCATGTGTACACACCAATAAACAGAAAATGTAGATATTTCATCTAAGGAGCTTGACCATGTTTTAACCTTCGATCTTGACTGCCCATATGTTGAAAATGTCAACCCTGATTAGGCTTTGGACTTTGAGACCCAATAATTTTATGCTAACCCCTGGCCCGTAGCTTTCGAAAGTTACACTTGAATGTTGAATTTTAAAAGTTTAAAGCAGGTTCTCTGTATCCTTCGATTGGATAAGCCCTCAAGCCTTTCGAATCTCAACCTCAGGTCCTAGCATTCCTGCAGTCGAAGGAGGTAGCAAGGAGCCTGAGGCAAAGTGTGTACCTCACTTTGACCCCAGGCCTCAAACGAAAGAAGTAGCCAGAAGGGTAGTCACGCTAACTTTCAGCTCCCAATCGAAAGGAACAGTCAAGGGGTGAAATCGAAAGATATGACCTTGCTGACTCCAGGCCCAAATCGAAGGAAGCCAAGAAGTGCAGAATCGAAGAGTGTGGCTGCCTGAATCAAAAAATCCAATTTTCCTTTCTTTATTTTATTTTGTCTTTATTTTTTTGCATTTTTATTTCTTTTGTACAAATGTTAGTAATTAGGATGTATGGCAAGATAAAACCAACAAGTAGACAACCTAAAATTCAAAGACAAAATGCATGCAATCAAACACAGTATTCAGACACATACACCCCTAGGGCAATCTCACTTGTTACCTCAGAAAAATAGTCATGTCTCTCCCATATGGGCGTTTTAGCAAAGACCCTCGATAAAAGATCGTAGTCCCTCGATGACCCTCAATGTTTCCTTCGATAAACGAAAATTGCTAAAACGTCTCATAGGTTGCTTTCTATGACTATACAAACGTCCCACACTCGTCCCTTCACATCCAATGATGGGGCTTCTTACCAAATTAATAATAAGATAGCAACATCTAAAGGAGGAGAAAAAGAACATAGACCTTTGGAGTACGTAGGATTATCCTAGTTTCTCGCTTGCTCACAACTAAAACACTTTATACACCAACACTTTCATTTGAAACATTTTCAAAAGACAAAGCTTTTTGTACGTGGTCTTATAGAAATGAGAACATTACAAAGACACTTTTCAAAATACTTTCAAAACCCACACCACAAGCACATTTTCAAACAAAAGCAAGTGATCTAGCAAGCAACTAAGAGCCCGTAGATAACTACGGGCGAAAAGGGTATTAATACCTTCCCTTTTTATAACCTACCCCCCAAACTCAATAAATAATCTCGAAAAGTCTTTCCTGTTATTTTCACCATTTCCTTATTGGATAAAAGAAAAGTCGATGGCGCCTCTTGCTATCCGCAACAATTACGATCAAACGCAAAACAACCAAGTCAGTTCTCCCACCGTGTTATACAACTGGAGACTCTGTTGGGGAATAATCTTAAAAGTGGGGTTACCTTAGGGATAGATCACCTTTACTTGCTTTTCATTATTTGACTTTCTTGATTTACACTATTTTTCCTTGTTTGGGTTTGTTTTGATCCTCTACCCAGATCTGGGGCATCTTTTTTGGTAAGTAGCAATAAGATATGGAAATTGTGCGGGGTATACCGACATGGTTAAAGAAATAGCTAAGTTAGTGTGACACATTTGTTGGTACCAGCAGCCCTTGAGTAGTCAAGGAGAATACGGGGCCGCTGCGTGGTGTCATGAAGCACTATCTGACTTTAGAACCTTACTTGAACAACTTGGCTATTAGGAAGTAGTGAGGTATCCGGCTTTGGTGCAATCCGAAGTTTGTTGATAGTCGATACTACGCTCATTGAGATCGGACTTTCATGATATTTCGGTCGCCAATAAAGAGGCTTATGCTAAAACAATTCCCGATGAAGAATGATCAGTGATATTGAGATTCCCTAAAACCCGTTTACTTTCTAGGACAGGATGTACCAACTAAACTTCAAGAGGGTACTTACCTATGAACCTCATGCAAGCCTAAACCTAAGGACTTGTTTGATTTTCTTATGCACGTGCTTGCAGATAACATCAAGCATCATACCATAGCATTTTAGACTAACCATTTCAAGGATCTTGAGATTCATCTTTGTTCTGTTTTGAAGGACATGTCTCCCACTCACAGGAATACAATCCAAGTCAATCTCGTACGAGTACATTTTCAGCTCAAAGAATTAGCATCAAGGGTCCCTGAGAATTCTTTGTTAACCAAAAGACATGGACGGCTTCTCAACCTGGTTACCTCAAGCTTTGATGAAGACATGATGAAGGGATTTTCCAGTTCTTCGACCCTTTTCACCATTGCTTTACCTTCCCCGATTACCAAGTTGTGCCTACTATGGAAGAATTCTCTCAACTCTTGGGAATTCCTATTCTCAATCAATTACCTCTCAACGGTATTGAAAGAGACCCGAGCCCTGAAGAGATTTCTCGAGCCTTACACTTGCAACAATTCAACGTCATGGTTAACTGGGAAACAAGAAGTGGTGTCAAAGGGTTCCTAGCCAAGTTCCTGTTGGAAAAAGATCAAGACTGTTGGAACACTCTGGATTTACAAGCCTTTGAAGAAATCTTGGCTCTTCTCATCTATGGGATGGTACTATTTCCTAAGCCTGACCAACTCATAGATGTGAATGTTGTCAAAAATTTTATATCTCACAACCCGGTTCCTACTTTATTGGGAGATATCTTGCATTCTCTCCACTCTAACACCATCAACAAAAGAGGAAACCTCATGTGTTGCACTCCTCTGTTGGCTAGGTGGTTTGTTTCGCACCTACCCCGATCCATTGTGAAGAACGAGCAAGGTTTGAGATGGTCCAATAGGTTGATGTCACTCAGACATTCGAATATCCACTAGTGTTCTCGATCCTTGGAAGAAATTACAATCATCGACCTTTATGGAGAATTCTCTAATGTCCCTTTGCTTGGCATCAGGGGATCTATCACTTTTAACCCTTGCTTAGCTTTGCGGCAGTTTGGGTATGCACGAAGAGATGGTCCTCATGATGCAATCATCCAAGGTGTGGTGTTCGACTACAAGAGCGACGACCAAGGCTACCGTCAAAGGTTTATACGAGCTTGGAGGATGGTAAATAAAATGTATAGTAAGACATTGGGAAACAAAAATTATATTCCCCTTGAGCCTTACCTTAGGTGGGTACGAGCTCATGCTCAGAGTCTCGTAATGCCTTACCCCTCCATCCTACCTGTTATTATGGAGCCTGTTGTTGAAGGAGATGTTCCATACAATGTCCTTTATCCCAACATGCCTACCTCGCTTGAAGACTTGCAAAAGGATTGGATTCAGCTAAAAGAAGAGTGAGAAACCTTCGAATCCCAATTCCATGCCAGTGAGAAGAAGGTTTTGGATCTCACGAAGCAGCTTCATGAAGAGCTAAGTTTGAACGCCTATATTGCACCGAAGAGGATACGTTCGACCTTTTTGTCTTAGGAGTTTTATTTTTGTATTTTATTTCTTCGATTGTAAGCCCCGAGAGGCGTGATGTAATCAAATTTGGATTTATTAATACAATGTGTGTTTCCTTTTGTTTAAGAAAATTTAAATCTCAGAGTTTCCTTAAAATCATTTGCATATGCATTTTCATTCATCATAACACAAACATATTTTTCACAACAGGTCTCCTTATCTTTCTACTGTTTATTTCAGTGAGATGGATATTGAACAAAAAGTAAAGGATCTTCAAGCGCAGAATGCTCAATTCCAACAGATGTTCTTGTCTTTGGCTAAAGGACAAGAGGACCTGAAGGCTCTTATGATGAAAGATAAAAAGAAGAAGGCGAAGAAACCAATCGGTGTGTTGAATTTGGGATGAAGGTTCAGAGGACCAGCCAAGCGAACTCTAGATTTCGCAACCTTGTTGAGTGAAGGAGATAATCAAGAAGGAAAGAACGAGGAATGAAATGACAACCCAGAGTCTGAAGAAGAAGAAGAAGTTGACTACTCTGAAGAACAGTATCCTCCTGCTGATGATAAATACAAACAACTGGAGGATCGCCTAAATGGTATGGAGATCTAGAGGGTACCGGGCTGGATTTTGAAGAGCTAGGACTTGTCTCAGGGGTGATCATCCCGCAGAAATTCAAGGTCCCCACATTTTCTAAATATAACGGTGTCTCTTTTCCTAAGCTGCATTTAAGGTCACACATCAGGAAGATTCAACCCCATACTACTGATAGGAACCTATGGGTACATCTCTTCTAATAAAGTTTGTCAAGGACACAATTGGATTGGTTCTATCAGTTGGAAGGAACCAATATTCGCAATTGGGAAGATTTAGCTGCTGCTTTTACAAGAAATACCAGTATAATGCTGACCTAGATCCAACTCGAACACAATTGCAAGGTATGTCTATGGGTGTTGGTGAGGGTTTCAAAAATTATGCCCCAAAATGGAGGGATTTCGCAAGAAGAGTCCAGCCCCCTTCATCTGATAGAGAGTTAGTGTATATGTTCTTGTGCACGTTGTCTGGTCCATTCTTCAACCATTTGATCGGAAGCTCTTCGGCTGGATTTACTGAACTAAACATGATTGGTGAGGAGGTAGAAGCCGGTATTAAGAACGGAAAAATTCAAAGGGATGCATCCTCAAGAACAATGAAGAAACCCTTTACTTGAAAGAAGGAGGTCAGTGTTGCTTATGACTACCGGAATCAAAGCAAGATTGAACATCGACTGGCGGTAGGGGCTGTTATGATCTTCAATCCTATATTGAATCAACAGTGAAACCATCACCACGGGATAGAGGCGCCGATGAGACGATTCACCCAGATCAACATGACCTTGTCCCAGGTTTTTCCACATCTGTTGAAGTCCAATCTGGTGACTCTAAGGGAAGCTCCCAAAAACCCCAATACTGCTTCCCCCGCTACAACATGAATGCTCGATGTGCATCTCATTATGAAAGTCCGGGGCATGATACAAACGATTGTTGGACCTTGAAAAATAAGGTACAGGACCTTATCGAGGCGAAAGAGATTGAGTTTGACCCTCCAGAAACACCTAATGTGATAACAGCGCCAATGCCCAAACATGGCCAAGGTGTCAATGTTGTTGATGATGACCATTTTGTTTCCTCCGTGGATGAATTAACTACTCCCCTTTTGACTGTTAAACAGAATTTATTGCAAGCTGGTTTATTTTCGGGCTGTGATGAAAGTTATCACTTATGTATGTCTCTATCAAATGGCTTTTTGTTACTAAAGATGGGCGTCCAGCGCCTGATGGTTAACAAAGAAATCATGTTCGAGAAAGTTCCTCTTGCCAGAAATTCCTGTGAAGATGTTTCAATAATCACCATTTCAGACAATCCTCCCAGGGTCTCCACCAAAAGATCTGTCAGGATTACATCTGTTCCAAAGTCTACTCCCTTACTCATCACCATGTCAGGGCCAATACCATATTCCTCGGATAAAGCTGTTCCCAGGAACTATGGGGCTGACGTCTATTACCGTGGCATCAAGCAAGATTTATTGGCTATCAAAGACAAACTTGCTAAAGGTACTGATCTTGACATCGACAATATCGTTGGGACCAGTAAGATAACGAGAAGTGGAAGGTTTTCTCCCCCGAGATCTCTGCAAAGACCATTGCTACTGATGTAATTATTCCCGCTACCGCTCCTGTCAGTATTCCCAGTGTTACTCCTATTGTTAGTCTTGTTGTTATCCCTGCTACCATGTCGGCCGAGACACGGGGCGAAGAGGTATTGATTGAGCATGTCCAGACTAAGGCACATCCAGAAGTCATCCCTGGGGCTTCTAAAATAAAAATGGAAGAGATATTAAAAAAATCAAGAAAAGTGATTACAACGTCATGGAGAAGTTGGGGAAGACCCCCTCAAAAATATCAATTCTGAAGACCGCCCACGTGCCCCAAGAGACCTCCATTGATCAATTTGAGAATTGTGTGGCCAGTCTAACTACTGATAATGGACTGGGTTTTTCTAATGTTGATTTAACTCCCAAGGGAAGGAAACACAATGATGCCCTGCATGTCTCCATTGAGTACAAGGGAACTACATTAGCCCATGTTCTGGTGGATACAGGTTTGTCGCTGAATGTCTTACCCAAGAATGCTCTTGACCGGTTAGGTTGCGAAGGACTCACATTAAAGCCCAGTAACATTATGGTGAGGGCCTTCGATGGTTCTAAAAGTACAGTGCACAGAGAAGTAGACATCCCTATCAAAGTTGGAACTCAGACTTTTGATTCAACCTTCTAAGTGATGGATATCTTCCCATCCTATTCATGTCTGTTGGGTCGACCCTGGATCCATGGGGATGGTGCTGTCACTTCTACCCTACATCAGATGTTGAAGTACCTAGTCAAGGGAAACATTATCACAATCTATGGGGAAGAGGAATACATGGTTAGCCACCTGAACTCTTTCAGGTATGTTGAAATGGACGACGAGTAGATTGATACCCCTTGTTAGAATTTTAAGGAGGTTCCACAGATGGTTGCTGAAACCAAGACTGCTACCAGGATTTCGAAGATTACTAGACCTCCATTAAAAATGGCTTCTCTGAAGGATGCTAAAGCAGTAGTTGAGAATGGTGGATGTACCATTTGGGGCCAACTTCCGGATATTCCATAAAAATCTAACAAATTTGGTTTGGTTTTACTTCGGAGGCCCAAATATCTATTCGACGCACTCGCGCTGGGGGACCACCATTACACATCAACAATCATGGAGTCAACACGTTGGAAGACAATGATAGCAACTGTGACATGGAAGAATGGATCTTTCCAACCATCGGCGGTGTACTCAACAACTGGGAGGCCAAAGATTTTGTTCCTATTACTTTTATTCAAGAGTAATTGTATTTTAAATTTTTGGACTTGTAAAAACAATTTAGACTTTAAAACCTTGTGTCTTACCCGAGGCACAATGGTCCATCTGTGAGGGTTGTTACTTCATCTTCATATGTCATTAATAAATCATGGGACGTTTTTTGCATGCAAATTTTATGCTCTGTGTTTTTATTTTTTACCTTTACTTTTATCAAAGATAGTTATGCTCTTACACGCACTCACATATCGAAATGCAGATCCACATCCACTCGGGATCCCATTGGTAACGATTCTGTTATCGCATATTATGACTTTGAAAATCTGATCTACCAAGCTGAGGACGAAGGTGAGGAAGATTGTGAGGTACCATGAGAGCTTGCCATACTATTACAACAGGAACAAAGGACCATACAGCCCCACGAAGAGCCGGTTGAAATAGTTAACTTAGGTATTGAAGAGGACAAGAAAGAAGTCAAGATAGGTGCCAATCTGGAGCATAGTGTCAAGAAGCATTTAACACAAATACTACATGACTATAATGAAGTCTTTTCCTGGTCATACAAAGATATTCCAGGACTTGACACTAATATCGTGGTCCATCGTCTGCCGATAAAAGAAGATTGCCCTATAGTGAAACAGAAGGTCCATCGTATGCGGCCAAAAATGTTAGAAAAATCAAGACTGAAGTCAAGAAGTAGTTCAACGTCGAATTCTTAGCTGTCACCTCTTACCCATAATGGGTTGCCAATGTCGTTCCAGTGCATAAGAAGGACGGTAAGGTACGTATGTGTGTGGATTGCAGAGACCTGAATAGGGCAAGCCCCAAGGATGACTTCCCGCTTCCCCACATCGATATTCTGGTTGACAACACCGCACATCATAAAGTATTCTCCTTCATGGATGGTTTCTCCGGATACAATCATATCAAAATGGCACCTGAGGACATGGAGAAATCGACCTCCGTCACACAGTGGGGCACGTTTTGTTACAAAGTTATGCCATTTGGGTTGAAGAACGTCAGGGTAACCTATCAGCGTGCCATGGTAGCTTTGTTTCACGATATGATCCATCACGAGATAGAGGTCTACGTGGATGATATGATATCCATATCTCAAACTGAAGAGGAACACCTTGACCACCTGCAAAAGCTATTTGAGAGACTGAAAAAATACAAACTAAGGTTGAACCCGAATAGAAGCACTTTTGGAGTATGGTCCGGTAAGCTCTTAGGCTTCATCGTCAGCGGCAAAGGTATTGAAGTGGACCCTGCAAAGGTAAAAGCAATACAAGAAATTCCTACTCCTCGCACTGAGAAGGAAGTTAAGGTATTCTTAGGACGGCTAAACTACATCTCCAGATGCATTTCCCATCTAACCGCTACTTGTGAACCAATCTTCAAATTACTAAAGAAAGATCAAGTAGTGGAATGGAATGACGACTGCCAGGATGCCTTTGACAGGATCAAGGAGTACCTTAAAGAGCCTCCCATTTTGATTCCTCCAGTTGAGGGAAGACCTCTGATCATGTACATAACAGTTTTGGAAAATTCAATGGGGTGTGTGTTGGGGCAGCATGACGAGTCTGGCCGAAAAGAGCATGCAATTTACTACCTGAGCAAAAAGTTTACCGACTGTGAAACCATATATTCACTGCTCGAGAAAACTTGTTGTGCTCTGGCATGGGATGCTTGCCGGCTAAGACAGTATATGTTGACTCACACTACCTTATTGATATCCAAGATGGATCCTATTAAATACATATTTGAGAAGCCAACCCTCTTTGGATGAATAGCAAGATGGAAGATGGTCCTGACCGAATACGACATTCAGTACACTACCCAAAAAGAAATAAAGGGGAGTGTACTAGCTGATCATTTGGCTCATCAGGCTATGGATGACTATCAATCCATGAATTTCAAATTCCCGGACGAAGATATCATGTTGGTAAATGATTATTAAGAACTCGGACCATATGACGGACCTGAACAAGGACCCCGATGGACCATGGTTTTTTATGGAGCTTCTAACGCACTCGGCAACGCCATCGGAACTGTGATCATATCCCCTGAAGTTTGTCATACTCCCTTCACTGCCAGGATGTGTTTCAACTGTACCAATAAAATGGCTGAATATGAAGTGTGCATCATGGGTCTCAAAGTTTTCATAGATTTGGGGATCAAATCCTTAAGTGTATTTGGAGACTCAGCCTTAGTAATCATTCAGATTAAAGGAGAATGGCACATGAAGCATCCTAATCTCATCCCTTACAAAGAACATATGTTGAAACTAATCCCACATTTTGAGGAAATTACCTTTGAGCATTTTCCACAAGAGGAAAATTAACCAGCGGATGCACTAGCCACTATGTCATCCATGTTCAAAATCAGGTGGGATAATGAGGCTCCTCCGATCGCTATTGAGAGGATGGACGAACCAACATACTATCACGAGATTGACACCGAAGAAGTAATGGACAAACCTTGGTTCCATGAAATTAAAACATATCTCGAGGCCCAAGAATATCATGATGGAGCTTCAGCCAATGATAAGAAGTTCCTAAGAAGGTTATCTCCTAAATTCTTCCTCAGTAACGGAATCCTCTATAAGCGCAACCACGACTCTACTTTGCTTCGGCGTGTATACAAGAGTGATGCAGAAAAGATCATGGTTGATTTTACACGAAGGTACCTTTGGCACCCATTCTAGTGGGCACACGATGGCTAAAAAGATCCTACGGGAAGGATACTACTGGTCCACCATGGAAGCAGACTATTATCAGCATTCACAAACTTGTCACAAGTGTCAGATCTATGTTGACAAAATATATGTGCCTCTGGTTTCTCTAAACATCCTGACTGCACCTTGGCCATTCAGAATGTGGGGCGTTGACATGATTAGAGAGATTAGACCTACAGCTTCTAATGGACACCGCTTCATCTTGGTTGCCATTGAGTACTTCACAAAGTGGGTCGAAGTAACTTCATTTGCTTATGTTACCAAGGACATCGTGGCCCGATTCATCAGACAATCTGTCAGTATGGTATTCCGGAGAGAATCATTATAGATAATGGTACCAATCTCAACAATACTATGATCACCAGACTATGCACGCAATTCAAGATCCAGCATCATCACTCTTCTCTGTATCGGCCGAAGATGAAGGGTGCTGTAGAAGCCGCTAATAAAAGCATCAAGAAGATTATACAAAATACGACAGTGACCTATAAGGACTGGCATGAGATGTTACCATTTTCTCTCCACGGTTACCGTACCACGACGCGCACATCAACAAGGGGAACTCCTTTCTCTTTGGTATACTACATGGAAGTTGTCCTACCAATTGAAGTCCAGACACCTTCTTTGAGAATCATGAAGGATGCAGGGTTGAACGAGGATAAATGGATTCAAACTCGACTTGACCAACTGAACCTGATTGATGAGAAGAGGCTTGCGGCTGTCTGCCATGGTCAGATGTACCAAAAACGTATGATTAAAGCTTTTAACAAGAAGGTCAGACGTTAGGTATATCAAGTTGGTGATTGTTGTACCCCAAAATTTTCCCTCTCATTTTATCAAGATTCTCCTCACAAGACCTCTTGGACTCCAGACAGGATTAGGGTTTGCTCGGCTCAAGACATTTCCTTGCACTAATGACCTGAAATTAGGGTTTGAGTTTGCACAGGTATTTTTGGACTTCTAATGCCTCATGTGACTTTCATACTTCATGTTGGACCTCTAATATTTCCCATACCAAGTTTTTAGCCTTGAATCAAATTTTTGCCCAGTCAATTGGACAGTTGACCTAAAAATCAATTGTATTGGGGAAAAAGTCAACTATGGCCAATTTACAGCCAAACCTCATAATTTTTGATCCATATCAACATTATAGCCTCATATGAACCATTTGATCAAGTTTGGACCATAACTCCTCAAGAAATTTGATCAGATCATCAAAGGGCAAAATGGTCATTTTTAGGGTTTTGATTGCAGAAGGGAAAATTCTGATTTTTAACCTAGCCAATGGAAAATTGGGTTCAATCATGGTTTCAAGGACTCAATGGCATCATCTTGACCTAATGACAAGGTTCAAAAGATCTCAAATGCATTGGATTGACAGATGAATTTTCTAGTCAACTAATCAAAAATCAATTGTACACTGAAAAGTCAAACTTTGACTTTTTGGTCAAAATCAAGTGCCAAGGGTCATTTTTCATCAAGATTTGTAAAAACGTGAAACTTGTTCACCAAGAAACCTAATTTTGAAAATTAGGTTTTAAGTTTGAAATTTTTCATAACTTAGAATTTTTCTAAGTTATGAAAATTTCTTATTTTTTCCCAAATTTTCCCAACTTTTTCACCATGATGAAATTGGATTCAAAGAAAACTTACAACATGAAAGTTGTAGTCCTCCGCAAAATCTACAACTTTTATTCACAAAGTTTTCCCAAAGATGCTTGGATCTCAAGTTATGATTTTGTGAATAGGGGTCCAAAAACTTTTTAACTTAGTAAAATTTTGCCCTAGTTTAGGCTGATTTTTGACCTAACTTCATGGAAACTTTTCACCTAGTTCCAAGTTGAATATAAAAATTCATTTCAAAGATGGATTGTAGGGCATGTTACAAGCTTTACAAAATGTCCAAGAACTCTCCAAGATCGTTTATGGTTAGGGAGAATCGAAGGAATGAAAATGACAAATTCTCACTTTTGTCCAAGGCATTTTGCACCATGTTACAACTTGCAAATCAGTTTGAATCATGTTTGTACTTGCATTACAGGCCCTAATCCTTTTTACACTCCAAAATTGAATGCAAATACAATGGTTAATGGCATTGTTTTGATCTTTGAAGCTTTGTACAAGGGTTTAATCCCAAAATGGCAAAAAGGTTACATTGCTACTTTGATAAAGCATACTTTATGTAACTTTGTTTATCTTGAGCCATGGACCAAACCTTTTGCTGCAAACAAAGTCCACAAATATCAGGCAATTGGTACCAACTCTCAGTAGGCCTTGAGCTAGCCTGTACAGGCTTTGAGCTTTGTCAACTCACCTTTTGCTTCAAAAATAAGTAAGCTTGCAAAAAGTCCATAACTTGAGTATCTGTTAAAACCAAGTCTTGGCATCACTTTCAAACGACTTCAACATATGGTCTCAAGCCAGAAGCACGAATTGCCAAGCTCTCAAACACCCTAAAACACTAAAACACCAAGTTCCTGCCCAAACAAGGCATCATCTGCAGAACCAGTTCCAAAACCAAATTGGCTCGTGCATTTTTCCTTGAACCACTTCAAACACATTCCCTACAACACACTTAAACTATCCAAGCCATTGTTCAGCAACTGTAACCTCATTTTCAAGCTTCACCATTTTCAATTTCTGAGTTTGCAGGTTGACTTCTACAAGGAGATTCAAGCCATTTCAAAGCAAGCTGAGCATTGGGAAAGGTTGAGGGAACTTCAAGCAAGCTCACAAGTACTTCAGGCCTCACTCAAAGTTGCTACATTTCCCTATTCAAACTCAACTGAACAAGGTAATTTTCAAATTTCTATCTCCTTATTTAGGCATCATTAGGCTTAGGTTAGTGAAGCAAAAATGTAGTCTTTAATGTGCTTGAGCTGTACATATGCATAGATTCCATTTATATTGACTGAGCTAGGAGTATTTGATAGTTGAAGTTGCTGAAATTTTTAGGTCATAAATTAGGGGCACTGAAATTCTCCCTGGTTTCTTAGAGTTAGGTCAAGTTCTTTATATGGTTGGAATTGTGATTGAAAATGCTATAACTTTCATGTTATAAATTTTTTATTTCATGCAAGCATGAGCAAGAACAGGTTTGAGTTGTAGAACACGCGTTTTTCTGTTCAGAGGACAGGGATGAAGTGAACATTGGGCTTGGGCTTGTTGTTTCTTCTATTCACACCACCCTTTTTCCTTTTTGCACCCCCTTGGCCCATTTGCTATATTTTTGTATATTTTTCATTTCTTTTATATTTTCTGACTTTATTTATTTTTTCTAAACAAATAAAAATCTCAAAAATATTATCATTATTTTTTGCATTTTATTTTATTATTTTCATTATTTTTGGGCATAAAAATAGTTTATTAATAATAATTTAACTTGTTTTTCTTTAATAAACTTGGAATTAACATAAAAATATTTTATATTTTTATTTTTATTATTTATACACTTAAAAATATTATTTTCTCACACATTTTAATTTTTAACATTTTTGTACATATTATTATTATTTTTCTTGAATAAAAAATAAATAATATAAAGCATATTTTCTTAAACAAAAAAATTAGGGTTTTTACCCTTTTCAAAAATAATCATTTTATTTTCTTATTTTTAGGACATAAATAAATTTATTTTTACATACATAAAAATTAACACAAAAACATTTTGCATATATACATTTTATTGCATATTTAAATACTTGTTTATTTATTTATTGTTGTATAAATTCAATTGGGTTGTAATAGTAAATTAGGGTTTTATTTTTGTGCAAATATCCCCTATTCAAACTTGTATCCCCCTTCCCATCATATTGTGTAATAGTCTAGATTTACTTTACGGGTTTATTGCTTTCATATGCCATGATAGTAAAAACTAGGGTTTTGTATGCTAAGACCAAAATCAAACAAATAACATGACTTAAATACAAGACAAAAATGCATGAAAAAATGACAACACATTGCACACAAGCACCCCTAGGGTTTCATCCACTTTGTTGCCTTAAAATGGCCATGGTATGCATGCTAGGTATCTTGGTAAAATCAAACAAAACAAAAAGATCATAGTCCCTCGATGACGCTATCTTGGTTGCCTATACAAAAATGATCTTAGTCCCTCAAAAAACTTGCTAAGATACTTGGCACAATTGCTATCATGGTCGTACGATGACCCATGTCCGTCCCGTTTAACATCCAAAGATAAGGTTGTTTACCAAATACAATGGTAAAACAACAATGTCAAAGGGTTAAAAATGTGTACGAAAGACTTTTGAATAGGTAGATAAGCTACTAGTTACTTGATCAATTTGCAAACCATCCTTGCTATTTTCAAAAACACACAACACATTTCAAAACATTTTCCAAACAAACTTTCAAACATTTAAACATTTTTCAAAAGACAAACACCTTTGTATACATTTAAACAAGAATCATTACAAAGGTTTCCTAAACAAAGGCCTCTTTTCAAAATACTTTCAAAACTACACACAAAAGCACCATTTCAAACAATTGAAAAAGCAAAGCAAGTGATCTAAAACAAGTAACTAAGAGCCCATGGAAAACCATGTATGAAAAGGGTGCTAGCACCTTCCCTTTTCATAATCTACCCCCAAACCCAAAAACAATCTCAAAGGTCTTTCCTGTGCTTTTTTAACTTTCCTTTTGGATAAAATAAAAGTCGGTGGCGACTCTTGCTAAACCGAAACATTTACGAACACAAACGCAAAACCTCAAGTCAGTTCTCCCACCACATCACAGTGACCTGGTAATCAAACGTATCATACTTCCACATGGTGATCCCAGGGGAAAATGGACTCCTACATACGAAGGACCATTTATGATCAAAAACATATTTTCTGGTGGGGCAATGATCTTAACCACTATGGACGGTGACGACCTTCCGCATCCTGTAAACACGGACATAGTTAAAAGATACTACGCATGAAAAAGATTCGCTAGGTTGAATGGTCTAGGAAAAAATTAGGGATATACAAACAAAAATCTATACACCCGGCAAGTCGAAAATCTGAAAAGGAGGCTTGGGTAAAAAAGGGTATCCCGGTGGACTGAAAACCCTAAAGAGAGGTCTAGGAAAAAGTTAGGGATTTTAAGTGCATGACTATGTCCCGTTGGATCACCTTACAACCAACCTTCAGTATCAATTGTCAAACTCAAACGGTACTAATCAGTCCAATCAGCTTCGGACAAAGCAGCAAGTGGATAAAACGCTCAAAGACATAAAGGCTATAGCAGAATGCGAACCCCATGGGATTATTTCACATGGTTGTCTTTCTCTGTATTAATTTTCATTCTTACGACGACATTATCTTACTAGGATGTTCGTCTCTTTGTACAAAAATGCTTATTCAAGTTAATACAAAGCTATCCCTTTAAAAGTACAAAATTATTTGTTCTTTCTTTTATTTTCCTGTTTTGTTTGCAAAAACGTCCACTGATTATTTTTGAACATATGCATTTGAACGTAATTACGGTTTACAATGAACCCATTAAAAAGGAAAATAAAATAGAAAGACAATTACTAATGGCTTTAAGAAATATGATAATATATATAGGTCATTCCATAAAAACCCCGCAGGTACTTTCTCTTGTAGGAGCAAAGGCAGAGACATCCTACTACATGATCACTGTCGTATCCCCAGTATGCAGCATAATGGTATCAGGTGCTCTCATATCTCCGACGAAGCAAAATTTCTAATTACTGCTCCCAAGATTCCCTAGTGAAAATCACCTAGCTTCTCAAGATTCCCCAGTAGGATTTCACAAAGTCCACAAGCAATGCACGGCGTTTCCATTCCCCAACAGAGTTTATTTCTCTAATAATGGAAACCCATCCATCAACACTTCAACTTTAACAAAATATGAAGACTTACACTCTACATTCCCAGCAGCAGTCAGGGATTTATTTTCCCCAGTCCAACAACCCTACAGTAGAACAACTAATATGTTCATACATTGCATTCATACATCATAACATCGACAACACAAACGCATATATCGCAATATCATTTCTTTTGAGAAACATCATTATGCCATGCATTTCATACATCATGGCATTGCATATAACTAGCTCTTTACCTTTTCAGGAAAGATCAATCAATAAAAAATTATCATCAACAAATTTTTGACAAGACAAAATTACTATCTATGAACAAATCAATTGTAGATCAATTCTCGAAACAGGACTGGATGAATATCTACATGACGAATACTTCCTTCAGACTTCTGCTGGTTCAGTTTAAATTGATCAATGGTTTATCCTGATTCATTTTCGGTAGACACTTTCACTGGTTCACATAAATCACTCCAAAGATTTATCCTGATTTCTTCCCAGTTAAAGAATATTCAAGACCCTACTGGTTCAGTTTAAATAGATCAATGGCTTATCCTGATTCCTTTCCGGTAGACACTTTCTCTGGTTCAGATAAATCGATCCAAATATTTATCCTGATTCTTCCAGTTAAAGATTATTCAAGACTTCTGCTGGTTCAGTTTAAATTGATCAATGGTTTATCCTGATTCCTTTCCGCTAGACACATTCTCTAGTTCAGATAAATCGCTCCAAAGATTTATCCCTATTATTCCTAGTTAAATAATATTCAAGACCTTTGTTGGTTAAGTTTAAATCGATCAATGGTTTACTCTGATTCTTTTCAGGTAGACACTTTCTCTGGTTCAGACAAATCACTCAAATATTTATTCTGATTCTTTTCTAGTTAAAGTCAAGCTTAGACTTAGTATAATTTCTGTCAGCAATCACCTTCGGATGGCATCTGTAAGCCCATCTCCAACAATTATCCATCATTTCTCCAAATGGCATCTTTAAGCCCATTCCCTACACAATCAAACACCACATCATCAAGTGCAAATTTATGGGCACTCTAGTGTTCAATCATCTTCCACCTTCAAGTTACAAATGAAAGATTCGCCAATCTAACTCTTCAGGTTTAAGAAGATTAAACAGGGGCAGATGTTGTACCCAAAAATTTTCCCTCTCATTTCTCAAGCTATTTCTCACAAGGATTCTCAAAAATTCAAGCTTACACAAATACAATTGTATTTTCCAGCATCAAGTTAAAAGAGGAAATTGCTAAAAAGGGCAGAGCAGATGAAAATATTCTTTTTGACAAAATTGAAGGAAAAACAAGTTTTCTTCGATTTTACATATTTCGATTGAGCACTTTTTCTCCTTCGATGCAAGCTTTGGTTACACCCTTCGTTTGGGCACTGGATTCCTGTTGGGAAAGTTCATTTCATGCTTCGTTTGGGCATTAGACTTGTTTTGGACAAGTTGAATTCATGTTTCGTTTGAACATTTTAGTCTCTTTGTGCAAGATGGGTATACATCTTTCGTTTGGCCATATAGCCTCTTTCCTGCATGTTTGCCAAATTCACAAGGCAGAATTTCCCACCATGCTAGCATGCACAAGGCCAAAGTCACCCTTTGAAACAACTTGTTGCAAGCTTCGACAGGGAAACACTTATCTTCAACTAGCTTCAATTTCCAAGGAAAAAACCCTCCTTCTGATGTCCTTCGATTCAAGAGGCAAAGGCCTCTTTTCTGGTCTCATTCGATTACACATTTTGCCTTCTACATGCCTCTTTTCTTTGGGGAATGTGACCCTCCTTTGTTGCAAGCTTCGATTGTGCCCTTTACACTCTGCATGAATTCTTCATTTGGGGCGTGTAAATCCTTCAATATAAATTTTCGCTACACCTTTCGTTTGGGGCGCGTGGTCCTCCTTTGTTGTTGTAGAAACTGGTTTTTTTTAATCAAGAGTCGCCACTATTAGTTTTTATCCTAGGGAAGGGAATCTAACAGAAAACCCTAATTCGCAGACAGAGATTCTAGGTTTCAGACTCAATTAGACAAAAGGAAGGTATTAGGCACCTTTCATCCACCTTGTTTACAAGGATATTAGGCTCTAGGTTTAGGTTGGGTAAAACATGATTTTGAGTTTTAATTAGAAAGACTCGCCACGATTTTTGATCGTATGCCTACGTATCTTCTTATGAGGAATCAGAGTCCCAATTCGTAGTTCGTATATGGTTGGTGTTTTTTAGGGGTTTGTAAACATATTTTGAATCACTTCGCACTCGGTCGGGAGTAGTGATTGTGAAGATTTTGACTGAATGCGCGGTAAGCACAAACTAGTTTGAAACCCTTTTGCAAAAAAAAGTTGATTAGTTTAGTTTATTGCGAAAATAGTTTTAAGATTTGTTGAATAATTTTTAATCGTATTATTTGCGAAGATCTTGATTAATGCATGATTAGAAAAGATTTAATGCAAATAATATATAAAATAATATATGCAATTTTAACACAAAAATAATCTATTTGATCATGTAATAACATTTAAATAGCAAATAAAAGATAAGAATAATAATATTTATAAAAAAAGAATTATAATAATCATATATATATATATATATATATATATATATATATATATATATATATATATATATATATATATATATATATATATAATATTTGCATCTAATAAAAATAAGGAAAAAAATTAATATATAATATAATAATAAGGAAATAAAATAAAATATAATAATTATAAATAAATAATATGAGAAAATGGAATTAAAAGTAAAAAAGAAAAATTTAATTAAAACCGGGGGGTGCATTTTCTTGTTAAGAAGTAAAACAGTGGGGGTGCTAAAAGGAGGATGGGCTAGGCCCAAAATAGTTCAGATAGGGGGGCTGTAGCGCTGGCTTTGCTTTAGTAACTATGGCGAAGAGAGGTGCAGAAAATAGTGGGCTTAAGCCCATTACGCTATTTAGAGGTTCAGGGTAATCGGTTGTGGCAAGGGTGTATGTGAGTTATCGTGGACTTGGCCTCACGGTCGTCCACTGAAGATCTAAGAGATGAAATTGAAGGTGCAAGGTGCTTGCTGTGGACGGGCGTGTATTAGATCTTAGTAGAATATAAACTATGTTTTTATTTTTCATTTTTTACAATTTCCCTTTGTTTTATAGTGTCCCGCTCTTTCTCTCTCGTTCACTTCAACCCTAATCCTAAAACCACTGGCGGCGGCACACTTGCACAAACCTAACCTCTCCCTATCCCAAACCAAATCCATAAACAATAATCGAAAAAGAGAAAATCTGAGTCGTTACCCCTTGGCAATTTCGTATTCTAGTTTTGAGTTATCGATCAGTTGATTCTAATCTTTCTCCCTTTCTCTTGTTCACAGATCTCAGTGAGGCTTTGAGAGGGATGCAACGGTGGCTGATGGCGGTGGTACTTGAAGACGACGATGATGGTTGAATACACGATTAGGGTTTCAGACAATGAAACCCTAATCGCTCCTTGCTTCGGTTTTCTACAACGACTTGGGTTTGTTCTTCATTCTCTGTTCGATCTCCCCGTAAAATCCCCCTCTCTATACTTTTGATTTCAGTATTTATAGGTTTTCAATTAGGGTTTTAGTGTTACAGTTACTTAGACTATTAGACAACTAGGGATTTGGTATTTGCTGTAATTGATTCTATCTTCTGAGATTTGATTTACGAAAGATTGATTCTGTATATTTTGCTTTGTAATATTCTATTGGATTTTTGATTTAATACTGAGATTCTCTCTACTGTATTTTGCATACTTAGCTTCAAATTGTAATAAAAATTGGTTTAAGTTTTAGATTTGATTCTGTAAATGAAGAATTCTAGATTTGTATTAATGCAGATTTGATTTGATTAGTTTTTAGATTTCTACAGTATCTTTTTCTGATACAAAACGTGCTTTGATTTTTGATCAGATTTGAACAATTGTTGTTTTGATTTGGGCCTTTCATTATTAATTAGCCCAGTAGTACTTGTTATTTCTGCCCAGCGTATACTTAATTAGCTTTTTGGGCCTACGTTGCATTTTAGCCCAATCAACCCTTGCTTAATATTACAGTAAAACTATTTCTTAAACAAAACCTAGTTTTGATAACTGTAATTAGTAACATTTTTTTTACTAATTAACATGTAATATACAAATAACATCAATATATATAACAACAAAAATTTCTCAACAAATCCAAACAAATCTATTAATAATATGTTACATTTTTTTTTCAAAAACAACAACAATTTTCTTTTTTTGTTGATAATAACACTTAAAACAAATATTTTAATAAATACTTTATAAAAAATGTTTAATAAAATAATTATAATAAAAAATATCCAATAATAACGGTAACAAAAAACAAAATAAAAATGATTTTCTCAAAAATGCCAAATGGGCTAAAAAAACTCAGTGGGCCTATAGTTTGTAACAAATTCAAAACTTTAAATATTATTTAGTTTACCCCCTTTTCAATGAAATAAATTTCTTTTAACATGTTGTGAATAAGAATTTTCTTACAAAAATAATAATAACAGCAAACATTTTATAATAATTTTTTTCTAAAATAAATCAGCAACAAAAATGACAGGTGAACTGATTTTAAAGATCTCAATGGGCCGTATGAATTCTATAATTCACTCTTAACAGTACAAACATTTAAGTGGGCTTTTATAACTAATATTTATTTCTTTTCTGAAATAATTCTCCATACTCGCATCTCATGGTCCATTGGCCAACATGCTTCACAAATAGGCCCACGTGTATATGGGCCTTTCTGATTTAGAAAGCCCCACTACCTTGAATTAAAATACACCCCCTGGTTGACTTGGATTTAAGAGTGAGCCATCAGATATTGCTTAACAATCCTTAATTAAAATATCTTCTTCTATTTTTAATCTTAAAAAATAAAAATTATCGAGGTAGAACAAATTTGCGGTACGACAATTGCCCCTATTCAATTATCTTCCAGTCGAATAGTGTGAGAAAACTCGAGTCTTGCGCATTCTGATTGGAAGTTCATTGAATACCTGAAGTATCCCAAAATTTATTTGACAAACATAAGGTTACACTGATATATCATACCCTTACGAGTCTCAAGGAAGTAGGCAAAGCTACTGACGTATCGCTTACCAGGATTTGATAACAAGGAAGATAGTCTTTGATCTTAAAAGAGTGGTCCCGTATGTCTCGGCTTATTCACTTATTTGGAGGATGAACAACACTTGGTGGTGCATGGTTGCTTGAAGACTGAGGCACTGTTTTGAGCGTGAATACATTGCGGCTCAGAGGCAATTTGTTTTGAGTTCTGAGAATGCATTGCGGCTTAGAGGCATTGTGTTGAATTTGGATCATACATTAGGGGTTAGAGGCGATGTTCTGAGTTTGCAAATACATTGCGGCTTAGAGGCAATGTTATGAGTATGTGAATACATTGTGGCTTAGAGGCAATGTGTTAGAGTTTAGATAATACATTGCGGCTTAGAGGCAATGTGTTGAGTTTTGAGGATACATTGTGGCTTAGAGGAAATGTCTGAGTTTGCGAATACATTGCAGCTTAGAGGAAATGTGTTTGAGTTTTGGGTAATACATTGCGGCTTAGAGGCAATGTGTTGATTTGGATAATACATTGCAGCTTAGAGGTAATGTGTTGAGTTTGGATAATACATTGTAGATTAGAGGCAATGTGTTGAGTTTGGATAATACATTGCGGCTTAGAGGCAATGTATTTAGTTTGCGAATACATTGCAGCTTAGAGGCAATGTGTTGAGTTTTGAGGATACATTGCGGCTTAGAGGAATGTGTTGAGTTTTGAGGATACATTGCGGCTTAGAGGCAATGTTATGAGTTTGGGTAATACATTGCAGCTTAGAGGCAATGTGTTTAGTTTGGGTAATACATTGCGACTTAGAGGAAATGTGTTGTGTCTGGGTAATACATTGCAGCTTAGAGGCAATGTGTTGAGTTTGGGTAATACATTGCAGCTTAGAGGCAATGTTCTGAGTTTGTGAATAGATTGCGGCTTAGAAGCAATGCACTAAGTTTTCATTGTTACTGCATGAAGACTTAGGTAATGGGCTAAACGCGTCACGACATGGAGACTTAGATGACGGGTTGGATCACAGGAGAAGTATTTGGTTAATGGACCCTTGGATGATTGAATCAAGGGTCGTATTGTTTGTTGGATGCATGATACATGTGTATGATGTCTGATATCGAGATGTTTTGATGTATGTGAAATGTATAATGTTCGACATTGATATGGAACCCTGGATATATGCGTATTGTATGCAAGAATGCATAGTGTATGTATGCTTGAGATATGCAAAATGTGTGTATGTATAAAATGTGTGTAAGATGCCCGCATGCCTTGAAATGTTATGAGGACTATTTCTGTCATTCTCTCCTTTAAACCATTTTCTTAGAGTTAACGATCCCTGGCGTCATGTGTTGTCGTAGCATTGTTAATCTTGAGCACAGTTGGACAATGTTAGCAAAAATAGAACATTGGTTTTGTATTGTGAGCGTGTGTGTTGATGTAGACGCGGGTAAGGGAATGTGCGTAGGTGTAGACGTAGATATTGGCATATGCGTAGACTCTTATGTTGTAAGCGCAGGCGTAGATGCGGGCATGCGTATAGAATTTATATTGTTGACGCAGGAGTAGACGTGCGTGTGAAGGCGTGCAAACGTAGTCCAAATGTTGCAAGTGTAGGAATAGATGATGTACACTTTGTGTATGGACACATAGATGTAGGAGTAGGCACAACCATGTGTATGGACGTAGACGTCGATTTTCCTTCGATATTTTTCTAACCAAAATGTTTTTCGATATTTTGTCAAATGCTTTTATTTTGTTAATTCCCCAAAATGATTTCAAGACAATATTCACAAGTAATAATCATAGTATTTTGTAAACAAATCTGAGAAAATATAAACATAATTCGAAAAATGTAAAGAAAACAAATGTTTTATTGATATGCCTCCGAGTAGGCGAGAATACAAGATGCAATTCCTAGAAAGAGGTAATTACAGAAAGTTTTAAAATAGTAAATGGCAATGAAAAATGATAATCGCTACTGCTGTTCCCCCATATCTTTTGATGATCTTATCTTCATTGCTTCTGAGTTGTATGATTCCAATATATCCTTCCCTTCGTGGTTCGTAGTCGTAGCTCTCATATCGCAATCTTTTTGTTCTTTATTTCTTTATATGAAATCCCTAACTTTTGCATGGATTGCCCTTTCGGGTTTTCAATCCACCGGGATAATTTTCTTGTTATATGCCCCTAATTTTTTCCTGGATTGCCCTGTATGGTTTTCGATCCATCGGGGCACTCCTTTTTGTCTAAGTCACCCTTTTGGGGTTCGAGCTAAGCGAGCTTTTTATACATAGTATTTTTTGATTACGTATGAATTTGCCGGATGCGGTAGTTCTTCCCCATCCACTATTGTGAGGATGAGACCACCTTCGGAGAATGCTGTTTTGACTACATATGAACCTTCATAGTTGGGTGTCCATTTACCTCGTGAATCGAGGCGAGGTAGTAGAATCTTCTTGAGCACTAGATCCCCTTCCTTGAATATTAGAGGGCGGACTTTCTTGTCGAAGGCTCTCTTCATTTTCTTTTGATGTAGCTAACTACGACACAAAGTTGTCAATCATTTTTATTCAATAAGGTTAAGCTGGTCAAGTCGTGTCTGCACCCACTATGCTTCTTCCAGCTTTGTTTCCCTCAGGACCCGGAGTGATGGTATCTCAACTTCCACTGGGAGCACCGCTTCCCTGCCATATACTAGTGAGAAAGGAGTCGCGCATGTCGATGTGCGTACAGAGGTGCGATAGACATGCAGGATGAAGGGAAGCATTTCGTGCCAATCTTTGTATGTTTTTACCATCTTCTGAATGATCTTCTTGATATTTTTGTTTGCTGCTTCGACGGCCCCGTTCATCTTTGGTATGTACGATGAGAAATTATGATGCTCAATTTTGAAGTCGTCACACAGTTCCTTCATCATCTTATTGTTTAGATTAAACCTTGTTATCTGTGATTATCTGGCTTGGGACACCGTACCTGTATGTGATGTTCTGTTTGATGAAGCGTGTAACTACTTGACTTGTTACGTTGGCGTAAGACACTGCTTCTACCCATTTGGTAAAGTAGTCGATGGCTACCAATATAAAGTGGTGTCCGTTGGATGCTTTTGGCTCGATCATGCCAATCATATCAATTCCCCACATTGAGAATGGCCAAGGGGAGCTCATGATGTTCAAAGGAGTCGGCGGTACATTTATCTTGTCGTCGTAGATCTGACATTTATGACACGTCTTCGTTTAGTGATAACAATCAGCTTCCATTATTAACCAGTAATACCCTGCTCGTGGAATCTTTCTAGCCATGGAGTGCCCATTTGTATGGGTTCCAAAGTTCCCTCGTGGATTTCTCTCATGAGCGTATCTGCTTCTTTGTTTTCCACACATCTGAGTAGTACCATGTCGTAGTTTCTTTTGTATACCACTCCATTACTCAGAAAGAATTTTGAAGCTAACCTTCGCAGGGTTCGTTTGTCAATGATAAAGGCATTTTCTAGATATTCTTGCCTTTCCAAGTACTTCTTGATGTCTTAAAACCAAGGCTTGTTATCAGGTCCTTCCTCAATAGCCAGGCAGTGTGCGGGCTCTTTGAAATGTCTGATTGTAATACGTGGTTCGTGATTTGGCCAAATCACTTTGAACATAGCTGATAGGGTTGCCAGGGCGTCTACCATTTGATTTTCTTCTCGTGGGATATGACTGAAAGTGATCTCTGTAAATTTCGTGGCTAGTATCCCATTCGCCATTAACCTGGTATATGACTAATGCAGAATCCCCAAATACTTCGAGGTGCTTTATTCTCAAATCGATGGCAGCTTCCAGTCCAAGTATACAGGCCTCGTATTCAGCGATGTTATTGGTGCAGTCAAAACACAACCTTGCAGTGTAGGGTTTGTGATAATTCTTTGGAGATGTCAATATTTCCCCTACACTGTGACCTAGTGCATTTGAAGCCTCGTCGAACATGAGTGTCCAACGTGCCCCTGGCCCGGGCCCTTCGTTAGGTCCTGGTATTTCGTAGTCAGCCATAAATATGACATCCTCCTCGGGAAAGTCAAACTTCATAGGTTGATATTCTGATAGCGGTTGGTGGGTCAGATGATCAGCTAGTATACTAACTTTGATGGCCTTCTGTGTGACATATTGGATGTCGTATTCTGATAGTAGCATCTGCCATCGTGCGATTCTTCCGGTAAGAGTTGGCTTTTCAAACACGTACTTTAGAGGATCCATTCTTGCTATTAACCACGTAGTGTGGGTCAACATATATTGTCTCAACCTTTAGGTAGCCCTAGCCAATGCACAGCAAGTTTCCTTAAGGAGTGAGTACCTGGTTTCACAGTCAGTGAATTTTTTGTTGAGGTAATAGATCGCATGCTCCTTTCTACCTATTTCATCCTGCTGTCCCAAAACACAACCCATTGATCCTTCGAGCACTGTCAAATACATGATGAGTGTTCTTCCAGGGACTGGCGGCATTAAGACTGGTGGCTCTTGCAGATACTGTTTTATTGTCTTGAATGCAGTTTGACAATCATCATTCCATACTATCGTATGACCTTTTCGTAATAACTTTAATATTGGCTCGCATGTAGTTGTTAGGTGTGATATGAACCTTGAGATGTAATTCAATCGTCCTAAGAAACCACATACTTTCTTTTATGTCCTTGGTGTGGGCATCTCCTGTATAGATTTTACTTTGTCAGGGTCCACCTTGATACCCCGCTGGCTTACAATGAAACCTAACAATTTGCCTGATCTGACGCCAAATGTGCATTTGTTCGGATTTAACCTTAGTATGAACTTACGCAGCCGCTCGAATAACTTTTCTAGATGTATGATGTGTTCCTCCTCCATATGGGGTTTGTCAATCATATCATCTGCGTATACTTCAACCTCCTTGTGGATTATATCATGGAATAACGTGACCATTACCCTCTAATAGGTTGCCCCTACGTTCTTGAGACCGAATTGCATTACTTTGTAGCAGAAAGTTCCCCAAGGTGTCATGAAAGTAGTCTTTTCCATGTCTTCGGTCGCCATTTTGATCTGATTATAGTCCGAGAAGCCGTCCATAAATGAGAATACTGAGGCCTGAGTTGTGTTATCCACTAGGACATCTATGTGGGGTAACGGGAAATCGTCCTTGGGGCTTACCCTGTTTAGGTTTCTATAATCTACGCACATGTGCCCTTTTCCATCCTTCTTGGGTACTTGTAAAATGTTAGCTATCCAGGGTGGATAGTCTACCACTGCTAGGAACCCTGCGTCAAACTGTTTGAGAACCTCTTCTCTGATTTTGCTAGACATATTTGGACTAGTTCCTCTGAGTTTTTGTCTAACTGGAGAACACCCTTCTTTGAGAGGTAGTTTGTGCACCATGTTGTCTGTATCCAACCCTGGCATGTCCCTGTAGGACCAAGCGAATATATCCACATACTCATGTAATAACTTGATTAGTCTATCTTTAACGCTTTGCTCCAACATTTCCCCTAGCTTGATTTCTTTCGGATTTTCCTCTGTTCTCAGGTTAATGGTCCCAATAGCCTCTTGATATGGTTGTATGTTGTTAGCCTTTCGCTCTATTTCCCTTTCCATTTCCTCGGAGAGTTTAAGATCTTTGTCATCTTCCTCTTCGGCTTGGTTGATAGGAGCATCAAAATCGTATCGGGTCGTAGCACTAATGTTATCGGTAATTTTGGGCATGGATCTTGACATTTATCATGTTTTGGTGCATATTTTAGTGCTTGGAATTTGAAAATGCGTATGCAGAGAAAGTATTACCATTTTCAAATTTAATAGATAAATGTAAAATAAGGACAAAGATCTTGATTGAAAACAGAATATAACTTTTATTAATTATAAATATTGTCTGAAATAAGAACAGGGAAAACCCTTACAAGCAACCCTTATGACTCGGGTTTGACATAGGTTCTTTCAAAACAAGAAACATTACTTAGGAAATAAAAATATCTTCGGAGTCTCCACATCAGTCCATCCTTTGAGTTCTTCTCCTGGGGTGCCCTCTTTGATGAAATCAGTTGCCCTTTTGGTATTGATTTTGCTTGATATCATCGCCACGTATCCGCCATGCTCTGTTCCTTTGCTGACAAAAGTCTCTCGAATCGGAGAGAAACATGCTTTGCTTTTTAGACTAGCCTTCGACGATTCATAGCCCAAACCAAAGCTGTCAGATAAAGGAGAGAGCCAATCATACCTCTGTAGATTTTCTATTCTACCTTTTTACTTACCTCTTCCTTTTCCAGAATGCACGTGGGATGCATTAGAGTCTTTGAGGGCTTACATTTTGAGAGGTCAAATTTCTTCAGAAGTTCTCTGACATAATTTCTCTGATGAATGTAAGTTCCTTCTGGAGTTTGGTTTATCTGAATGCCCAGAAAGAATTTGAGTTCCCCCATTAAGCTCATCTCAAACTCTGCCTGCATGCACTTAGCAAATTCTCTTCCCAGAGAAGGTTTAGTAGATCCAAAAATGATATCATCTATATAAATATGACAAACTAAAATATCATTCTTAAATGTCTTACAGAACAAGGTTGTGTCCACTTTCCCTCTGGTGAATTCCTTTTCTAACAGGAAGTTACTTACTCTTTCATACCAAGCTCTGAGAGCTTATTTCAGACCATAGAGTGACTTCTTTAGTTTGAAAACATATTCTGGGTGTTTGGAATTCACAAACCCAGGGGGTTGGTGAACATATACCTCTTCATCTATGTAGCCATTTAGGAATGCACTTTTGGCATCCATCTGATACAGAGTGATGCCATTGTTTATAGCAAATGAGATTAAGAGTCTGATAGATTCTAACCTGGAGACTGGAGTAAAGGTTTCTGTATAGTCTATCCCCTCTTGCTGACTATAACCTTGTGCCACCAGTCGTGCTTTGTTTCTGGTGACTTCTCCTTGCTCGTTCAGTTTGTTTCTGAACACCCATTTTGTTCCAATGACGTTGAATCCTTTTGGTTTGGGAACCAGATCCCATACGTCATTTCTGGTGAACTGATTTAATTCCTCCTGCATTGCAAGAATCCAGTCATTGTCCAGAAGAGCTTCATCAATTGTTGTTGGTTCAATCAGAGAGACCAGTCCCATGAGGGATTCTTTAGAGTTTCTGAATGTTGATCTTGTTCTTATTGGATCATCATTCTTTCCCTAGATCTTATCTTCTGGGTGATCTATGCTGCTTCTGGATAACCTTTTCTGGAGTTGATCAATAGAAGGTACTGGATCACTTGTAACATTTCTTTCTGAAGTTGTTGGGGCGTCTCTGTTGAGAACTTCTGATGAGTTGTCTTCAGTACCTGTGAATTCAACTTCTATATTTGCAAAGAATTCATTCTGCTTTGACTTTTGAGGGTCAAGCTTATCATCAAATCTAACACTGATTGACTCTTCAACAATCTGTGTTTCTGTATTGTATATTATGTACCCTCTTGAGCGTTCAAAGTATCCTAACATAATACACTTTTGTGCTTTAGAGTCAAACTTGTTCAAATAATCTTTAGTATTCAGAATGAAGCATGTGCATCCAAAAGGATGGAAATAAGAAATGTTGGGCTTTTTGTTCTTCCACAATTCATATGGAGTCTTTTCCAGAATAGGTCTTATAGAGATTCTATTCTGAATGTAACACGCTGTGTTAATTGCTTCTGCCCAGAAGATCTTAGCAATGTTAGTCTCATTGGTCATGGTTCTGGCCATTTCTTGCAGTGTTCTGTTCTTTCATTCTATAACTCCATTTTGTTGGGGATTTCTAGGACAAGAGAAGTCATGCAAGATGCCTTTTTCATTAAAAAATGATTCAAAGTTTTTATTTTCAAATTCTCCACCATGATCACTTCTGACTTTGACAATTCTAAGATCCTTTTCATTATGAACTTGGTTACAGAATGCAATGAACACATAGTGTGACTCATCCTTGTGTCTTAAGAACTTTACCCATGTCCATCTGCTATAGTCATCTACGATCACTAACCCATACTTCTTGCCACTAACAGACTCAGTTCTTACTGGTCCAAATAAGTCTATGTGCAACAGTTCTAATGGCTTAGAGGTGGAAACAACATTTTTAGATTTAAAAGAAGGTTTTGCAAATTTGCCTTTCTGACATGCTTCACACAAAGCATCTAAGCTGAACTTCAGATTAGGAAGTCCTCGGACCAGATTGAGTTTGTTAATCTGAGATATTCTTATCATACTAACATGCCCCAATCTTCTGTGCCAGACCCATTGCTCGTGGTTAACAGAGAGAAGACATTTTACATTCTGACTCTTTAGTTTAGAAAGTTTTATCTTATAAATGTTGTTTTTCCTCTTTCCGTTAAAAAGGATAGTTCCATCTTTCTAACTAACAGGTTTGCATGAGTTTTGATTAAAGATTATATCATAACCGTTATCACTTAATTGACTTATGGATAACAGGTTATGAATTAATCCATCAACTAAGAGCATATTATTTATAGAAGGAAGGTTTCCATTACCTACTGTTCCAGAGCCAATGATCTTCCCTCTTTGGTTGCCTCAAAAGCCCATGTAGCCTCCAGGTTTAAGTTCCAGGATTTGGAACATATGCTTTCTTCCCGTCATGTGTCGAGAGCATCTAGAGTCCAGGTACCATGACTGGTTTTTTAGCCTTGCTGCTAAAGATATCTTCTACATATATAATTTTGTCCTTAGGTACCCATATCTTCTTGGGTCCTGGTTTGTTAGTTTTACCAAAATTCTGGTTGAATTTTAGTTTGACAGAGTAATCATTGCTAGTGTATTTTAGGTCATGTGTGTGCCCATATGTGAAGTGTGATTTTAGTGGTGTGCGTTTTATGACAAGGTCCATGACTTTCTTAGGTGTAGATACGTTACCTTGGTATCCTATTCCTTTTCTTCCATTCCTTCTAACTCCATAGATCATTGAAGCCATCTTGCTTTTATCAATGTTTTTAGCCAGAAAATTCTGAAAGTTGTGATCATACTCTTTGATGATCTTATCAGCATTACTGGGAGTCTTTGAGATTATTTCTTTCTGAGAATTTTTCAAATCGTTTTCTAATTTTGAGACCTTTTCTTTTAACTCAGAATTCTCTAATCTGAGACTCTCAGTCTTTTCAGAATCAGAGACAAGATCCCTTTTCAGGTTCTTGAATTTGACTCTGATTTGCTGATACTTTTCCAGAATTTCATTTAGACTTTCTTTAAGTTCATCCTTAGTAAAATTAATAGTGAATACCTCTTCAGTGTCTGATTCTGAGTCTGAACCAGAAGCTTCTCTGTCTTCTGACACATTTGCCATGAGAGCTATGTTTTCTCTTTCATCATCTGGCTCTGAGTCAGCATCAGAAGTGTCTGAATTATCCCATGTTTCCATGAGACTTTTCTTCTTCTCCTTGAAGAACTTCTTTTTGGGATTTTCCTTCTGAAGCCGTGGACAGTCACTTTTGTAGTTCCCTTTCTCATTGCATCCATAGCAGATGATGTCCTTGTTATTTGACTTTCTGTGTCCTGAAGAACCTTCAAATCTTCTGTGTCCAGAGGAAGACTCAGACTTTCTGTATTTGGAGGAGGATTCATTTTGATTCTCTGATCTCTGAATTTCCTATGTCTCTGCTTCACAGTTGATTTACCCTTCTGGAGAGGAGAGACAATTCATCTTCTTCTGATGAGAATCCATCAGAGGTTTCTTCCATAGCCTGCAAAACCTTAGAATCAAATTTTTTGTTAGATTTTAATGCAAGTGGCTTACCTTGCTTTTGAGGCTCATCTTCTTCTAGCTCTATCTCGTGACTTCAGAGGGAGCTGACAAGTTCCTCCAGAGATATCTTGTTGAGATCTTTAGCTAGCTTAAGTGTTGTGACCATTGGCCTCTATTGCTTAGGTATACTTCTGATGATCTTCTTTACGTGATCAGCAGTAGAATATCCTTTGTCAAGAACCTTCAGCCCAGCAACAAGGATCTGGAATCTTGAGAACATTGCTTTTATGGATTCATTGTCTTCCATATTGAATGCTTCATACTTCTGAATGAGTGCAAGGGCCTTGGTTTCTTTGACTTGTATGTTTCCTTCATGCGTCATTCTCAGAGAGTCAAACATGTTTTTGGCTGTCTCTCTGTTTGTGAATTTCTCATATTCTGAGTATGAGATAGCACTGAGAAGAATTGTTTTGGCTTTATGATGGTTTCTGAAATCACGTTTTTGCTGGTCAGACATCCTTTTTTTGTCTATCTTCTGACCACTTTCATCCATTGGATGTGTGTATCCATCAATTACCATGTCCCATAGATCAGCATCATGGGCCAAAAAGAAGCTCTCAATTCTGTCTTTCCAGTAGTCAAAATTTTCTCCATCAAAGACTGGAGGTTTTCCACTGATTTTATCCTTGTCCTCATGATATTCATTGCTGATGTTTTGGATTGGTCCCACCATAGTGTTTTTCTATAACTTGGATCTTGTATTGACGCAGTTAAGTGTATGAACTCAGAACCAGGAGCTCTGACACCAATTGAAGAAGTGAAAAACACAAGAAGGGGGAGTTGAATTGAAAAGTTAAAAACAAATGCGCAGTAGACACGATATTTTTATCCTGGTTCGTTTGATCTCAAACTACTCCAGTCCACCCATCAAGGTGATTTCGCCTCTCTCCAACAAGGACTTAATCCACTAATCAAAAACTGATTACAATCACTACTTTGACAACTGCCAAAGTCCTCTTGAGTACAACCACAACCCGGTTAATCTCAATGAAAACTAGCTTAATCAAGATAAAAAGTATTCTGTGTATGGTTGTTTTTCTTAACAAAAATAGTATCACAATTGTGATATTTTACACAATTTTGAGCGTAAAAAGAATATGTAAGCTTGTAGCGTTTTTGAGATGTATTGCAGTTGTGTTCAAAATCGTAAACGATTTGTCCTCTTAGCTTGTTTATATAGGCATAGAAATCTTGTCCAACATAAAGCGTGATAATGGAAATTCAATGTTGTTTCCATATTGAGAATTTCTGCATTCAAAATAACACAAATTTAGAGTGCATATTTGTTCTTTATGTTTGTTATCATCAAAACTCTAATTAAGGGTTTTAGAATCAAACTATGTTCTAACATAGAGTTTTCTTTGTAAGGCTTGGGCCCTAGCATAGGATTACCAGTGGCTTTTTTCCTCAAATTGTGGCTACATATTTTTCTTCAGGGTACAGTCTAAATTGGACTATCCCTTGACCCACCAGGTTTTGCAGAGTTGTTTCAAAAGCTTTATTATGCTCTAGCAAGAATCCACATTCGAATAGATATTATTTCAACAAGTTGATAAGGGTTTTTGCCTTTATGGTTGCCCCAAAGTCAGTGACCACCTCAATTGCATTTATTGTTGGCCCATCGTGCTGAGGCATAGGGTTTGATTTGATGTTAGGCTTCTCAAAGGTGATGTCTTGAGATTCTAACAAATCCAGAACCTTATGCTTGAATGCCCAACATTGTTCTATGTTATGCCCCGGAGAGTTAGCATGGTACTCACACCTGGCGTCGGCATTGTATATTTACGGGAGTGGCCCGACTGGAGGAGCTAAAGGCTTGATTTCCACCAAGGATTCCTTAATCAAGTGTTGTAATAAATGGCTTGGTGGCATGGGCAGTGGATCAAAATTTCTGGGTGGCTTTTTAAATTTGTCTTGCCTTTGTCCTTGTGGGATTACCAATGGTTGTGAGGCCACAACATTGACTTCTCCCTCTTTTCTTCTTGGGAAGTTTGAAGCTGGTCTTTTTGAATTGTAAGGGGCATTTGATGACCCCCTTGATGTCTTCCCACTTTTTAACCCAGTTTCGATTCTTTCTCCAATAGTCAATAGGTATGAGAATCCCGACGAGACACTTCCCACCATTTTCTCATAATAAATCCCTTGTAAGGTTCCCATGAACATGTCTACGAGTTCTTTTTCCAGCAATGATGGTTGTACACGGGATGCCATCTCCCTCTATCTTTGAGCATATTCTTTGAAGGATTCTTCCTTCTTTTAGGATAGATTTTGGAGTTGCATGCGGGTAGGCGCCATGTCCAAGTTATACTTGTAATGCTTTAAGAAAGCATTATCAAGGTCTGCCCAGGTTCAAATATGTGTTCCTTTCAATTGCATGTACCAGTCTAAATATGCCCTCATTCAGACTGTCTTAGAAACAGTGGATCATTAGCTTCTGATCATGGGCATGGGCATGCATCTTCCTGCAATACATACAAATATGATTCCTTGGGCAAGTGGGCCCTTACTATTTTCCAAATTATGGTACTTTGAATTTTGGCGGTATCACCACATCAGGAACTAGACCCATTTCCAAAGCGTCTACTTCGAAAGCATCAAAACCCTCCACAACTTTTAACCTTTCCTCCAGGACTTTGTACTGATTCATTAGAAGTGGATTATCTGCAACATGAGTACCAATTGTCTTTAAGGGTGCCTAGTGAGCATCTTATGGGTCATGATCTCTGTATTGCAAGTCTAGGTAGTTGTCTGCATTGTTGGTTGGAATTTGTAGGGTATGTGACGCCCCATACTTTAGATGGTGGTGGGATGAACCCTTCAGTTTCAACTTCTTTCTAGGCCATGGCGGACTTTTGGGGTCTTGCTTCCGGCTCTTTCCTTGGTTGGTGACCGCTCGATGCACCAATGGTTTGGGATACCTCTTGAAAAGCTACCCTGGGAATTTGGTCATGCCTATCAATAATGTTCTTCAAAGCTAGAAGAACTTGACTCAAATCTCATTTCATTGAGCTTACGTCACCCTTTAGTTGGTCAAGATCCTCTTTGAACACAACTTGAGTCTCCTCGATTTGTTCCATTGTTTTTTGTTGATGGGCCCTTGTTTGATATGGGGGCCAAGGAGGTGGAAGTCTTCTTTTACCAATGGCTTAACTGGAAAGATTTTTAAATCAAATGAGTTTTGATATGACATGTAGGTGTTTTATAAATGCATGTGTGCGAATGGATGTGCATGAACATGAAATGATTTCTTGTTTTAAATGTCTTATTCACTTGGGTACATGCTTGTATTTTACTTATTATTTTATTTGGTGACTAGCTTTAAAATAGACACGTTATCGACATAGGGAAACAAAATGCCTTTATTCAAAGTAACGTAATCCAGATATTGAAAAATATTACAAATTGAAATCAAAACTTGTTCGCATAAACATAAATAAAAGGAACTAAAATCTTCTAGGCGCGCCTGCGGATGTGTGCTCTGAAGCCATCAACCATTGCTCGGCAAAGCTGAAGAAAGTCTTCAACGTCCTTCGGAAGAGGAACCATTACATTCTCCGCATCTTTTAAACTTCTAGGGATGTCCTCCATGAGATTGTTGGGTAGGGAGACGAGATTTTCATGTTTGTCTTTGTAGTACCTCTATTCATGATAAAGTGTGAGATTATCTTATGGTTATCTCTCCTAGCTTGGGCGATCTTGGTATACTGCTCTTCCCAATACATCTTTTAGCCCCTCATTTCTGTATAAATCCTTCGTTGGATGAGGAAATCCTTTTGAATACCTTGCAGCTCTAAACATACATGTTCATATTCTCGAGTTATTTGAGTCAGGAGTTTCTCTGCCTCTATCCTTTCAAGGCGTGCTTTGACCTCTGATTCTTGGTTGTCTTGAAGTTCAGTGGCGAGTTACTTTACTTGCTCTTCTTAATCTAAGGAAGCTTGTGCCAAACTTTTGATTTGGGCTCTTAGATTTTCCTCTAGCACCTTCTTGTCATGTGTTGCCTTTTCATACCATCTAGTTAACCTTTCGATTTCAATGAAGGCCTCTTCTAACCTTTGGTTGTGGGAATCTAGGTTGAATTTTGCGCTCAACAACCCTTCATTTGTACGCTTTCGTTTGATACTTTCTCCAATTCCTTTTGACTTTTATCAATTTTTCGTCCTTCGACTCAAGTATAAGCTGCATCTGTTTCTTTTCTTTGGTCAGATTAAGGAGATTGATTTGCAGTGCTTCTTTTTCTTTTTGAGCTTGTTTTAAGGCATTTTTCATATTGTCGACTTCCTCCAAAGATATAGGTGTTATCTCTGGGACCTTTGATTTGTACTCTGGATCTTTCTTGAATGATAGGTTGATAATTCATACCCTATCTCGGACCCATTTGGTGTAGAGTTCTCTTGCTATGGCATTCTTTCTTCCAGCCTTCCTCTTGTTAACCTTGTTCCAGGCTCGAATAACCTTGTTGAGCAACCCTTGGTCTTCTATACCCATATTATGGATGATAAATGGTCGGAGTTGTTCGTCTGAAGCTTTGTCTTCCAAAGGATACCCTAACTGACGTAGGGCCAAAGTAGGGTTGTAAGTAATACAGCCTCGCGATCCAATCAAAGGGACATTAGGAAAGTCCCCACGGCTAATAGTGATATCACCAATATCCAACTTCCTTGCATAATATAGAGTTTGTAGTGAGATATTTTAATTTTCATGGCCACTTGTATCTGGTCAAATCTGGGATCATATAGTCTTCCTTGTAAAGATGAGTCATGAACCAAGTATATAAAAGCGGGATGCAACAATTTAGCGTGCCTTTTCTCTTTTCATACATCATATGCAAAGTGTAATAAATGTCAGCCAGCAAAGCGGGAGTAGGGTCTATATTAAAGACTTTCGCACCCCAAAATATGCTAATGGCCGCGAGGTCAATATAGTCCATAGTCCGAGGAAATAAAATTATACCAAATACCAACAACCCTAAAAAATCAACACAAGATTCCCACTCCTTATAATTAGCAAATTCTAGTGCCTTAGCTTCCAAGTATATCCTTTTGATTCCTTGTATTGGACCTTCTCTTTGGTAATTTTGCACCAACTCAGGGTAGGGGATCCCTAAGCCTTTTGCCAAAGCTTTGACTTCAACAATTTGTCCAATACCTACATAGGCCTTTTCTTTGAAAAAATTCAAAATTCTATCAAATTCTTCCAGAGCCGGTGTTAGCTGGAACTCTTGGAAGGTGAAACATCTCAATGGAGGGTCATAAAACTGAATTAGGGCAGAGACTGCATCCATCTGAACCTCTACTTTAGTCAAGTCAAGGGTGTCCCCATAGCGGCGAGCGTACATCTTCAGAGCTCTCTCAGATAATTTCCCCTTTATAGTTTTGATTTCAGAAAGGTCAGGCTTGTAGGCATTGACACAAACAAGTTGTTTCCCTCTGGTATCTATTTTTAAGACAGTCACCAAAAATCTTGCTTTTGTTTATATTTTTTTATTCCGTACCTTGTGAATAAGACAAATAAAAGAAGAAAATGATGAATATGAGATATATATGAATGCATGAATGTATAAGTGTTGGGTTGAGTAACGGGATTTTGTGACAGGTTTTTGTGATGGGTACCCCTATAAGGTAGGCTCCTTAATTTTGACCTACGATAATCTACCCTTCTAGGAGGTGGTTTCCTTAAGGGTGTCATGAAAAACACTAGAGCGAAAAGGCACAGGGGCCTCCCTTAGGTGGAGCCTTTTTACGGACCAAAACTTTCGTCTCAAAGTCGTGAAAGGTCTCATCATGATATTTTGGGTTAAGGTGGTTATAAAGAGTCATGGGTGACCTTCCAAAGTCCTACTCGTCAAGAGGATATCTCTCGATAAGTATTCCTTTTTCGGAAGTTCACCGACTCTAGGCGAAATTGTCACATAAACTCGCAGGGATGATGTACCCCCTAAGCTAATAGACAAGCCTTCTTTCTAAGGGTTATATTGGAAATATTTTTGAGATAGAAAAAACCCACCACGCAGTAAATATATGATGGTAAGAGAAATTGACAGTAAATAAATAAATGCGATAAAATAGATAAATGCAATAAATAAATAAAGCAAATAAAAATAAGAAACCCCAAAAATACCTAAACCTAGGGTTAAGGAGATTCCCCAGCAGAGTCACCAGCTGTAGCAACTGGTTTTTTTTTAATCAAGAGTCGCCACTATTAGTTTTTATCCTAGGGAAAGGAATCTAACAGAAAACCCAAATTCGCAGATAAAGATTCTAGGTTTCATACTCAATTAGACGAAAGGAAGGTGTTAGGTACCTTTCATCCACCTTGTTCACAAGGATATTAGGCTCTAGGTTTAGGTTGGGTAAAACTAGATTTTGAGTTTTAACTATAAAGACTCGCCACGATTTTTGATCGTATTCCTACGTATCCTCTTATGAGGAATCAGAGTCCCAATTCGTAGTTCGTATGGGGTTGGTTTTTTTTAGGGGTTTGTAAACATATTTTGAATCACTTCACACTCGGCCGAGAGTAGTGATTGCGGAGATTTTGACTGAATGCGCAGTAAGCCAAAACTAGTTTGAAACCCTTTTGCAAAAAAAAACAGTTGATTAGTTTAGTTTATTGCGAAAATAGTTTTAAGATTTGTTGAATAATTTTTAATCGTATTATTTGCGAAGATCTTGATTAATGCATGATTAGAAAAGATTTAATGCAAATAATATATAAAATAATATATGCAATTTTAACATAAAATTAATTTATTTGATCATGTAATAATATTTAAATAGAAAATAAAAGATAAGAATAATAATATTTATAAAAAAATAATTATAATAATCATATATACATAAGAAATAAATAATATTTGCATCAAATAAAAATAAGGAAATAATATTAATATATAATATAATAATAAGGAAATAAAATACAATAATTATAAATAAATAATATGAGAAAAATGGAATTAAAAGTATAAAAAAAATTAAATAATTTAATGAAAACCGGGGGGGTGGATTTTCTTGTTAAGACGTAAAACAGTGGGGGTGTAAAAGGAGGCTCGGCTAGGCCCAAAATAGTTCAGACAGGGGGGTGTAGCGCTAGCTTTGCTTTAGTAACTATGGCAAAGGGAGGTGCAGAAAACAGTGGGCTTAAGCCCATTGCGCTATTGAGAGGTTTAGGGTAATCGGGTGTTGCGAGGGTGTATGTGAGTTATCATGGACTTGGTCTCACGGTCGTCCAATGATGATCTAAGAGATGAAATTGAAGGTGCAAGGTGCTTGTTGTGGACGCGTGTGTATTAGATCTTAGTAGAATATAAACTATGTTTTTATTTTTCATTTTTCACAATTTCCCTTCATTTTACAGTGTCCCCGTCTTTCTCTCTCGTTCACTTCAACCCTCATCCTCTCAACCCTAATCCTAAAACCACCGGCAGCGGCGCACTTGCACAAACCTAACGTCTCTTTATCCCAGACCAAACCCACAAACAATAATAGAAAAAGAGAAAAGTTGAGTCATTACCCCTTGGTGATTTCGTATTCTAGTTTCGAGTTCTCGATCGGTTTGATTCTAATCATTCTCCCTTTCTCTTGTTCGTAGATCTCAGTGAGGCTTTGAGAGGGATGAAACAGTGGCTGATGGCGGTGGTACTTGAATACGATGATGATGGTTGAATACGTGATTAGGGTTTCGGACAATGAAACCGTAATCGCTCCTTGCTTCGGTTTTCTACAATGACTTGGGTTTGTTCTTCATTCTCTGTTTGGTCTCCCCCCAAAATCCCCCTCTCTGTACTTTTCATTTCAGTATTTATAGGTGTTCAATTTGGGTTTTAGCGTTACAGTTACTTAGACTATTAGATCAATTAGGGATTTGGTATTTGTTGTAATTGATTTTATCTTCTGAGATTTGATTTACGAAAGATTGATTCTGTATATTTTGCTTTGTAATATTCTATTGGATTTTTTATTTAATACTGAGATTTGCTCTACTGTATTTTGCATACTTAGCTTCAAATTGTAATAAAAATTGGTTTAAGTTTTAGATTTGATTCTGTAAATGAAGAATTCTGGATTTGTATTAATGCAGATTTGATTTTATTAGTTTTTTAGATTTCTACAGTATCTATTTCTGATACAGAACGTGCGTTGATTTTTGATCACATTTGAACAATTGTTGTTTTTATTTGGGCCTTGCATTATTAATTAGCCCAGTAGTACTTGTTATTTCTGCCCAGCGTATACTTAATTAGCTTTTTGGACCTACGTTGCATTTTAGCCCAATCAACCCTTGCTTAATATTACAGTAAAATTATTTCTTAAACCAAACCCAGTTTTGATTTACTAATAAACATGTAATATACAAATAACAACAATATACATAACAACAACAATTTCTCAACAAATCCAAACAAATCTATTAATAATAGGTTAAGTTTTTCTTTCAAAAACAACAACAATTTTCTTTTTTTTTGTTGATAATAACACTTAAAACAAATCTTTTAATAAATACTTTATAAAAAATGTTTAATAAAATAATTATAATAAAAAATATCCAATAATAACAGTAACAAAAAACAAAATAAAAATGATTTTCTCAAAAATGCCAAATGGGCTAAAAAACTCAGTGGGCCTATAGTTTGTAACAGATTCAAAACTTTAAATATTATTTACTTTACCCTCTTTTCAATGAAATAGATTTATTTTAACACGTTGTGAATAAGAATTTTCTTAGAAAAATAATAATAACAACAAACATTTTATAATATTTTTTTCTAAAATAAATCTGCAACAAAAATGACAGATGAACTAATTTTAAAGATCTCAATGGGCCGTACTAATTCTATCATTCACTCTAAACAGCAAAAACATTTAAGTGGACTTTTATAATTAATATTTATTTCTTTTCATAAATAATTCTCCATACTCGCATCTCATGGGCCATTGGCCAACATGCTTCGCAAATAGGCCCACGGGTATATGGGCCTTTCTGATTTAGAAAGCCCCACTCCCTTGAATTAAAATACATCACCTGGTTGACTTGGATTTAAGAATGAGCCATCAGATATTTCTGAACCATCCTTAATTAAAATATCTTCTTCTATTTTTAATCTTAAAAAATAAAAATTATCGAGGTAGGACAAATTTGGGGTACGACAGTTGCAAGCTTCGATTGTTCCATTTACCCTCTACATGCATTCTTCGTTTGGGCGTGTGAATCCTTAAATACAAGAATCAAGATTCCCTTTAGGCCAGAATGCGCAAGGAAAAAAACTTCCCCATGGCTATCATTCACAAGGCAATGGTGCCCACAAAGTATTGGTTACTTTCACACTAGTTTCGACTGGGCAGTATCCCCCTTGGGAATAGTTTGCTTCAACACACAAATTATACACTATGCCATTGTCTCGTGCGAAAGAAGTACCATGATGGCACATTCGAAGGACTTTCCAAATATACCTGGATGTCGCAATAAAATTACATACTTTGGTGATCCATTCAGGAGCATGTATTTGGACTATTCAAAGGAACACACAAAATGCCTGGTCGAAAGACACCTATTTGGGCCCCTTCAAAGGATACCCATATGAGTCATTTGAAGGAAACTTTGATTTGAAAAAAAGAAATGTTATTGAGGAGTCTAGTCGAAGGATAAGGCTAGGAGGTCAAAACAAAAGGTTGAGATGCCCAAAGGTACTTGCTGACCAAGTCTCATGCATTGTCAAGTTCAGGCCTGATACACTAGCAATAACACTCCAAAACTGTTGCACAGCAGTCCTACAACACTGCCTTTGTTCTTGCACCAATTTGGCATACGAATACTGCCCCTCGAAAGCTACAAGAACAGCATACCCTTTTTGTTTAAACTTTTCCCCTCCTAAAACATCAGCCAAAATCTCCTATAAATATGAGCCTCCACAACACATCTTAGGGGGCCTTGGATATTTACAAGAAAACTCTTGTAGTGAGAAATTTCTCAAAATTCTCAAACATCCATCCAACGTGTTTTTTTCTTCAAATATTCCTAACACTTCTAAAAACTCAGCCCCCTTGGTACACTAAGTGAATCCTTCGATTCACTCCTCCAGTGACCAGATAACTAACCTTCGACCCACTCCCCTAAACACTATAAAAATCTTTTGATTGACTCCATTACCTATTATAGAGTAACCTTCGATTCACTCATATACCCTTCCTTCGATTATGTGACTACTCAAGCAAAGTAGTAACTGGACTAAGCTTCAGGAAGACTCCAACGAACTTCCATTCACCACCAAGGAAGTCACTTGCATTTCTTTCGATTTAGGCGCTTCAAGAGGTAAGTTCTCTTTAAATTTGGAAATATTTCATTTAAATATCATGTGCACACACCAATAAAGATAAAATGTAGATATTTCATCTAAGGAGCTTGACCATGTTTTGACCTTCGATCCGGACTGCCCATATGTTGAAAATCTCAACCCTGACTAGTTAGGCTTTAGACTTTGAGACCCAATAATTTTGTGCTAACCCCTAGCCTATAGTTTTCTAAATTTATACTTGAATGTTGCATTTTAAAAGTTTATAGTAGGTTCTCTGTATCCTTCGATTGGATAAGCACTCAAGCCTTTCGAATCTCAACCTGAGGGCCTAGCATTCCTGCAATCGAAGGAGGCAGCAAGGAGCCTGAGGCAAAGAGTGTAGCCAGAAGGGTCAAATGAAAGAAGTATCCAGAAGGGTGGTCATGCTGACTTCCAACTCCCAATCGAAAGGAACAGGAAATGGGTGAAATCGAAAGACATGACCTTCCTAACTCCAGGCCCAAATTGAAGGAAGCCAAGAAGTGTATAATCGAAGAGTGTGGCTTCCTGAATCGAAAAGGCCCACTTTCCTTTCTTTATTTTATTTTGTCTTTATATTTTTTTGCTATTCATTATGGTTGTAATAGTGTAGGATTTAATTTTTTTCATTTTTATTGTGTTTGTACAAATGTTATTAATTAAGATGTATGGCAAGATAAAACCAACAAGTAGACAACCTAAAATTCAAAGACAAAATGCATGCAATCAAACACACTATTCACACACATACACCCCTAGGGTAATCTCACTTGTTGCCTCATAAAAATAGTCATGTCCCTCGAATATGAGTGTTTTAGCAAAGACCCTCGATAAAAGATCGTAGTCTCTCGATGACCCTCAATGTTGCCTTCGGTAAACGATCTAGTCCCTAAACGAAAATTGCTAAATTGTCCCATAGGTTACTTTCTATGACTATACGAACGTCCCGCACCCCTCCCTTCACATCCAACGATGGGGCTTCTTACCAAATCAATGGTAAGATAGCAACATCTAAAGGAGGAGGAAAAGAACATAGACCTTTTGAGTAGGTAGGATGCTTTTAGTTGCTCACTTGCTCATAACAAAAATACTTTATACACCAACACTTTGATTTAAAACATTTTCAAAAGACAAATATTTTTGTACGCGTTCTTATAGAAACGAGAACCATTACAAAGACACTTTTCAAAATACTTTCAAAACCCACACCACAAGCACATTTTCAAACAAAATCAAGTGATCTAGCAAGAAACTAAGAGCCCGTAGATAACTACGGATGAAAAAAGTGCTAATACCTTCCCTTTTCATAACCTACCCCCCGAACTCAAAAAATAATCTTGAAAGGTCTTTCTTGTTCTTTTCACCCTTTCCTTATTGGATAAAAGAAAATTCAGTGGTGACTCTTTCTATCCGCAACAATTGCGATCAAATGCAAAACAACCAAGTAAGTTATCCCACCGTGTTACATAACACAATAACTTGAATAAGGTAAAGAAATATGGAATTATAGCTTAAACTTGAAATAAATAACTCGCACTACTACAAAAAACACATATCACCTCAGACACGAAATGCAATTAACCTCAGATAAAGAAGCGAGTTAACGAATGGCGTCATGAAAAGTATCAACTTAACACCTTAGTTTTTAAAACACCAAGGGGAACATGCTCATGCACATGGATTTGAACCCCAAGCACTGCACTTTTAATGTTTTCAAAACTAGCACATCAAACCTCTCGGTTTATCAAAAACCTTGAGGGGTAAGATTGATTTTTTTTAATATCGTTAAAACTACAGAATATTAATAAATTAATTGTTTACTCATAATATTACATTATTTACACATAATATTTCTGTAAATATATATAACAAATTTGGAATTTGATTCATCGTCATCACTGTTGGTGAAGATTAGGTGTTGGATCCTCGTTTCATTGAAATGTCAGGCAAAAGAAAATGATGGGTGAAATATATTCCAGATCCTTTTGATGTACAACAAGAAAAGAGTTAGTAAAATGAATAATGATTGATTATTGAAGAACATTGTAAAAATATTGATTAAGAACACAAATCTTAAACACAATTTATTTTTGGCTCTTACAATCCATCGTAGAGAACTTTACCGAGTTTTTTACGCTTCAAAGTTTTCATGTTATGTTTCTTTAACAATTATAGATATTCATAATTATTTTATAATTGATGTTTATTAAGTTTCACGAGGATCACTAATGGAAGTGTCTTGAGCATTGATACCCATGAAATAGACGATACAAATTTGTTTAGGGATGGTGATAAATATCCTCAATAATCTTGCCAAAACTATTCTCCCGGTTTATGTCAAAAACCGAGATAAAAGGTGTATAAGCTTTTTTTGTACATTATATTGTTTACACGGAATATTAAATTACATTGAGACAACAAATGCAGTGTTATCATAGTGGTTGTTGTTCTTGGAGAACTACACATCTTTGCTCTAATCCATATCTTGTAGGATATATTTTGTAATCATTATTTCAAAGTTCAATGGACTCCATGCAATCAACTCCTAAAGAGCTATCTGCCCCAAGTAAGGAAATATCAGTTCCAAACATTAGAATTGTTTTTTCTACACTTGCAATCCATCATTGAGAACTTTTTCAAGTTTTTTTAAGTGTCGAAAGTTCAATATCTTGAGCAAATGTTATCAAGGAAAATGATTTCACAAGAAAGATATATAGTTGTGGATGTATAATTTTGTTTTGGATTAATTTCTTGGCAATATCTTGAGCATTGTTCCTTTAAGAATGTAGGGTAGATATTCGTTGTTGTAGTTATGTAACATGTTACCTCGAATTTTTAAAAAAAAAACTGAGAGGAAACATATTTTCTATTTTAAATAGAAAAATAAAATAAAATAAAATAAGAAAACCCATTGGTTTCTTATTTTTTAAACATTACATTGTTTAAACAAAATATTAAAAAAACTCCAGATTCATCACCATCGCTGCAATTCCATATTTTGTTTCATATATCTTTTCAAAGGTTGAAAACCCTTCTTTGTTTAACCTGGAAGCATGAATGATTTTTTGCACTTGAGTTCTATCATAGAGAAATTTTCCAACATTCTTTAACATATAGTTATTCCAAAAATACAACATAAACACCATTATATGAGATAGATTGCAAGGGCATAAAATAATTTGTTAAAGTATAGAAGAAAATTGAAGATTTTTTTTGTCTAGCAATCCATCCTAAAGAATAATGCATACTTGTTTGCGGCGGAAACATATAAGTTAGGATTAGGGTAAAATATGTTTAATGAGTGTTTTTATAGTAAAATCTGATTAGATTATCTCTCGGTTATTAAGGAAATTGAATGGATAGATCATTTAGTTTTCACTTATAAACAAATAAACATATAAACTATAATAGTTGGGATTCGAAGCGTGTCCTGGTTTGTTTTTCCCCTCGGTTTATTAAAAACTGATGGAATATATTGTTTTTATTTTTATAAAAAAATAAAATATGGTGCGTCTTGGCATAAAACCTCAGTTTTTTCAGGCTGAGGTGAAAGCTTTGTCATGAAATGTATTATTTATGGTAGTGTTGACAACTTATAACCAAAACTAAAACTGAAAAAAGAAAAATATGGTAAACGGACTCTTCCTTTCTCAAGATAATAATGAACTACTTATACATAATTTTGACATTTAATCTCCTTAATTTCCTGAAAATGCAATAATGGTCCACCCAAATTCTCTTCAACCTTTTATACTTCTCCCCAAAACTTTCAAATTGTATACCACTTTTTATTATCACAATATTCACATGTCCCTTAGGAAAGAATCCTAAAGTGATAAAAGATAAAGCTTGTTACTATGCAACTTGGGATATTCTATTCTCCAACGTTTTATTATGAGTGGAAATGTATTCAATCTTAGCGGTTATCTACCTAAAGACCTTATTTGCGTGAAGATTTCAGTTTCTAAATTCTTCATTCTGGAAAGCTTATGTCGCCACAAAACTCTCTATCATAGATTCCAAGTTAGAGTGAGTTGCATTGCTACAAAATTCTCCATTATCATTTTAAAGTTTGATTTCCTAGGGGTGGCAGTTGTACCTTGTTGGGAACCTTGTGGTCCCATGAATGCTAAGGATAGTTATTATAGGGAAAATTTGGGTGATGTATCCACCCTGGATTATCGGTGTTGGAGTATGGGTTTCCATGGTTATAATTGACCATATCTTGGACAGACCATTTAGCGAGGATCATTTGAATGAAGGGCTCTTTTCATACAATAAAAAAATAGAAAAATGAAAGTTTGCTTTAGTCTATACGATGCTACAATAAAACTTCAATATAAAAAATTATCTCCCTAATAACGCACCAAAAACTTGATGCAAGCCGCAAGTGCGTGATAGTGCAAAATAGTATTAAAGATATCAAACCACAATGAGATACATTTTACTATCGATTTTTACTCTAACAATGTTTAGCTAAGGCAATCGAAATATTAGGGGTTCAGTGCAGATGAACAAAATTAACATGATAAAAAGTAGGACATGGGGTATGTGATTATCTATCTGACATACCCAATTGACTTTCTGAAATTGAATATGATAAAACATAGATCTTCATAGAAAAGTAGATAAAATTTTATTGTACTCACTTTCATAGTATGCATACTATACGAGTTTTTAGAGAAGCTAAGCGATTTTCTCAATCGAGATCGAGTCACCTTCTCAGTTGCTCCTCGAACTCGATTGTTTAACAATCTGCCCTTGAATACCGATTGTATCCTTTTAGCTCTCAATTGGTATCTGGATTGTTATTGCTTTCCCAACTAACACAAATATATTTAAGGGCTCAAATTTAGAATTAATATTGCTCTTATTTTCTCATTGTTCTGACACGAAAGATTCAATTAGGGTTTGCCATTAGATAGATCACACGACCCCTTGTCCTAAATGGACTACTCACTCATAGTGAGATTGATCACAAATAAATAAAAAGTAGACATATCATGCATAGTATAACAAAATGAAAGCATTAAAAATGTAAATTAGAATCCTAAATGAAGACAATAACTTGAATAAGATAACTAAATAAATTCATAATTAAAAATTAAACTTGCAAGAAATAACTTGGGAGCTTATAACCAAAAACTAAAATTGAAAAAGTAACAATGTGGTAAAGTGACTCTCCATTTCTCATGATAATAATGCACTACTTATATATAATGTCGGCATTTAATCTCCTCTATTTCATGAAATTGCAATAATGGTCCACTAATTCTTGAATTGGAGCAATTTGGAACACCAAAATTCATAAAACTGTTATAAAACACTTAAAATTTGTAGCTGGAATTGGGCCTATTATAGGAAGTGTCATGAAAACACTTGCAGTGTCATGTAACACATCCTACCATTTTTTGCTCGACTTCTTCATATGGGAGGGAGTTCTTTGGAACAACACGGTTCGTTGTAAAATAAAGCTTCTCAAATGCACTTTTGTTTTGATGAAGACAAACCATGAGGGATAAAGAAGGCAAAGATTATTGATCAAGCTAAAAGCATCTATGGATAAAGTCTTCAGTTCAAGCACTTAGAAAATTTCAAGGTATAATGATAATACTTACTTTGAACTTAAGACATAGATGCTCAATGGTGAAAAGAAAAATTTTATATTGTCTAAACCTTTACTCAAGTTTTTCTAAGATAAAAATAATTTTTCACTTGAGTGCAATCGATTGCATGCTTCAATTTTTTCAAATCTTTTGCTATAGTTTCTCAGTACAATTGATTTGCATGTTTATGCAATCGATTGCACTTAATCAATTTTTGCTACTGACTTCATATGCAATCGATTTACACTCTTATGCAAATCGATTGGACACTCAAAACTTTTGAAATTCTAGCTGTTGAAACCCCGTGCAATCGATTTACACAAAGGGTGAAATCGATTGCATGTTGCACGATTTTGAAAAACAGCAGCTTTGCACATGCCTGTTCATAGCACCATTTTATGGAAACCTTTCACTCAATCTTGGCAATTGTTCATGATTCATTTACAGAAATTTATGTTGTTTCAAAAAGGTGCTATGAACATATAAATACTCATTTTCAAAATCATTTTCTACACATCTTCCAATTATATTTTCTGAATTCTCAAAAATCAAACTCAAGCTGCTATGCATTTTTATACACAAGTTTTCTGCACACTTTCACATATTATTAACCAGAAAACTTTGAGCATTATATATCTTGAGTCATTGTATACTATTATCATTGGAAGAGAAGATTAATTCATTGATTAAATCACTCAAACTGATCATTACTACTCAAAATCACTCAAATCAAATATTGATAAATACTTACTTATTTTTCAGGATTGTTGGAAATAAGTTTAAGTGGTTTTATAAATCTTGTCTTTCTAGGATTGTTGGATACAAGTGAAGTCAGTTTGAGAGGATTGCTCTCATCGTTGACATAGTGAAAATCCAAGAGGATTGTTCTTGGTCCAAGAGGATTTTTCTTGATTTTGGATAGTTCTTGTTTAAGTTTGCCACAATAAGGAAATCTCTTTCATGTTGAAAGGGGACTGGAGTACTCTCAGACTGTGAGAGGAACCAGGATATATGGCTTGTGTCTCTTTATTTTTCTGCACTTTACTCTTTCAAAAACTCACCCTAATCCAGAAAAATAATATCCATCATCACTAAAACTAGAATTTTTTAAAGTACCTAATTCACCCCTCCCCCCCTCTTAGGCACACTTCGTACTTACAATTGGTATCAAAGTAGGTTATAGCTAACTTGTTCCTAAAAGATCCAGAATGGATTTCGTAAATCAAAATCTTGTTTTCAGAGATGGTGATAGTAACAACAAGCTTCCCCTATTTTGTGGTGAATATTTTTACTTTTGGAAAATGCGCATGAAGGCTCATCTAGAAGCACAAGGAGAAGAAATATGGGATGCCGTCGAGAAAGGTCCATTTATCCCTATAACGGTAATCAATGGTGCTGGCTCATTAAAAACTAAAACTGCATGGGATGAAGATGATAAGAAGAAGGTTATTTATGATAAAAAGGAAATAAACCTTCTTCAAGGTGCAATTAGCATGGATGAATTCTTCCGTGTCTCGGCATGCAAAACAGAAAAAGAAATATGGGATACCTTGGTACAAACTCATGAAGGAATTGTTGAAGTTAAAAGATCAAGATTAAATACCCTGAGTCAAGAATACGAAATATTTCGAATGCAGCCTGGAGAAACCATTCTTGGCTTACAAAAGAGATTTGTGCACTTGACAAATCATCTAAGTGCTCTTGGTAAGACTTTGACGAATGATGAACTAAATCTTAAAGTACTTAGGTCCTTAACTAGGGAACGACAACCAAAGGTAACAACAATTTCAGAAAAGAAAAGTTTCTCCTCCATGACGTCCGCAACATTGTTTGGGAAACATCAAGAATATTAAACAGAACTCAGAAGACTTGAAAAAAAATGAAAATCAAGAGAAGAAATCCAAGAATATTACTTTGAAGATAGATTCCAAGGAAGTTGAAAAGGAAGACAATCCGGAAGAAGATGAAAATTTCATGCTTCTTGTTAAAAGGCTTGGTAAGTTCTTTGGTAGAAATGACAAATCCTTTTCCCATTCAAAAGGAAAGAAACAATTTAAGAAAAAGGAAGCTTCCACATCAACACAAGAAGTCACATGTTATGAATGTGGTAAGTAAGGTCATATCAAGCCGGATTGTCTGAAACTCTCCAAGAAAGGTGGCTACAAAAGCAAAAAGGGATTCAAGAACAAAAAGGCCTATGTTTCATGGGAGGATAATGAAATAAGTTCCTCATCCGATTCTGATAGTGATGAAAGTGCAAATCTAGCATTGATGGCCTCACACCTCTCCGATGATGAAGACAATGAGGTTAGTAATGAATTTTCTCTTTTTGATAGTGATGCATAAGGTGCTATAGATGAACTATTGAATGAATTCAAAATTCTGTATAAAACTATTTCATTACCAAAGAAACAAATTTCATCCTTAGAAGAAAAATGTGAATCTATGGAAAAAGATTTCAAAAAAGAAAAACAAAAATTAAGTGATGAACAAAAACAGAATTTTGCATGCAAAAATTATGAATCACTCTCTTTCCAAATTTTCCAATTAAAAAGAGTCAGTGAAAGATATGAAAAAGGACAAATTGGATTGGAAGGTGTTCTTAGCCAACAAATATACTCCAATGATAAAAGTGGACTTGGATATTCAAAGTTTTCAAAACCAAGTTCTAATAAAACTATCTTTGTTAAGGCTAGTGATCAATCATCCAAAGAGAAAGTAAACAAACCTAAAATAATTCATCATTATCCTAAAAAGAAAACATTTCCTAAGAAGAAATCTTATCCTTCTAGATATAGAAGTAACTTTGAACCTACTTGTTTTTATTGTGGTATTAAAGACCATACACCTAATGCTTGCTATGTTAGAAACTTTAGTGTGACAAGTGGGCATTATGTGTGGGTAAAGAAAGGCACTAATTACGAAGGACCCAAAGCAACTTGGGTACCTAACAAAGCCTAATTTGTTTTGCAGGTATGCTTGAAGACCACATGCAATCTTTGGTATCTTAATAGTGGTTGTTCAAAGTATATGACGGGAGACATAAACCAATTTTCAAATCTAGTTCCAAAGGCCAAGGGTTTTGTCACTTATGGAGACAATAATAAGGGAAAAATTCTTTGCAAAGGCAAAGTTGGTGCTCCATCTTTCACATCCATTAAAGATGTTCTTTATGTTGAAGGACTAAAGCACAATCTTCTTAGTATTAGCCAACTTTGTGACAAAGGCTTCAAGATCAAGTTCACCAAGGATGAATGCTTGATAGAAGATGAAGTCACACATGAGGTTATACTTAAAGGTAAAAGAATCAATAATATTTTCATGATTTCCCTTGATGATCCATCTTTGAAGGTAAAATGTCTCATGGCGAACAACGATGATTCATGGTTGTGGCACAAAAGAATTGCTCATATTCACATGGAACACTTGAATAAACTAATCAAGCATGATCTTGTCATTGGGTTGCCTAAGAGAAATTTCGTCAAAGATAGACTTTGTGATGCTTGTCAAAAAGGGAAACAAACAAAATCTACTTTCAAATCTAAGAATGTGGTGTCTACTGCAAGGCCACTACAATTGTTACATATGGACTTATTTGGTCCATCAAGAACAAGAAGTTTCGGAGGTAATGTATATGATTTGGTTATTGTTGACGATTTCTCTAGATATACTTGGACATTCTTTTTAGTGCAGAAAAGTGATGCATTTAAGGCATTCAAGAAGTATGCTAAACAAATTCAAAACGAGAAGTCTCTAACAATTGCCTCCATAAGAAGTGATCATGGCGGAGAATTTCAAAATGCTCTATTTGAAGAATTTTATGGAGAACATGGAATATCTGACAACTTCTCGGCACCAAGGACTCCTCAACAAAATGGAGTGGTAGAAAGAAATAATAGGTATCTTGTGGAACTTTCTAGAACGATGCTCAGCGGTTCAAATCTTCCAAAATATTTTTGGGCGGATGCGGTGAGCATGGCATGTTTTGTTAGAAATAGAGTTAACATAAGACCGATCTTGAAGAAAACTCCATATGAACTCTTCAAGGGGAGGAAACGAAACATTGATTTCTTTAACATTTTCGGATGCAAATTCTTTGTCTTAAACAACGACAAAGATAACCTTGGTAAGTTTGATGAAAAATCCGATGAAGGTATTTTTATTAGCTACTATCTTTCTAGTAAGGCATATAGAATCTACAACAAAAGAACTTTAACAATTGAAGAGTCAATGCATGTATCTTTTGATGAATCTAACCCCTCCAAGGAGGATAAATTGTTTGTGATGATGATGATGATGATGAAATACTAGAAGGTCCTCAAGAAAATTCTTCCAAAGATCAACCAATTCAACATGAAGAATCACCCCAAAAAGAATCAAATCCCAATGATCTACCAAAAGAATGGAGAACTCATAGAGATCATCCTATCGATAAAGTAATTGGTGATATAAGTCAAGGTGTGACAACAAGATTAAATCTCAAAGATGTTTTCCTAAACATGGCGTTTGTCTCTCAAATTGAACCTTCCAAAGTTGATGAAGTCTTAGGCGACGACCAATGGATTATTGCTATGTAAGAAGAATTAAATCAATTTGAAACGAATCAAGTTTGGGAACTTTTCCCTAGGCCAAGAAACAAACACATTATTGGAAAAAGATGGGTGTTTAAAAAAAAAACTAGACGAAAATGGAATAATTGTTCGGAACAAAGAAAGGTTGGTAACACAAGGCTACAATCAAAAAGAAGGAATAGATTTTGAAGAAACTTTCGCTCCGGTTGCAAGGTTAGAAGCTATTTGTCTCTTACTTGCCTATGCTTGCTCATTAAATTTTTAGCTTTTCCAAATTGATGTCAAAAGCGCATTCTTGAATGTATATATCACTGAAGAAGTCTACGTTAAGAAACCCCCCGGGTTCGAATATTTCAAGAATCCATCTCATGTATTTAAATTGAGAAAAGCTCTCTATGGTTTGAAACAAGCACCAAGGGCATGGTATGATCGTTTAAGCAACTTCTTATGCGAAAAAGGTTTTGAAAAGGGAAAAGTTGACAAGACTCTGTTTATCAAGAAAATCAAAGATGACACTTTGCTAGATCAAGTCTATGTTGACGATATCATTTTCGGATCTTCAAACCAAGAAATGTGTGAAGAATTTTCATCATTGATGCAAGGAGAATTTGAGATGTCCATGATGGGTAAAATGAATTATTTTCTTGGACTTCAAATCAAACATTAAAAGATGGCATCTTCATCAACCAATCCAAGTATTGCAAGGAACTCTTGAAAAGATTTGACATGGATAACTGTAAGGAAATGTCTACACCAATGGGTTCCGGTACGTATGTTGATCAAGATGAATTAGGTGTTTCAATCGACATTACAAAGTATCGAGGTATGATTGGCTCCTTATTATATTTGACGGCAAGACGTCCTGACATAATGTTTAGTGTTTGTCTATGTGCTCTCTTTCAAGCAAATCCAAAGGAATCTCATCTCACGGCGGTGAAAAGGATCATGAAGTATCTCAAAGGGACAACAAATGTCGGATTATGGTATCCCAAAGGTAGTGTTTGCAACTTAGTTGGTTATTTTGACGCGAATTATGCAGGTTGTAAAATTGATAGAAAAAGCATAAGTGGTACTTGTCACATCCTTGGAAATGCATTAGTATCATGGGCCTGCAAGAAACAAGCATGTGTTTATCTTAGCACAGAAAAAGCAGAATATATTGCAGCGGGTAGTAGTTGCGCTCAAATTTTGTGGCTCAAACAATAACTTCATGACTACGGACTCGATCTAGGATGCATTCCTCTACGGTGCGACAATACAAGTGCAATAAGCATTACGAAGAATCCAGTCATGAATTCAAGAACCAAACACATAGATATACGACATCATTTCCTTCGTGATCATGTACTTCAAGGAGATTTCGAGGTAACATTTGTAGATACTCATAATCAAAATGCCGATATCTTCATTAAACCTTTGGCAAGAGAACCATTTTACAAGATTCGACGAGAGCTTGGCATTCTTGGTGAAAATGACATATAAGGTGCTTTCTATCCTTGTTATGATTTTATATATATATGTTTTTAACCATGCTATAAGTGAATATATATGTTAAGTGGTGTTTAAGTTTAAGAAAAATCTGTTTTTGGTCTTTTTTTGGTTGATGCAAATCGATTGCATAATAGTGTAAATCGATTGCTCACTAAGTGTTTTTAATTTTGACTTTCTGTTTCAGTGCAAATTAATTGCACCATAAGTGCAAATTGATTGCACCATAAGTGCAAATCGATTTCACTCTGCGCGTTTCAGTTTTATTTTGCTTCTGTTTTATGTGCAAATCGATTGCATCTGTATGCAAATCGATTGCACCCACTGTAACATGCTTTTATGACAAAAATATTTGTTGGTCAAAATTAATCTCTCTCTCATATTCCCAAGCCAATTAAACTTCATTACATATAATACAAGCCACTCATTTCTATCTACTCACAAATCATATCCAAACTTCATCTCATCAAACACCCTTCTCTCAAAAACCTAAAACCTTCAAAACCCTAAAAATACCTTACCCATGGCTTCAAGGCAAAAACAAAAGTTGTCAACTTCAGAGAAAGGGAAGAAAAAGGTTGATTCATCCTTTGAGAATCCATTACTTTCATCTCTCACCGAAGAACAAGAAGCAAGATTCAAAAAGGACTTTCAAAGAAAAATAGTGTCCAATCCTAAATATGGTATGCTATCATCCTTTCCCCAGGAATGTTTCTCCTTTCAAAATGATTTAACTGCTTATGGACTAGAACCATTAATTTCATCATTTAGTCCATATTATCCGGATCTGGTAAGAGTATTTTTCAGCAATTTAACTCCCCACAAAGGCAAGATGGTGACATATGTGTTAGGTACTCGAATCTCTCTAACCCCTGAGATTGTTGGTGAGATTCTTCATATTCCCTACACTGGAAGCTCTTTGTACGACCCTAAAAACGAGGCATGGGATGACTACAGGAAAAAGGAGATTTATTACAACATTGGGAGATTATGTGAAGCTGAATTCCGTGCCAAAAGGATTCGTGGTCTAGGCGGAGTGATTTCATCTAGAGACTCATGGAGTGCAGGTAACTTTTATATAGACGATCGACTATTTCATTACTTTATGGTCTATATTATGTTTCCACGGGCTGGAAACCACTGCACTGTGACTGACTTGGAAATGCAGCTGATTTATGCAAGAAAGAAAGGAATAAGTGTTAATTGGGCAAGGCTCATAATGGTTCATATGCTGAGAGTCGATGCAAAATTGAAATTTCTACCATATGCTTATTTTGTTACATTAATTATGGAAGAATTTGGAGTTGATTTTGATGGGTTTGAGAAAGTCAATATGGATCCAAATCTGCATAAGATTTCAATCAAGAATGTTGACTCAAGAATGGGTGTTCATTATAATCCGGAAACAAAAACTATGACTTATATTGTTGAAGATATGGTTGGTGATGAAGGGAACGATCAAGAAGTCGAAGGTAGTGAAGCTTCACCTCCTTCACCTACTTCTCCCTCTAGTCCAAGCAATCAAGATCTTATGGATTTCATGTCTCAACAATTTGCTTCCATGACCACCATCATCAACAACCAATGGAATGCTATCAACGATTCTACAACAACCCAAATTAATGACTTTCGCACAGATGTGAATCAACAATTTTCTTACCTTTACTCTCATCTTCACATTCCACCATATTACCCAAATAATCCAACTGCACCTCCACAACATTACACAAAACCTCCTCTACAACAACAATTTCCAAATCAAGGTTCTTGGTTCTATAACAACCGGGACATGAATCAACCATAAAGTTCTGTCCAACTTTATTATGTCTACTATTTTCTATTATGTCCCTATTCTGTTATCCTACATTTTGTTTGTTGTTAAATTTCTTTGTAATTGTTAGACTATTTGTGATGCATGATTAATTAAGTTTTCGTCTCAATATTACTTCATTACTGTTTTTTTTTTTTGCATCTTTCCCTTCTTTTTGATAATGTCAAAGGGGGAGAAGGATGTGGTACTTTATACTTGTATATTTCCTTGTCTTAATTTTTTTTAAGGTACTCTTCAACCAAGATGAACAAATTCAAAGGATTCCAACCTTCTCATACAAAGGGGGAGTTATGCATCTTAGAGGGAGAAGCTCTTTGGGGAAATTACAACGCATCAAGTAAGATCGTTTGTCATCATCAAAAAGGGAGAGAATGTAAAATCAAGCTTCTCAAATGCACTTTTGTTTTTATGAAGACAAACCATGAGGGACAAATAAGGAAAAGATTATTGATCAGGCTAAAAGCATATATGGATAAAGTCTTCAGTTCAAGCACTTAGCAAATTTAAAGGTATAATGATAATACTTACTTTGAACTTAAGACATAGATGCTCAATGGTGAAAAGAAATATTTTATATTGTCCAAACCTTTACTCAAGTTTTTCTAAGCTAAAAATCATTTTTCACTTGAGTGCAATCGATTTACATATTAGTGCAATCGATTGCATGCTTCAATTTTTTCAAATCTTTTGCTACTATTTCTCAGTACAATCGATTTGCATGTTTGTGCAATCGATTGGACTCAATCAATTTTTGCTACTGACTTCACATGCAATCGATTTACACTCTTGTGCAAATTGATTGGACACTCAAAACTTTTGAAATTCTAGTTGTTGAAACCCCGTGCAATCGATTTACATAAACGGTGCAATCGATTGCATGTTGCACGATTTTGAAAAACAACAGCTTTGCACATGCCTGTTCATAACACCATTTCATGGAAACCTTTTACTCAATCTTGGCAATTGTTCATGATTCATTTACAGAACTTTATGTTGTTTCAAAAAGGTGCTATGAACATATAAATACTCATTTTCAAAATCATTTTCTACACCTCTTCCAATTATATTTTCTGAATTCTCAAAAATCAAACTCAAGCTGCTATACATTTTCATACACAAGTTTTCTGCATACTTTCACATATTATTAACCAGAAAACTTTGAGCATTATATATCTTGAGTTACTGTATACTATTATCATTGGAAGAGAAGGTTAATTCATTGATTAAATCACTCAAAGTGATCTTTACTACTCAAACTCACTCAAATCAAATATTGATAAGTACTTACTTATTTTTCAGGATTGTTGGAAATAAGTTTAAGTGGTTTTATAAATGTTGTCTTTCTAGGATTGTTGGATACAAGTGAAGTCACTTTGAGAGGATTGTTCTCATTGTTGACATAGTGAAAATCCAAGAGGATTGTTCTTGGTCCAAGAGGATTGTTTTTGGTTGTGGGTAGTTCTTGTTTAAGTTTGCCACAATAAGGAAATCTCTTTCATGTTGAAAGGGGACTGGAGTACTCTCGGACTGTGAGGGGAACCAGGATATATCGCTTGTGTCTCTTTATTTTTATGCACTTTACTCTTTCATAAACTCACCCCAATCCAGAAAAATAATATCCATCGTCACTAAAACTAGAATTTTTTAAACCTAATTCCCCCCCCCCCCTCTCTTAGGCGCACTTCGTACTTACACTCGTGTCATGCGACACGACCCAAACGTGTTGGCTACATGATTTTAGCACTGTGAGACTTCCTTTTTGCATAATTTTTTATCATTTCCATACTTGTTTGGTCCAAAAAATTCTTATTACCTTAAAACAATGTAAAACACACCAAAGAACATAAAATAGAAACAAGACCAGGAAATCATCATTGAAAACACAAATAAAAACTACATAATAAGCGGTATAAACACCACTTATCACTATGATATTTGAGGTCAAGGAATAATTGATGCTTGGAGGTTGTTTCAGAGTACTTTAATAATTTTTATAAAAACCATGGTATAAAAATGCATGTGACCACTTATTTGTCATTGATTTTCTTAGGAATGGCTGGTGCCAAAGCAGCATACCTAGTGGGCGAGTGTTCATTTAAACGAATAAACTATCAAAGCAATTTACCTAGTGGTCTTTAACGATGTTGGAGTCGTAGTGCTTGTCGTTGACCAAAATCAGCGAGGCGGAGGGACAACAAAAGATACAAATGAGGTTGGCGGAAGGTCCTGTGACGGGTCAATTGTCCGTTTTAAGCTCTAGTTAATGGAGGCAGTGGTCAAAGGTCGTGTCAACGATAGCAGTCCAGGTCGGTCTAGTGAAAATTCAGGTTTGTCGAGTACCGAGTCCAATTTTATTAGTTTGCGTGTTATGGGTTTTGTTGTTTTGGTTTGTGGGACTGTTTGTTAATGAGTTTTATTAAGAATTCGTTAACAAATCATTGTGATGTTACATTTATATATATGTATCTCTGTTATCCTTATCTTCACAACTTTCAAAGTTTTACAACTAAAGATAATGGAAAGAGGTGGAAATCCTAGTAAGAGACAACTAAAAGAGGAGAAGGTTAAGGGAAACTTGAGGATATCTAAAAGGATTGTGAAACACTTCTAAACATTTTAACTTATGTGATTAATATAGAGATAATTGAAAAAATTGAGAAACACATAAATAGAAAATAAGATTTGCTCTTATAAAAACTTTGAGTTACTATTTCTTGTAACGTAATGGTAATATTTTATAATTTTTCTTAGAAGTATAGTAAATCAAAAAAAGATGCCTTGTCTCCCCTTAATTGATCCTTTGATAACTTGAGTAATTAAATTATTGTGTTTTTTGTTTTCTATATTTTTCTGACTTTTGCTTCCACTTTTAACAAATTGTTGTAGCTTTCACTTATAGTAAATCGAAATTGCTTTCACTTTTAGAAGATTATATAATTATTTTATGTCATTTATTTTAGTTATTATTTGATTTTGTTCCAACACATCAATATTATCTGAAGACGTTTTGAATTATTCTACTTGTATTTCACAATAATTAATAATATTAGTCATTTCATATTTAAAATATAGTAACAAATATGATTCTAATAATTTTAAATTTTATTTATATTTAATTTTTGTGCGAATATATTTGTATTTAGAGATAATGAAATTATACAAATATTGATTTCATATATTATTTATTATTATTATTATTATTATTATTATTATTATTATTATTATTATTATTATTATTATTATTATTATTATTATTATTATTATTATTATTATTATTATTATATATTATTATTATTAATATTATTATTATTATTATTATTATTATTATTATATTATCATTATTATTATTTATATTATGATTATTATTTATTATTTTTATTATTATTATTATTATTATTATTATTATGTATTATTATTATAA